>QUSF01000023.1:4242114-4274980 GCA_003676055.1 Chloebia gouldiae | reverse complement strand
CCGCCCTCGGCCCCGCCCCCGCCCCGCAGCTTCGCCCAATCGCGGCGCGGGGCCGCCGTGACGTCCTCCCAGCAGCCAACCCGCGCCCGCTCCGCGCGCCGCCCTGCCCGCCGTGGGAGCGGCGCGGATTGGCTGCCGCGGGGGCGGGGCCGCCGGGGGAAGCGCTCGCTCGGTTGGCCGCGGCGGCGGAAGGGGCGGGGCGAGGCGGGGCGGCCGGCGGAGGGGAGCGGGGTCAATGGCGGCGCTGCGGGCCCGGCGGTGCCGCTCGCTGTGAGGGGCCGCGGTACGTGCCGGGGGCGGGCCCGCGGCGGTGGGGCCGGGGAAAGCGCCCGGGGGAGGGAGAGCGGCCGTGGCCGGGCCGCCGGGCTCTTGGGGTGCAGGGGTGGGGAGGGCCGGGCCTGGGCCCCGCGAGCGCGGCGGCCGCTCCCGGGACGAGGGGCTGGAGGGAAGGTGCGGAGGGCAGAGGAGGTCGCGGTGAGGACTCGGAGCTGCTGGAGCCCGGCGCGCCCGGCCGGTTCCCCGCAGCGGGGTCCGGCGGAGCGCAGGAAGCGGGGCCGGGGCCGGTTCAGGCCGGCGGGGCCGATCGAGCCCCTCCGGCTCCGGGCGGCCCCGGGCGCGGTGCCGCGCTTGATGCGGTGCGGGAGCGCTGCCCGGCTTTCATCAGCGGTGGCTTGATGAAACGGGCAGGTAAGTTGTCCTTGTTACTTGAAGAGCGCTGAATCCATTGGAAGCTGCATTCGGGTACCCGCGGCACCGTCGCTGCTCTGCGTCTGTTCCAGCCTGAGTGGTGGCAAGGGTTGTGACGTTTGGGAGGCTTTTTATCCTGGGGGTGTTACCTTCTGGTGTTATAAAAACATGTGGTTCACAACTGTGACAAACTTTTGCCGTTTGCGGTGACAGCGTAGCCCTAGAATACAGTCACCAGACGAAAACACAGATAAATAGGGAAACGTTGCCAAGTGCATGTTTTTTCTTGGGTTGGGTTTGTGTGTGTTAGCTTCAGATGGGAGAGGGCAAAGAATACAGCAAGGTTACCAAACTTTATAAGTGCAAATGAACTCTAATCTGATACTATTGGATGGGATTTTTTCTCCCTCATCTCTTTTCCCCAGGACAGGGTTGTCAGTATCAGATACCGGTGTTTGAAGCACACTGCTGTATCTCAGTCCATAATTAAACCTTAAGTCACTTCATGTGTCTGTCTGAGTGAACTGACTAATCCAGGTGGTTTGCTGCTGAAGGCTGTAGTCCCCAGAGGATACTGTGTTTTTGCAGAATCCCTTTCAGTTTGCTTTTATTACTTTCTGTCACCGTTGTATTGGAACCTTTTGTTTCCTTTCTAAATATATAGGTTGTGATGACACAAGTGGAGAAACAATTTATGTTGTTTATGCAGCACTTGGATAGGAAAGGTGGCCTTGTGATCAGGACTGGTATTCAGCTGTGAGATTCGATTTTTATCTTCTCTGTAGGTTTCCAACTTGAACCACCTTCAGAAATTACACTCAAAGAGCAAGTGTTCTGTGCTTTCTGGAAAGCGGACTTAGGGTCTTAGGGTGGATTTTGTTGTTGGATATTGAAAAAGAAAGAAAAGTTAAAAAAAAAAAGAAAATTACCAGCCCTGGATCTGTCCTTCCTGTCCCCAGCTCTTAAGAGAATTCTTTTGTCTTAACTTCTTTAGTATTACTAACCTTAAGAATTCATCCTGCTGTAACAAATATTTGTCCAGTGCTCTAACCTGGATTTCTCCTGAGAGCTCAGTTTTTTTATTTTTGTTGCAAGCAGTACCCCCAAAAGTATCAGTTTTTGTAAGGATTTCGGGACTTCCTGCAGGAGTGATTCCTTGTGGTGTGAAGGAAGGATGATAAACAGGTTTCTTCCCTCACTTGGGTCACTACCTCCCTTCCTCCTTGGAAGAGTAGCTGCTCTGGGATCTCTTCTGTGCTGAAATGCAGCCAGGGTGAGATCCCAGATGAGCAGTACTTGGCAGAACTGTGGGCAGTCCTTAACTTGCTGCAGTTATACCAGGGAGATAATAAAGCAGAAAAAAGTTATGCTGGCATGTCTTTAAAGGAACAGCTCTGTGTGTTGTGCTTGTGTTGTACTTCTGTGTACTGTTTTGATGTCCAGGCTTGAAACAAAAACAGGCATTAGGGCTTCATGGTGTAGCATGGAGCTGGCAGAATATTTCTGGAAGGAGACACCTAGGACTCACAGAAGCAGTTTGTTTCATCCTGGGCTTTCAGGTGTCAAGACCACAAGTTTCTTTGTTAGGTTGACTACTTGGAGCATCTCCATCCTGCACCTGATACTGAAATCTTGAAGCAGAGGGTGGCTGCACTGTGTGGGAAGGGGCTGTGCTCTCCAGGGAACGTGCTGCTCATTTTCTAAGCCCAGCTCTGTTCTAGCCATGGGGAATTCCCTCTCTCACTCAGCTGTTGACCTCCTAGCCAGATCCCCCCAGTTTATATGCTGGGCACAGTGTTCTGTGGCCATGGTTCTGTGGAATGTCCCTTTGGCCAGTTCAGGACAGCTGTTTTGGCCACACTCCCTCACACTTCTCCTGGCCAGGCTGAGACACTGGGGAGTCCTTGACTTAGGCTAAAAAGGGTGTTATCAATGTTGCTGTCACAGCAAACCCAAACCACAGAGCTGTACCAGCTGCTAAGAAGTTTAGCTCTGTCCCAGCCAAAACCAGAACAGCTGGTAATTTCTGGTTAATCATTTCTAACTACATGCATTCGACATCTGAAAACAGGCAAGCTTTCTCAAATTTTCATAGCTTGGGCAAAAAGAACTTGGATTTTAATGCTTTGCCAGCAGTTTAACTCTCTTCAGAACAGATGTGGAGGAACAGAAATAAAAGGATAAGAGTGTAGGTGAGGGTGTATAATTTTATTTTTAAAAAATATTTACTTCAGCAAAGTAAATCCATTAGAATATGACTTTCAAAAAAACAGCCTGAGGCAGACAACTAGCAGGAAAGACATAATTATGAAAAAAAGAGTAAAGAAAGAGTAATAGATGATGCCTATTAGTCTTAGCAGTTATGCAGTGAGTTTGTGTCTCAGTGCTTACTATGCAGTGTTCTTTAGAGAGCTGAAGTTATTGTAAGGGCAGCAGGTGTGTTTTTCAGGATATTTAATCACGTTTCATTCACTGGAAAGCATAATCAGCCTCCTGATGTTGTGTTTTCAGGAGACACTATTCCACAATGGAAGGGGGAGATGGCACTGCTGACCTGGTGATTAACAAGAGGTTCGTGTCTGAAGCAGAGCTAGAGGAGCGACGAAAGAGAAGGCAAGAGGAATGGGAAAAGGTCCGAAAACCTGAGGACCCAAAAGGTATGGGCTAAGTGTCAGTAATTACAGGGAAAAGATCCGAGAATTTTTCACTTTTGTGCAAAATAAAAATTAAAAGTAATGGGTTTTTGTATTCTATAATTGAAATGGTTTTTATGTGAAGGAACTGAGAACTGTTGGTGGTGTAGTGTTTCTAACGTGGTCTCCCTTCTTGATTTGTTCCTTTCAGAATGTCCAGAGGAGGCATATGACCCACGGTCGTTGTATGAAAGGCTGCAGGAGCAGAGAGAAAAGAAGCAGCAGGAGTTTGAGGAGCAATTTAAATTCAGTAAGCAGCAGCAGCAGCAAACTGCATGTGTTGTATGCAACAGCTGTGCACGACTTCTGAGTAAATGATATATCTGTGTGTTTTGTCTCCCGCTCTGGGAGGGAAACAAAGGCTTCAGGAGAGTGTTACTGAAATCCTGGATTTTTAAAGGAACATATTCTGGACACTGGGGCAACACTGCACACATGTAAAACTCAAAAGGTGTTTACAGTTATCAAGCTGCACGCCTCAAAAGTGTTGAATACTGAGCTTATATTGCATATAAAATTAAAAAAACCAAAAAAATTCTAAACAAACTTGATAGCAATCCGCAAAGAAATGGAAAACTTGTGGTTTGTGATTCTTGAACTCGTGCTTTAACACATGCTTGAATCAATTAGAGAAATCCTGTTAGAGCAGCTATTACATTTCCAAACCATTTCCAATTATTTGACTAAAAGTTATTTGAGAGTTAAGATTATGATTTGGAAGAAGTAAACTTACATGTTTTGATTCTTTAGAAGTGGATGTTTGACTCTTCTAATGAAATGTTTGAATTTCTGGTTTTATAGAAAAGCCCTCTGAAAAGTGTCAAGTACAGATAGCAGCATTAATGCATTAAAGTCTCCAGCTGCCCCCACAGGATTCTTTCCACCTAGAGAGTTTCCAGTAAACTTCAGCAGACTTCTGATCCCAGTCATTTTTGGAAACATGACTAAGCAGTTCTTGCTGAAGGAGCCACCCAAAAATTGACTGCTGTCAGCCTGAATAGGAAGGGCTTCTAATAACTGTCTAAATGAATAGTTTTTCTTGGCCAGTTATATTAGATCTGCAACACTTCTGCTTTGGTAAGCCAAGTTCTGGAATGGGAAGTAGTCCTGAGAAGTAAACCCACCTCTGCTTTTAATGCAGCCACAGCAGAATATCAGATACCAGCTAACCTGGAGAGCAAAACCTGCTGCAGAGTGCCTGGGAGGGAACTTCAATAAACCTCAGCTCAAAGGACCTCAGTTTGCAGACGAGTCAGGCAGAAAATGAGATTAATTCATGTCACTTGCTTCAAAAAATATCCTGAGTTTCACTACTTTTGCTCTCTGAAGGGGTCCTCAGTAGTAGTAGTGAGTGCTACAAGTTACTGTTTAAAGATTTATGAATGAGCTCTGCATGAGCTGGAAGGAGCAGGGATTGGCTTTTATAAAGTAACCTCAAATAATCATTGATTTCCAGAGCTTTTCTGTCAGACACGAGCTTGCCAATTATTGGTATAAATGGATTTCCTAGTTTGCCCTCAAAGTGACTAGGGCTTGCCTTTGTGGGTTGAAGATTAAAAATATGGTGACTTCATGTAAAAGCCTAAAAATCCTCCTATGTAATTAAGCTTTATTGAAGACTAAAGGTGATGTTGGGCTAAGATTTCTGATGATGACTACAAACAGCAAGGTTTGGTCTTCATAAAACACACTGTTTATTGTCATTCTAATGAAATCATTTGCTCAAGAGGCACTGAACATTTGCAGAACAGGAAATAAAAGACCTTCCTGCTGCACTAGCATCTATTTTCCTTAAAGTAGGGTAGCATGTTTAGAAAGAATTTGTTTTTATTTGGAAATTAGGGGTTTTCTTGCTTCTACTTTTTAAAAAATTTTGAACAGGTATTAAAACTAATTAGGTAGGAATTGTTTGCTCTAAGAAAATTTACTTCCTCTTTTGAGGCAAGATTTTTGAGGGAAGAAGTAGTGTGGGTTTTTACTTACTGGTTGGTTGAAGAACATTTGGAGGAGACAGACAGACTTGGTGTCTGAAACCAACAAATTTCTTCTTTCTTTATTCAGAAAATATGGTTAGAGGCTTAGATGAAGATGAGACACATTTCCTTGATGAGGTTTCTCGGCAGCAAGAGCTACTAGAAAAGCAACGAAGGGAAGAAGAGCTGAAAGAACTAAATGAATACAGAATATCCTTTGCACTAAAATGGCTGGTGGTTACCTAGAGGAGGGTAAGAGTGGGATGTAGTTTGTTCTGTCAGTTGACATTCTTTTTATACAGCTGCTTTACAGAATGTGTACAGTGATACACTTTCAAAGTTTAATGGCTTCATTGTAGCTTTGACAGACCCCTGTAAAGTTTGATATTCCCCCCTCAACTCCCCCTTCTTTGATAATCACTTTCCTTTCCTTCTTCCCTCTGCATTGTTTTGGGGTTTGGTTGGGGTTTTTTGGGGTTTGATTTTTTTATCTGTTATTGAAATACCATAACTTAAAAGTGAAAGAGAACATAAAGAAAAACCAGTGTATCATTTCTAATCTCTTGCTTTTGTCTCATGGAAAATTACACGCTCTTTTTTTTTAACTGTATATTGCCTGATTTTAACATACCTGTTTGAAATAATGTGTGGATTACTCTCTCTGTACTCTTTTTGGAGTATTAGATACTTTCTCCCTTGCTGATACCTGCAGGATGAGAAATTACGTACATCTGAGCAGAAGTGCTGACTTTCTTCTAGGAAGTCAGTGCCCATGGAGTCTTGGCTCCTTTGGGTAGTACCCACTTGTAGGCAGGATTAAGAGCAGGACAGCTTGGCTTTGCTGTTAAATTTGCCTCATTTTCTCGTAGATATGCTAGAAAATCTTACAGGATGTTTTTCCTCTCTAATTAGTGCCAATCAAGGGAGGCTGGAGTGATTTGAGAATTACTGTGCTTTTTTGAGGTTTAGTGAACCTATGCAGAATCATATGGTTTCCTTGTCTAGATTGCTTTTTAGTTATAGGTAAACAAAACACATGTTCTCAGGGAAGCTTTAGTACAGATGAAAGAGTTTGTGAACACAAGGAGATGACCAAAACCAGTCAGCAAATAAAATTGAATAGTGGTGGTACTACAGAGATTGGTCTTACCTTGTGTCACTCAGTAATTTACAGTTTGGAGCATGTGTCCTGTGAAGAAAATCTCAATTACCTTAGGAGTGTGTTTATGAAAAAGCAATCCTGAATCATTTGTTTAACTTCAGAAAAAGGCTGCAGTTAGCTGATGGATTTGGAGTATTTTCTTGATTTGCTGGATCTATTAATGGGACATTCATGGATATATTTAGTTTTGGTGATGGTTGCTCATGGGACTGACTGATCCAGGGTTGTGCAGTGTGAGATTGTGCTGTGGGAGCAGCTGACAGCTCTTGTTATGTCACATACATCTGGGGTGAACCATACCAGCCCTGAGGGAACCTTAAGTTGCCTTGAATTAGCACATAACACACAGATCCCTGAACAGCCTGATCAAGATGTACAGACCGTCTTACCTCAGTCTTTGCACTCTTTGTAAAATTGGTGGCTCTGAATCTGAAGTCTTACTGTAAAAATTAAACTTATT
This sequence comes from Chloebia gouldiae, assembly GCA_003676055.1. Classification (NCBI taxonomy): domain Eukaryota; kingdom Metazoa; phylum Chordata; class Aves; order Passeriformes; family Passeridae; genus Chloebia; species Chloebia gouldiae. The sequence goes on along the minus strand of QUSF01000023.1, from coordinate 4,268,005 downwards.
GCTGATGGAGTGGAGGAAGGGAGAATGTTTTATAATCCCCTCATCTCATGAGAAAATAAGAAGTGTTGCCCATTTAATTTCCTTTTTAAAACTTTTTGAATTTAACCCTAATATTCCAGCAACCTCAGAGCAAATTGACTTGTGTTTTAAATTTTTGGTGGTGTTCTGAAATGCAAAAGTGGTTTTTGATTCTGCAGGTTGTTACTAATGGTTTATCACTGCAGACAAAAAGCAATGCTACAATTAGAGGTACTTTTTAAGTGCTCTTCTAAATTAATAAGAGGAATGTCAACCCAATGGATTTCATTATTTGCTCTTTTTCCTGGTACAGCATTTAATTTAAGCTATCCAGAGGCATTAATTTCATGGTAGAAACTGTGTCAATATTCAAGTATAGAGATTTTTTTTCCTTAATTTTTCAGGTTGAACAATCACAAAATTATACATCCTCAGGATAAATATGCCTTGGAATATTTTAAGGTACCCCTGAGCATAAGAAATTCATATGCATGAATGATTAGGAATTTTTCTTTCTCCTGCATGAACGACTAGGTTTGTTTGTTCCTTACCCTATCCAGACCCTCCTGTTCAGATAAAGATTTACAAATCTTTTAAAAGCCATTTCCAATAAGTATTTGAGAGCAAGATCAGCTTGTCTTTACTGCTGTCTAAATGTAGGAGCAGTCCCTCCTCCAAGAAGCTGGCTTTATTGAAGTACAGCTTGTTTAGTGCAGTTGATATTTAAGATTGAGAGGTTTGTTTCTAATGTTGTCTTCCTGAGAGGGAACACTTCTTGGCTGGCTATAGCATTACATTTGCTAATGACAGCAGGATGTATAAAATACCTACTAAAAATGTGCTGTGCCTTTCTAGTTGAGGAGTTTTAGGAGAATGCCATCCTGGATGGAAGCTAAAAGCCTGTAATTTGTTATCTTTTAAAAGAAAAGCCTTTGAGTTCCTCATTCGGGCTTAGAATATAACAAGGTAATGGACCTAAATGTGGCAGTTGAACACTGCAGTGTGTGGAAGAATTGTGTGGCATCATCAAATTGTGTTCAGCACAAGGAGCTCTCAGATGACTTCAGACAGCCACAGGATGGCACTCCTGTGCCATCTCAGAAATAGATAAAATTAAACAATGGTTTTGGCTGAGAAGACTTTTGGTTGAAGTAAGGAACAGTTTGGGTTACTGTTGTATCCTTAGGAAAATCAAATAATAAATGGCACCTGAACATTCCTGTCTGTAAAGTGATTGGAGACTGAGTGTCACTTCAAAGCAAAGCCTAAAAGTTTTTGATTTTCAGGTATTCAATGGGGGAAAAAAGGTATGGCTTCAAATATATGGGCCATCAACGTGAAATTCACTATCCAATATATGTCTGCAGTGACTGGGGCATCTGTGAAACTCCAGCTTGTGGAACTGTAGTCAGAGGAGAAACTGTTAGAACACTAAATTTGAGTTTAAACGTGCTTTTAAACTAAGTTCATTTGCCTTTGCCTGTGCAGTTAAAATTTTTGCAGAATTCTGTGTGACTTTCCTGGCACCTCATCTACAAACAAGATCTTTGACAGATTTCTCTTCGTCACAAGGAGTTGTGTTCAGTGTGTGCAGAGTGTGCCCTAATAAACAGACCCTGCTCCTTCTTATCCCATCTGAGAACCTGCTTAAGCTTGTCCACCTCCTTATAGGTTTCAGCTGCATTCCACCTTGCTAACACTGTTTTAATCTATTTAGCTTTTCTGAGCAGTTGCAGTCTTTTTTGGGTGAATCTTGGACCACAGTTCCCCTTAATCAGGGTCTCTTTTCTCTTGGGATTGGTGCTCAGACCAGCAGTAGAATCCTTGTGGTCCTTACAGAGAGATGAGCTGAAAAGGTAGAGTGCTAAAGACCAAACCCAAAAAGTGGAACTGTTCTGTCTTGCTAGGCTGAAATCTGCTGGGCTCAGCAAAAAGAGGGTTTGAGGAGTGGAGGTGAGTGCATATATTGCTACTTAGCTTTTCTGGTAAGGATTAGAGTGTGGAGCAGCAAATTTGAATTACAAATATGTTGATGCCCATAGAAAGGGAAGTACTGCATTGCCTTTTTGGTGTGTTTGTTTTGGTCCAGCCTGACCTTTTGCTTTTCCAAGGTCTTTAGGAAAAGGCAGGATGGTGGATATGTTCATGGGTGCTGGGTGTTTTGTGTTACACCTTTCTGGTTTCAGAACAGCAGCTCCCAGGCTGCTGCCTGGACATCCTCACAGGAAGAGCTGGTCCTGATACCAGAGAGAGCTCCAACCCCAGAGGGCAAAGTATCTTCTCTTCTGGCTGAGGATACCAGCTCAATGTCATTACAAATAAGGTTATTTTGATAGAATATGTGAATGAACTTCGGTCACTGCTGTCAGCAGAGCTGGCTAAATATATCAGGGAGGAAATGTCTGTTCTCCCCATTTCTTTCCAGCTGATCCTTAACCCTTAATTCACAGCACTCTCACTAAAGTGGGAGTCAGTATGGACCCAAAGAAGGAAACTGAGAAGAAATTGCCCATGAAGTCAGTGGAAAACAAGAACAAATTTTCTCAGGCAAAGCTGTTGGCAGGAGCTGTGAAACACAGAAGGTTAGTTTCACACTTCTATAAATTCATGAGGAACGGAACCCAGTTAGCAGTGTAAAGGGAGACAGGCCAAAACTGCCTCCAGAGAGTGAGGTGTAAACCTTAGCCCTAAAGAAAAAAGGGGGAAGGTATAAGAAAAGACCAGTCTTGTTTCTATAGGCTCTCAAAAACTGTGGGGGAAAACATGAAGCAAATCAAATAGATAAGCGTGTGTAAAGCAAGTGGGTAGGATCTTCATTTTAGAGTGCCAGGCTTGGGCAATCCTGATTGGGGTTCTAGGGAATCTATTTTCTGTCTCTGTTTGTAGATATCAGTCACCTCATGAATGCAATTTCATTCAGGTTGCCTAATTTATCAGGCAATTTTACCTGTTTAAAATAGATTGTTTTAATTGCTGCTGGGGGCAGCATGGGGGAGACAAGGTTACAAGAGAGGAGCTTTGTGTACCAGTTTGTTTCTAAGGATATCAGAGAAACTTCCTGTGTTCCTCAGGGATTTACACTGATACATCAACACCCTGTCCATCCCAGGGAGGTGACAGCTGGGTTTGTGATGTGCTTGCTGCTTTGATCTTGGCCTGCAATCACAGCTGCTGGTGTACTACAGGTTATGGAGAAACCAGGCATGTGGGACCAGACTTATTTCCCACAGATGAATCATCTAATACTTAAGATGATTACTGACACCTCAAAATGCAGTGTGTTAGAATTGTCTCAGGGAATGCAAGATTATTTTAGAAGCTTATCTTGTAGGGTGATGTTTAGCTCTCAGTACAGCAGTTAATTGCATGTCTGAAAACTGAAGTAAGCACTTCCACCACCTAATGTCTGTGGGGTTGGGTGATAGTTTGGGTTTTGGGAAAGCAGAAAAGAAAAACCCTGAGCTGATAACAAGCAGCCAATAATGTTTTTGTCTTGTAACTAATAGTACTTAACCCAGGAGGATGTGGAAAAGGAGCTGGCATGTGCTTAATGGTACTTCTAAAGTCTGCAGATGGCATCTGTTTAAAGAGAGCATCTTAACTGACATGTCAGTGCCATTGCAGACTTGCTTTGCAGTCTTCTATTTTTGCCATCTTATCTTTTATTGCAAAGTGGCCCAAAGCAAGTGTAGTGTGAGCTCAACATCTGCTCCCTGAGCTTTGTAATTTCCTGTAAAGGATGTGTATTACTATTAAAAGCTCTCTGCGCAGAATAACCTTTCATCTGTACTGCATGTTCTGATAGGGACAGAAAAGAGTTAATGCATAATAATGCTCATGCTTCATCAGTTCCTCGCTGCTGAATCTGGGAAGCATTTGTTTATGTGGATGCCTTAGCATTGGGAACATGCAGGAGTGGAGGGGGGAGGGAAATCTCAGCAGTGACAGGGGAGAGCTATAGAAGCTCTGAAGAGTCTGAAGTCCAAGCTGTGCTCCTTTCTCCCAGTGCCACTTTGGACCCAGAAAGGACCTTTGTGGACACTGCAGCTCTGTCACTTGCTGTAAGACTGTCTGAGCTTTCTGGGTGCAAGATTTCTAGATGTTTTAGAACAGGCTCTCTAGGTGCTTGAAGGAGGAGAAGGAAGACATGCAAAGGAAAAGCCATGGATGTTGGCACCAGCAAGTGTGGTAATCATCCATGTGTGCAAGGCTGTGGCCATGTGGGTGTCTGAAGCTCAGGTAGTTATTCCCAGTCTCCTGTGGGACACAGCCTGCTGAATAGGCAGCTCTAGGTTGCTGTGCAAGGGGTTTGACTTGAACTCTAAGGTTAACAAGTGATACTTGTAGTGTAGGTGTTGGTGCTTCCTTGGATCCTGCATGTTCCCCAAGGAGCCTCAGTTAATGGCAGTAGGAAGTGGTGATGGTCATCAGGGGACCCTGCTGGCATCTGCTGTAGCATTTGAGGCAAAGATGTAACAACGACTTCACAGTAATTAAGTGTTTGCCTTTGAAGAACAAGACACTGTTATTTTTTCCACAGTTCAGATGGTGGTAACAGTGTCAAGAGGTTGAAACTAGACACTGACCACGAGGAAAAGAATCCAGGTATGTCCCGACTTCTGCAGGTGGGAAGCTGTGTGTCTGTCACTGAACAGCAGCTGAGTTGGGGTTAAATCTCATAGAGGCTTTGCTTTTCTGTTCCTTCACTGGGCAAGACAGCTTGGAATTTGGTTGGCATGTTCTCTTTAAAGTAGTAGAAATGGTAAGTGTGGGTGCTGACAGCCTTCATGGAAAATAGGGCAGTAGGGAACCTCTGCAGGTTATCAGGATGTCCCTTGCCCAAACCAGTCCTGACAGATGTTTGTGTAAGGAGCTCTTAAGTCTCCACATATAGAGACTGTCCACCTTCCTCTGAGAGTTTATTAATCTGAAAGAGTTTAACCTGATAAGTAATGGAATTGTCCTTAGGTGCATTTCAAGCCTAATGCTTGTTCTGTGGTCTGGAGACATGGAGAACAGATGATCCCCTTCCTCTTCACAGCAGCATTGCATGTATTTGCATATATCCACTTCAGCTTTATGCTCTGAAGCGATTCAGTCCATCCTGAAATCAATTTGTTTCACAAAATTGTGGGGAACTAGAAGAAAAATTAAGTTGTGTTTCAGGTTTAGCTGTCAGGGCTGCATTTGACTTGCTGTCAAGATACTCTGACACAAATCGGGTGAGCTGCAGTTGTGTAACAACAACCCAAGGCACTTCCTGAATCTCTTCTGTTCAGTAAACTTTCACAACAGCAGAAATAATTAATTAGCCATGGAAGATGGGAGATGTTGACTAGCAGAATGATGGAATAAAACTTTTTCTCAACTATGCTGTTATATTGCAAAAAAAAATACTCAATTACTCAAAGCAGAGACATTTATTTTTATTTAGTGGGTTTGGTACTTGACAAGCATCAAACTGACAACTTTAGAATAAAAAAAATCTGTAATGCCAGCATAGAGCTGGGTTTAAACTAGTGATGAGAAGAAAATCATCCCCTGAGGTAGGAAGTCCTTCCTGTCAGAATGGCTTTATTACAGCATAAAGCTGCCTTATGCTTTAATTAAATCCTGAAATCATCCCTGCTTACGTGGGAAAAGCAGGTGAGAGAGACGTGGCGGTTCCTGGGCTGATGGAAAGCCCTTTCCTGCTCTCTAGTTTTTGACTGGGGTTTCTCTCTTGCAGAAAAGCCCTCCTGTGTTCCCCTGGGGAGCAGCTCCGTGGGAGGCTCCGCAGTGCACTGTCCCTCCGCAGCCGTGTGCATTGGGATCCTGCCTGGCCTGGGCGCCTACTCGGGGAGCAGCGACTCCGAGTCCAGCTCGGACAGCGAGGGCACCATCAATTCCACTGGGAAGATTGTCTCTTCTGTCTTTCGTGGCAACAGTTTCTTTGATGGGCCATAAAAAAATCCCTCTGTGTGTAATGTAGTGCAAAATATCTTCCAAAGCCCTGATGGATGCTTGTTGCATCCTTCTGCCCCAAATATAATCTTTCTAGCTAACCTCTCAACTTTAATACACTCAGATACTCCTAAAGCAACTCATTATTTCCCCCGTCCCCCACCACCCCCAACTTTCCATTTCTGGGGTGCATACTGAGCCTGGAAGAAAAGCTGCCATCCTAAAGCAGAAGGCACACCTAACCATGTCATAAAGGTCTGAGGGTATGGAGGAGAGAGCTTTATCTTTTACAATTCTTATGGAAAGAATTATGTTGATTTAAGAAGTTTATACAAGACTAACAAGGCAAAAAATAATCACTTGAAGCAGTGAAGTCTTGTAGAAGCAGCCATGTGTTCTGTTTTAAAATGTCATTTTTATTCTGTATTTGAAAAATGGGGGCAGAACCAAATTTGAGCAGATGGTGAAGTGTAGATTGCCATGACACTGTAAAGAAGTTTTAGTGTTACATGATTAAAGACATTCTGGACACATTTTTTTATCTCTGCCTGTACCATTCATAATTGTTCTCATTCCATTAATCAATTTGTGCTCTACCCAATCAGCCATTCCCTCAAACCACCATCCGGGAGAGGTCAGTTTCCCACAAAAGCAGAAGTGGTGATGGAAGACTTCATCTGAGTGAGTTCACAGGAACTGCAGATGGCTTTTCTGCTCAAAGGCTGCTGCTCCAGCCCTGGGGCTTGACAAATCATGCGGCTTTTCAGCAGCAGTGTCCTGAAGGGCATGAATCCAGAGTGGCTGGGACTTCCCCATTCATCCAAACTCCTTTCTACAGGAGTTGGAGAATTCCAGAAGTAGGGCTGAGGGCCCATCCTCTTAATCTCAGTGTGCTGATGGGAGTTTGGAGGGTTGGAACAGCTCAGCTCAGCTGCTCAGGGATGGAAGTGTCTCTGTGCCATCCTGCTCTATGTAGTACCCTTGTGAGACAGCAGCTGGTCAGTGTGTGCCAAAGGGAAGTTACCTGGAGGTGACCCTGAGGGACTTGTGAGGGAGCAGCTGGGCCAACAGCAGAGAAAACAAGGCCTGTAGTGGATTCATGCCTTAGCCTGAGTGCTGAATTTTCTAAAGGAAGTGGGGAGAGTTGTGCTCACAATGAAGCTGTCCTTAGCCAAATACCCTTTCTGTTTGCACAACTGTTCCACAGTCAGATCCTTACAAGCACACTGCAATTCCTCCCCTGTTCTGGGCTGCCTGGCACCTCTTGTGTTTGCTCCAGAGTTGCCCCTGCCTGTTCTCTAGCTACTGTAATTATGGCACTTTTAGGTGGAAAATAAGTAGCCCTCATGCAGCCTCCCTAATGCTTTGCTTTTGGTGACTTTCATCTTGCCGAGCTATGGAATGACATGGAAGTGGTGCACAAAAAAAAAAGCATGTTTTTTTATTAAAGTTGTGTGGGCAAGAGCCTCAAGGATTTGGTATGAGAGCTGCTGGTGTTCTTCCCTGGCATTAAACTGGATCAATTATCTGACTGTAGTCAGAGCAGCCTTGCCCAGCTGTCAGCATGCTGGGGCCGTTTTCCTGAGTGGTATCTTGCACAGCTGCAGTCAAAATGCCTGATTTAGACAGAAATTTATAATGGGAGTTTCCAGCCAATTGTGGCAAATGCAGTGGTGGGCTGCAGGTAAGATGGTGTGTCTGTTATGGTGTGTATATTGGGCTGTGTACAGGAGACTGTGAAAGGCCAGGAGGAGACAAAATCCAGGAAAAGCAGATGTGAGGGCCCTCTGCCTTTCTCCTGTTCCTAGAAGGATGGAATAGGACACTTGGGTAATGCCTTTGAGTCAGCTCTGCTGTTCTCAGGACCTGGCTCATGTAAACAAACTGCAGAGCTGTCCCAGCTCCTCACTCCATTGTTGGCCCCGTTTACCTTTGTTCATCAGAAGTCATCTGGCATTAAAATACTCCAGTGCCCTGGGAGATGTGCTGGGAAATCCAGAATGCATGGGATGGAGGATAAATCAGACCTGAAAAGGGCAACAGTAACCTTGCCCTGGGCTGCCAAAGCTGGAGATTAACTGGCTGGGGCTGGCTCCAGCAACTCTCATTCACTGGTGGATTTAGATATATATTTTTTGTTATTTTTAAGAAAAAAACCATGACTGCATCATGTGTGCTTCATCCCCTCCCCAGGGACAGCTCAATAAACTGCTCGTTGTCTGTGCTAGTTGTTAAAGTTTCAGCGAGGTGTTAAAAAAACCTGACAAACCCCCACAAACACTTTACTAGCAGAAGAGTTTATGAGCTCCTGCAGCTGTGTGTGAGGTTCTCTTATGGAAATAAATAAAAAATGTTTCCAAAGCCACAGACTTCGATCTGGAAGCTGAGCTGGATACAGCCTTGTTTTTAAACAAGCCACCCTTCAAAGGCTGCTTCTCCCTTTGGAAAAGGGTGGTGTTGTTTATTTTCCTTTCCAGGAGGTTTTGCAAGGCAGAGGTTTCTCGGAGCAGTCCCACCTCTCCCGAGGGATGTGGTCTCACCCAGCGCTGTGCTTGGAGCCGCCTCACTGTGGGACTGCCCGGGGCCCTCTGTGTGCTGGTGGCAGCAGTGACAGCCACAAGGTGCTGGCAGAGAGCACAACCAGTGGCACACGCCTGTGCAGAAAGGGCTGCAGGGACAGCAACCTCCCGCCTCACAAGCTTCCATTACTGGGGAGGAGACTCAAGTCAAGCCTACTTGAGTTTGGAGTAGGGCTGGTGATCCCTGCCGGATATTCAACAGCATACTCAGCTTCAAAAGACCTTAATCTAGTTAGGAACAACATAAAGCAGCAATTAGCACATTGCTGATGAGCAGCTCAAAGGAGAGCAAGTTTCATTACCCAGCCCATCTTCTTCCAGGCAGCAGGGAGCTTTTGTTACTCAGACTTGGAAAATTTTCTAGAGTTGGAGCAGCACTGAACTGTGAAAACTCCCTTTGATGGTTTGTTGTGGGGTCACAGGGGTTTTCCCAAACACAGACTCAGCTCAGGCAGGCATTAAGGGATATTCCTCAGAATATTTACCTTCACTAAATCTGCCTCTGGGATGCTGCCATTGACAGTGTGGGGCTGATCCTGGGCACAGACAGCAGAGCAACTGAGGGACCAGGACAAGCCCTGTCAGGGTGACTCCAAACACCCAGCACTGCTGACAGTGTAAGGCACTCCCACACCTTCCCATCTAGAGACTCTTGTTTTAAATGTCCAAGTTTCTTTATTAACCTGAGTATAACAAATATAACATGTACACAGTATAAAAATGAACACAGAACCTGACAGGTGTACAGGTACAACACAAATACATGAACTATACAACGACCAGTTCATTGAATGATAATATATTAAGCATTTCATTGCTTGGAAAAAGCAAGTTTTGATCATAAAAATTGTATTCTGTACCACTGAAATTATACAAAGTACATTCAATACTGAAAAGTGACTCAACAGAGCAGGACCAAGGCATGGCCTGGCTGCTTAGTGTTACCTTGGGCCAAGACTGTACAAAATGAATCCAGACACTTTGCTGGGATGCGTCTTAAGAACTTAGCAATTAAATTAAGAAGTACAAAGTGTTTCAGGGAGGGTATTCTTCTCTTAAAAGCATGTGGAACGTGCTTTTGGCAGGACCAACAGGCTTCAGGAGCATGCAGAGGGTGCAGCCTGGCACGGCTCTACGCGGGCTCCGAGTTGATGGGTGGCAGGTTTTGGTGCTTGAAGTACTGCACGACTTGCTGGGGCAGCTCTGCCAGCACAGCTTTGGCCAGGGTCTCCTTGGGGACCTGTGAGCCAAAGGGAACCAACACCAGTGTTAGGACAGCCACAGGGGACTGACTGAGCAAACATGGCTGGGCAGGCCCCAGCTCCAGATCTTGGCATTTCTCTCAATACCTGCTAGTCTATTGATAGTCAGCATTTTATACACCCCGTATTATTATAGTCTACCCTTCCTTGCAGGAGAGAATTCACTGGTAAAACATCCTGGGTAGGTCAAAAAAGAAACAGGTGTGGGTGGCAGGAGGTGAAATAGAAAGACACTGATTAATTGCAAAGAAGGGTAAGATAAACACAAGCTTCATCCTTGGCAATCAATCCCATGCCAGCCACAGCCTCTGTCCTGGAGCTGTCTGCTGGATGATTGCAATGGACTCATCCCACAGAGGGGACGTGCAGGGCCAGTGCCACAACTGTCCCTTCCTACAGGGGATCAGGGAGCATGGGGCTCCTTTTGAGGACAATTCAGCATGAAGTCCTTTGTGTGGCACATCAGGGCTGCTGGATGAGGCCTGAGTGGGAGTCACCAAAACCAACATAGGGCTGTGGCAAGGGGTGTGAGACCAATATTGTCACACCCTGCTGCACAAATGGAGATTCTGCTCTGAGTCACTGGTTTTTGCTCCCACCTGTCTGACAATGACAGGGGATGGAGAAACATGGCATGCTCAGGTGGAACCCACAACAGAGCTGCAGAGCACAGTCACCCCTCCCTGCCCCTGCCTGCAGTGCTGATTTATGTGATCCATGCCAGAGCATCCCTGGGAGCAAGACAGACACCTCTTGCCTCTGCCTCTACCGTGGTTGATCCACTTGCAGGGTGATTTCCAGGTTTGGCAGCCCTGTGATGTCCCCCTGTGATCCCCTCCCCGCTGCTCTCACTCACGTTGCGGAAGTTCCGGAAGGGCACGAACTGGACGATGTCGCGCACGGCCTCCTCGCCGGTGTAGGAGTGCAGCACCCGGCTGTCCCCATCCAGGAACTCCATGGCAGCAAAGTCAGCGTTGCCCACGCCCACGATGATGATGGACATGGGCAGCTTGGACGCCTGCACCACGGCGTGTCTCGTCTCGTCCATGTCGCTGATCACCCCGTCCGTGATGATGAGGAGGATGAAGTATTGCTGCGGAGGGGAGGGCACAGGGTCAGACGCCAGCAGACCTCACACTGCAGCCAGGGCTTGCTCTGAGTGGCCAGGGTGCTTCACATATCGAGGGGTGACAGGTCCCCTGGGGATTTGGGGGTGAACTTCACCATTTCCCAGGTCAGCTGGCATCATGCCCTTTAGCAAAACCCAGAAATTCATGTGTTCCTATTCCCCCTGGTTTTTGAAAGATCTTAAACAACAAACCAGCTCTCACTCCAAAATATTTTTCTGAATTACTGATTTACTGTATTTAATGATGCAAAAAACCCAACTTCTAAACTGTACAGGATCACTGTCAAGGCCAGGGGGAATTCAGGACTGGGACATGAGCCCAGCTGGGAAATGAAATCTCCCTCTGCCTGCACACAGTGGGGTGTTTTTTGGGTGCTCCCATCAACATCTCCATGCTCTGATGTGGATCATCTCCTGTATTGCACTGCCAGGCTGTGGGGCCATCCCATGCTCAGGGCTTGTCCATCTCCTGTACAAAGCCATGGCTATGGGATGCAGAGGACATCAGCAAGCTGGGGGATGAGAGAGCAGCAGCATTAGAAACTGCTCCCCTTCCTTGGGAAAGGGCTGGTCCTGCAGAGCTGGGGAAGGATGGACAAAGAGATGGACAGATGGTCCTGCTGGACTCAGCTCAGCAAACCTGGAGCATGTGGGCCCCCCAAAATCCCATCTCCTCTGTGTCCAGGGAAAGTAATGGCTCAATTTTGGCACATTACAGAGCTTATGTGTGCTGGAGAAATGACGAAAAAGAGCACTTAAGAGCATTAAAGCCCTTTGTTCCTCTCCTCATTCTTTCCATTTCCTCTGAAAACCGCTAGTGCAGCGTCCTGGATAAGCAAAGGAAGGAGTGCTGCCCCAAGCCTGTTTTTCTGGTCTTTCTCCAGCCCACATCCCCTGAAACCTTCCCTAAGTTTCATCCGTTCTTGATGATCTCCAGTGCTAAACTCCCAATACTAACAAGGCTGGGTAGAGCTTAAACATAACCTGAGGACACGGCTGAGGAGATTTTCCCAAGCCAGACCCTTCCCCACTCCAGACCCTTTTGATGCATTAACCCTGCCTGCACAGCACAGCCCAGGGTTAAGTTTTTATCTAAATATGAACTTTTGAGAGCAAAATATGGTGAAACATAAGTCTGCAGAGCAGGACTGCAACATCCGAGTTTGGAGGGCAAGACTAAACTTCAAGAGAGGACCTGCTCTGATCATAACTGGAAATAGGACTTAGGCCTTGCCCCATCTGGGAACCAGTATAGGAGGAAGAGTATAAAAGCTTGAGAGGAGCAGCTGATAATGACTTTCAGCTGATTCTCCCTGTCCCTGCCTGTCCTGTCTACTGGAAACATGGAAGGGGTTATTTCCCTTTGTTCCTTTTTTTTTTTTTTTTGTGAAATTTGTAATAGGATCTGAGAAAAATGCTGGAAAGTATGCAGGAAAAGGGGTGGGGAGGTGGATGGAGCCTGTCAAATGTTTATCACAACTTCATATTTCAGAGGTCAAAGGAATTAAGAGCTGATGCTGGGGATCAACCTCAAAGCCCAGGGGCTGTGTAGGGGTCAGGAGGCACTGCTGGAGAGCATCAGTGGGAGATTCCCCAAGGAGCAGTGACACTTTTGGTGGTGTCAGTAAATGACAGCAGGACAGGTATGCTGGTGGCACCTCAGGGCTCCAGCTGCAGTACTCAGCCAGAGTGGCACCTCTGCCAAGCCACAGTCAGAGCTGCTGGTGCACAGGGACCAGGCTAGGGGGTCCATCACAAACCAACCAGCAGCACCTGCCTCCTTTCTCCTCTTTTTCTTGTTAAAATGGCTGATTTCTGCATCCACGTGGGCTCCTGGGATGATTCCCAATCCATTTGTTAGTGATATCAGCAGGACTTGGAGGGATTAGGCAGCACTGAACAGCATGAGGTAAGAAAAGGGGCGGTTTGGATGTAGGGACCCTGCTGGAAAGGTGAGTTTTAATTCCCCAAAACTTACTAATCCTTTCCCAAGAGTTAACTGGTGTAACATCTCTCTGTCCCTCCCCCAGCCCCAGGATGTTTTAGTCTCCCATCCCTCAAGAGCTGAGGGCTGTGTTTGTGATCTGTGTTGCTATGGAAAAACTACAAGGCTTTTTGGTTTTATTTGAAATGCTGGGAGCAGGCGAGAGCGGGAGGAAGAGGAGGGCAGGTTCAGGCAGCCACTGAAGCTGTCAGCACCAGGGGTGGCTTTGATGCACGAGCTGAAGATGGGATGGAAGAGGAGAAGACCCCGGGGGAGTGAGATCCCTCATCAATTACGCTTTGTGCTGCCAAAAAAACACCCGAGCCAAGCCAGGCTTGCCTCTGACGGCACTATTAGTGCCCATTATTTAAAATCTCCCTTGATTAAACTATTAGTGCCAGCAGAGGGGTGCAATTTGCATACGATTAGCGCCTCTGCTCAGTGCTGAGCCCGTGGGCTCTCCCTCCCCCACTGACAGTGACACAGAAAACGAAAAAACCAGGAGCAACCTGGATCTGTGCTGAATTAAACCAAATTCAGTATTTCCTTATGCCTGAAGCCGGGAAGAACAACAGCACTCAAGCAAGGCTGGAAAAAGTCCTCGTGGAGAACAGGTTTTAAGTGTGAATCAGGGAAGCTTTTACCCCAACATCTCCTGCCATGCCCAAGGTGATGCCCAAGCTGAGCTGTTTTGGCCAGCAAAAGCCAGGGCCAGATCTGCCATCCTCCATGGGCAGCCTGCTGCCACAGGGACCCAAGGGAGCTCTATCTTGCAGACTTCAGATGCTCTTCACACCCCTAAGAGGACACCGTGGTCACCACTGGCAAGGCTGGACCCACAAACAAGGGAAAGACATGAAACCCAGCTCAGGCTTTGTGTTCCCCTGCCCAAAGCCATCAGGATTGCCATCAGACCATGGAATCTTATGGACTTACCGATGCAGTTTCCTGCTGGGTGGCCTGAGCTGCAAAACGGGCCACGTGGTTGATGATGGGGGAGAAGTTGGTGGGTCCGTAGAAGCGGATGTGGGGCAGGCAGGCAGAGTATGCTTGGACAATGCCCTCCACACCTTCAGGGAGAGCAAAGAAACAGGCATTACAGGGTGTCACAACTCAGGACCACAGCAAGCCCAATTAGGAATCATTAGCTCATGCTGTCATGGAGCTGAAGTCAGATCTATTCTCCCCGCCTCCTGCCCAACTCATCCCAAATTTCTGAATATCCAAGCTTTGCTCTTCAGTCACTTTGCAGTGGGTCCTCAGACCTTCTGTGGTAGGGAAGTCCTCATAGTGCCTACAGTCAATGAAGGCATTTCTTGGGATTGTGAAAAAATCTCAGAATCAGCCAAGGAGGAGGAGCAAAAAGAAAAGCAACTCCTGATCTCTGAACATAACCAAAAAAGAGGTAGAGGGTCCATGGTAGCCCTTACCACTTAGGATCTGAGCAGTCCTTCAGCCATCACTGTGAGCAGCCATCAGCTGCTAAATGGAGCGTCAAGTCTGAATTCCCCATCTGCTCAACAGGCCTTGTGTTTCTTGCAGCCTTGCTGGGAGAGCAGACGGCTGGTAGGACACACCAGACAGCAGAGCGAGGGTGGATTTTACACAGTCTGAATCCAGTTGCATCTTACCCTGGGCCTTCCTACACACCCCCAAATTTTCTGTGCTTTCCTCTGAGTGTGCCGTTAGCACGTGCTCTGCTTCACCCTTCACGTCTGTCTCTGAACATGCCTTGAAAAATCCCCATGATCACAGAATCATGGAATGACTGGAAGGGACCTCAGAAAACCTCTAGTTGGAAGGGACCTTAGAGATCCTCTAGTGCCAACCCTGCTGACATGGGTGGTGATGCCACCCACTAGATCAGGTTGCTCAGGGCCCCATCCAACCTGGCCTTGAACATATTCAGGGATGAAGGTGTTACTGAAGAAATGCAGAGGAAGGACAGAAGGCACTGAAGGCATCTAAGGCGTCCTAATGGCCTGGTAGATGCTTACCTGAACAGAATGGATTCCTGGGATTGAAGTTAATGGCAAACTCATGGGATACCTGTGGAGAAGAAAACACCCAAATTAATTTGGAGGGCCAGTGCAGGGCAGGCAGCTCACTAACAGTTTAGCTGATGCTGCAGGGCTGGTTTAAGTGTGACGATCCCCTGGAGCAGAACCCAGTGGTCACAGAGTTATGGTCCACATAAATGCTGGGTCAGTGACACTTCCCAGCCCTCTGCTACCCAAACAGCAAAAACAAACGTGGTCAGGGCTGAGCAGCACTTGAGGATGAACCAGTTCTCCAGTGCCCCCATTAAATGGGGGCATGCAGCCTCCTGAAATTATCACACCACACATTCTTCCAGTTATCAAAGCAGGTCTGTCCACGTGGCTTCCTGCTGGCTGCCCAGAGGGGAAGCAGGCAGAAGGGATATTCTCAGCCAGCTGTGCCATCTCACCAGTGACTACAAGAAATTACTTCATCCTGTAGCAGGTTTTAAAGAGGGAAAACTCAAACTCATCACAGGGAGTGCCAGTCCTGGCAGCATCTCCATTCCCCACCTCTCTGCACAAGGATGATGCAGCAGGAGGGAAGAAGACACAGCGTGAGCTGTGCTGAAGACCTGGTCTGGCATGTCAGGTACAATGGCAAACCAGCAGTTGATTAACTTCATCATCTGGGTCAGCATGAGGGTGAAAGGCAGCGTGGGAGAGCTGATGTGAAATCTTGGGTGTGATGGACAGCGAGTCCCAGCACAATCTGACCTGGTCTTCATTGCCTATGAACCCATCCTTTCACCACAGCACATCCAAGATCCTTTAGCTTTTCCTCTACCTCCTTTCAAGATTTCAGAGGGAGATGGTCTTGCAAAAAGGTCTTGTGGCAAGAGCAGACAGCCCCCACACCTTGATCCCTGGCTGATACACTGCACAGCAGCTGCTTTGACCCTTTCTCTGCCAGCAAAGAGAGCCCAGCAGCCCAGCTGCAAGAGCAGGCTGCTGACTTCCACTATGAACCTTTCCAGTGCTGGTGTGGGTCAATGTCCTGCTTGTGGAACAGACACCAGATGTGTGGGCTTAGACATTCCTCACTCTGCACCCAGCAATTTAGGCACTCCAAGAAGCAAACAGACTCTCAGGAGAATCAAGGATGTGCAACTGCCTCTTCCAGCACCTCTGAAAGCTGAAGAGGTGATTTGGGCCCTCAGGCCACCAGCTCAAGGGCTCTGAAACAAAAAGCTGCCACCCTGTTCGTGCCAGTGTTACAAAACAAGGATATTGTCTCCCTCTCGGAAGGGTGGAGGATTGCTGAGCTTTTCAGCAAGGGAATTGCTTTGGGACACACATATTCCCAATGCTGGCAAAAACCAGCGTCCTCCAAAGCCATCTGAAGCCAGAGTCCTCCCGAGGCTGCAAACGCAACACGCGTCTGATTCAGACTTTCCAATTATGCTGGGCATTGTGTCGAAAGCGGCAGAAACTGTTTTTACAAGAGGCTGTGGGGTGGGAAATAGCAACCAAACAAAAGTAAAGTCAACCAAAAGTCATCCCCATGCTGCAAAGCTGATGGGCTTCCTGACTGGCAACCGGCCACGGCCTGCTCAGGTCTCTCCAGGCCTGCAGAGCACCACCAGGAACACTCACAGCCACCAGGGCAGAGACCAGCTGAATATATGACTGTGTTTTGTATACACCCCTTCTCACAGAAGCCTTGATTTTGGGCAATATACCCAAATTCCGTTGACTTGTGGTTGTAATGGACTTGCTTTTTCTTTTTCTTAAGAGGATGTTCAAAATTCTGGCATGAGTATTTATAGACAAGGCAGACAGAAATATTTCCATGTTTTGCTCTGCAAAAGAGGGGTTTTTCTTTTAAGAAGCAATGAAATGGTTTCAAGCTGTGTTCCTCACTGTCTACAGAGCAGAACCCCTACATGGCAGAAGTGTTGCAAAACCTCCTCTGGAGTTTTTATGAATTTTACATATATATAAAAATATATATCTATATATACATATCTCCTAAAAAATAAACAGGAGAGCTTCAAAATAACAAAAAACTTAAAAGAAAGGATGTCATTCCCTATTCAGCTTGTACTTTGAAAACAGTTTCTGTGGAGTCCAACTACACGTATATGGAACACCTACAGGTATCCCATTCCCCAGTAACTCACAGGGAGAAACTTCTGAACCACCCCAAAGGGTAAGAACAATGCCACAGAGGGTTCTCTGCCACCTCTAGAAGGAATCCCACTGCTGTCATGACTCAGTTTGCCTATATATATATGTAGATAGATATATGTAGATAGATATATAGATATAGATACAGATACAGATAGAAGGCAAGTCTTGGAGGTTGCACACCAGTCAAGCCACCAGCTTCCTTTGGCTGATCCCATCTCCCAAATCCAAGTGACCAGTGTGGCTCCAACATTTAGAATCCCCCTCTCCACTGCTGCTTTGCCTTTGCTCATCCCCCAGAAACCACAAACCATCTGCTCCCCTCTCCTGTTCCCTACTAGGAAATCACCCGAGGCTCTCTACAGAGCTGTTACATGGCAAGATGTTCTTTGACATTTCCAATGCGACTTTTGTGTACGAAACATCTCGCTCCACCGGGCGCCTGAGAAGCGTTGGGGGAGCCATGGCAACAGGAGCACAAAGCCCCATTTATACCTCTTGTGTCTCTTGGCTATCTCTACTTGGGTCTGTGGGTCTCTGCTTTCTGTCCATGGTCACAGAGGGCGCAGGAGTTAATGAAGAGCTGCAGCTTTGGCTTTAAAATTACCCAATGAGCCTTGACAGCCAAAAAAGTCTTTAATGAGTGAGTGGAGCTAGTAATTCTTAGAGAGAACTGGGATGAAGCCCCAAGCTGGAGTGGTGTAGGGAGATGCACCAGGATGGCCCCACATGAGACAATTTCTGGGTCATGGATGACCTGTAGGTATGGCCCAAGCACCTGGGGAGGAAGAAGCTGCTCCCCACTGGGGTTTATTCGGGCTTAGAAATCATTCTGGGGAAAAACAAGGGTTTTTTTTCTGGTAGCTTTTACACAGCATCTCCCGGCCCACAGGAGGCTGCAGGAGGCATGTGCAGAGCCCCCAGCCCTCATCCTCAACCCAGTACCCACCTCCAGTCTTGCCAGAAGGGCTGTTTCCAACCCAGCAATGCCCTTCCCGTGGGCACTGACTCACACACATGGGCAGCAGAACAGGATGCTCTCCACGATGATCCTGAGCTGCTGTGCCCTTTCCATGCCTACTGCATTTGCCATTCCCATTTTTCTCCCCAAGTAATAAATCCCTGGCAGGAGCTGGCTCTTAGACCTTGGAAGCTGCTTACCTAGATTTTCCCAACAAAAGTGATAAAGTGACAGACCAGAGACATTTGCAGGCCAAGGAGGATGAATCAGCTCCAAAGTGCACATGGAGGGATCTCCTTCTGTGGCTGGCAAACAGCAAGAGCTCCCACTTGAGTCATATGAATTCTGGCTGCTGGGAGGGCAGAGAAAAGCACAAAGCCAGAGCGGGCAGGACATCCCCAGCCATGAGGGTTGGCAGTGATGAGCTTCCCAGCCCAGTTCCCAGCTGCTCATGACTTACGTGCCCTGCTGTGCTCAGCCCAGAGCACAGCTCCCCTCCCACAGAACACAAAGGGCTCGCTGAGGTCCAGCCCCAGCCTGAAGCTGGGAACGCCTCAAAACCAGTGAGCAGAAAGAAAATGCACATGAAGGGCGTGAGCAAAGAGCAGCCAGAAGACCCAGCCAGTAATTAATGATGGTGGTGTCCCAGCACATTGTCTCAGCCGTGAGGAGATGCTCCCCATCTGCCAGCCAGGCTGCAGGCACAGCCCCATTCCCTGCCCTCCAGAAGAGCAGGATGTGCAGCTCGCCCTTGTAGGGCCAGTGTCTAATCCCAACCAAAGATCAAGGTGGATTTTTGGAAAAGCTCCTCCGCTTCAGTCCTTGCAGGCTTTGCCTGTACAACATCAAATCAAGGCTCCCTAGCTCCCAGCCCCCTTCCAGACTTAGCTGCTGTCTGACACATTCATCCAGAGGCCTTTTCCCTTCCCCAGAATTGTTCCTGCCTTCTGCCAGGAAAATGAATCAATGCCTGGCTCTGCCTATTAATGCCAGGGAGCTGCTGCTTTCATGCCAGTGCAGAATGAAGGAATGAGCTGCTTATGCCCCATCCCTGCCTTGTTGCCCACCCACACTGACACATCTCACCGGCTGAGATTCCACATCTGCCCATTCCTCCTCTCCCCAGCAGCTTTTCCCTGACCAAGGCAGTTCTGCTCCTGCCAAGGCAATATCAGGACAAACCCATCTCAAACACTCAGGTGGCCACAGCACTTCACCTTCCAGTCTGGCGGGAGCTGGGCGCCGAATCCCAGAGCAGGAAACATCTTGTCCCTAAAGAGAAGGAGGAAAACATATGGGTGTACTGACACACACAAAGCAGGCTTGCACAGCTTCTCCCAAAACATACAGTGCTTTTAAATGGGAGATAAACATTCTCAAGAGAAAACAGATATTCTCCCTTGAATTTGATCTTTAGAAATCAAATTTAGAGATAAAAGAGTCCAGCATTGCTCTGTTTCCCATAGAGACCAGGAGCATCCTTTTGCCCAAACACATGCGTCTCTTGCAGGCATGTAACCCTGGAGATTTTAAAAAGTGAGCAATCCATTTTGGTCACAAAAGCCATCACAGTGAGAGCAACAGACTTCTGTTTTGTTTTCTCTATCAGTGTCTGAGCTGATATTTTTTTGGTATTTTCTCCACTCCTCAGGATGTCTGAGGAATGAGGCAATCTGGGGTCACAGCTCTGACAGTAAACAACAGCAAGCTGAGGTCACTTGCCCCCAGCAGATCTTCCACCTCTGCTAACACTCCTTCCCCTCCACAGCAGCAATGGGGAGAGGAGAAAGCTTGTCCAAACCCTCTCCTGAATCCTGATGTTTATGGTAAATAACATCCTTAAGGAATTACTTAGCCTGGGATCAAGGCAGATGCATCCCAGAAGCCTCTCAGGAAACCAGGGAAGCATCTGCAAAACAGGGGTGGTGGCAGAAGGCACGGTGCTTACGAGTCATAGTCCTGGATGATCTGGCCGACAGCCCAGATGGCTGACAAGTACTCGTTTGTCCCCAGGGGGTTGATGTAGTGCAAAGAGGAGGGTTCTTGGGGGTTCCCATTGGAAGCTGTGAAATCAATCCCAACCTGGAGGACAAGAGAGATGCATAAACCCATCCTCTGTTAGCAAATGCCACCAGAGACCTGGCCAGCAAGCCTCCATTGCTATGAGGGCCACCCACAGTTCCCTCAAACCCCAAAGCTCAAACTTTGGAAAAAGTTTAACAAAATCCATTTCTCCACCTTCCCTGCAAAAAGCTGATTAAATACTACACTAGGCAAAGTCATTCACTCTTACTCCTCCAGTTTTCATCAATGAGCATCACATAAAGTGTCCCCAAGCAGCCCCAACTCCTGGAGCAAGCCACCACCACCTCCAGCTGAGGACTCTTGCTGCCCATTTCCCAGATGCAGAAGGAACTGAGTAGCCCCAGGGGACACCAAGGCATCTGGGGCCACCTGGGTATCTGGATCTCAAGGTCTTTGACCAAAGAATCACAACCCTGAGCAGACCTTGCCCTGCAGGCAGGAAGACCTGCTCTTCTCCAGGCTTCCCCAGGGACCAATATATGCTGAGCTCTCAGGGGACTCTGTCAGGAAGGCACTAAATTAGGCTTTCTATTTAAAGGCATTTGTAGAAATGCCTATCTCAGACCCAGATAAATCTGGCCAGAAGAGGCGAGATGCTGAGCTACCCAATTTGATACGACTGGGAAGGAAGAGTTGGGACGAGGCAAACAGGCAGCGTGACTGCACTCGACTTGTTTGCTTAGCAAAGAGGCAAAACCCAAAATAACTCCACTGGCTAAATTGAGCTCAGGGATTTTGAGAGAGATTTTGCTCCGTACCCAGAGTGGGAGAGGACAGAATGGCAGTTTGCCTGAGAAGGAACCTTGGCCTGGCTGGGGCAAGAAGACATGACAGCCTAGGACGTGCCCCCACCTTGTGCCAGGGTGGCTGGTAAAACGCCATGGTAGGACAACAGGTTTTTAAACTGGAGGAGTGTGGGTTTGGATTGGAGATAAGGGAGAAATGTTGCACAATGAGGGTAGTGAGGCACAAGTTGTGCAGAGAAGCTGTGGCTGCCCCATCCCTGGAAGTGCTTAAGGCCAGGTTGGATGAAGCCCTGGGCAAGTTGGTCCAATGGAAGTTGTCCCTGCTCATGGCAGGGGGTTGGAATTAGATGATCTTTGAAGGTCCCTTCTGACCCAAACCATCCTATGGTTCCATGAAGACCTAACTTCTTTGTCAAACAACTGTACAGCCTCACCAAACCTGTGGTTCACCTCTAGAACACCCCTATGCCCAGCTCTAGCCAAGCCACCATGGCCAGAGAGCAAGAGGGAAACTGAGGCACGGAGTGGGGGCTCAGTGGAGTCAGACAGGCAATGTCATCAAGAGCAGGACTCAGGCACTGAGTCTGAGAGGGACACAGCTGGTCTGCTTCCAACACGAGGCACATGACTGGGCCCAAAACCCTCTCCTCTGGCTTCAGCCCTCCTCTCCTGAGCTCCTCCCTCGGTGGGGAGGACGCCAGTGACCTTTCCAAATTGCAGGGAGTGTGTGCAGAATGCTCCTGCCAGCTCAGGTGTTTCTGCAGTGGAAACACACCCTTTGGACCAAAGATGCCTTGGGAGGAGGAGGAGGAGCCCTCCAATAACCAGCAGGTCTTTAGATGGGGGGAAAATTTCTGCATTCAAACCTAATTCATGCAAGAGCTTTGTACTACCAACAAATTCACTGGTTTTCTCTTCTATTCACTCTCCAGCACCAAGACCAAAGCACACAGAGGCAGAACAGCACACAAAAAGCTCTCCCAATCATTGCTGTTCCTATGGCAACTCTTCCTCCTCCTCCTACTCTTCCCCCATCATGTTTTCAGATAAAACAACAAAATACAAACTGATCTAACTGCGAGTGTCTGCAGCTCTCTGGATACTGCACCAGGAAAGTTTGCAGAAATTGAGAAAACCACTTCTGCATTGTGGTGGTTTCACTCAGGATTGTCATGCTCTTACTTATTTACTCCTGACAAGCTGTTGTCTAACTTGAAAGAAGGTGGAAATGTCAGTAAAAATGCAGAAAACCCTCTCTATAACATCCCAAAGCCTCCCATCTGGATCCAGAATAAAGAGAGCTGCCATAAAAAAAAGAGGGTGGTTAAAGCTTGAAATAGGGAGAGAAGTTGGTGACATTTTGTGAAGGGTCAGGTCTTTTTGAAAGTCTGGCCTTCAGCCAAATTCCAGCCAGCTCCCCTCCATGCTACTGGATGTACCTCAGCATCCCCAGAATCTCCAAACCCACACGGTTTAACAGCAAAACAGGCAGCTCCTCACTGTCATGAGAAGTCCCCACAAGCTGGTGCCAAATCTCACACTGAACCTCACTCCCCTGTTCTGCCCATCACATAGGTGTTACTACTACTGGGCAAAGAGAAGCAAAGGTCCTTACAGTGAACATCAGTTGGCAGCCTCCCAGGATGTAGTCCAGGAAGGAGAAATCTCTGGTTATCTGAAGGAAAAACAAACAAACAAACAAAAAAGCAGGTTTCAGCAATTGTCATAATTGTCATCATTATTGAGGCTATGCAGGCCCTTGGAAACACAAGAGAGGCAGAGGATAAGGGAAGGGGGGAGCTCGAGAAGACCCAAGCTCAGTCAGGGCTGAAGGAAACATCTCAGTTACATACTCACTTTGCAGGACTTGACAATGATGATCCCAGAGTTCTTGTAATTCTTTTTCTTCTTTTGCTTTTTGGGGTTAATGCACTCTAGCTCAAGCTGTAAGACACGAGACAGACCCTGGTGTGAGAGCAGTGCTGGGCTGTGCCACGTGGCTGCAGAAGCCACCAGCAGCATGTCCTGGGGGCAGCCTCCCTCCAGTGCTGAAGAAGAAGGTTTTATTCCCAGGCTATAGATTGCAAATCCAGAAGAAAATTGGGCTCAATGACTGCTTCTGGCACTACAACCTTGTGCAGTCCTAGACAGGGCACTTTCATGCCTTTGTGCCTCAGTTTCCCTGGGCAGGAGACTCAATGCACCACACCTGGTGTTTCACACCCCTCCACACCTTGGCCAAGATCTCCTGGCCTGCAATGCTGGTGAAGACAGCAGTGCAAAGCTCTGCTATCCAGGGGTCTTCACAACACACCTTCAGTCAGGAGATATCTGCCAAGAATCTTGGACAGCACTTCAGGGCAAAATGGGGACACCTTTGGCACAAAACCTGTGTGGAGTTGAATCCCTGGGGACGAGGCTGTCCCTGCTGCAGATGCAGCCCCAGCAGCAAGTCACACCTCCCCTTCTGGCCCCCTAAACCACAGGGCACCTCCAAATCATGGGTGCTGCTTCCCAGCAGAGCCTGATTTTCAGCAAAGCCTGCCTTAGCTCTCTCCAGCTCAGATGTTTTAGCAGCAGCCATAGCCTGGGCCACTCATGGTGTGGGTGGAAGGAGAAAGGAATTTGGCCTTGGGTTCTTCTGAGCACAGATTGAGGGTGCAAGTACCAAAGTTTGTCATCAATTCCTTCCTCATTCTTCCCCAAAAACACATCAGCACTTACTGGAGAGGCATCTTGGGCTTCACACAGCCTGGCCACTGAGGTCTGAAACTCGCCGATGAAGTCGTGTCCCCCGTCACTGTCGTAGTCGTAACACACCACCTGGGGTGGAAGGAGCACAAGGCAGCCTCAGAAACAGGAACTACCTCCTGCAAGAGCTGCTGAAGTCCCCAGCCTCTCCTGCTGGAGACCCCAAACAACCAATTTTTTGTTGTTTTGGGGTTTGTTCATAAGCCAGCCCTGGGGGTTCAGTTGTTTAATAGTCAGTCCCAGAAGCTGATCCCCACAATACAAGCCAGGGAGCTCCCTGCTACCTTTATCAGCTTCTCCATATCTCCATCACACAGTGACACCAAAGGCACAGTGAACGGCTTCCAGACGGGGTCCAGCGTGTATTTGATCACCTGGAGGTGGGAGCAGAGGGATGCTGTTACAACGGGCACACCCACACACAGAGATCAGGGCAAAGCAGGGACACTTCTCCAACAGTGACCAGGCCAGGAAAGCTGTCTCAGCCCTCCCCTGCCTCCATAACTGAGACACAGCAGCTTCTCCTTCTCAGGCTGCAGCACGTGTGAGTTAAACCAGGTTTGTTTTCATTGCACTGGGTGATTTATCCACCCCTGGGAGCAATTAAGGAAAACTGCCTGAGAGAACAGCTGTGGCACACCAGGCAGCACGGGCACAGCACGGGCACAGCCACTCACTCCACAGCTCCCAGGCCAGCAGCTACTATTTATGCCCTCTGCATCCCACTGTTTGCCCCCTACTCATTGCTTACAGCCCCCCAGCACCCAAACACAGCCTGAATCCATCTGGGGTCTGACCACTGAGAAGATGGAGGAGCAAGATGCTGCTACCAGCCCTGGAAAGCCAAAACAGCCTGGGGCATATTAAGCTCTCTTGTCTCATCTGTGTAACATCTGCTGCCTGGGCTGGAGAAATATTAATTGATGCTTTTTGACATTTCCTGAGAGAATGCAATTGCTTAGTAGAAACCTAAGCAAACTCAAACGGGCTCCAGGCACACACTGTGTACATCTGAGATTCCTGCAGGGCAGGCAAAGATCCCTTTTCACAAAGGTGTAGTGCTCACAAGGAGAGATTCACAGGGATATTCAGAAAGTCAGGCACAGGCAGCAAATTAACCCTTCTCTGTGCAAGGTGAACATGGGGGATATCTGGTGTGAAAGACCTTGGGTCTTTGCAGCTGGGACAGTCACTGCACAGAGCAGTGAGGAAGAGATCCTTGGCTGCTGCTGTGGGCAAACAGCTGGAACTGGAACTGGCATCTTGTTTGACAGCAAGGCTCCTGCTGAGAGAGGGGGAAACCCTGACACTGCAGGAACAGTTTAGCTGAATTTGTGAACACCTCCTCCAGGAGCCTGGGAGAGCAGGGGGAGCCCACACATCCCAGGATGCTGCCCACAGGCTACCAGGGCAGGTGGGGAAGGATCCAGAGTTCCAGCTGAGCATTCACATTTGTTCTTGGACAACAAGCTGCAGTGGTGCACGCATCCTGTCCTGCCACACCTGCCCTGTCCGCTGGCAGGGGAAATGCCAGCATCAGACTGAAAGCTGGCTCTATTCCTGCACTGGAAGTTGCAAGAATGGAGAACTTTATTTCTTCATATCCATCCTCAAAGCACAAAGATGGTCACAGCATCATAGAATGGTTTGGGTTGGAAGGAGCCTTAAAGATTATCCAGTTCCAATCCCCCACCATGGGCAGGGACACCTTCCACTAGACCAGGTTGCTTCAAGACCCATCCAGCCTGGCCTTGAACCCTTCCAGGGATGGGTCACCTAACGTGGTATCCCTCTCAAGGCACCTGGATGTATTCAGGGCTGGTAAGGTGGAAGCTGTTGGAGCACCCATTACTTGAAATAAACTTGTCTAGACCTTGATTCAGTGAGACAGGACAATGGGCAGCAACTCGGAGGAAACACCAGTGTAGACATCTGCTCCCCACAAACCTGACATGCTTGTAGAGATGTCAGCAATGTCTGGTGCACAGCCACCTTCCCATGCCTCTTGAGAAGGAAGGGCTGGAGGCCACTCCAAACCCCCACATCTGAGAAACACATCTTGTTGAGTCAAAGCCCAGCTACACACACTGAATCATGAGGGAAAAAACAAGTAAGGCCCCAGCCTGCTCCCAAAGAAATACAGGAGAAATACTAAGGTTGATGTGAACTAAATATGCATGGAAAGGTGGGTGGGAAAGCACCAAAAAATAAACAGCAGAACTGAGGTTATAAGGATGGCCTGTACTGATACCACAGGACACAAG
>QUSF01000023.1:4107111-4242104 GCA_003676055.1 Chloebia gouldiae | reverse complement strand
GGTAAAACCAAACATATGCAGAGACACTGTAAATAAACACCCTTTCTCCTTCCACCTGAGCTCCCCCTGTGTTTTGTTACAGCAGCTTCCTGTGATGGCACAACTCCTTAACCAGGCTTTGAGGGGACAAGAAAAGGGATGGAAAAAGAAGGGTGTGAGATGGGGTGAAATGGAGTTCTCTTCCTCTGCCATGGAAGCTTCTGTCAGTCTCCCCCACCACTGATTCCCCCTCCTCTCTCTGCCAGCTGCCAGGAACTATGTGCAAACTAAAGAGAGCCTTGAAACAAGCTCTGAGGAGAAGAAAGAAAGCAGTTGAAAAGTACTTATTAGTCCATTGTTAAAGCAAAACCCAGCCTTTTTCTCCCTGCCTGTGCTGTGGCTGGTATTCGTAACATCACTGGCTTTAGTAGCTTGAGAATGTGATCAGCTCAGATCAAAATACCACAACAAGTATAAATGAGGGAGAGGAGAGTCACCTGGCCCTGATCAGACCCACCAAGAGCCTGGTACAGCTCCCTGCCTCCTTACATGTGGCTCTGGCTCATGAGAGACACAAGGCTGGGTGCTCATGCACTGAAACTGGAGGTGCCTGAACACCCAGCTTAGGTGGAGGGAGGTGTGGCAAAAGCTCATTTTAACCTTTTCCCACCTCACACCATCACTTTTCACCATCTCCCCAGGTCACAGCTCATCCTGATGCTCCTGCAAGTGGAGGAAGAGTGGCCCAGGGCTCAGTCTAAGCCCACGATGAGACTGGAGATTATCATGAGCTTCAAGACCATCTCCTTCTCTGCATGCTAGATACAGCAGTGAGTAGCACAGAAAAGATTGAAAGACTTTGCTGGCCCCAGTGAACCTTCATGTGCTGGAGTCCAGCAGCCTCAACTGGACATCCGGAAGAGAGCTGTAAGGTTTTGAAATCCCTGGATCCCACCCTGCTCTACAGGCAATGGATGAGATAATGCCATGAAGAGCAAGAGCAGCTGATATGAGGATGGAGGTGTCTCAGCAGCTCAGGCTGGAGTTTTGCTCACCTCTGTTCTGTGAACCAACATCCACTTTCCATCATCACCTGGTTTATAAAACTCCAAGAAGGGGTCTGACTTCCCAAAAAGGTCCTGGAGGGAGAAGAACAGGATGGGTTATGTGGTGCTCTGTAAGCAGCAGAGGTCCAAGAGAGATGTTTCTGTCACTGCCAGCCCTGCAGACCTGTCCTCATGGGCCAGGTCAGGCACACTGGCAAACAGGCAGCACCCACAGGCAGTGTCCTGCCCACCTCCCTGTCCTGGTTGTGTGAATCCCCTTGATTTCCCCAGCACATTTTGCAAGGCGGGTGTGCTGGCACCCCAGCGTGTGCCCGTACCCAAAAAGCTCTCTGGACACAGATGCCACGGAAAACAACCCCAGCTGGGAGGCAGCTGTGTTTGGGCTTGGAAAAACATCCAAAGCCTCAAAGGAAAAACAGAATTTTGAAGTGCACGTCTTGGGGGAGAAAGGCAGAAAATCCACCCTCCTACACACATCAGTAAAGCATAAGCAGAGGAAGTCTTTAAGGAGCTAGCTGCCCTGGTGTTGACAGAGATCATGTAACACCCTGAGATACGCAGCCCTGAGTCAGTGTGTGCTGCCTCTGCTGCCAGCTTCTCCTCAGATAATCCCCTGACAAAGGGCTGCTGCTTTATGAGGAACATGTACACATACACACACCCCCCTGCTGGGAAGCAGCACGGGGGCTGCTTCGGCACCCGCAGCCCGGCGAGGCGGAAGGCGCTGGTGGCACCCACAGGGAAACTCCAGATTTTCCAGGCAGAACTTCATTCCCATTCAGAAAAAAACAAGGAGTCGCTAACAAGAAACCAAATCCCAAATATTCCAGACAATCTATTGAGAATTCAAGTTATTTCAGTTGGGTTTTCCTCCTAGAGGAGGGTGGGTGTCTGAATCCTTCAAAGAGCTGGAGGAACTTTTTATGGGTTTGTGCTTCTGAGTGATGCAGTGGGGATGTGAGGGGCTGTGCATGGAGAAGGAGCAAACATGGACACTCCAGAACCTCCTGTCCACAGCAAGCCTGTGATGGCAGCTGGGATGCACATGGGTTCTAGCAATGTTCCCGCAGAAAATCCATCAACATTTCTATCTAATTCTCTTTCTGAAGCCAGACAGAAAAGTAAATCACTCCAAAGTGTTTTAGCCTGGGGAAACTACAACTTGTTTCAGTCAAAATTCTTCTGCAGAGAAGCAGACCATAAAGGCTCTCTGGTGAGATGAGGCTATTTTTTTCCTACCCTCTTTCACACATTTGTAGGATAGAAACACAAGCCATTCCTTCTGCAACTTTATGGCTATAGCACAGCTCTGATCCTGCTCAACCACCACCCGGGCTTGGCACTTGCAGGCTTCACAGATGGATTAAAGAACCAGTGGTGGGTACCTGACCCTGACTGTGCTGGCTTAACCTCCAACCCAAGGCAGTTTCATCAGCACTAGCCCAGCGTGGGCTGGTGGAGGCACCAGGGAGCTTTGAAGATGTTTGCTGCCATCCCACGTGGATCAACCTGGCTTGCAAGTCCAGTCGGCCTTGCTCTGTTCAAAGCAGGGTGGGAGATGCCTCCAAGCCACAAGATTGTGGGCTGCTATTTTAAAACATCAAACCCACACACATCTCACCCCTGCAAACCTGGCAGGAGATGGAAACTGAGCAACCAAAGTAGCTCAGCAGACCAGATTGATCAGCAAATTGATCCAAGAATCAAAATGATCCAAACTAGTTTTAACACACCATGGAGAAGGAGGGTGGAGCTGGCACTTCCAGCAGATACAGCTCCCTAAATCACAGCTTCCAGCAGCAGTCCTGGCTCACAGCACTTGCTGTCCCCCAGCCATGCTGAAGCATCACTACCCTTCTGCTGTCCCCATTGCTGTGGTGGCATGGACAGCTCTGGGCTTCACATGGCCAGTCCCAGTGAAAATACCTCCTCTTCTGCAAGATATTTTATTTTTCAACAATTCTCTCAAGAATTGATCTGACATAAGAGCCCCAGGGTGAATTTGCTGCTGACATGCTCCTGCTTTGCAGCTTCAACATTTAAATCAAGGTAGTGAGATGCAGGTGGAGAGAATGGACATGTGATGGGGAGGAGGACCTGCCTGCAGCCTCAAAGAGATCCCAGCCTCAGGGTAGCCACGGCAGAGCTGCCTGGGACTGAACACAGCTCCAGGCTGGCCTTGTGGCACAGCTGCCAGTAAGGGATGAGCACAGCTTCAGCTTGGTGTGTGACTAAAGATGACCCCATGACCCCACCACAAAATCCTGTGAGATCCAGTCCCTTCCTATAATGTCTGAGCCTGCCGCTGTGCTCCCCAGCTCCATGCTGCGTGGATGCTGCAACTCCCCAACCTTAGCCTTGGTTTTCTTTTGTTTATTCAATTTTTCACTGTCTTTCCTAAGCTTAAACAAGTTTTACCCAGCTCCCACAGCTGCATTTCAACCATAAGCAAAAATTACACAAAAATACTGTTTTCCATCCAATATCCTTGTTCAAGGGCCATTTTAATTTGCATGAAGTGACCTGAGCATCCTTTGCTCATGAGCAGGACTTCAAGGACTGCAATGCCGTCCTACTGTATGGGAATTGGTAAAGAAACTTTGTCAGTTCTTGGTGACAGCAGGTGGTCACTGAGTACAACCTTTCTGCTGACACCTGTAGATGAAATTGAGTTGTTTGTTACCTCTTAACTGGGGCATTTGGCTCCTTGCACTAGGCAAGGTAAGTAGAAGGGTGAGAAAACAGCCACTTCTAACAGGTGGGAAAAAACCACTTGGATAAACCAGATACCCACTGAGTTTTAACAACAGGACTGCATGAACCCCATCTTCTGCCCCAGCAAATACCCTTCTGCCTGGCTGCTTGCTTTACCCTGTTTGCAAAGAAACTGAGGGCCATCCTGCCAATAAAACAAGCTCTGGAGAGACTAGGAAGAAGGAAAAAAATAATATTCCCAACGATTGCTTAGCAACAGGACTGGTTCAAGAGGAATAGCTCTGGTTGCCTGGTAAATAAGGTCAGAAGATGCCATTAATGAGGCTCCCTGTTTCCTGTGCATCACATCCAAAGCTCATGTGTTACCTGCCTCTGCGAGATCCTCACTTCCTTGGAGAAGACAGGCCCTACACTTTGATACAGAAGCAGATTTTTGCCCCATTTCCAGAGAGGCTGAAGGTGACAAGCCAGGAGCTCTCAGCACATCTGAGATAGGGAGTCAAGGGTCATCAAAACTTTCAGTTCTGTTGGGAGGCAGTTCCAAACAGCTGCCACTGAAGAAGTAAATCTGCTGTCTCTGAGACATGCTGATACACAGATCCTGTGCCACACAGAATCTTTCCATCTGGACATGTGTGATGAGGGAAGAAATACCGTGACAAAAGGGAAACTGAGGCACAGCTGTACCCAACAGCCAGAGGATCTTGCCCAGTTTCACTCTGAAGTTTTCTCCAGTGGGACTGCTTTCTGCCACTGCTACATCCAAAGCAGAGATTTCTTTAGATCCCAAGGGCAGAAATTTAACATTGCATCCCCCAGACACAGCTCCACTCACCTTTTTATCCAGTTTTCTGCCAGCCATGCTCAGCGTAATCACCCTGTTATCTGAGAGCTCCTGAGCAGCTATCTGAAAGACAAGGGAAGGCTGCGTTCAGTTTCAGCATAAAAAATTAGGCTTCTGGTAAAAAACTCAGCCCCTTTCTTGAGTGTTATGCTGGACTTGGTCTCTCATGGCTTTTCTGCACCAGGGCTCATTCAGGACCTCCAAGGAGGAGAAGTGTCCAAAGACTGAGCCAAGAGGAAGGAGAAGCCATATAAACCCTTGCCAGCAAGATGTGTCACCTCATGCTCCATGTCCTGGGCATGGCAAAAACATCCTTAGGGAACATCTCCCTTAGGGGGAATGCTGGTGGAACCCAGGAGTTGAGCCATGTCTCCACATGACCACCTGATAAGGCAGCCCCAAGGATGAAGATTCCATGACTGCTCCTGAGGAGCTGCAGCAGGCAGGAGCACAGCCCAGACCACTTCAGTTTGAGAGACTTTATTCACACATGCTCTAGAAGGGCTTCAGCTGCCAACCCCCGGTGGGCCAGTTTTGTCTGGAATATGGTCTAATCAGTCCCTTGGTATTTTAAAGGAATGTTTATAACAAAACCCCACATTTATTCACTTTTATTACAAGCCATTTTCTGAATCACTTGTCTTTTTTTTCCTGCCCAAGCATCTGCTCTCCACCTCTCCTTTCTCTGATCTCTCAAGGGGGGCTGAGCTGTTCCCCAGCATTCCCAGCTGCATCCTTCTCCCAGGGCAGGAGCCAGCACCAGAACAACCAGGAACACAGCATGGACATTGTCCTTGTGCACAGTTTCCCAAGCATGGCTGTTTCCTGGGGGTTGTCCTGCACTGAAATTATGCAGTGTCATTACACAAGGCTTTAAAAAAACTTGCAGAACTCCAGGGGACAATTTTCTACAGAACGAGCAATCAGAGGGTTGTTGGCACTTAGGAGAGCTGGGGAATTGGCAGAGATGAGGAGGCAGAGATGAGGCTTCTGCATCTGCCTGGGCAGCTGGGTGAGGGGATGAGCCACAGCTCCTGGACAACCTCCTGGCCTTCCCATGGTGGACACAGCTCTTTGGTCCACAGAGGACTCATTCATTGCATACGAACCCCAGTTTTTCCCTCTGTTCCATACAGAAGTTCCCTACTGCCATGCCATGGAATTACTTTTATCTCCCACCTAGTCCCTGGTGAGTGTAAGCAGTCACCAAAACCAGCAGGAGGAAGAGAAACTGTAGGGAAGAGGATGAAATTTGTCCTTTCCTCAGCCCCACAAAAGCATGCCCAGTTGGAATCCAGCACCTTAGGGCTCACTGTAGGCTATGTAAAAGCCAGGCTGTGCAGACAAGCCAGGAATGTCCTTGTGCCACCCTGCCTCGGATTGCTGGTGGCACCTTCTCTTGACCAGCATGGACAGTAACAACATCCCAACCACTATGCCCAGCACAGGTGTGCAGCAAGATTTTAAAATTGACTTCTACAAACACAGAGGTTTGCTTTGGGATCTTCTCTCTTCAAGCTTAGGGACCCCCACACAGTCCCATCTATTCAGCCAGGGTTCTGCTGCATTCACCTGTGTGGCATCTCAGCTAGGAAAATGTTGAAAAAACTGAAGGGAATGAGGACAAGGAAGTCGGACTTTGTCTCCAAACTCCCTGAAGCCTGCTCCTCCAGTGGTGTCCAAAGCCTGTGCTCCAGCACTGCACCAGGCAGCAGGGAAAGGTGCCCACCACACACAACCCTGTTGTCATCCCCCAGCCCAGGCCAGGATGAAAAAAACGAGATCAAGAAATCATATCAGTTCTACAACATTCATCAGATGCCTCTGCCCCTTGGATGTTTAATGACACATTAGGGACAGAGCAGGACCTTCCTTTTTCTAAAGCACGTAACCTTTGAACTTGACTGGAAACTTTTTCAGCTCTTCCCACTCAAGCATTGGATGGGATGTTGAGAGCCTTGGGAACAGCCCCACTTCTGAACCTCACTGTGGCTTTTCCTCTTGCATTTAAAGACTAACTGCAGCAATTAGGAGAGAAAAATGTCTTCCCCTAAAGCAAACAGCAACTGAGATGCGCCAGGTCCCAGGCTTTTAAACCTTTCCAGTGCTTTTAAACCTGACAGAAGTTTAACTCCTTGCTGGCCTTTCCTTCCACAACTTTGCAGCCCAGCTGCACGTTTCACAAAACCTGTAACACAGCAGAGATCCAAAAATGATGGCAGCTGAGGTAGAACAGAAAGACACCTAAATTTAGTATCTTCTTTTTAAAAAAGAACATTGCTAAAGAGATCCACAGCAGGAAGGCCACTGCCCGAAGGGGTCTGTATCAGAATCAGTGGCAGTTGCTATGAGAGTTGTTGCCATGGCACATCCTCATCCTACAAACAAAATCACCCATCCCTGCAAAAGGAATGAGCCCTATTACCTGTCGCTGCACCAGAGAGGTCTGAGCAGGCTCCTTCTACCAGATAACAAACGACAGCAGCATAGATTTACTTTGTACTTCTCCAGACTGAGGCATTTTTTATTTCTGAGACTGAAGCAGAAGTTGAAGACCCACAGTTCTAAGTACAGGACAGACACTGAGCAAGATCAGTGTCCCAAATAAACTGTCCTCCAAACAGACCAAAGCGGCCAGGATAACAAGAGGTACAGGGAAAAAATATTCAAGAGATACACCCCAATCTCCTGGGCCCCCTGTGAGCGTCCTGCCTTGCCCCCATCCCCCTTCACAAGGCCAGCAGTAGCACAAAGGAGCAAACGTACCGTTATCATCCCCTTCCCGGCTGGCTTGCCATTCCCCAGGAGGAGAGTCCGTGTTATTTTCTTGCTGGAGACAATCTAGAGAAGCCAAAGACAATAAAGCCATGATTGTACAAGTGATCAAAAGCACACTCATAAGCAACTGATCATTGCTCATGTTGGTTAATTCAGACTAAGCATTTGCAAGAATAGAAGAAAGGCACCAATATGCAGGGGTGATTGTGAGAGTGGGAATATCACCACTGACACCCCAGCCCTCGGGGTGCACGGTGACAGCACAGGAGGCTGAAGCATCACTTCCCACTGAACCCAGGGATCAGTGGGTCCTCACACAGACAAAACTACTGCAATTTGTTCCCAGAAACATCACCATTCAATCCCTTAAAGCCCATTTCATGTACTTCTACCACGACCCCTGCTAGCACCTTGATTGCAGGACGTGTTTCCATGGGTGGATCCTGATTACAAGCTAGATGCTCTTCCATTATTCTGGACCCCCTGGGCAGGGACAGCACCCCCAAAGGCATGTTCTTCCTTCACTTGTGGTTTGTAACAGGATAGACAGAATAAACTGGGAAATTAATTAAACCCTTGAGATTTTTCCCAGCACAGTGAGTTTCAGTCTCCTTCAGATCTGGAGAACCTGTACTTTTTCCTTATGAGGTGCAGATGCCCACATGGAGATCCAGCAACCTGCTGGAACTATGTGTGCCCTGATCCCACATCCAGTGGGTCCCCCTCGAGACTGGATGAGCTTTAAAGGTCCCTTTCAACCCAAACCATTCTGTGATCTTATGATTCTTGCAATTTCAAAGCAAAAACCTTTTACCTTTGTGAGGAGCCAGCCAAGTCCCAGTGCTCCCAGTGCACAGGAATCACCAGCCAGTGTAACCAGATCTTTGTGCCACGCTGGGTACAGGCAGGACAAACCTCACAACCTTGGCTAGCAGAAACCATGGACACCCTCCAGCCTGGAGTCTGATCCCTGCTACATTTCCTTTGGCCACAGAGGTCATTACAGGCCTGGGAATGATCCAGCTGTCCTTTTAAATCCTACTACAGACCTCATTAGCTGCACTAAGCCACCTGGCTAATCTGACAGAGCTTGATGCAAACTCAGAATTGAAAAGTCAGATTCTCACTGCCCAGTTTTTGCTGCCCACAGCTGCTCTCTGCTTCTGAGAACTCATGGAAACAACTCACCAAGTAAATTACAGCCACGAGGAAACTCACGGCCAGGTGGCTGAACACACAAGCCCCCATCCACTTTGCTTCACTCCTACCCTTGCACAAGTGCCACCCCTCCAGTCCACCTCTGCTCCATGACTGGGCTGTGCAGCCAGCCCATGCTGGCCACAGGGAGAGGAGAAAGCAGGATTTCAGGGGAAAAAGGGAAATGAAAAGTTTCCTCCATTCCAAGCTGATGTGTTGTTTTGAACCAAGAAGCCGATGTTGGAACTGCTGCAAAAACTGGGCATAGGTCAAGTTCTCTTTTGCAGAGTGAAAATATTGGGGTAAGTTTACAGGGTTCTAAGCTCTCTTCTTCCTGACAGACTGAGCCCACCAGCTGTGCCCAAAGACACAGCAGACAGTGATGCCAGCATGGCAAAACTATCAGCTGTTCTGAGAGAGCCCCTGGATGTGAGACCTATCAACATCTGCCCATCCCCAGCATTACCACAGCCCAGGAGGGTCTGCCCAGGCTCTTCTCTGACATAATCACCTTCCCAAGCACCAGAAGGGTTGAGATCATCTGGGACACCCAACAAGCAGGAGAAGATGATTCAGAGCCTTCCACCTTCCTCCCCACTGCATTTGGATAATGTTTTTCCCCAATATGAGCCTGCAGAGCCCTGGGCTGCTGCAGAGTCACATTCAGGAACAGCAAGGTTTCAGCTGTGTCTTTATGTCCATGAATTCTCTGCTTCTACCAAGCCCATGACTTTCACAAGCAGCCCTTGCTGAGCTGCCCCACACTGGAGCTGGATGTGTTTTAGCACAGCAGAACAGTAAAGGATGGGTTTAAGCTGAACCACTGAACATAGGCCAGAGCTGTTGCCTGCACTCTCTTAAGTTCTGCAGGAGCAGAATTAGGTCATCACAGAGCACTTCCAAAATTCCAGTCATTAAACTTCAAACTCTGTAAATGTCAGTGCTCTTCTAACATGTCAAGCTCTTGAGCTGGCAGTGGTGAAGTCCCTGGTCCTGCCTGCCACATGGAGTGCCATGCTGCACTCTGTGTAATAAAGCAATTGTGCTCATGAACCTCCCTGAGCACCTTGGGCTGGCTCCCCATGCTGACCCACCTATTACAGCACCTCCTTCCTCCCCACTCTCAGTGCTGAGCACAACAGAAGCAGTTTCGCTCAGCATCTGCATTCGTGCCAGGCACCAGCAGACCTCAGCTGCTGGATGCTGCAAAAAGATGGAAAAAATCCCCCTCATTCCCTGTTTCTGAGCCAGAGGACAAAGACATTTGGAGAATGTAGCTGCCAGCTTCTAACGGGGTCTGGGCTCATGAATGAAAAGACCTTCCAAAAATTTATAGATCTCATTGTGTCCCAAAAGCTTTTCCACAGGAAGAGCAGAAGATGCATTCCAGCACCAACATGCTCAAGCAGGAGGAACATTATACTACACAAAAGCAATAGACAAAACTTTCAGAAAGAGAAAAAAAGACAGACTACATGCATCCTAACTTTAAATATCTGGAAGTTTCCCAAGTCCAAACTGGTCATCAAGGCCCTTACTATAACCCATGGTGAAGACAGAGCCAGAAGTTTCCAGCTGATGTCTCTTTGCCAGCACCAGAAACCCACATCATGACTAGCTGAGACTGGAGCAAGTAGACATCCCCTACTGGGGAACAGCTCAACCTCAACAGCTGAAGTGTGACAAGCAACTTAAATTTGTCTTTCCAGAAAGGAGCCATAAAACTTTGCATGGGGTAAGAGCAGCTGTAACCTCACCACATCCCTTTGTCTGATGTGTTTTGGGGTCCCTTTGCCGCAGGGAGCTCAGACTCACCGTGCCCAGCGTGCAGGAGAACTCGCCCAGGAAGTCATGCTCATACAGCTGCGTGCTCGACTTGTCCTGGTCAAACAGGGCAAACTTGAGCTTCTGCACTTCTTCAAAGTGGTAGTCAATGATGAACTTCTTGGCAAAAGCTGGGTTGAGGTTGTTCACAGCTGTCTCTGTCCTGTCCAGCTGCAAAGAAAAAGGGGCATTTAGGCAAGTGCATCTTACAGCTTTGTCATTGAAACTGAATTCGGACAGAGCCACCCAGACACCACATGGTGACCACCAGAATGAGCACACAAAGCTGTCCCTAAACACAGGCTGTGACACCCAGGTGCACAAGCTGGGATCCATCTAAACACACACTGGCCCATCATGCAGAGCTGCCTCCCCGAGGATGAGGTGCATGGACAACCCTCCCCACCCAACAGCCAGGATGGAAGTGCCCACCCAGCCAAGACTCAGCATGGACTTGAGGATCACTGAAGCCAGAATTGCTTCATTTGCTCCTAAGCCCTATTCTCCCATGAACTGAGGCTCTCACACACCTCTGATTCTCAACCAGACCCTCACAGCTGTAGTGCCAGACTTGTTTCTTCCATTCTTTGCAGCCAGCAACAAGGACAAGTAAAACAAGAAGTGTCATGAGCCAGAACACAACTCTCTAGCATTTCTCTCTAGAGCTCAAACCAAAACATCCAGGTGGTTTCTTCTTTATTGGCCTCCCATAGATAAAAAGATAAAAAAACATCACCACAGTCCATTTTTTTTCATAGATTTCGTCAAGTATTGGTAGCAACAAGAGGCTGGAAGGGCCCAGAGACAAAACGTCAGTAGATATTGTCACCCTGAGCTATTGCAAGCAGGCTGGAAGCAATGATGTCCCTGATCATTTGGAAGGGCAGGCACAGAGAGAGGATGGAACCTGCAAGGCATGTGGGGAACTTGATGTCAGAGAGGAAACACCACGGCTCTCTGCAGCATCCCGCAGCCAAGAGCAGGGATAGGAGCAGAGGAAACCTGGCAGGCAGCTGGTGGAACTGTGGGTTTACAACACTGCATGGCACAGGTGATCAGAAAGCTTTGTGTGAGCCAAAAAACACCCTGAGGACAGCCTGAGGTTCAGCTTGAGACCTGAACAAGAAACCACCACAGCTGGAGGGAATCCTCCAGCATGCAAAGCAAGCAGGAGCTTTGTCAGAAGAGCAGCAGATGGTATCATGCTGATATCACTGTTCAGCCTGGAGAAGATAAAGGTCTGGGGAGACCTCAGAGCATCTTCCAGCATCCAAAGGGGTCCAAGAGAGCTGGAGAGGGTCTTTGGACAAAGGCCTGGAGTGACAGCACAACGGGGAATGGCTTCAAACTGACAAAGGGCAGGTGTAGATTAGATGTTCTGAAGAAATCCTTGCCTGTGAGGGTGGTGAGTCACTGGTAGAGGTTGCCCAGAGAAGCTGTGCTTGCCTCATCCCTGGAAGTATTCAAGGCCAGCTTGGATGTGGCTCTGAGCAACCTGATCTAGTAGAAGGTGTTACGACAGCACTGGCATTTTGCCACATCACCTTGTTATCCCAGGATATGGTAGAATGGATATTAAAAGAGAATGAAACACAGACATGTCCAGTGTGATTTTATCAAAAGCTGCTGCCCTCGGTGTCTGGAAAGAGCATCCCATCTCCCTGTGGGACAGCACATCCTCTGGCCATGCTGTGACCCTGGCTGGCATTCCAACTTGTCTTGCAGCCAGGACACCCAGTTCTGGGCAAGGCTGAGCTGCCTGTGCATCCCAGATCCAGGGCAAGACCTCTCTGGAAAGCAGCTGGCATCCCTGGGCAGCACCAGGCTGTGGGACGGTGGGATGTCTGCCAGAGCTGCTGAGCCAGGAATAAGCAGAGCAGAAAAAAGCCTCAAAAAAAAAAAAAAAAAAAAGCAAGCAAACACATACCTTAGTCCCAAAGAAACTCATTCAGCACAGAAGGCAGGTTTTGGAGGGGCTCAGTGGAAATGTGGTGAGTTTGCTATATATACACCCAACGATGGCAGTGTTTTTTTGAAATTGCTCGCTTAGTCTGTCTTAATTGCCAAGAAATGACTAAAGTAAATGCTGTGTTCCCAGAATAGCCACCTGCTGCACCCCAGGGAACCAAACCCATCAGCACCAGCGGGCTGTGAGCTGGCCAGGGCCACACAGCTTCACCCAGATCCTCCCCTCTCTGCTGCCATCCCGTACCAAAGGAGCCAAGCATCTGCCCAGGGGGGAGCTGGACCAGGAGCAGAGGGCATCCACAACTCTGCTTTAGTTCAGCAGCACAACATTCACAAATCCCCCTTCAGGCCTAGGAGATGGGACTGCACAGGCAGCAGAGATGGATTTTAGGTCCTTCCATGTTCTTTGAACAACTGGGAAGCCAGGGACCAAAGGAAACAAGTCCTTTCACACCCAAAACCCAGTCTGAAGGAGATAACTTCAGGTGCCATCTCCAGCTCTGTTCTGGAAGAGTGGCTGAAGGAAGGGAATGAAAATCCCAGCCAGCTTGAGGTAAACATGGGAGTGATGGGGCTTTCTTCAACACTCACATTTAACAGTTTGATCTCCTGCCTAGTGCCAGTGTGAAGCACAACAATATCCCCAGTGACAGCTGCAAAGGTTTGATCTTTGGTTTGGTGAGCACAAATCCCCTTGCTGATGGCCTCTTCACACACCATCCCTCACCTGCCATCAGCTCCTGCCATCCCCTTCAGATCTGCAGTCCCTGGAAAGAACAGGGCCTTTGCCACCAAAAAGCAGGAAAGCACAAGGGTTTTTAAGAGGCAGCCAGTCTAATTAAAAATATCTGTTTGGATAAGAGCCTTAAAGGACCACAAAGACAATCAGAGGGATGGAGTGCCTCTCCTGTGAGAAAAGACTGAGAGCCTTGGGATTGTTCAGAAGAAAGAAGGCTCCAGGGAGACCTTAGAACACCTGAAAGGGCTAGAGGAGAGCTGGAGAGGGACTTAAAACAATGGTATGGAGAGACAGGGCAAGGGGAAATGGCTCCAAACTGACAGAGAGAAGGATTAGAGTGGATATTTGGAAGAAATAGTTTCCTGTGAGGTGGTGAGGCTGTAGCACAGGCTGTCCAGAGAAGCTGTGGCCACCCCATCCCTGGAAATGTTCAAGGCCAGGTTGATGTGGCTTCAAGCAAGGGCCATGGCAGGGGGTAGGAACAAGGTGATCCTTAAGGTCCCTTCCAACAGGAACCATTCTACAATTTGGCAAATCAAGCACAAAACCAGGAAATCATCTCCAGCAGCAGCCCTTGTGTTCAGTGAATGCAGCTGGAGAGTCTCCCAGTGCTCAAAGGGAGGCTGCCTAGGGACCTTCAAGCATCCCCAGCATGTGGAGGTGCTTCATGCTGCAGCATGGGAGGTGCTGTCTGAAGTGCCAAGGGAAGTTCATGCAGAAGGTGCAGGACTGCCTGGATGACTCAGTGGCACAAAGGCAGCTGCAGGGCTGAGTCATGTGTCCCTTGTCCCCGTTCCTGGCACCACAGGTCAGCTCTTTCATGGCTTCTGTGAGATGACATCACTGGGCAGAACATTTAAACATCACCCATCTTCATTTCCCAGCCTGTGGTTTATAGTGCCTCCTTCCCCCACTCCTCCAAGGCTGATTCACAAAGATTTTTAATTCCTATTAAGCTCAGCGAGACAAAATAATTGTATTTGGGAACAAATGTTACAGCTAGAAAGAACAGTGAGCAGAAATCTTCCTGCTGGCATCAGCTGGTGCCACAGTCCCACTGCCCAGCTCAGAACCAGCACCAGGGCTCGTGCCAAAGGAGGAGACCCACCACCACAGCCAGGTCCAAGGCTTGGGACGTGTCCCTAATCTGGTGTGGAGGACAAGGGGGCAGTGGGATGGGATGGGTTCCAATGAGCTTATTCTGTCCTCATCCATCCCCCACACTTCAGTTGTGTTATTAAAGCCACTGCTTATAGACAGGAGAGGTTCCACTCAGGGCAAGGGGCACACCTGTGCGGCCAAAATCCACAGAGAACAAGGGGGTAGCTGTGAACCACGTGGCAGCAGCTGCCAAGAGTCCACCAAACATCCCATCCAGCGAGGTTCTCACGGGCAATCCTACCTCTCCTGACCCTGCCCAGCACCCAGCCACGAGCCAAACCCTCACAGCACCCCTGACACGTGGGAGTGCTGGGGGATCTCCATGCCAGCAGTGTCCCCGAGGTGCCACTGACCAAAGCTCAGAGGCACAAGCACACCACCCCCCATGCCAGCCCATTCTACCTCTGCTGACACCATGGCAGCAGAGCACGAGCAAGCTGCTGCTCAAGGTTCAGTCCAGCGACTACCGTGCCAATTAGAAAGAAGCTAAAAATAGCAGAAGAAAAGAAAAACGAAAACCTAGAAGCACCATAAATTTGTATCGCATAGGAAGCTTCAGGATCAAAACCGCTGGACTGAGACATTACTGACAGCAAGAAAAATTCCTGAAAAGCACAATTAGGTCAGAGATGACACCTATCAAAGCTGGAAAGCTCATTAGTGTCATCCAGGCTGCTGAAAGAAGTTAATTGCAGACTGTGGTAAAGTGAGGTTTTCCCCTACACTCTACCTGCTGAACGTGAGATCAGCTGCTGGATACCTCAGGTGATGCTGGTGATTCTTGGCCAGTACTTGCTTCAGCTCCTTGGCCAAGTACTTGAATGAAACCACCTAATTTCCCAGGAACTGGGACAATTTTTGTCTGGTTTACATGATTTAAATCCCTTCATCCTCACTGTCTGCTGCACCCAGTGCGGGTGCCTGTATCCATCACATATCCATACTGTGCCTACCCTGCTCCCTCCCAGAGCAACCACCTACAGCTGCAGCTACAAACCAGAATTTGCAGTTAAAGCCAATGTCCAGCACAAAGCAGAAAGCACCGGTTGTGACACAGAACAATTCACACACTGGTGCCACCCACAGCCTCAGGAGCACCAGAAAAGCTTCCACTTCTGCAGAGGGAGGCGCGAGCGCAGAGAGAGGGACACCAGCACGAGCAAACCACAGCAGGAATAAACCCACACCAGGTCAGGACTTACCTCCACCCACTTCCCGTTGACTTCCATGAAGAGGACGCAGAAAGGGTCGGATTTGGAGGTGACATCCCTGTCCAGAAGGTTTTGGCCGCAGATGGAGAGCTCGACTTTGCAGACACAGTACTGGGAGCCGACGGGCCCCGCCGGCGTGGGAGTCATGGTGTACGCCATGGACCGTGGTGGCAGCAGCTCCAGGCACTCTGTGGGACAGCACAGGGAGAAGCCTCAGTGCTGGGAGGCAGCGAACCTTCTGTCAGCACTGCTGAGCTGGGCACACACAGGCAGAGCCTCTTGCTCGAAGTTACACACCTGATCTAAGCCATGAGGCTTCCCCTGGCTCCATCTCCCAGATATCCTGAGTGGAAGCCCAGCAGAGCACCCATGACCTGCTGTGAATTTGCTCCATAAATAACAGATTTTCAAGGAAAGGTAACATCTTACCCCCTCAAGGGAGAGGGAACTCCCCAGCCTCTTCTTCCAGCATGCTGGGCTTTTGTTTGTACTGAGAAGCCACATTTCCACACCATCTTTCAGCACAAACCCGATTGCTGCCTGGCTGTCCCCAGGCAACAGACCACGGACTTAAGCTAAGAGGAACAATCTTGAACTCTGCTCTGCAAATCGTCATAGGGAAAGGGGTGAGACTGTGAGGACAAGTGTGATGCAGGGCAGCTCCAGTCCTCAACCAGCCCCATCTCCACCCATCTCCCGAGGCCAGCAGAGAACAGTGGCTCTGGCAGCACTTAAAAAGTGGCAATAGTTGTTTCAGAACAGTGAAGGCACATGTGACAAGCACTGCATGACCTGGAGCACCATTTACAGGGTCCTGACTAAAAATCCATTTAAAATCTTATCAAAAGTCTGCTGCCAAAGCCATTTTGCAGAGATAAATGTGTTTTATGCCATTATTAGTGCAAAACCCCATCCCACAGGACAGACTTGACTTCTAATAAGCATTTCACTTGTCACAAATCACCAGTGGTCTTCAATGGAAAAGAAAGAGGGGGGAAAAAAGCATTTTCAGGTTAATTTATACTAGCAAAC
This sequence comes from Chloebia gouldiae, assembly GCA_003676055.1. Lineage (NCBI taxonomy): Eukaryota > Metazoa > Chordata > Aves > Passeriformes > Passeridae > Chloebia > Chloebia gouldiae. The sequence continues at coordinate 4,225,589 of QUSF01000023.1, read as the reverse complement.
CTTTGTGGCTATGGTTGCTAGTGGAGAGTGAGCTCTTCTCAGTATCTGCTCCAATGTATTTTGTCTTCTTTTTCAAGAGTGGCTCCTGGCTCATCCACTTTATCTGAAACCCTCAAACATTGCCTTCCTCCACCTTGATAAACCATCTGCTTCTATTTGGCATTGAAACCCCAATTAATATTATCTATTTGCTTTGCCTGGGTATGAGTATTTACAAGCCCTTGTGCTGCCAGGAGCTGGGCTGCTGCCCTTTTCCCTTGCAGCTCAGCTTCCAAGCTGGAATGGGGACGGAGGGCAGGGATAGGGTGATCCCAGCAGGGCTGTGGGAGAAGAAGCTCCAGGCTCACCACCGGCTGTCCCGAGTGCTCAGCCCTGCTGCAATGAATTCTGAGCAGAAAACAGCTCCAGCTCCCAAGGCTTGGAGTCTTCTCCTGCCTGCCAAGATCTCTGCTTGGCACTAAGTCACCAGAAACAAGCCTGGTTTTAACCCTCCCCAGTAAACACAAGCACTTCACCCCTGCTGCTCAGGGAAAGATTGCACAACCATCCCAGCTCCCTAAGAACTCAAACTTCTCCAGAAGAAGGAAAACCCCATCCCTGGCTGCAGACACTCGTGAACATCACCAAAATAGCACCCACATCCCTTTCCCAAGCATGGCTCCTTCTTGCCTAGACCAAGCCTGTCTCATGCCATCACCCCCTGTGCACAGCAGCACAATGCCGGAACGGTGGCAGTGTCACACCAAAACGGTGACAGTGCCACACCAGAACGGTGGCACACATGGAAAACCTTCCATCTACTGCATCTTCAAGGAGGAACACATGGAAAAGTAAAAGTCCTCATGGTTCATGCACCATGGCTGGGGGAGCAGCACCAAGGTGCCCATCCCTGCCTCTGCTCCACCCAAGCCATGTTGCCAGCTGCAGCTAAAGTGAAGATTTTACTTAATTATTTTTCTTTAATGCACTGATCATGTAATCAATGTCCTAAAATAGCCAAGCCTGTTCTATTTATGCTGCTGTCTGTCTACTACTCCCTCTGAAAAGCAAACATGGGGCAGCTGTGCTGGCATGGACCTGGTCCTGTCGGAGTATGGAGATCTGGGCTGGGTTTTTCCATCTCCCCTTCTCCCAGATCTCAGTACTGTCTCATATAAAGCAGAGGCAGCAAGTGACTCAGTGGAAAAACCTTTGTTCCCAGGGCTGGCAGACACTAAAACATCCTCTTGGTGCATAGCACACCACCCATACTCCAGCCCCTGAGCTCAGACTGCCGGGCTCCCCAGGGTGTGCACAGTCAGGACAGGCACTGGGATGATGAGATGGCCAGCACCAGCCAGAGCAAACACTGGAAAGCCACCTCTCCTGCCAATGCACTGGCACAGATCCAGCACCTTCCTCTTGCTACACCAGCATGGATCCAGCAGCTTCCACAGGGCCAGGTGTGGGTTCAGCCCCTGCTGCCTCAGCATCAGCTCAGAGGCTTCACATCTGAGGCACCATCAACGAGCCAGCACCATTCCAACACCCCACAAAAACTTTAAATTCAGGGGGTATTTGAGCTGGCACCGGAAGAGTCGGCGTGCCATCATCTGTATTCCAGTCTCTCCTCCCGTTTTTGTTCTCCTGTCCCCACATTTGCTGCCCTGAACAAAGTTCTGTGACTCGCTCAGCATCTGCAGCCAAATATTCTCCTGATGTTCCATCCCAGCTGCCGGCGCCGTGCCGAGCACGCAGACATGTGGTCTCCCAAGGAAACACGGCCAGGTTACCAATGAGGGGTTCAGGGACAAGCCTGAGGGTTTGGCTGCCCCACGGTCCCCTCTGCTGTCAAGAGGTGTCACAAAAGCAGGACCAAAATACAGGGACATGGTCACCAAATCTCTTTTGGGCTCCAGCTTCCAGGACCTTCTGAACTGAACATCTTTGTGCTTACAACTTTCAAGTACTTTTCTTCTCCATGGCCTGGTCACTTCCAAGCTGTTTCATCTCCACAGCAACCCACAGAGAAGGGTTTTGCTGGCTGGGGGCACACACAAGCCCTGGGGCAGTCCCAGAGCAGAGTCTCATCCCATGGCACCCCAAATCTCTACAGCAGATAGCCAAATCACTTTTACAAAGTGTAAAAGGGTCAGCAGAAAAACCTGGGAGATTTATTTCCTCCCTTATCTGAAAGGGAAAGAGGGGAAGAAGATATCTCTTTTGCAATGTAACTCGTGACTGAAGAGGTCCCCTTCCTTCTGCAGAAGAGCAGCCCCACGAGCAGCAGCTCCTCGGGCCATGCTAAAGTTCTGTTTTATTAACAGAACAATTTATAATTTATTTTTTTAACAAGAAAAAACAGAGGGGAAAAATAAAGCTGTGCTTTAGGTAAAACATTTGGCAGGGGAGGGGTTCAATCTTAATAGTGCCTTAAATTCAGTGATCTCCTCTCATTAAAGAAATAATTTCTTTTCATGGCCAATTCCAGGCATATTTAAAACAGACACAGAAGTACTGACACCCAGCAGTGATACCATGCAAAATTCTGCTGTGTCCATCCCAGGGAACAGGAAATCCTTCTTTGGGATGATCCACGACTTCTGTAATAGCCCACAAAAGTCACCTGTGAATGTTTCCCCACTAAGGCTATCTTACTACAGCCTATTGCAATAGTGGAAGCAAAATTCCTTTCACGAAGGTGAAAATGAGAGAGGAGTATCCAACAGGTAAACTGGGGTTGTTATAAATCACATATCTGAGCTCACAGGCAGTGGAGACACAGAGGGAGAGCAGCAGTACCTGAGGGAGGATTAGGGGCAGGTGAAAACAGGTTGTCAGAAGATGGAAGCAGGAGAGGAGTGTGAGGATACCGAAACTGCTTGCCCAGAGCAGCAGAAAAGCTGAAACACAGGACACGTGGAGCTGGAGACATCAGAAAAAGCCAGGATACACTGCAGTGGACACCTGAGGCAGCTCCCCACACCACCACAACTCACAGTGGTCACTTTCCCCTCTCCTGCTGACAAACAGAGTCAACTCCAGAATTCTTTTGCAAAGCAAAAACATTTGGCTCTCAGCCGCACCCAGGCAATTCAGTGGATTCACAGCTTGCACCTGGTCCTTTTAGCAGCCTCGTTACCTTCTGCACACGGGTGCAATTGGCCATGTACACAGCACCTTGTTGCTGGTCCCCCAGCAAATGCCTCTGCCACAGGTGAGCAGGCTGGGAGGCAGAAAGGGGATGCTTTGTACACCCCTGTAGATGCTCCTTGTGTACCTTCACCTGTCCTACTGGGCAGGGAAAGGCTGAAAACTGCTTCTGAGCATCCCAGCACAGGCAGCACAGCTGGGACTGAGCTCAAATTCTCCCAGATTCACAGAGATTTGGGGTAGACCCAGCAGACAGAGATGCCCAGGCAGGGTTCTGGTTTCCAGCCTGATGCACAAGTCCCACAGTCCTGCCTGCTGGAAGCCAAGGGGACTGTACTGAGATACTTCTGATACAGAAGGTTAGAGTGTTTCAGGACAACCTAATAAAGTGGTATCTCCAATGAACCCTTCCTGATGGAAACTGTCCCTAATGGGCTGCAATAGACAATGCTGCTCATGCTGACAGCTGAGCTTCTCACAGCAGCACTGCAAAATTCCCTCTCAAGGGCTGGTGGCCACTGGTGTGACAGTGACTGCTTCTGCATTTCACACTTGGGCCATCCCCACCCACAGCTCCTCTCAGACCGCTGCTGTCCCCAGAAAAGCTCTCACCCACCAGGTCTTCGCAGGTTTGGTGCCAGTGAGGGCAACACTGAATCCCCATGGGGCTGAACCAACCAGCACATGGGCAGCACCCAGCAAAGCTTCTCCAGGGGCTGAGGACCAGCAGAGCCCTGAGGAGTCACCTAAGATAACCTTGGAATCACAAATCGCAGGAAAACTCCGAGGCAAACCCTGTGGAACCGGAGCTAGACACCCCCAAAGTGGCTCATCTCATTTCCAAAATATCATCACCTGAAAAGCAACTCCAAGCACTTTCCTGTGCCCAGGACAGCTGAGACAGCCACTGCTGATGTCAAGCACGGATTCACCACCTCCAGCAGCCTCTCTGCCATCCCCACAGGTGGCACAGCAGCTGCTGGACTCCAGGAGGCAGTGGCATCAGTGAAGTGGCTCCCACTGACGGGTGGCAGGGTGGGAGTGACTCCTGCCCTGCATCCCTGCTCCCCGTACCACCTCACAGCCCTGACCACGATCCCAAGGGTCCCCCCAGGACCAGCAAACCTGCCACCCTGGCTGCTTCCTCCATCTGAGCAGGAACTGGAAGGATCCGGGGCTGCTGTGCTCCAAGCAGCCATCCTGTAGCTGAGCTGAGCTGCTGGGGGGCACCAGGAAAGGCAAAAGCCCTGTGCCAGCATCCCTGCGGGGTGAAAGTCGGTCCCTCTGCAACAGCAGGGGCACAGCCGCTGCCTGCCCACCGCTCCAGGACCAGAGCATGGACCCAGGTCCTCACACCCCCCTGGCAGAGACACCAAAACTGGAAATCTCACCAAGCCAGGGATGTGAGAGGAAAAGCAAACACCTTTATGTGCTTCTGGTATGGAGACAGCTTCGGGCAGAGCCTGCCCTGGCACTGGGGACCAAAGAGCAAATTTGTTACCCAGTCGTCTACAGATGAAGTCTGAAAATGTCCCCCAAAGTACCTTACCGATGGGAAATCACGAGGATTGAGGTGTTTCCGCAATCCTCAGCGCCGCGGCAGAGCCGCGGGCTCCAGGCTGGCAAACGAAAGCAAAACCCGCTCCTCCAGAGCCCGCGGTGACGTGGGACAGGGGCAGCCCCGCTGGTGACCCGGGCCGGGAGGAGCTGCAGGGGCTGGGGGTGTGCTCAGAAAGTCACCAAGTGGGAAAAAAAACCACCATCAACAAAAACTATCAAAAACAAAACCACCACGGGAAAAAGGAATCAGAGGGGTTCTGCTGCCGGCCAGCTGCGCCGGGGAGCGGGTCCGGGGGGCAGAGCCCACCCTGGCGCCAGCCCTCACCGCCGGCCCGCGGGCCCATGCCCTGCTCACAGACACGCGTGTGCCTTCCAGGCTCGCTGCTCGCCCAGCAGAAAGGGCAAACGAGGAGCAGGGCGAGGGGAGAGCGCAGAGCTCGCCCTGTTCGGGACACACAGCGACGGCCGAGCCGCACCCCATTGCCGGCTCCAGGGGCGCGCACGTATTTGGCTCACGAGGGTTGCACATTTTCGCTTGGCTACGAGTTTCCTCTGGGGCTCAGTTTAGGGAAATCTGTGATTCAGGGCAGAAAACATCGTGATGTCACTGTGAATCGTGGCGATCACATCAAACCCTGCACACGACCGCCCTACAAGGCGGACCCAAGGGAAAGGTTCGTGTGCCGGCTCTGCACCCGCTGCGTTCCCAGGCAGAAATCCACGCTGCCCGTTCCGCGGGTGAGGGGGAGGCTCAGTCCTGCGGGAGCAGCCACAGGCAGCACCCGTGGGAGCCTCTGTCCGAACCAGGGAAACGCCAAACTCAAATCTCCTGCCTCCTCAGGGCAGCGATGCTCCTGTCAGACACCTGCTCTAGGTGGGACAAACAAGCAAATCAGGAGATGCAGCAAGGGAGGACAAGCCTTTCTCAGGATTTGGGGCATATTTTAACTTCCAGTATTAAAAATTCCCTGCCCCGTCCTACAGCAGCCGTATGAAAGCCGGGCACACTGTCACAAGGAGGAGGGATAGATCTGTTTCAAAACTGGATTTGGAGGAAAAAGTGGACTTAATTAAAGCCAGGCCCTATGGAATGTAAAGGATCAGGGCTGTGGGGAGGGCTGCAAAGGACACACAGCCATCAGGGCTCCCTTGCAGGTGCAGAGGGAACCTCCTACATCCTAACTATACAGCATGTACGTAACAGGCTGTTTAACTTATTAACCACTTTCCTGTGCTATTGAAAACAAAAATGCTGGCTTTCTGAATCTTAATTGGATTCCAATTCCCAGCCAACAGCATCTATCACATGTGAGAGGGGAAGAAAAAAAATCATCATTTATGTGATCAGAAATATCTTTACCTGCTTTTGCATCTCACTGCATGTCAGCCTAACCTCATGTCTACCAGAACAGCCCCAGCAGCAGGCTGCTGTGCAGGTCCCTCCATCCCATGCACTATTTCATCCCTAAAGCAACCAGTGCTTCAGAACTGATAAGATAAATAAATATTAATTAATGGGTATTTATGTGCAAGGCTCATTTGCACTGGGACACCAGCACCAAGTCATGCAGAGCACTGATGTCCCCATGGCTGCAGCCACCTTTCCCCCTCCCTTCCATCCCACAACTCAGAGCCCCCCATCCCTTCCCCTTCACAGACGGGATTTGCATCACCAAGATCCAACATTTTCCCACAGAATTTTAATTTTTTTGGCCTGCTTTGCAGCAGAGAGATGCTTCCACTTGATGTGTGAAGCTTCACCCTGAGACAGAATTGTGTGCCAGCGACACAAAAATGCTGTGGTTTGTGAGAATGACGTCTGACTAATTCTCGACCCCTTCTCAACAGCTTTAGACACCACTCGAGGGAATATCAGACTAGGTTTAAATGGTTGCATAGCACTGGACTTGTTTAATAGCAAAACTTGTATTCCCAGCTTGTATCATTTTGAAAATCAGCCTTATGACAGCTGATGTTTCTTCCTAAATCCTCAGCTTCTGGAATCACGTGATGATGGAAAATCCAGGGCTGGGAGGAAGGCGACTATTTTAGACACAAGATTTTTCCTTCTGGCTACAGGCAGAAAATATGACAGCTCCCAAACACAAGGCCTTAGCAAAAGCAGCAGACAAATAAAATCGGAGCCCTTCTTGCTGAATTCTACACTCGTTTGTTTTTCTGGCATTTTAACAATGTTATGATCTTCAAACTCACCCGAGTTCCTGGGAATTAGTTTTTCCCTTGCTCCTATGATCCAAACAAGTAACCTTGCAAAGCCAGCAGCCAGGAAACTGAGCCAAAGCAGCAAAAAGTGATGACTCAGGTCCTTCAACAAATATTTTACAGAGGTATAAAAGACAAACTGTAAGATTTCAGGGGCAGAAAGGGTGGGGAAATGTTCAATTCTTTTTTTTTTTCCACACTGTTTTGTGGGTTTTGCATTCTGCCAGGAGCACTATTTCAAATGCCAGGCGACTCCATTGCACCAGAAAATTTACCTTTCCTTCTATCCCCCCACCCTGCCTCTGAACACCAGCCAAGGTTCTCACATAAAGAGTTCCTTATGAGAGCTGGCAGCCCTGAACCCAGACAGGAGGCTGCAAGCGTTGCTTTTTCATCAATTAACCTGGAATTATGTTCCCAGTGCACGGATGGCTCCTGGAGAACCAGCCCTGATGTACGGTGGCGCGAGCGGCTCCGGCCAGCTCCCGCCAGGCAGGGCTTTCCACTGAAGTCAGTGGGAAACCCTTTCCACCAAGTGTAACAGGAGCAGAAGTTGTTCCTCCCAGACTTCATGCACCACACTGAGACTGCTGAAAGGCAACCAAAGCTGCTGCAATTCCAGTACACAACTGGGCAGACTGGTAAACCGTCTGCCACGGCTGCCCCAGCACCACAGAATCCCGATGCTTTGGGGTGAGGGAGGGGGATTGCTGGAAGATGAGCAGGATCAAGGACTGCCAAGGGCTGTGCAGCTGATGTATCCCTCTAGGGCAAAGAGCATCTTCATCCACATTCAGCTCCAGCAGCTGAATGCAAAAAGGATTTTCCACACTGGAATCCCCAGTTGCTGGGGTCCAGGGCCCCTCCTACAGGACAGACTGGCCACACACTGGAGTTGTCTAACCCTGATAAGCAATGGCTTTACAACAGCTTGTCAGCAACCAGCATAAATCCCTTGCTGTCCCCCAGCACAGACCCTGGGAGTAAGGATGTCCCCAGGACACAACATGTTGATCCTCAGGATCTCAGGTCCCTTCAGCTGGAGCTCACAGGGCAGCAGGGAGGGAAAAGTGTTGACCACACACCGCACCAGGGCAGTGCCTGCAGCCTTGCAAGAGATACAAACTGTGTTCCTGACCAAGCAGGTCCTGGGAACAGCAGGGCACATGCCAGCAGTGCCAGCAGAGGCGGGCTGCTGGCATATTCCATCCCCTCAGGGTTGGGGATGAGCAACCAAATCCAGAGCACTGGCTCTTAGAGAGCAGCTCCAGGACTGCATGTCTACCCAAGGCAGGGGCTAGGGACTGCCTACACCACAGGAAGATGAAATTTGGGGACACTTGGAAGCCTCGCTAGTGCCCTCACTCCTTCCCTCCACTTTACCCCAGTCAGGATGCTCCAGTAGCAATAGCAGGGGAAGAAAAACACACATCACCAGAAAACGTATGTCCCAGGCTATCACACAGCTGTAAGCAAAGCAAATGCAGCATTTCCCCAAGGCAGCTACAGGAAAACATCCTCCGCCGACTGCCTTCTTCAAAACAACTCCTTTCCACATGCCCCGAGCTTTTGTTCCCAGCCTTCCTCCTCTCATCTCTCCACTCCCTGCCCCCAATGGCTTAGGTGGAAGGCTATTTCTGGCTGATAATAAATAATTTTCCGACTCCAGAAAAGCACAGTGGTATCATAGGCCCCAGTACCTGGGTTGGCTCGAGGAGGCTGATGCAGGTGACAGGGGAGCAGGATCAGAACCGAGCACACCTGGGCTGTGCTCACAACTCCAGCTTTTCCAGAGAGGTTCAGGTGTATTGCCAGGAGGTTCAAACCTGGTCCTCAAGGTTCATGAGGATCCTCCCAATTCCTTTCCACAGAGCAGCTCACACTCCGGGGAGTCAGCAGCAAGGACCCAGCCCTTCAGAGATGTTTCAGCCACCGAGGCTGATCTCTCTACTCACCTCTATTTCCTGTTCCACCCTCCTTGTGCTGACCAGCTCCAAAGGGTGTGTTTGCCCACCAAGTCCTCCAGCCCTGCTGGCTTTAGTCTAACCACTTCGTCTATATTAGGGTTACTCACACAAAGACTTATTGCATCAGGTCCTCAGGCTGGCAGAGCTGACAGGAAAACACCTCCCTGCCTGCCATCCTCCAAGCACCCTCACACTGCTGAGTGAAATGCTCTGCTCGCTTTTTCCTCAGAGAACAAAGCGTCCTGCTGGGCACAGAGGAGAGAGAGGCAGCACATCCGCGAGCATAAACCCTCCCAGTGCCCCCAAAACGCATGGCATGAAGGAGACCATCACCAGCTGGAGCAAAACTGGGCTGCAAAAAGCTCCTGAAGAAGCGACTCTGCGATTCCTCAGCCTCCAACTCGCCAGATTCCCCCCGTGACTCAATGCCAGAGGATAAGGAGAGGGGCTTGCAGCAGCTGCCCAGAAAAAAACCCTACGAATATCCCCAGGCTTGGGGAGTGAAGTCACCGAGCCCTGGGGGTCGCATGCCCAGCTGACATCTTTAGAAGTGGATACAGACACACAGAGAGTGGGGGCAGAACAACTTCCACAGCGGGCGTGCATCAAGGGACCTGGGCTGGGGAAGGGGAGCGCAAAGTGACAGTGGGACCGTCCTGGGGGATGGTCAAGGAACCAAAGGTCTGTCTCAGAGGAGGGAGGGTCTGTCCAGGAGCGCAGAGGGTCTGTCCCAGGGCATGGAGGGTCTGTCCAAACGGGCAGAGGGCAGAAGCGGCACCACACCCCTCGGGACGAGCCGTGGGGAGGGCGCTTCCCTGCAGGTCCCCGTCCGGTGGCCGGCAGCGGTGCGCGGCGGCCCGGCCAGCGCCACCCTCCCACCGGACTGTCCGGGACCTCACCGCCCACCCGGGATCGCGCCGGGCAGCCCCTCTCCGTTATCCCCAGGGCATCCTCGGGGGCTGCCGGTACTCACCGCCGGACCGGGCCGGGCCGAGCAGCTCCCGCGGGGCTGCGGGCTCAGAACCTCCGCACGGCCGCGCCCGCCCCTCGCCATCACCGCCCACCCGCCCCGAACGGTGATGGCGAGGGGCGGGCGGGGGGCGCGGCCGTGCTCGGGCTCCCCCCTCCCGGAACGAGCATCATCCGCTTCTGATTAAAAAAAAAAAAAAAAATCCACCCCAAAACTTCTTCGCTGGCTGTTTTTGCTTCGCTGTTTGGGGAGGGGGGGGTTGGGGGGGGAAGGCAAAAAAATACATATAGAAAATTATTTTCCATGTTATGCACTCAGATCCTAGGAAAAAATATAACTTTGTTGGATCAACACTCGTCAGTTTTAAGCAAAACTACTGGGTTTTGTGCTGTTTGGGTGTAAGCAGGGTTTTCCATGCCCAGCCAGTGTGGGTGCTCCTGGTGCTGGAATCATTCAGGCCTGGACTGTGTCCCGCTGATTTCGCTTCCCGTGGGAAAAAGATGGTTAAAGAAGGAAGACAAGCAGGCCCCAAATGCACGCCCCAGACATGAAGGGCTGGTCAGTATCACAACCACCCATCACCCACTCACCCCAAGGAGCTCCCTTCGAGGCTGGTACCACCAGGGGCTGTCCCCAGTGTGCCATTAGCAACCTCACCCAGCCCTTGGTGGACACATCTTCAGGTGTCCAGGATATCTATAGAGATATTTTTGATGTGGAGATATGGTAATAAGGCTGAAAGCCTCTCTGTGAGGCTGCTGATTAAATAAACCATCTGTATTTGAGCAGAGCTCTTTGCTATGGGCTCTGCTCATGCTTTGGAAGATGCCAGGCAAATAAGCAAGTCCCAAATTCCCCTGGCCAGCTGGAATAATTTCTTCTCCTTCAGTGTGAGCTATGGAAGGCATAGGAGCTTTAAGGCACCAAGTTTTTAGCCTGCACAAGGCGCTCCCTCTGCCAGCCCTGCTCCCCTCCCAGCCCCAGGATGGAGCAGTGGACACAGGACAGGCTCAGGGGTCACCAGGGCTCCTGCTCAGCACAGGCACCACGACAGTCAACACCCAACTAAGAGCCCAGCCTAATGTTTAGGAGCAACCCTGTTCTTTCTGTGAAAAGAACTGTGTGGCCAGAAACCATCACAGAAATGGATGAGGTTGTGCCTGAAAGAGGAATTCAGTGGGAGAAGTGGGGTCTGTGCCAGACCTGCCCTCCTACCTCCTTGCCTGAGGCTTAAAATGTCGCTTTGAGGGGAAAAGGGAAAGGCAGACAGTATTTCACAAATGCCAATATGCCCGTTTTCTCCCAGGTCAGTTTTTCCTGTGTTTTCTCTCCTGCCAGCACGATGCCTCCACGTCACAGCAGGTTCAGGGCTACCTGGAACTGATTTTAGCAGAGAGGAAACAGTGGCCACATTTCCAGCTCTTTGGAGCTGTGCAGGAGTCTGGCCCAGCCTGGTTCCAGCTGCTCCCCAGCACAAAATCCAGGCTCCATCCCGCCCTCCAGCAGCGTGTTTATTTACAGCACAGTGTTTCTTTCTAAAGATCCGGTCTCAGGGGGCAAAATGCCTTCTGTGTATGAAACCAGTACTGACTAGCTTAGACATTGTCTTCCAGAGACTGCAGGCAGCCTGAAACAATAGGGGTGTGCAGAGAGTCCTGATGCATTTCCATTTTTGGACCATGATAAATCCGAAACCTAATAGTAACAGCTCTAAAAATGGCCCGCAGTAATTAGGTGGTTGGGAATTGGATTGTTTTTTGGCCATCACACACAATCCCTGATGGCCTCACGTCTTCCTGCATTCCAGTGGATACATTTAACCCCTCAAAATTGGACAAAGCTCACAAGTTCCCCTCAGAAACTTTCAGAAACGAGCACCAGCTGGAGCATGGACATGGCAAGCACAATGGAAATGGGAAGCAAGCCCCAGAAGTCCTTGGCATTACATGGAAGAAATGAACCACAGGCCCATCGTGTTGTTGTGTTCATGTACAACTCGGTCCAAACCTCTGATTTTTAAAAAATGCAACCCATGCACATAAAATACAGCACAGAGGCCGTTTTTATCCGAAACCGCTGGATTACAGACAATTGCTCCCTGTTTTTGGGGTTTTGCTGACACCTGGTGTTCTGGAGAAGATGCTGTGTGTTCCTGCACGTTCCCTTCCCTGGCTCCCGTTGGGATGGCCACACTCTCGGGTCAGACTGGAAGCCCTGAATTTGGGGGAGACCCTGAGAAATGCAGATGTGCAGTTAGATCTCAGAGTCGCTGTTTTAACATCTCAAGACAAGAGCAGTGCTGCAAGAGTGTTTGCACAATGAGTTACCTCATTGCAAACCTCACGGCTCAGATGGACTTCAGGAATCGGGGGGACAGCAGAGGGGGAACCTCAGACCTCATTTATCATAGAGCAGTTTGGGTGGGAGTAGAGTTTAAAAATCATCTTGTTCCAATGCCCTGCCATGGGTAGAGACACCTACCCCTGGACCAGGCTGCTCCAAGCTCCATCCAACCTGGCCTGGAACACTTCCAGGGATGGGGCAGCCACAGCTGCTCTGGGCAACCTCACAGGGAAGAATTTCTTCCTCATATCAGTTTGCCACATTTGGTGAAGCTTTTTGTAAGTGGCAGTGTTTAGATCTGAGGTACTTGCTTACTCCATTGAATTATAGCCTGATGAGGGTTTTCACTACCTCCTTTGTTTTTGTTTTAAAACCCTTTTCAGAGTAGTCTCTGCAAAACGTGTCCCACTTTTACACCACCACGTCATTATGTCACAAAGCACGATGCTGATCTTTAAATAGGGACAGTGGCTCCCCCAGGAATAACCAGCACCACCTGCTCACAACCAGCTGCCCGAAGATTTGCTGGACCAGCATTTCTTTCTCATTCCAGATGCCTGCCCTGCCCAAATCAGATCAGTTACATCTCCCCAGGCAAACACTGCTGCAGACAAAATTCCATAAATAAATCCACCAGAAGATTTAAATATTTACAGCACAAACATGAAAAGAAAACCCTAAAACACCAGGTAACAGATGAGAGCAGTGTGGCTGCACTCCTATGACACAAGCCAGAATTCCACAGGTCCAAAGGCAGCTGTCATCTCTCTCCTCTAAGGAGCAAAAGTGGTGTTTGGGATCTTCCCCCTGCAGCTCCCACGGGTCCAGGATCCACTGCCCAGTGATACACGGGCTCTGACAGTAGAGACTTGAAGGATCTTTCATGTGGACAACTAATTGGCCCCTCACTTCTCCCAAAAGAGGTTAGTGCAACCAGTTCAAAACCCCACAAAGCTGTACAAAGCCCCACAAGAAAATAGTCATTATAGCACATTCTTATCACATAGAGCAGTTGGTTTGCTTACAAGTTGTTTTACAACCTCAGTCCTTTAATGTTTCTCATTGGAATTTATGGTATTATCAGTGTTTCCTTTTTATCACAGTATAAACATTGATCATTTTCGGGCAATGACTTGAAATTTCGAATGTCCTGAAGTTTATTTTTTCCACAAAACAGAGGCAATTCTGTGTGAAAAGAAGGCTGATATGAAGAAAACAAAACCAAATACTATTTTTTTCTTATCCTTTTTTTTCTTATCCCAGGAAAAGCTGTGGCTGCCCCATCCCTGGTAGTGTTCAAGGTCACCTGGCTTTGAGAAACCTGGTCTAGTGTAAGGTGGCCCTGCCTATGGCAGGGGTGTTGGACCTAGCTATTTAAGATCCCTTCCAACTCAATCTGTCATTCTATGACTTTTTTCCTAAAAATCATAGAGGAATCACACAGTTACAGATGATTTTCAAGCAGCCTGTTGGAGTTCATCTGTAACAATGTCAACAATTTACAATTTTGTAAATAATTTTACATTCTCTCCTGGAGGATGTGTATTCTTTTACTGCAACTTCCTGCAGGTGTTGTAATCTTGATTAAGGATAATTAAATACTTTGCTGGCTTTCTGAATGCCTGAGAAAGTGCATCTCATCCTCAAATAATGCAATCATAGAAGGGTTAAGGTTGGAAAAAACCTCTAAGAACACTGAGCCAAGCCCTTAACCCAGCATCAACATGTTCATCTGTAAATCATGTCTCCAAGTGCCACATCCACATGTTTTCTGAACACTTCCAGGAAGGGTGACTCCAAAATCTAACAGCTCTGAGAAAATTTTACATCTGCTTTTTTCTGACTGTGTGTGAGAACTTAATAATGGTGTTTATTCTTTCTGTCACTCACTGCCCCTCCCTCAAAATAAAGACTAAAAGTATTGAACTTCTATTTTGAAGTTGAAGCTCAGACGGAGGTGATGGTGAATCTTTCATTGTAGGGCAATACATAAATAAATAATGTCTAGTACATAAGCATTCTTATCACTGTTTGCTAATAACTTTCTGGAAAGTTAAAGTTATTCTCTTGAAGAGAGTTTTAGTGTTTTTACACCAAGAATACCATACTGCCTGCTTAGCAGCAGTTATTTACTCTATTTTTCTCTTCTATACAATAAAAGATCACAATAAACAAAACAAACAAATAAAAACCCCAACAGAAACAAACAAAACAAAAACCCAAACCAAACAAAAACACCCCAGTGTCTACACTTGGTTCAGTGCAGCAAAGAAAGATCCAATATTTACAGCTGTCAGTGGTAGGAACTTTGAGTTCCTGGTTCTTCAGTGCAGTTTTGAGGGCAGTAGCAGACAGACCCTAGTTAGACCAAGGGTCTTCTTTTCTAGTTGAAGGAGAAACACAGTCTTGGGTCCTGGCTTGTCAAAGTCTCAGGAAGGCCCTTGGGCACCGGATTGCCCCACAGCCTGCAAGGACAGCAAATGTGTTACTGCAGGACCAAGTGTGGAAGATGTGGATCCCAGGAGAGAGTGGGACAGGGCAGGAATGTACATCAGAAGTGAAACCAGAAGGAATGAGAGAAAGAAAACTTTTAAGAACAAATGAAACTCTTCTTGATGGGGATATTACACAACCGGGTCTTCATTTTTTACCTCATTTAAAGCCAGCAAGATTTTCAGTTCCTGTTTTCCCTGGACTTTCTGAGGAGGTGAAGCTGTCCTAGAGAACCCTCACCTTACTTGCCTTGTGTCTGCATTCCCTGCAATACCCTGTTCCCTGCCAGCTAACCCAGGGCAGCAGGGGCATGGGTCACATCTGTCCCCAGACTTGTCACCCTCACCTTTCCTTGCTGAGCCAAGACCCAGCCATGGAGCTCTGTGACCCCTGCTCACCTTATGGACTGAATTTCTGGGCACAGGGCAAGTTCCTCCGCGAGCTTTGTGGCCCCACAGGCTCCTATGCGGTTTTTCTCCAGGCTGTTTCAAAAAGAGAATTTTGAAATCCCAAACAAATCCAGAGTGGAAAACAGCTGAATTGTCCCATGCTGTAATCACCTTAAGTAAAATAAGTGTTAATTCAAGTGTATCAGCCAGGCAAGGCTGGCCCTTGGTGCATGGAGCTTAAACTGCAGAAGCCTGCCTGTTGTTCCTAAAGTACATCCCCTTTTTGGAAGTCCCGTGCTTGAAGGCTCAATGACAGAAAAATGAGCATTCCCAGGGTGTTTCTTGGGGCTGTACTCACTCCAACACCTTCAGCTTTTCCATCTTTGGGAGAGCAATGGCCAGCTCTCGGGCTCCGCCGTCTCCAAGGGCATTCCAAGACAGTCTAAGGCAGACAAGAAATCCCAGTTGTGAGTCTGGATGAATGCTGGTGCCACTACTGTGACATTATCCCTCGTGGATGAGCCTTTTTGCAAGAGCTAATCACCCTCTCATCATGACAGGTAAACATTCCCCCGGATTACAAGCTTAATTTTGAGGATTTTCCTCCATTTCATCACATATTTCCATGCATGATAAGACACCAAGGAGTATCTGTGGACTGTGGTTATGTCAGAGTCCTGCAGGCCCAGGGAATGAGATGTGAAAGATGGAAATGGCTGAGCACACAGCTTTATCCCATGAAAATTTTTAGCAGTGTATTTCATCAATTAGTAAATTACTGGTACATTTACTACCAAAATGCACTCGGTAGAAAGTATTATAAAATACTTTTAACAAGAATTCAGCAGGGTGAGAAGTGGCCTGGATTTCCAGAGAGGAGAAGACATTAAAATGAGAGTGACCTGTGTGGGCTGAAGTGCCTCCCCACCCATCCCCACACTCACATGATCTCCTCCATGGAAGGGCACTGTCGGAAGCCGAGAGAGAGGGATTTTGAAGCATCATCAGTGATCCCACAGAATTTCAAGCTGAAGCAGCAGGGAGAGAGCAAACACAGGGCATGGTGTGCTGGTGTCAGAGCTGTGGGCAGCACAGCACCACGTCCTGCCTCACTCTGCCCCTGATGCCCCGGCACTCACTCGATTTTCCGGAGGTGTCTGAAGCACGGCAGCCCCTTGGACAGGGCATGGATACTCTGCTCCCCAAGGTCATTTTCTGCTATACTGCAAGAGTGATGGAAAAGCTTTGAGAGGTGCAGAAAAAGCAGGTACAGTCAGAGAAAAGCCACCATGAAAACATAATCATGTGAACCAATAAGTTAATAACTACTACCCAGACTAAGTGAGGACTCTGTAGACAGCAGGGATGAGCCAGATTGGTAAACAGCAACTCTAATTCAATTCACTGCTTGGTACAATGGGAGTGACAGCCCTGCTGTAGCTCACAACTTCAGTCTTTGCAGCAGGGAATTGTTGCAGACAGAAATATGGGGTTATACCTGTGTCAAAGAAGGATGGATCTGCAGCACATCATGTGTTGCATGTGAAACTGGAAATACAAAGTTATAGTGGAGTTAATGGCTGGTGTGACTTGAGAGGAAATGATAGTAAGGGAGAATGGGAAGAAGACCTTCCAACACCTTAAGGAACTACAGGGAAGCTGGAGAAAGCCTTTGGACAAGGGTATGAAGAGACAGGACAAGGGGGAAGAGCTTCAAGCTGAGGGAAGAATTAAAGTGGATACTAGGAAGCAGAAATTCTTCCCTGTGAGGGTTGTGAGGCCCTGGCACAGGTTTCCCAGAGAAGCTGTAGATATCCCATCCCTGGAATTGTCCAAGGCCAGGCTGCATGGGGCTTGGAGAAACCTGCTCAAATAGAACATGTCCCTGCCCATGGCAGGGGGATTGGAGCAAGGTGATCATCAAAGGTCCCTTCCAACCCAAAGCAGCCTGTGAAATGTTTGGCACCATCCCAAGTGCACTTGCCATGACCTACCTTATCTCTTCCAGCAGCCCACACACCACCAGGGCTCTGGCCAGCTCCAGCCCTCCTGCCTGCCTGATGTTATTGTTCTGGAGGCTAATCAAGGAAACATAAGGAGGATTATTTTGGAATAAAGCTGTAACAGAAGCTCGTATTTAACCTGCCAAGAACCTAACCAGAGATGGTGTTCCACCACTGGGCTTCCTTTTATAAGTTATTTTTTGATGACATCTTAGACACAGGCTGGAAGAGATGCTTCTAGGCTAACTGAACCCAGTGGGCACTTCTGGCTCACCAATTTCCTGCTTTGTTACTATAAAACACTACAAGAAAGTCTTATATGTTAGAATCCTGGAAAGACTCCCAGAGAAGTTTTAAAAATACAGTAACACTGAGTTCAGGGAAAATAAATGACTCAGAGGTGTCTGCACAAAAATGTAAGGGTCCATAAAAGATCCTTATGCTTACATTCCACCAGAGGCATCAGAAACCACCATACTCAAAATCAATTTTAAGGCTTATTTTACTGTATACTCTCTTCCTGGTTCATCTCTATAGCTATTGCTGCAAGAGATTAAGCAAGAAGAGTTTATGTGACTCTTACAGCAGAGTAATTGTGGAGGGTTTCTCAATCCTGGGACACTGAAATTACTCTCTAAACAACCAGTGCCCATGCCTTTTCCCATTCCTTCTTTCAACAATCCCCATACTCCCCAGGATATCCAGCCTTCCTGGGGCAGAGGCTGACACTTACTGCAGGATCTTCAGGTTGGTCATGTGAGGCAGACAGAGGGCAAGTTTCACTGCTGTCCTGTCTCCAAAACCATTCCTTGATAGTCTGGAAGAAACAGAAGCGAAATGTCACTGGCAGTGAAGTCCAGAGCCTCATTGCTCACCTGTGTGCCACCCCCACAGGGATGTATGACCCCCATTCCTCACTCACACGTGCCTGGGACTCTGCTGAAAGGACCTAATGTGCCTGATTCAAAGGACTCTGAGGGTGGGAGGATGAAACAATGAGGTTTTGAAATCCTGCAGCAGAAGTTACTTGAGCTGCACTTCCCAGAAGCACACTTGCCTCCCTTCCTGACTGGGTAACCTGAGCTGGAATTGAACTGAAATTGCACTTTTTCATATATGCCCTTAGTACACACACTCTAATCTGAAGGTTACAAGGACATTTCCAGTAGTTTAACTGTAACTTTTTCTTATTGGTTATTTTTAAATTTTATTTATTTAATATGGCAGGGCACATACATTCTTTAAACTGGTCTGGAGTAGAACATCAATAGATCTGTGTAAAGCCTTTATCTGTCCACTTCCCTCCATTTTTGCAGCCAGACAAATTAATGGTGATATCTTGGGCAACACAGGCACTGAACAGCTCCTGGCACTGCCTATAAACCTGCAGATTCAGCTCCTGAATCCCTTAGTCCACTAATGCAGACTGCACAGTTCCTGGAAATCTTCAAGACAATCCAGCAACCAATCCCCAATCTTCCACACCCAGCACCAAACATTTCTATGGTGTGTAGCAGAGTTTTTACCCTGCTCTCACAAGAATCAAGTGGTAAAACTGATCTTGGCTTTATCAGAGCCATATCCGATTTCTATGCCTTGATTTTTGCCCAGCTTCCCAAAAGGATATTTGAAATGACACACTTACAGTAACTCCTTGATGTGCTTGCAATTGGCAAGAGCTTCCACCAGCTTTTCCCCTCCAGCAGGACTAGGACAGTTCCCTGAAAGGCTAAAACAAACATGAAACTAAATGAGAACAATAATGTACCAGCTTAAGATATTTCACTCTTTGCCTGCTGTGATGGGAGACTCAGGCCCCTGGGAAATGGTCTGGGGATTTTTAGGTTCTTTTGTCAAGTGCTGAGTAACTCCTGGCCCTGCAGGTACTGTGGGGAAGGAGAAGTTTTCCCTCTCACAGACAGAACTGGGAACTTCCTTTTATTGCTCCAAGTTATTTCCAGGTTTTAAATTTCAAAAAGTTACAAGGTCTGCCCCAAGAGCTAACAAAGAGCCTGGATGCTCCAATTTCTGTTCCCTGGGAGAAGGAACAGTTTGAATGTCTCAGCCCTGCCCAGGGACTCCCACATAGGCTTCCCCACCAACCATGGCCATGACCAAAACATCTGAACCAAAACAAAGGGACTCACTCAATTTTCTTCAAGTTTTGCATTTCCAGCAGGACAGCAGCAAGATTTATCAGGCCTGGATCTCCAATCTCGTTGTGGCTTAAACTTTAAAGAAGAGATGGAAGGCTGTGTTGTAAAGGAAAATGGCAGGCAAAGTGCAAGATCTTACTTAATGTGTCCCATTTGCTGGATGACACCTCAGGCCTTGCCAGCAGAATCAAAGAGCTGTTTATCTCAACTATCTCACAGAAAATTAATAGGTGTTAATGAGGAATTTAAAAAATTGCAAAGAACAATTAAAATCACTGGATCCTGTTGACAGGTGGGAAATTACTTCAGCCAGAATAGCAAGACAGGATGAAGACAGGTGGTTATTATTTTACAAATTGCTGCAGCAGAGAATGGACAGCATCTGGCAAAAGAGGGAGAAAGCAGAGCAAGCCTGGGGTTGGCTCCAGTACAGATATTTTCAGGTAAATTCTGGGTCTGAGGCTTTCCCAAGACAGAAGGGAGTCCTAGTCCTATTCTGGATCCTAGGGAAGATTTAAATTCTGTTTAATCCATTTTCTACATGACTGCAGCACAGTGGGGTAAGACCAAAGTTTCCTTTTCTGAACATGATGTTCTGATTTCCTCTAGTCCAAGGTACCTCATACACGAGCATTTTGCAACCTCCCTTCTTTTGTTACAATACTGTGTTGAAGCACATCTGGTTCTCTCCAAATGCTGGCACTAGTGATCACCTCTCTGCAAGAAAGGAGAAACTTACTTGATTTCCTCCATGTTGTGCATTTCCCTCAAGGCTTCTGCCAGTCTGGAGCAGCCGTCATTACCAATACTGTTGTGGTCCAAGCTGGAAACAACATCCCCAGGAAAATGGACATTCAGCTCCTGCTGCTCAGCATCCCAGGCTGGGCCAGAGGCCAGCTGCAGTCACATACTTACATCAGCCTTTTCAGGGATGGCATCTCACACAGGCCCAGCACAAGCCCAGGGATGGCAGCACTGCTGAGTTTCATGTAGCCCAGGCTGAAGGATGAAATAACAAAGGTACAATTGACTCCCCAGGGACAGTCGTGTGAGCACTCAGCACACAGGGGAGCACAACAAGAGAGGGAGAAATGAGGGAGTGTATTCTAGCCCCTGTGAATAATTTCAGTTTTGTTCTTTAATGCATTTCTAATGGACCTGGATTTTGATAAAATACCAACAGAATACCAAACCTCTGGAGCAAGAGCCCAGTCCCTCATGGAGCAAGGTGCCACTGTGACCACAAGGCAACAAGATCCATGCAAAAAAACACTGCCAAAACATTTGATTCTCCACTGGAATTCTCTGCCACAAGCTACTGATCTCTGTCTCTCTCACTCACTGTTCATTGCAAATATAAAATAATTGTTGCTTCTTCCCCATCAGAAGCTATCAGGAAAAGTGCATCTGTCCACAGTACATGCAGAAGAGAGGCTGCAGTTAACTAAAGCTTCTAGAAAGACCTGGCAGCCTCTGGTCAGCCTGGTAACAACACACTCACTTGAGTTCTTCAATAGCCTGGCAATTCTGCAAGCCTGAGATCAAACAGTCAATTCCAGCTGGTGCAACACTGCTAGAGGTCAGCCTGCAAAACAGCAAGGAGCAAATGAGGAGATGAGGTCTCAGCACACTGAGACAGAGTTTACTCCACTGACAGGAAAACTGCCCCATCTCAAATCTCAGCCAGCACAGACGTCAGGGACAGGAAGTTTGGAGAGATTTCCACTCCCCTTGTGTGCAGGGCTAAGAGGACTGGCCTGAGGCAGAGGATTGAACAAATAAAAAATGTGTGGAAAGGGTCACAGCTGGACCCACACCCCCAAGGTCACACATACCCAAATGTCTTCAGCTCTGGAAGGGGCAGCAAAATCCTGCCTAGCATTTCTGCTTCATCCTCATGGAGCTCCACGTGAGACCATCTGCAAGGAGGGAAGGAGAGGTCTGGGCTTTGTGCAGTGGTGGCAGGAGGTCTGTGCCAAGGCCACAGCTAAGACACAGCAGTGCTGGGACCTTGGAGGAGTGACACAACACTGACACTTGGCAGGGTCCCATGGGACCTCCCAGCCATGGTAAGTGAGGATAGCTTGTCTGGGCACTGGGAGATGGAGATGATTTCAAAGGATACCCCAGCAAGCCACCAGGTGTGTGGGTCTTTCCTATTTTCCATTCAAACACTCCAAGAAGGGGACCCAAAGCCAGGGACTGGGACCTTGCACTGGCCTCTCTCGTGCCCTACTGCGTGTTCAGAGTGCTGCTGTCACCAGGACAAGCTGCTCCCCTCCCTAAAAATCCTTTACAACACCTGGTAACTCACCTCAGCTGCTGAAGCTGAGCACATTTTTCACAAAGCCTTTGGACAAAGGAGTGCTTCATTTCTGGCTTGTACAGACTCAGTCTGCAGGACACAAACACACAACACCACTATCAGTGAGGATCAGCAGAGCCCAGTGCAGCATCTGGTGCCCCCCAGGGACACAATTAGGGACAGATCAGGGCTTTCAAGAGCCCACCTGGGGCTTTCCTGCCATGTCCCATTTATGTCACAGTCCATGTAGAGGAACACAGCCCATCCCCACTGCCCAGGACAAGAGTGCCTCTTCCTTCAGCTGCACAAAAGGAAAAGGACACTGATGCTGCTCTCTCTGCACAAGCCAGCATGTCTTAAGAGTCTTCAAAGTGCTCCTGATTCCTGTTTGTTCCCAGGAAGGTAGATGGATTTTTTTTGCCTTGTTTAAGTCCAGTGTGGGCCTGAAGGAGAGCAGCCCAAAGGAGCAAGCACATGCTTAAGGTTTCTTCTGCATGTGTGGCACAGAGGCACCCTGAGACTGAACCCATGGAGCCTTAGACACTCGGTAGATATTTTTCATCCCACAGTGAAATTCAAAGCAAGCAGAAAATAATGATAAATGGTTGCTTTCTCACCTGCTAACGACTGATTCTGTCTTCTCCAGGCAGTGTGGGAATCTTACGACTAATTGGAAGAGGGTTTTATCTTTACATATCCTGAAAAGTTAGAGATTAGAAAACAACATAAACCTGTGAACTCCTGAGGGAATAAAATACTATTTTCCATAGGAAAAATCAGGAGGACTGAATGGGACAGGGCAATGCTGGCACATGAAAGCTAAGCACTCATCTCTAAAGGGGTTTGTAATGTTTAAACTAGCTCCAAAACCAGCCTAAACTTGGCACCCTTTCTGCCAAGGGCAACCAGGAACATGGTCTCCTTCCCATTAAACCCAAGCTGTGTGACCACCAACCTTCTAAGCACTTCTACTCACCAGCCATTTGGGTTAAAATTGGTTCAAGTGGGCAAATAGGTCACAAATGCACTGGAGACAGTGAAAAAAACCAGAAGAACCAGTGCTGGCTTCAATCTCATTTCCTTAAGAGTATCAGGCTAAAAGAAAATATCTGGAAGACCCCAGAAGCTGGGGAGCCACTCACATGATCTCAGTAATGTTTCCAGAGGCCTGGGCAGCCAGCTCCAGAAGGTTCAGGACTCTCTCTCTGCACACCCATGGCTCCTCTATGCTGCAAAGCAGAACACAGGCAGCTCTGCTTCATTCACACACTTGGATCCACCTCTGCCTCTGTCAGCTGAGTGTTCCACACTCCAAACACGTGGAAAGGCTGCTTGGCTTAGCAGAGCAGTGTCTGCATGGGAAACAGGGCAGCCTGGGAGCAGGCAGAAGTAGCCCAGCTTCCCTGCAGAGGAGGGGAGAATTTGCCAGCCAGGCAGAGTGCAGGATGCTCTGGCAGCAGGAATGTGTCCACCAGAATTATCACCCTTCTTTGT
Organism: Chloebia gouldiae; assembly: GCA_003676055.1. Lineage (NCBI taxonomy): Eukaryota > Metazoa > Chordata > Aves > Passeriformes > Passeridae > Chloebia > Chloebia gouldiae. The sequence goes on along the minus strand of QUSF01000023.1, from coordinate 4,202,554 downwards.
GAGGCTGGCAGTGGTCTGTAGAGCCTGCACAGTTTATGGCCAGAGCTCTACACCAGGCTCAGTGGGAATCAAGGAGATAAAGCCAAACACCAATAACAGAGTCAGTCATGGGAACTTCTCAGGCCAGTGCTCCCCGCCTTTGGAAGAACCACAGTTCACTTTTTTTTTTTTTTTTTTTTTTTTAATGAAAGGAGCTCTCAGAAGGTCAGATCAGAATCCACAAAAGCACAATGACACAGTACCTGATTTTCAGCAGCCCCAGATCTTTCCTCAGGGAATGCAGAAGTCTTTCTGCAGCTTGGATTGTCATGTTGTTATTTGAGGACCTAGAACCAAAGCTCACTGTAATGAACAGCTCACAAATGAACCCCCCTAAATGGATCCAAGAGCCCTTAACTCACGTGTACTCTGTCAGACCAGTGCACTTTTCCAGGAGCAAGAACAACTTTTCCAAGTGCTCTGGCTGAAAGTTGCACTCTGCCAGTCTGAAAGGATGAGAAAGAGAACAGCCTTAGTTCATCACAAACAGTTCAGGCTTTCTGAGCTGGAAATATCAGGCAGCACAGCCTAACCCCACAGAGAAAGAAAGATGGCACAAACACTTAAACACCTTCAAGAGTTTCCAAAAAAAAAAAAAAGGCTGTGGCAACACTTCAAAAGCATCTGTTGAGATATTCTGGTAGAACATACCTGTGTTCTATAGTGGCACTGCTTTTTGTAGGACCCTGTCCTGTGACTGTAGGAACACCTGCAGGTGCCCAGGTGAGGAACAGACAGTGGGGAAGCAAAGAGAGAAAGGGATGTGGGATTCTCTGTGATGTCAGAAAGCTCTTGTCACAGGGTGAGTCAAAGGAAATGTATCAGCTGTTAGTGCAAAATATCACCATGCCAGGAGAAAGAAGAGGTTTTGTCTGTCTTGTCCCTCAAAAAAGGACCCCACCTTTGCCAAAGAAATCACAAAAAAATATCTGTAACATTACCTCAGAATCTTTCTTGGGTCATCTCCGCTTGTCAGCTTGATGATTAAAGTTGCTTTGGAGCACAAACTGCACAGAGAAGACATAAGTGTAAGACTTAGATGGATAATTACTACTTTTACCAGTGTTCAGAATTTAATGATACCAAACTCCAGGAAATAATCCAACACAGCAGTGACAGAGGTACCTGTCAAAGCTCACCCCTCCCTAAAATAAACCAGCCCGGGGAAATGCTTCAATAAGGTCTCTGTCATGCTAAATTGGCACAAAGGCAGCACTGATGTTTGGAAAAGCAATTGTGACCTGTTCCTGCTTTTATTTTTCTCATCTGCACTCTCTGTTGAGCTCTGGGGAGAGGTACAACTTCAAACTAGCCCAGAGATTCAGCAGCCACACCTAACTGCAGGAATGAGTGGACGTGTCCCTGGTTAAAAGTGGTTCAGGACAGACCAGCTGGTCCCATGAACACAAACCCTGATAAGGTCCCACAGATGTGCAGCAGAGCCCAGTCTCATGACTGGAATCTGTGAGAAAAGCATTTTGTGCCAGAGCAACAGGCCCTGAATCCATGGGATATTTTTGCCTGAGAGGAAAGGAGATAAAATGCAAATCCAAGTAAAAGAACATGGGAAATTGCTTTCTATTGCCTCTGAAATCTCAACATACTGAAGAGAACCTTAGAGAGCAATGCTGGCTCCTGCCCTGAAGAGGTTCATTAACAGATATATACATGACAACAACTGTTGGTACAGCTGAATATCTGTGTCTATACAGAAAAATAACCTGGCACTTTGGAATGGTAGTTCTGCTTGGCAGTTATATTTGGACATTCAAGATGGACATAAACCAAAGCTTTAGGCAGTTGAAAACATGGTCCTCATCTTTCTTACCTGAAGATCACAATCTTTGAATAATTAAGAGGAAAACAAGCAGGGAAGACTCAGAAATTAATGAATTAATTAAAACAGTCACCTGACTTGAACTTCAGTGGTGTTTCCAGATGTGACAAAGGCATTTATGAGATGTAGGACTCCATCCTGAGAAATCCCATTATGGCTGAGACTGCACAGAAGGGAAGGAAGGATTTTCACATATCAGGAGTCAGGGCTGTCCCCAGGCTCCTCAGGCACAGAAGCAAAATTCAAGTTAGCACTGAAGACAGAGCAGTTTGTGGGTGCTGGGCCCCTTCAGCTTTGCTCAGTCACTGAACTCCCCCAAGGCAGCGCTGGTGACTTGGGGGACACAGCAAATGCAATTTTCCTCTTGCACTACAGAGGCAGCAGCAGCTGGAACATTTACTGCCCCAGCAGAAAGGGAAGGGGAGAGGCTGGTGTAGGGCATAGCTCAGCTCACAGCACCTTGGGTCTTGCTCAGAGAGGACACTACATCCAGAAGAGTGATGAACTGAAAGCTCTGGGGACTGGTCAGCTTCTGTCACACCACCCCACTCTGGGCATTGCTATTTCCTGCTGACACTACTAAAAAAGATTTTTGCTTATTTTCAGCAGGTTTGGGTCAGACCCTGAGTCACCACAGCCTGGTGGCCTTGAGCTGGGCTCAATAGCTCACTCAGAGCTTTCCTCCTAAGGCAGGAGAGGGCAAGAAGCACAAGCAGCAGCTTCATGGAGGATCACACCAACATCTTTCTGCTCCTCAGATTCACTGGGTGTTCTCTTACTTGAAGGAACAGGTACCAGGCACTCGATGCAAGTGATCCAAGAGGCACCTCAGGCCTTCATCTCCCAGATGATTCCTGGAGAGACTGAAAGGCAGAAGAACATGTGGCCAGCCAAAACTCAGCCTTTGAAACAGGTTGCCCAGAGAGGTGGGGTTTCCCTGTGCCTGGAAATATTCAAGGCCTAGTTGGACAGGGTTCTGAGAAACCTGATCTAGTTGAAGATGTTCCTGCTCATTACAGGGAGTTAGACTACACAGCCTTTAAAGAGCCTTTCCAGAAAAAAAAAAAAAAGGAGGTATTCTATAATTCTATATTTCTTTTAAGCAGCAACACTCCTCTGAGAAGCTTTGAAGAAAAAACTCAAATACTCAAATTTCCTGCACTTCAATTCTAGCTTAGCCAAAAAAAGGTCTGTTTAAAACTAATCACTGCCTTATGAAATGACCTCATGCATAAGACCCAGAGCAAGCTCAAACTAAGAGTAATTATTTCTGTAACATTTACATGTACATGCATGCACAAATAGGCAAATTCTGTAAAAGGACATGTCCAGAAATGACATGAAAATGTACAAGATTTAATCCTTACAGCCTGATCTTTGTATTTCTTTACATCCGACAGCCAATCAACATTCCAGTTTCAGGGGTCTTAATTTTCTGTTATTGTACATTTACAAAATGATGCTACTGATGTCTTTCATGCAGGCAACAGGGGAATTAAGTTATTTTTATTTGCTGTTACCCAGTTTTTGTTCCGACCAGCACTCTAATTTTCTCGGTGCCAAGCTCCTGCCTGGAGTGAGGAGCCCTTCAGGAGCAGAGTTCATGGTTTAGTGGGCCAGGAGCTCTTGCTCTGTACTACAAGCCAAGGTCTCAAGGAATAGATGACAACAATTGTTTCTAGACACAGGACTGAGGAAGATCATGAGAACACCCACGTGTTCTGGGGCCTTTCCACACTGATGTGGTAGACTTAGGAGAGGCCAAGTTCTCTTTGAAACAGGACAGTAGAAAGTCTGGATTTAGCCAAGTATCTGGGTGAAGATGTGGTGAGAGGGGAGCTGGTGTACACCAGCTGCCACCCGAACATCAGATCTGGGGTTTGAACATCAAATCTCTGTCTGGGGTTGGGGAGACAGACAGACAGACAGACAGACAAGCTGACTTACTCGATTTCTGTCAGCTGGGGACATTGAGCCAGTATCTGGCACAGCCTGGTCACATCCTCCAGACCCACTCTGCAGTCCCTGAGACTGAAGCAAACAAAGCACTCAGGGAGCTCAACATGACCACAGGACACCACCAGTCCCTGCATATCCCAGAGCCTCACATCCCAGGACAAAGACCGTGCTGACCCTCTCACTTTTACTACCTATATTTTTCTACCTCTGGTCTAGGACTAAGAAATCAAAACCTGGGACAAGCAGATGAATTCACCATCCCTGAGCTAATTTGAGAGGGACAGTCCACCAAAATACCAATACTTTGGGTGCTGCCTCCCTAGAGCCACATCATTGGTGATTCAGTTGTCTCAGGAGACAGGACAGCATCTTTCCCTGATCAGCACTGTCTTGGCTCTCCCAGAGGAAGGCTGGAAATGGTTCCTCCTCTGTCCTTCTCCAGGAAGGAAATCCTAGAAGCCCTTTTGGGTGACAAAGTGACAGGTCTCCATGGGATGAATGGGAAGTCACACAAATCTGTCTCTCATTATTTATGGGTAGAAGCTTCCTCTGCTGGAAAGCAAGACAATTCCCTCAAACCAAGCAAAAGATGCACTATTTATTTTCCTCTCTGAGGAGACACAGCTGGAGGGATGGGTCTGTCCCACACACCACACTGCCCTGAAGGCACAGACCCCCACAGCCAGCTCTCCCTGCAGTCCTGGTGAAAAGGGAAGCCGGGGCTGCCGTACCGAAAGCATTGTCCTTTTGCTTCCTGCTTGGGACGTGCCAGGGAACCACTTCTCCATCTGCTGGTACTTCTGGGGAAAGAACAGTTTAGCCCATGAGCTGTGCTGATGGTTTTGCCCCCGTGCAGCAAACTCCTCTTGAAGGGGATGAGGCGGTGCCAGCAGCCTCCTCTTCCAATCTGCCTTCCCTCACCACCTGCCAGAATGAGGCTCAGCCCATCCCCAGAAGAAAAAGAGCCTTATTAGCCCTTTTCCAGCCTCCAGAGAGCTCTGCAGCCACCCAGCACTTGGGCATCTGCTGTGTCCTGGCCAGCAGGGAGATGACTGCAGCCTGTCTCAGCTGCTGGGTGCTCCATGCCCTCCAGCTGCTGCCAATCCAGCAGCCATGAAACAGCTCACTGGGCTTCCCCCACCCTGGCTGGAGTTTGGCTCTCTATGGACACACCTCAGGGACCCACAGGTCACCTTCTGTTTAGAATTTCACAGGAGGTTTAAAAGACTTGTATGAGTGGGCATGATTTTACCTGACTCTTTCCCAAAAGGTCAGATGAACCATCTGTGTGTGCCCTAAGCTGTAACCAGAAAAGAACATCATCAGCACCGAGTTTGACAACACAAGCTCCTGTATCACTCCTCAAAAGCCACAGCTTGAGGTTTTAAATAGCAAAGGAATATAAAAAGTACTCCTGGCCATACCTGAGGCTCATTGTTTTGATGTGTTCCAGTGTAGTTAATGACTGAGCTAAGAAAAACACAGAGTTGAGGGAGATCTGGTTGTTGTTAAACCTGCAGGAAGAAAAGATGAAATCAGCTGCTGCAAACAAAACTGATAAAAATGAACACCACAGCACAGAACAGTGATCCTCGTGCAGCACTCCCAGGCTGCTGCTTTGCTACTTTCTGCCTGTGTTTCCTGCTACAGTTGTGCAGGCACAACTCACTCCCATATATTATAAATTCATCCCTCACTTTTAGTGCTCAGAGAACCACGGAATAACCAAGGCTGGAATGGATCTCTAGAGCTGATCTAGTGAAACTCTCCTGCTCAGAGGAGGGTCAGCATGGAGGAGACTGCTCAGGACATTGTACAGCTGGGGTTTTGTCACCTCCAAAGACAAAGAATTCACAGTCTCTCAGGGCAACTTGTTCTTGTGAGATTGTCTGCAACTGGAACAGTCTTGGCTTGAGACAAGTCCAATTAATCAAAGAGGAACAATAAATATTTCTTTCAAGAGTGCAGGATGGTGCCATACTCGTTAAGCCACAGTCCTGTACAGAGCCCTTGCAATGGGAGTGCAGGTGAAATACCCACATAAACACAAGCCACCACTGCAGATGAATTCAGACTCCACCACTGAAGCTGCATCTCCCCAGCATTTCCCTTCCTTCCAAGCTGTTCTCCTGGAGGGAAAGGACTGCTCCCACTCTGAGAGAGGAACTTGAAGAGGAAAAATTCAGTGAGTTGCTAAAGACCTCAGGCTGTTTCAGAAGCAGCCACACCTGACAGAAAACCACCTGTCCCCTCCATGGAGGAGCGAGCACAGAGGCTCTTCGGCACTGATCTGAGTCAAGCTTCAGGTGGAGTCAGACCAGACAGCACAGTGCACCTGCCCAGCACAGAATATTCTGCACTGATTGTGGAGAGCCCTTCCCAAATGTGCACTGTGCTTCCACAAACAATACTTCACAAAACCCAGTCCCTGCATAAGGAAAAAACAGGAGCTACTCACTTGAGAGAACGTAACATTTTCAGTTTTGGGAGGCACTGAAAGAGCTGCAAAAGTCCCTCATCTCCCAGATAATTCTGTGATAAGCTAGGATTTAAAGAAAGGCATTTAATTTTCACAGTAAAAAACCCCAGTAGGCACCATCAGCTCTATTATCTGTATGTACAGCCACACATTCCAGCAGGCTGTGCCTCTGCCCCACTCTCTGTACAACACAACACTGCAGAACAAACAAGTGGCATTTTCTCAGCATCCCAAATGACTGCAGGTGAACACCACAGGAGCTAAGGAGGACTCACTCCAGCTCAGAGATGTGGCCACACTCCTTCAGGACTGCACACACATTCTTCAGGTCACTGGCTTGAAAATTACAGTCTGTCAGTCTATGGGGAAAAAAAGAAATCAATCATCCAGGTCTGCAGGATTTCAAACAAGGTTGTAAACTTCACTTCTCTGAAAACTAGAGAATCAGTGAAGAGATAATAATGACATTAAACAATCCCCTTGAAATACCTTGCTGCTTTCCAGCTCCCACAGAGTCTCCAGGTGATGGGCCACCCCTGCCTGGCACTGCAGGTCCCTGTGTCCTTTGTGAGGCACAGGGTGGCCACCAGGTCCCAGCCCCTTGCCAGGGGCTCCAGCCATCCCCCCCAGCCAGGGCAGAACCTGCAGCTCCCCTGGCAGCTGCACCCCGAGCTGGGAGATTCCCAGTTCTCTGCAAGGCACCTCTCAGAGATGCAGGTTGCACTGGAAATGGGACATGCATGGAATGCAATGAAAACTGGCCAGGGTACCTTATTTTTTGGGAAGTGGTTGGTGTCTGATTTTCCTCCCCATGTTGTTGGTCATCAGTAGAGAACACAGGCTTTTCCCTAAGTGAGCACAAAACCAGACAAAGGTGAAACTCTTTTGCTTTAGCAATTTGGCAGATCCCTGGGGCTACCCTGGCTCCAGCCCATGCCTGTATCTTGCCAGCTGCAAGCTCTCCTTTTCTACCCAAATATTTGAGCATAGATGCAACTGGAGAGAAGGGAAAAGAGATATTTCTATCTAAGTTTGATGGAGAATTCAGCTGAATTTTGCTGAATTTAGCTTTTGCCTAAATAAGTTTTGTGAAGAGCCTGTACAAAAATCTGACTATTCATAATTAAATGGAATTGTCTATGACTAACCAAACTGTAACACTGTAACTAAAAGCTACAACTATAAACATAAAAACTATAACTAAATCTGACTATTCATAACTAAATGGAACATGGAAAAACTAAAATATCAGAGTTTGAAATGCCACCTGGTGCCTTAAAGGAGTCCACAGATTGCCTGTCTCAGGCTGTCACTCTCTTTCAAGCACAGCCACAGGGTTGTGCCTATAAAAGTGCTGCTTTTTCTCTCAGGCTAAGTGGTGGAAAGCAGTTATTATATGGGAAATGCTATTTTACATGAGCTCAGTCCACAGAGAACAAGGGTATAAACAGTGAAACTAAAATTCCAGGAGCAACAAGAAACCATTTCTTGGTCAAAGCCTTCGGGCTGAGCTGTTTTAACCATAATTTTATGAGGGGAAAAATTAAACTCCAAACATCTCATGATTTAGGAGAACCACGATCCAGAATGCATAGTGTTCTTTACTGCAGGGATCTGTGAATCTTTTCAGAATTTGGTGTGGCATTCACTTGGTTTTTTACCCTCACTATTATCAGATAGCACGGGTGTCATTAAACAGCCTGCTCTGCTTAGGATGCTTGGGATGAAATGTGCTCTAGAGACATAAAACACAGGAGGCAGTGACAACTTTTCAAGAGGCTGAGAAAGCCAGGAGACAGTTCTACATTTAGATTTGGGGGTTGGGGTGGGAGGCAGGAACTGCTGTGAAGTAGAGTGTTACCCTTGGTACCTACACAGGATACAAGAACTAAACAGGATGCTGAGATAACACCATTTATGCACACACAGCCTACCTAGGAGGAAGGGAAACAAACTCCCTGTCTTCTCTAAACCTCAGGACTGCAGTGTCATGACAAAGGCTGTGAAAAAGAGAAGTAATCAATCAATATCATGGTTTGGTTATTTACAGGATTTCTTGTTTGGTTTTGTTTTGCAAAACTCTGGCGACACCAATCACTTGTGCTTAAAACACTCCCAAAGCAAGAAAAAATAATCTCCATCGGTTTTAGACTCTGATTGGATCAAATTATGCAGTATCTGATGATCCAGTTTCTCTGAATCACTAGACAAAGCACAGATGAAATTGCTGTACTTGAGCGTTTTCAAGTGAAAGTAATAGAGGAGAATTTCAGTGCTGCTCCAGGAGGTGTCACCAGCTCTCATGCTCTGCAGAGATCCTGCCTCCAAAACTTCCCAAGGCAGAGAGCAGGGAAGCATTTTAAATTTCCCCCATGCGTGAGAGGACAGGCAGTTTTGTGAGCTCAAATCGTGGCTGATGGCCTGGTACCATCAGCTCACAGCCGTGTGTCACCAAGTGCCAGCGTTAGGAACCACCTTGGGACACCTCTTCACCCACCACACGCCTGAGGTGACTCAACAAAAACCTCAGGATACAACTCCCAGCCTTGTACATTGGGATTAACCCCAGGCTTGATTCAAGACCGACATACCTGACCTGCAGCTCCATCACCTTCTGGCAGGTATTTACCGACTTCAACAGGCTGCAAATGCCAGCGACAGAGAGGTGGTTTTGACTGAGACTAAGAAAGAAAAAGGCAATTAGCTGGTCCCTGAAATCTCCCAGGACTGTCCTGGGAAGCAGCTACCAGTGCTCTGCATGCTTGAAACCATTTCCCTTCAGAAGAGGGCAGGTTGGCTTTGTACAAGGCAACACTTACTTCAGCTGCTTTGAAATGGAAATACAGGGGAGGCTTTCCAGCAGACAACTGCAGCCTTCATCTCCAAGCCTGTTGCCTGATAAACTGAAGCATTTTCCTGTTAGGGGGGACTGATTTGAGCAGTAAAAACAAAGCCCTCAAAACCTGCTTGCTTTCCCTTTCCTACAAAAAAAATTGCTTTTTTTGCCTGGACTGTTCTGTCTCAGATCACTCTTCCCTGCTTATTTCTACATGAATCGACTTCAGACAAAAAGTTTTAGTCCTTGGGCAACATGATTCATGTTTCAGACCCAAACCATCTTGCTTTAGGAAATCTATGATCTTTAAGGCCCTTTCCAACCCAAACCAGTCTGTGATCTGATGCCCTGCTCCCACATCACCTGCCTACAGCCACTCAACAGGAAGGAAAGGAGGAACTTACTCCACTTCAGAGAGACAAGGACAGCTCTGGAGAATGGCCACAATCATCTTGGCATGTAGGGAAAACAGCCTGTGATCCTGCAAGCTGTGAACAGGAAGGCTTGGTGAGCAGTGAGGGGTTGGGGGTGCCCCTGGCTGGGGCAGATAGGATTTCTATTGTCATTTTTATTCACTGATTCAGGTTTATTTCAAACTTTTGCACATGCTGGGAATATCCTCTGTCCTTAAGGATGAACACACCTGCTTCTCTGGCCCTTCTACAGTACCTGTCATCTGAAAATCACATGCCCCAGCAGGACTCTATATGTCTACTCTTACCATAAATTCACATGTCTAGCTGGAATTATGTGTTCTTTATTCTCGTCCAACTTCAAATCCAGAGATCTGCAAACAAGCAATATATTTGGCTTTTAATATGCTTTCATGAAATATCTGACAATTTGGGTGCCACTTAATATTTCCCAGCAGAAACCACCAGGTCTGTGTTCTGTGTCTTGCAGCAGTTTTGCAATGGAAACACGGCACCTACCCAGGCCCTAAAGAGCTGCTGTTATGGAACTGGCTGTAGGTGTGGGTGCAAACCCAGCTATTTTTGGTTACATTTCTCATTGCTCAGGCAGATGCAAGGGCAGTGGCCACCAGCTGTGCTGTCATTGTGGTTTATGGTGGCACCAAAGGCTTCAATCAGCACAACTGAACACAGCGTAACCACAAGTGCAGTGTCTCACCTTTGAGCTTTCCCAGACGTGCCAGAAAAATAAATAATCATGGTGTCCACCCTGAAAAAGAGATCCAGGTCAGTATTAGGAAATAGGTGGGAGGATACCATTTATTTAGCAGAGGTGTTTGGTAAGGACCAAAGCTGTTGCCTGGATGCTGAGGAGAGCCTTGACATCTGCCTCACCAGCTCACTGGCAGAGCCAAGCAGCAGCCACGTGCTCAGAGGGCAAAGGACACTCCACTCAGTGCCAAAGGACACCTTGAGCTGGGACTGCAGTGCAGATGAGACAGGCACACACTGAAAAAGATTGGGCCAGGATTATTATTTTTTTTTTTTTTTTTTGCAAGACCAGAAGTTTGTTGGAAAAAAATTTGGTAGGAACTCCCTTCCAGCAAGAAAAATATGAAAAAGCCATATGCAATTTGGGTTACACCAGGGATTACTTTGGCCTGTTAAACTTAGAATATAAGACAACCACAAGAGCCAGGATGATTTTAAAAATCTACCCTTTGTCCCACCAGACACATGAAGACCCCCAAAACTTGTAATTTAAAGGAATGCAGAGCTAGAGCTAAATTCACAAGTTTGCACTAAACTTAGCTGACTGATAGCAAATTTATGCTAGTTAGTACGGAATTTCCTTTCTGATATATTGCAGAGCTTAGAAGCAAGTTTAAATTCTGTTATACAAGAAGAAATATCATACCCTGCAAACGGTTTTATAGACCAAGGATAAAACGACCTATTAAAATACAAAGAGGAAGTACATGGTATGATGAATTCACATTTTGTTTCCAATAGAAAAGAAAAAAGAGTCAAACTTAAATTAGCCAACAATTAAGCTGAAAAACAGTGTCCATTTGAAGTCAGCTTCTAAAGAGACAACCTACTTGCTTTTGTAAGAGCTCCCATGTATTGATACCTGGCACAGAGTTCAGTAACATTTTGACACACGATGCCTTCCTTTGCCAAACTGAGAACAGCATTCAAGGAAAGATGGTTGTTGCTCAGGCTGTGAACATGAGGAAAAATAGAATTGCAGCTGTTGGACCCCACAGCATGTTCTTTTGTTACACAAATGCCCTCTGCTCTGTTCCCCAAACCTCCTGAAGCCCATGATCTTTTAATAAGGGTATTTCTCAAAAACTTCTGAAATTTCCATCAAGGACTCAGCAAAAGCATTATGAGATCACAGTTTTTTCATTGTAAGCTGTAGCTCCCATGAATATAGACTCAGAGATAACTCCTCCATGTGCAGGAGAATGATCATTAACCAGTTTTGGGTTAGTTAGTGGAGGTAGTTCATTCCTTCATGATTACACCACTGATCCACAGTGCAGTTCAACTCCCACTACAACAAAGCAAATTTAATTATGGCTTATTAAAGCAGGGAGGCCTGAACACAGTCCTCCAGCCTCTGAGGATTTATTCTTTAATTGCACATTTGTTCTATTTCTTGTTGGACCTCATTAGATATGAAACACAAAACCTTTCTTCTACAAATCCTCTGCTTGTTCTCAGGGCCACGGGGCACCACTGCTGAGAGCCTCAAAGGAACCATCCCTGAGAACAGCACTGTGTGTGCAATAGAGATGGGTGAGGGAGTGGGGACTGCAAATGACACTGTTTTCCTGCCTTTTCTGTTCCCTGGGGGCAGGCTGGAATTATCTAAAAGCTTTTCTCCAGTGTGCCCAGGAAAGCAAGAGCAGCAGGTACATTCCTCCTTTCCTCCCTCCTTCTGCCGTGCTTTTAAACACTTCTAACCACACTGCAAAGCCAGTGATTAATTCCTGGATGGGATCCAGCAATGACTGCAAGTATTTTGGATTCTCCTGCTTGCACCTGAGGGTGTGTGGAAGACTTTTAAAAGCAGAGTGTCTCCCTTTCAGCTGGGGTGGGCAGGGAGTGCTCTGACTCTGCAGCTTTGTGTCTATCCCTGTCCTGTCACACAAACTACACTCAGACTCCAGCACTTACAGCATCTCTGCTGCTGCTTCAGCTGCCCCTGGCAGCTCTTCAAAGGCTTTAAATCCCTTCAGCCAGGCTGGTTCTCTCCACCTAAAAAGCTGCAGATCCATGGTGGAAGTTTTGCTAGCAGTCTGTCCCTCTCAGTCAGCTCTGGACAGCCACAGGAGCGTTAGAAGGAGCAGCACAGGAGAAGAAGGCTTGGAAAGGCTGGGAAGGCTCTGATGGAGCCACCCTCCCTTAATCAGAGGTGAGATACCTCAACCTGAGCCTCACCAAGGGGAAGAGAAGAGGAAAATTCAAGCTAGGCACTGAGCTGAGCACATGCACTGTAATTCCTGGAGAGGTGTCAGTGGTGCCAGGGCTCCCTTGGGATGATTTTAAAAGAATGAGATAAGAACTGTGAGGCTGAGCCTGTCTCAAACTGAGTCCAGCACGGCCCTGCTGGCACTTCAATATCTGTGCCTCAGCTTGGTGCCCCACATCTCTGTGCTATGCTTGGCTTCACAGTAACCAAGGTTTAAGCCATTTTTACTCACTCTACTTTCTTCAGCTTTTCCATTCTGGAAAACAGGTCCATCACCCTCTTCACTTCTGGATCCTGTATCCGATTGCCCTGCAAGCTGCACAGGATTCATTCTCATTAGTATCCCAATGAAGAAATGGTTGATTTGATGGTCATTGCCACAACACACTCACTTTATTTCCTCGAGATGGGGACACTGTGATGCAGCCTGGACCAAGTTAGTCATCCCCTCAGCTGTGATGGTCCCTCCTGTCAGCCTGGAAAGAGAAAGGATCACTCAAACCAAGCGAAGGGAGGACAAGGATCCCCTGCAGCACAAGGCAAGCCTGTCTCAGACCCATGCCTGCAGCATGTGCCCAGCATACAGACACTGAGGCATCAGCCTGGCTCTGCCACCTGCACCCAACTTCATACTTCTGCTCTTGATGCCAGCACAAAACAAGAGACACGTGTGTATGTGCTGCTCTGTGTAGCACTGTTACCCTCATACCCTGCACAGAGCAGATCGGCCTGGGGTGAGCCAAAGTCAAGGAATAGAGAACAGACAAGAAAGGAAAAGGCACTGGTGTTACAAGCAAAGACTTACTCTAGTTTCTTCAGGTTCCCCATTCCTTGTAAGCCCTTTGAAAGAGCAGCAGCAAAGTCATCACCACATCTCCTGCTGCGAAAGCTAAAATGTGAAGAAAAGGGGGAAAAGATAAACCCACCAAAAACTGATATTCTCGCTTGTTTGCAGGATTCACCCTTCCTTCATATTGAAAAGAAATGCCTATCTTCTTCCCTCTTATCTAATGCATTAACTACCCTGTTGTTCACCTTAATAAAAATGGAAAAACAAACAAAAATAAAGCCAGAATGGATTTATCACCTTATTGTCCTCCAATCCCTCATTGCATACATTTCTGCAGTACTGAACTTATGCTGTTCCAATCAAATTTTCTCACATCATCTCTCTCCCTGTTCTAGAACAAACATGAGGTTTGACTTTCCAATCCCTTAACCCTTCTCCCCCACCCAGCAGCTCACAGCGCTCACTGTGTTTACCTCAAGTGTTCCACATTTTTACAGCCAGCCAGAACCTCCAAACAGTCTGTGTCCACAAGACATCCTGCGAAATCCAAGCAAATCAAATCCTGGCCCGAGTTTATGACAAAAACCAAAGCCGACATGTCCAGTGTTGTCAGTCTGAAGTTTTTAAACTCATACTTGAAATTCAGCAGGCTCCCAATGTGCTGGGCTACTTTGAGGTCTTGTGTTTCAAAGGTGCAGTGGCAGAGCTCAAGGACCTTAGGCCCTGACAGATGAGTAGCTGCCAGTTTCCTGAGAGACTGCAGGATCACATCCTGCTTTTCCTGCACCCAAGCTTCATCTTGCTCTGCCAGCAGCATGAGGAATGTCCTACACTGTCTTGATGACAAGCCTGAGAGAAATATGTGAAAACTCTCCATAAACTCGGTCTTTGTCTCATTCCTTAAAGTCCACTTCGACTTCAAGAAGAACTTCTTCTTCAGGTAGTTCTTGTCCACCCTCCTACTCACCATGAGACACAGTGCTGCAAAAAACTCCTGCAAGCTCAAGTGCACAAAGGCATAGCCAACCTCTGGGCAAGTGCCACTCGTCTTCACCTCAAAGACAGTCAGCAATCCATGCAAGGAAGCAAATTCCTTCACATCCTCAGGAATATCACTGACATAAAACACAAGTTTCTTCTCTTCCAGGCCTCTCAGTGCAAGGTCAAACAGACCCAAAATGGCCTTTTTGTTACAATTCAGCTGAGTCTCCTCATCACCTGCACAGTCTCCTCGCTGCTTGTTCAGAAAGATGAGAAACATTTTGATATAAAACTGTGTCATAGTCTGGGGAAGCTCCACATTCATCTGCTGTTTGAGGAACAAATACTCCAAGCAGATGCACACAATGTTACACAGAGCAGGGATGAAGCACATGCTGAGGAGTTTGGTGTTGTTCTTCACATGAGCAATAGCTCGTTCTCTGAATGAATGCTGACAAAAATAGTGGCTAACATATTCCTCCACCTTCTCATGGTCAAATCCCCCAATTTCTGCCAACACACCTACTGTATGTAATAAGAAGTCAGGAAGCCTCTTAGGTCGGCTGGTGACCAACACGGTGCAACCAGGCAGGAGGTTCCCATGACAGAGGTCTGCAAAGAGCTGGGATATGGACACAGGGGAGGTAGGAGCTGGGCCTCTCTTAGAGGAGGAGGACACGTCCATGTTAACTGCAAACTCATCCAGGCCATCAAAGATGATCAGTGTCTGCTGGGCATTCTCCAGGAGGGCCTGAAACACCGCATCGGGGCTGTCCTCTGGCTGAAGGAACATGTCAAACAAAAGCTCCTGCAGGGTCAATTTTCCTTTTAACAAATTCAGCTGCCGAAACTCAAACAAGAAAGTGAAGAGAAACTGAGGTAGGACACCTTCTGCCCATTTCTGACAAATCCTGTGCATTAGCCTGGTCTTGCCTATACCTGGTTTACCAAACAAAAAGATCACCTTCGTCGTGTGCGACGGGGCCTCACAGAGCAGATCTGACACTTTCACAGCTGTATCTGCACATTCCTCTGCCTCAGGAGCACCTGCCATGTCCTCTCGGGGCTTCTCTGTTCTCTCTTTTAAGCGAGGGGCTTTGCTCTGATGAATGACAACGTTGACAAAGGTTTGGTTGAAAGGCAGTGGCTGTGTTTGTTCCTGTGCTTCTGCTGCTCTCCTCCTTCCGTATCTTTGGCGGACAGAATTGATGAGGAGATGCTGGTACTTCACAAATGCATCTAAGAGAGAAGACCACAGAGGGGGTATGAGGGTGAAAAAGTTAGTTGTGAGTCACAACATATCCAAAATACTAGCACTTATAGGTAGAGAAACAGTGGTCCTGATCAGAGGTTGCTGGGTAAAAATGACAAATTTTGAACTCCATAAAATAACCTATAACTCTTCCTAATTTTTCACAGGGGCCGAAAAAGAACAACATTCAGGAAAAAGATGAGACAGCTTTATATAAAAACTAAATCTTACTATCTCTAAGATGAGAATTAGGTATGTGTATATTATGCATATTATTCCCTGTTCACTAACTCCCTCTTCGCCCATGCTGGCCTCTTAACGCTGGAAGTTGATTTCCTGGGTGTTTCTGCAATGACATTAAACAGGTCCTTTCCTCAGAGGGAAGCCCAGCACAGCTTTTGGAATAGCCTCATACCCAGTCGTCGCTGTTTGGCGTCTTTGTCACTCCCAGAGCTGCTGCAGCGGCGGCGGCGAGCAGACCCTGAAAATTGAAAGGTCAGAACCATGTCAAAAGAGCATTTTGAATGGCAGCATGTTAAACCTGGGCAAGAGTCTCCAGCAAAGCATTTGGGGAGCTGAAGATGAAAAACTAGACAGATAAAGCTATTTGTAAACTCAGGCTGTGATTAAAGAATTGCTTCTTCTGAGATGGGCCACAAGCACCTCACTGGTGAGTCTTTTTGAAGGCTGGATGATGCACCTGCCTCGCTTTGAACAGAGGAACTGCTTTGATATCCTGGGGAACCTGGCAGGGAATATCTGTTTCTGGGGGATGCAGGGCACACAGATTCTCAGGGCTGTTTATGGTGGTTAATTTTGTGGGTTTTTTTGTGGTGGACTGTCAGATGGAAAGAATGGACAGAACTGAGAGAGACACATGGATTTCTTAACTGGTCTTAGTAACTTTCAGCACTGTTTTCAAATTTCCATTCCATCACCACCTGGCAAGATGGACTCACTAGGACACACAGCAGTTGGCAGCAGTCTGAATGCAGACCAAAGGTGGCTTTTTTCTCCATATTTTCAGCATCTTAAACCTGCACATGACACGCATGACAGTCATGTGACATTTGCAGTGCTGTGACTCAGAAGTCTCTGAGCATAAAGCAGAGCCAAAAGGGTCTCTTCATGATCTGCACCAGCTAGGAAAGTCTCAGTTCCAAATGCACCCCTGAAGAAAACCTTACTATCTGTTCTCTTAAGCTCCTATTCTGACAATTCTGGAGTGGTTTCTGCTTGATCAACACCTGAATAATTTTTCTGCTCTTCCTTTAAAAGCCAAACCAACTTCTTCCACCTACCAATGAGCTGACCACAGTATAAGTGCAAAAAGCATGGGTTTTGTAGAGTGGGTGGGAGATTCCCGCAGAGAAACTAAAATGAGTGAGTTCCTTAGCAGGGGGCCAGCAAGGCTTTTCTGAAATTCAGGGAGAGAAAACAGAACAGGAGAGGTTCTTGTGCAAAGCATCAAGAACAGAACAATGAAATGTCAAGTTGCAATGGCTTCTCCACACCTTGCTAGTGCTGAGGGTCAATACCTGGGACATTTGGAGCCCTGCCCAGGCCATGAGCACAGAAGAAAAACTCCAAGAGCACAGTGCCCAGGGTCTGTTCCAGACTTACCTGTTGGCACAGATTGCTGGGCTCTCGTGTCTGTGCATCCTTCTGTCTGGCTGAAGTTACCTAAAGGAGTTAAATGTGAAATTAATTCTGGTTAATGTGAGCATTCTGCTCTTGAAATTTGGAGTGTGGCTGGCCAGAGAAAAAGGACAAGTATCTTGCAACACAGGCAGTGGCACAAAACAAGGCTCAGTATAAGGGATGCAAACATCCAGGTTCAAGGGTCTCCATCTGATCTTTTCCTTCCAGATTACAGTACAGTTAGCTTCACTTGAAAGGCAGGAGAAAAACAACTTTACTCTCTGATATAAACAAACTCAGAGTATGGGCAACTCTGGCTGATCTAAAACCACACTGTGGCCCAAAAGGGAAGCCCTACTTTCCCTGCAAAGAAGGCTTTTCTGTGAATAAACCACTGGCTGAGTTGGCATCCCAGTCAAGGGCCTTTTCTGACTCACTGTATAGCTCACAGCTGCCACTAAACCCCCTCAGCATAACCAGAAGCAATTCACCATCAGAAGGATTAGGGATGCTCAGCTGTTACTACAAAAGCTAAACCACTATAAGCCAGCTCCAAAACCTTAAGAGACATCTTCTTTTTCTGATATGTCACAGTATCAAAAGGCTGAAAACTGTTTCAGCTTCAGTCCTAAGAGAAATCCCCCACCAGCCCACATTCCCCCATGGTTGTCTGGTCTTTGCCCTGTTTCATCTCAGCCAAAAGAGCTGCTGCTGCACTTGATTACAAAGATTTCATCCACCCAACTGATGCAAATAATGAATTACTGCAAGCAGAATGTGAAAGTGCCATTGAGAAGGACTCATCCTGTAAGACTTCCTGCAGAAGATAAGAATTAATCACCAGATAAAGCAAAGGACAGGCTCAGCTTATCTGGTTCCATAGGCTCTCACAAAGCAGGGGAGGTGCACACTGTGGAGGTTGCAAGATAACACACACTAACAGATCGTGGTCCTTATGGATCACCTCGTTTGCTCTAAAGCCCCTGCCTCTGCTAACGAGAAATACGGAGAAGTGGTTTTGTGTGGTTACTCTAAGACTTCTGTGTTCCTTGCCTTTCTGGATCAGGAAAATTTTTAAAATAACAGTTAAAAGCCCACAGAACAAAGAGATTGGAGTATTTCTTCCTTCAAATAAATCCATCCAAAAACTGCATCTCAGCTTTATTGGAGTTGGGGGTGTACAATTTTTATTGTTTTAATCTGTTAATGTCATCTGTTAATGTCATCTGTTAATTAATATGTTAATTTTACATCAGATTGCATTTCTAAGACAGAAGTTGTGCTTCCAAGAAAAACAAGGCCATGAAACAGAGGGCACTGGTGGTCCCACTGCCTAGACTGGGTGATGGTAATGGGTGGCCAAGCATTGGCTGTGTTTGGTCAGGGGAAGCCGGCCTGACCTCTCTTACCTTCTCCCGCAGAGCTCATGAGCAGAACCTCCAGATCCAGGGGCAGGTCATACTCCATGCAGACAGACTGTGCAAAGTGCTTCCAGGCAGCAGGACCAGCCTCCTCCAGCAGGTCAAGGAGCATTGAGATTTTCTCCCTGGGGTTGGTGATGTCCCCATGGCTGCTCAGGGCTGCCTCGGGGATGAAGCGCCGGGCAGTCGAGAGCAGCCAGTCGGGACAGTGAGTGAGGAACTCCACGAGCTGGGGACGGGCTCTTGCCACAGCTGCTGGCAGGTCTAGGTCATCATTCTGAAATGGGGGCTAGAGGGATGCAGACAAAGGGCAGCAGTGGGCACAGGAGCCAGAGATGTTCACCCACACAGCCCTGCAACATTTGATCTGTTTTTGTACTCCTTGGCCTAACCTAGAATTTCTTACTTTTACTCCTGAGTTTAGAGTAGAGATCTGAGCCCAAGATCAGCACCTGAGGGTGCAAGGATGGCAGTCCTTGTCTGCACAGTGCCTGACAGCAGGACTGTGAAGGACAGGGGTAATCTGGCACCAGCCAGGGAGAAGCTGTTGTCATCTGTATTGCTGCCAAATAACCCAGGCATCTTTCACAAGTACCAGGACCTCTGGGAAGGTCAGGGATGTTTTTGTTAATGTTCAAGAGTACTTACACAGAGGCAAGGTTTTCTGCTTCTCATAATACCCTACCAACAAACAGGCTGGGGATGCACAAGGAGTTGGGAGGGAACACAGCCAGCACAGCTGACTTCAACTGGTCATACAGCATCATGCTCAGAACAAAAAGATGGGGTAAGAAGGAGTAAGGCAGGGAGTTAGAGTGATGATGTTTGTCTCCTAGACCACCACAACATGTGATAGAGCCCTGTGTTCCTGGAGATGGCAGAACACCTGCTTGCCCATGAGAAGCTGTGAATGAATTCCTTGTTTTGCTTTCCTTTGTGTGTGCAGCTTTAGCTCTATTTATTCAGCTGTATCTCAGTTCACAAGTTTGTGCAGAAGCCCCTGCACAAAGGGCTCAGGTGACTGTTCTTGATGTTCATTTTGTGGGGATGAGCAACCCATTTCTGCTTTGGTGACAACGCCACCTCCATCCCTCTTCCTTCCCACAAAGCCACACACATGATCTCCTACCTGCATTGTTGTTAATCAGTCTCCTTCCACTTGTCAAGTGCAAAGGTGGCTTCTGCTCCATATTCTGACAGAGAATCTATCTGCTAGAGGCAGTCTCAGAACACAGACACACCCCAACACATGGGACATGCCTCACTTGGTACAGATGCCTGGGGATAACAAGGACACAGCTTGATGTAGACATGCCAGGCCATGGCAATTACGTGGGTCACAAATCTGGGAGCTCTGCCTTTGATCTGAAGGTCAGCTGTGATGCTTTTTGTCTCTTCTCACTCAAACCAGCAGCGACCACAAAGTTTCGACATTTGAGGATTCACTCCAGGTCTCATGAAAATGCAGGACTGAGCCTTGTGCCCTAGAATGCAAGTGAAGACAGCTTTAGAGGAACATTTTGTGGGAATCACAGCTTTCCTGGTGTCACTGCCTGATTTGAGCTGGGCTATGCTACTCTGCTGCTATCAGAGGAAGTCAGTCAAGTCAGGCTCAAGTCTTGCTCAAGTCAGGCAGTCAGTCACACCAAAAACACTGTGAAAAGCTGATCTTCTGAGATTGCACAGCTCTCACAAAAGAGTTTCAGGTGCAGGGGGCTGAAAAAGCCCCCAGTGCCAGCTCCCCACCTCTCAGCAAAGTGAAGGGAAATTTCAGCCTACTCTGCACCTGGCAGTAACTGGTGTCCAGACACTCCTACTACAGGGAAAGGGAAGAGGGAAGCAATCACCATCTGATCAACAAGAATAGGCAACAACAGACTTAATAAAGCCATACTAAGTGCATACATAAATTAATAAAATCAGCCCTTAGTGCCAATGAAGACTGAAAGCCATTCAGGCAAAGAGTAGACTCATACAATCAATGAAAGATTCATATTCAAGATGAAAACAACATGGAAAAGTTGGATGAAAGCTCAGCCACACTGCACAGCTCCTGTGCTACTGCTCTGCTCAAGAATGATTGGCAGTTACGTTCAGTAAAATACCTCTGATCCCAAAATGAAGCACAAAAACCTCCCAAGAAAAGCTGGAAAACTATTGAGTCTTGATCCTTACCCTTCAAATGCAAAACCATCTTTAACAAAATTTGCAGAACTTAATCTCCTCAACTTGGCACTTTCACTGCTCCCAGACACAAAAAAATTAAACTGAAATGTGAAACTCCTTGTTGCAAACCTACCAATTTCTTGCCTGCCCTGAGAGCACAGAGTACTTACCAGAAGCCCAGAAACAGAGTACCAGCACCAAAACCAGTGTGGGGGTCACCAAACAACGAAGCTGGAGAACAATATCCACTGCCTTGATTTCCGCACGTGCTAACTCAACATTGTCCCCAGGCACAAAGTCCTTCCATGCCTTTTGGGACCTAATGAACAAAAGACAGAGCAAAATGAAAGTAAAACCAGTGGAAATTCCCCAACTGAAATGTATATGCAGTAAAAATAGAGAAATTAGCAAAAATATCCAATCGGAACAGAGGAAGGGTAACATCCAAGCCTAAAATCTAAAGCCAGGTGATAATTTAGGTAAAGTATTGGAGGAATAATCCAAGGAAATGGTACCTAGGGCGATAAACAATAGTTGCTGTATTTAATAGTTAGTGGCATAAACTCATTTGGTTTTGGTTAAGGCACTTGCAATGGGAATATTTCTACTCACATGTATAAATCCGATTATTCTGGTACACGGGAAAACATTTAATTACCTCTTCCATTATATGTAAGAGGAAGAAACAAGTTCCTTTTCCTTTGGAATAAGGACAAGGTTTAAGTGATAATGTAGCAGATGTGAATGATTAGAAAAAAGGTTCCATGTCTAGCTAGAGCTGTTTGCAGAGATCTCCAGATCTAATCGGATGGGCTGCAACAAACAATGGAATGATATTAAAATTTCTCTGAAGGCCAGGGAAGCTGCATTGGAAAACCACATGAAGCCTGCAGCCGAGTGCCAGAGAAGGCACTGTGCTATAATTCACTTATCTGAGGAACAAATTACCCAGATCCAGCAACACCCGTGTCTCTGGACAGAAACACTGACTCTGGCTGTCCTGCCTCGAGCATGGTGCAGCGAGTGAGGGGAGACCTGGAGAGCCACGGGTGGATGGAGAGGGCGAAGGTGACACCTGCCAGGCTCTGCCCCACTTTGCCACCTCCTGGCCCACCTTGTGCCCGGGAGCACAAGTCACCAATTCAGCTAAAGTTTGGACTCAAGACCTAGGAGGTGTTTCCCAGCGCTCACGATTCCCTTCTCTACCCCGGCTTTTCCCATAAGACATGAACATCTCAGGGCTGGGGGGCAAAGGGCCGGACCTCCAGCCGCAGACCCTGGTGGGGTTCCCAGCACGACGCCTCGGCGCGTCCCTCCCCGGGTGCCCGGCGCGGTGTCCCCGCTCCCCGCGCTCACCTGGCCCCGCCGCGCTCCCCGGGACGGCGGCGGCGCCCGAAAGCGAAAGCGGCGGAGCGGCTCTGCCGGGAAAGCACATGGGGCTGCGGAGGCAGCGGGTCCGGGATGGCGGAGAGCCAGCTCGGCATCCCCAGGAGGCAGCGGAGGCTTCACTGCTTCCTCCTGGAATCATTTAGTTTGGTGAAAGACCTCTAACATCACCGACTTCAGTAACGGAGCGCCGCGGTGTCCTCCGCTAAACCACTAAAGGTGTGCCGCACCCGCACACCTTTAGAACACCGCCAGGGATGGGGATTTCACCTCTACCCTGTGCCCACTTCTGGGGAAGGCATTTTCCCTCATAGCCAACCTAAATCTCGCCTGTTGTAACTTGAGGGAGTTTGCTCTTGTTCTGTCACTTGCTACCTGGGAGAAAAGACAGAGAGAGCCCCAGCTGGCTCCACCCTCCTTTCAGGGACTTGAAGAGTGGCAAGGTCCTCCTTGAGCGTGTTTTTCTCCACGCTGAATCCTCCCAGTTCCATCAGCTGCTCCTCATCAAACTGCTCCAGATCCTTCCCCAGCTCCACTCCCTCCTTTGTCCCCCTGGAAGGGGGGACAGTCCTTCCGCAGTCCAGTCCCCACTGAGCAGCCCCCAGTGGGGCAGGCACCTCCATGGCAGAAAAAGGTGCTTTTCTCCTGCCATTTCCTTTTTATTAATGCTCACCACTCCCGTGGGATGTCATTTAAAATAACCACAGGGCTGTGGCTTGATGGAAGCCCCCATGGTCCTCAGCAGACATTGCTGTGCAGGGAGCGAAAATGTCACCTGAGCACTGGTGGCTTTAGAGCAGGAGGGAACATGGACAAGCCCTTTGCTAGTACTGAAATAGCTGGCAGAGGCAGTGATGGGAACAGGGTGAGAAGGGAGGTAGAAAACTGCCCACTGCACCAGAGCTTCTTCCAGGGCACAGTGGGTCCCACCACGGCATCACACCTCTCATGCCCCTCGGCTGCTGCTGCCTCGTGGCCACAGCTGGGTCAGACCTTCCTTGGCTGCCACGGAGCCACTGAGGCCCCTCCAGCCTCCTCCCCCACCAGCCTGGGCACCAGGACCACTGAAAGGAGGGTCAGCAGTCACACAGAACAAGAAAGGTCCTCTGGTGTTGTGGGTGAGAGAGAAGCAGGGCAGAGGGACCTGGCTTATATCCATGGTAATGCAGAGGGAGCAACCACCATGCCCAAGGAGCTCAGGAAATGGAGCCCATCCTGCTACCAGCCTCTTTCTGGGACAAAGTTTAACGCTTTTATACTGCTCTGTGGTGGAAGAGACATCATCTCTATTTTTGTTAATGTGATCACCATTATAGGTGTTGGATTTATCACCCAAGATCTCCTCCAAGTGAAAAGACTTAAAAAAAAAAAGCATGAACTGGTACAGGAAAATAACTGAACCATTTGAGATAAATTATTGCACTGTAGTAGGAAGGAAAAGGAACTTGATGCTTTTCTAGACACTTAAACTCTCTCTCTTATAATCTCTTTCATTTCCTTACAATTTTCAATGCTTTTCTCATCTTTGCTGTCACTGTCTCAACAACATGGCCATTATCAGTTTGGAGCTCTCCACTGAACCATCAGGTTCTATAAAGAAATTACCTGGACACTGATCTCTGTTATTGTACTGCACTGCAAATTCACATCCCATTCACTTTTTGCAGCCATATCGAGGTCTTTTAGCATTGCTGGTTCTAAGCTTACTTGCAGTTTGGTAATATCATTTGACTTGCTGGATTCTGTCAAAATCAGGAGGATCTTGGTGGAAGTAAAACCCAGAGATGGATGAGAAAAAAAGGTGCTATATTTCCAAAATGTAACAACAGAGATGCCAAAAGGTGGCAAAACCCATTTCTGCTGCCTCCTGAGACTGCTAACCCAAAGCCTGTGCACTTCAAGAGCCCAGCCCTGACTCCCAAGAACACAAGCCCTTTAAAAATCCTGAAAAAATAGCGTGGATTGCGATGCAGACTTCAAAATCTTTGCAGAAGAAAGGCTCCATGGAAGCACAGTTGCACAGAGCCTAGAGGTTTCTCAGAAAACGGAAATAAAATTCAACCAAAACTGATTTAAAGCAGCTCATCTTTTAATTGGTTCAGACACAATTTCTTTGGTTGTACACAAGCTCCTGTGCTCCTCTGTGAAGGGATGAGCTCTACAAACTTTTCTCAAGAAAATTAAGAAGCAGATGATTTGGGAATCCAAAGTCAAGCTGTACAATTACATATCCCTAAAAAGTGGGGAGAGAACAGAAAATATTCTTTTAGTTCTTGCCACAATCCCAAAAGGGCTTTGAGGGCTGGGTAGCTCTGAGCTCTGCTCACCTTTCTGGTAATGATCTCAGGATTTATGATATCAAAGAGATCAAGCCTTTTGCTGTTCATCAGTGAAGTCAGAGCTGATCCAATACCTGTGGAATCAGCAAACCCATCCAATTACGGGGATGTCCATCCTGGCTTGCTGCCTGTTGCCAAAAGCTAATTGTGCCTCAATGTCCCACAACCTTCAGCCTGACAGAAAACTAATTTTTCCCTTTCTCACAGCCATTTACATGGGGTTCCTCATTCCCCAAGTGTATCCAGCAGAAATTTCAAACAGATTTCAACAGAATTTCAAACCACAAATGTGGTTCCTCCCACTTCCCAGTTGTCAGTGTTATTGGTGTATTTTTTTCAGTGCTCAAGTTTAGGAGATCTGATGTTGGACAATTTATGGAGCAGGTTGGCACTTCCCTAGATGAAAACTCACTTGAAGTTACTTCTGGAATGCCAGCAACCAAGATCATATTCTGCAAGAAGCTTTGTATGGATGGATCCTCCTGAAAAACAGAAAATTAATAGAAAAATGCTTTAAAAGATGTTGTTTAGCCTTAAATGGCTTAGAGAATACTTTTTTAAGGACTTACCCCACTTGGATCAGCTGTGCATTTAAACACTTTAATCTCTACTCTGAAGGCAGGGAAAAAAGAGGAAGAAAAGTCACTAAGTGCTGCAGAGATCCTCTTTTTGTGCTGCTTTTTTAAAACATGGGCCAAAAGAGGCAACTCTCAAGAGAGCACAGTACCAACCTGGAGTCCACAGGCTGCAAAATGAGTTTCTTTTCTGCATAGGTAGCTTGGATGGTGGCTGTGATTTCCTGCAGAGAGAAGAACAGCAGGGTTCAGGCATAGCCTTATAGCAGGGAGCTGTATTTGGATATTTTGGGTTGTTTTCTATGAGCCAGAGTTCAACATCCTTTTGGCTTTCCCTCGAGGTATTGCTAGAGAAGGCCAACACTTTTCTTCCTCACTTACATGCCATAAACTCCCCCCTCATGCCCACAGCCTCAGTCTCTGGAGCTGCAGGCTGGCTCATCCTCTGGACTTTTGCTATTTAATAAATCCTGCACAAGACTGGAAATGGCTTTGTAGGGTGTTGTTTCCTAATGACATCCATCTCAACATCTGACTGGTTGTAGAGAGAACATCCTGAGGGTAGCCAGGCTGCCACAGGTAGTTAATCCAATGTAAAACAAATTAAAAAAATAAAGCAATCTTTGAATTCTGGCCACTTAGGCTCATCTTGCTGTTGTCTGCATGTAAACATTCATTTAAGAGGAACATTATGTGATGCAGCTGCAGATCACAACCAGAGTTTTGGCAGTGCAGAAGCTCATCCTAAGAGCCACAATTTTGGGGATCACCTCTAGTCCAGTACTTCTGCAATCCTTGAAATGCATTTCAAGATACCATTTGGGGCATAAGAAACAAACATGCATATTTCCTTTAACACCCTGCTAACATGGGATACTTGCTGAGAGATTTAGACTCATCTGTGGTTTAACCTTTAAAATTGAGTGTGCCCAACCCTCAGGTGGGGATTTGGGTTGGTTTAGTGCTTGTCTGAGCCCACAGCTACAAGACTGGACAAACACAGCGCTTTCCTGTGATGTTAACCATGACAGGGAAGCTGTTGGCATTTCCTTTTTCTGCTCCCTTAGATTCACTACAAAGCAGTTTGGGGTGAAACACAGTATAATCAGGACCCTTCATACAGGCTCACATAGAGAAAAAGGTTATATTTTGAGTTTCATGTTCTTCAGAGCTTCATGTCCATTTCTGACACAGCTATGCTCTTCGTATGGACCTGAGCTGGAATTTGGGTACAAGGAGAGCTCAAAATAAATACATTCCCATGGTGCCTTCACTTTCTCTTAAATATCTCAATGAGACTACCTTGTGTCAGATAAATGTTAATGGGAGCACCTCAGAGCTTTTTGATGCTTTGACCACCTTGCACACTGACAGTGGGCTGGCCTAGTTGAGGGGGCATTGAGCCAACAGGGTCACTACCATCATTTCCAGCCTCAAAGGTCTAAGGAACACTCGGGAGTGTTAAAAGAAACTGATTTGCCTTCTCCACCTCCCATGGTTTAGCCACCCACCCTTCCCAAAGGGCTCCCTGCCATTGCTGGCCCTGCGCACCAGGATGGTCCTGACTTGGGACAGAGCCTCTCCCGAGGTCTTCACAGTCAGGAGGTACCAGAACTGACCTTCTCCATGTACAGGGCCACCAGGGGTTCTTCTCCTGCCAGAAGGATGCTGACCTCCACTGCTACCGAGGACCTCACGACTGTCCCTTCAGGCTGAAAGGAAATCTGGGGCTGGGTGAGACTCCACACCTTGGCCACAGAGTCATTGTAGGAGTTGCCTTGAAAAATCTGGTCGAGTAAGGAGCAGAAGTTGAGTCAGGCATTTTCCATACCAGTTTCATGCCAGCTTGTCACACAGCTGCTTTCCTTTTGCAGTCCCCAGTGCAACCTCCTATTCACCCAAGCCAAATAACTCAGCCAGGTTTCAGGGAAACTGTGCCAGCATGGAAGATGGAGAAATCCTCCTTACAAAGCACAACTGCTTCTCCATCAGCCCCTCCTTTTCTCCATCTGGCCCACCCAGACTGACTCAGATTGCCAAGGGAAGGACCCATGTTGTTACAGTGCAACAGAATCAGTTTTAAATTTCCTCATTCGGCATGAAGTGCTTTGAATAGGACAAAAAGTTACCCTCTGCACTGCCTTCCTCTGCTCTTCTGTGTCTTCCATCTCAAACAGCTCCTTCAGAAACAAACCAGAAACAGATTGTGAAAAAAAAAAACAAACAAAAGATAAGGTTATGGTTGCTCCTGGTGCAGGCTGGACAGGCCAGAGCACTGAGGTGGGGCCTGTGCCCAGGGCAGGACATGGCTGAGCTCCCCCAGGTCCCACCCTTTTTTCCATCCCAGTGATCCCCCAGAAAATCACATCCCTCTACAATTCAGCAGACAAGTTTCCTATCAGCTGCTGTTATCCCTCCACGGAATAACACTGCCCTCTTGACAAGAGGGCACCAATTCCAGGATCACACGAAGTGACTGTAGATTTCTATCTTCTACAGCAACCATCTCTCACCGAAACACATATTTAGTAAATTTTTCACTTTCTCCCCAAAATACACTGTATGGGGTAAGGAGGGTACCCCTGTGGGAATGACCTGCAATTTCTCCCCTCGGAGGTTCAGCACCAGCTGCCCATCCAGGAAAGCTGCTGCAGCCAGGGAGCTGAGGCTGTGCTCAGACAGCCAGAAGTAGAGCATTCGGGACTCGGTCAGCAGCGACGGGGAGAAAACCGAGTCACTGAGCACGCTGGAGTTGTTCTTGTACACGACAATGCCCTGGAAAGGAAAACAAGTGTGCTGGCCACAGCAAGCAGCAGGGAAACTGTTGCCCTGATTTTTAAAAGTGTTACGTTTTCTTTTATAGGTTTTTTTTTTAAAGTTTTAAAGTGCTCATAAAGCTTCTTTAGCCTTCTGATAATGTTTATGTATTTGAAAGTCAGAGTTCCCACACAATTTCATGTATAAATAAAACAGTTTACATATTTCTCTGTGGGTAAAGAGAAATGATTGATCCATCTTTAGACCAGTGTAGGTGGAGAGGTGGTAATTCCATTCTCCAGTCCACGGTCACCTTTAGAATTCTATAAATGCCAGATGTTTGAATAAAACTAAGTCTTTTTCTCATTTGAATTTACCAAACTTCCGTGTACTCATTTTGTGTCCAATAACAACGGGAGACAGGACAAAAAGCCAATACCTGCACTTCCATGGCAAGGCAAAGGTCTGGCTGGACACAGGAGGGAGCAGGTTGGCATCAGCCCAGCTGCAGTGGCACAGCAGAACCAGCCCCTCCAAGCCCTCCCGAGCACACCATGGCCAGAAAACCTTTGGTGTCTGAGCAGCCTGGGTTGCCTTACCTTGTGGTGGGATTCTATGTATCTTGCTTTTATTACAGGATCTGATGTGAGGGAAATATCAACAATGATGTCCTTGTCCCGGACAAAATTGGCTGCAGGAAGAAAACACAAAAACCTCACACCAGGAGCAGGACCTTAAGCAGAGCTTGTGACAGTCACTTGTAGGACTTGGTGCAGGTGGTGACAGTTTTGGTGTGAAAGAACACAGGGGTGGGATAAGGATTCCCATTCCTTTGGATGCCACAGCTCACTGACTCTGTTTCTTCCCTGGGAAATTGGGATAATTATGCTCAGTTTTACATTCCACTCCTTTTCCCTGATATTTGGGAGTGGGAAAATCTCCAGATGGAGATTTTCCAGATGGAGCTAACTTTGGTCCTGCAGCATCCTGCACAGCTGATCAGTACTTACTGAAGAGAAATTCTTTATTAATAGAAATGTCTTTGAATCTGTGTAATCATCCTAAAAAGGATCAACCTGATGCAGAAAATCCAAACATTACATTACTAAGGTTTACTTTGCTGCTGTCTGAGGGCTTGGGATCCCATACACATTTTTGAAGGACATTTTTGATGGATGTAGTTACCACTCAAACATTAAAAGCTGTACATAAAAAAAAGAAAGCATAAAAAACAAGAATATTTACCTGCTAAATCAATTACAAAATTTGTCAGCATCTGAGCAACAGCATTTATTTCTTTGCACACCTACACCAGGAAAAGAGGGGGAAAAAATAAGTGGAAGGGGTAGGATTTTGCATTGCAGAGCAGAGCTGGTACTCATTGAGGTCTAGGAGCTGTTGGTCAGAGTCCCTAGACAGCCTCAGAGTCAGCAACAGCCCTCACTTTGCCCAAGCTGCTTTTCTACTGTGGATTCAATTTATTTGTCTTATTTTTCATGAGCACTAATACATCACTGCTACTATCTTGTGGGTAAGAAAAGTGTCTGGGATACACAGAGCTTTCCTCTGTCCACAGGCTGATCTTACCTCCCTCTTGAGGACAAGCTTCAGAGTGAAGGAGATGAAATCTGTGAAGAGCTGCTTCAGCCAGCCAGGTCTGTGTAAGACAGGGAGCACAGTGAGGTCTGTACATTGGTGTGGGTGGCATTTGGGGACCAGCAGTGGGACAATAAATCTCAGTTTTGAAAGGGGTCAGACTCACTCCTTGTCTCCTTGAAGGTGAAGTGTGAGTTTGTGGAAAGTCAGGTAGCAGTCTGAAGCATCAGGAGCCACTCTGTCCTTTTGGCACACTGCATGGGAGGAAAGGGAAAAGAAAAAAAAAAAAAGCTGATTTGTTACTGAGAGGAGAAGGAAGTGTACACTTTGCAGACACTGCAGGCCTGGAGCAGGGCATCACTGCAGAGGGCCAGCCAGGGCTCCCCACATCTCCCAGGGGATGCTTCTAAAAGATTCCAAACTCTGCCAGTTTGGGGCAGGTGGGGCTACCTGGAACCTGGATGGTTTCTGCTCACAGCTCCAGCTGAGCTGGTCTACCAGGCATCCTTCTTCACCTGGATGCCTGCCAGCTGCCCTAGCTCCTCCCAGCAGAGACTCAGCTGACCCCTAACATAACCCAGGAGAACCTGGACAGTACATGCAACCCACAAACCTGAGCGGAGAGGGAATTTAGTCATATTGCAAAATGTGTGGGTATTGCAGCATACTTACTCAGATTGACATTTAGCTGGAGGTCAATGGAAGAGTCAATTTCAAAATCAACTGAATGAAAAAGCTGCAAGCTGTAATGGCAGAAGAGGGAACATTTAGGAACCTGAGCCAGGGGCAGCTTCTCCCTGACAGATGTGGATTTTATAACACCTCTCACACTTGTCCTTGCACTGCAATGGGCCAGCCCCCAGCACACCACAGCCCATCTCTGCCTTTAAATCATGGCAAACTGCTGCCTTAGTGGCACTTAGGAGCATTAACCTCCCCCTTTTATGCACTCAGAGTTTACAGAGCAGCAAAGCGGAGAGCCTAAGTCAACTCCTCTGCTTTGGCCGTCTGGCCTTGTCATGCAAGGTGAGGACAGAAAAGCAGAAAGCAAGCTGGGGCTTAGTAGTATAAAACCCTGTCCCAGGCAGGCTTAGTGCAGGCATGGCCAGCGAGACCGAGCAGAGCAGCCCCTGTGCTTGGCCAGGGCCGTCCCCGGGCAGCAGCAGAGCTGGAGCGGAGCTCAGCAGCCCCAGCCCCGTACTCACAACCAGGCCCCGGCGTAGCCGTAGGTCAGGCTCCCTTTGAACAAGGCTGTCACGTTCCTGATGGAGATGTGGATGGCACTGTCCTCCTTGAGCTCCACCTCACTCCTCTCGATGGACAAATCATTGACCTGGATGCTAGGAACAGCAGGAACAGAGTTTGTCCCCAGCCCAGAGCTGTTTGCTGGGGTTGGGCAAACAATTCCCTGAGGAATGGGATCTCTGAGGGACCGGTGCCAGTGCCAGACACTGGAGCTTTTGCAAATCCCAGAGTCAGGAACAAGAACAGTGACAATGATGCTTGTGCTCAGCCTTGGTGCACTGTGAAATATTTGGATACAAGGTCTTGGAATTATTTAAACAGGAAACATGGAACAATGCAACCCTGTTTCACTGCAGTGCTCTGTGCAGCTGTGGTCATGGCAGGAAATCTGTTCTGTGGGTACATCACTAAATTTGTGGTGCCCAAATAAAAGTGAGACACACAGCGACATCCAGCCTGGTTTGTCACAAAGCACAGCCAGTTGACATCCTGCTGACAGGGGTGGCTCTGGCAGCCCTGGATGGGTCCCCTCTGCCTCTCAATGTGCCTCAGGCACCATCTGTCGTGGTGGCCACAGGTGCCCCAGCCCACAGTGACATGACTCCCCATCCCCACTGTCAAAAATGAGCTCTACACACTGCCTTCCACTCAGCTGGAAAATTAAATAACTCTTAAATAACACATTAGCAGCCTAAACCTTAACATGCACATTGTCTGTGAGGCTTAGATCCAAAACTGTGTCTACCACAGTCCAGACCTTTGCTTTCCCCAGGAACTGCTGGATCAAAGCTGCCCCCTAGGCCAGTTCTGGTCCCCTCTCTGCCCCACGAGCTCCCCTGGCACAGACACACGGACACTCACTCGCTCAGCGTGTAAGCCACGCGCCCGAGGAGCCGCAGGGACCTTTCCCCGGTGACGTTTGGGAATTTGGCGTTTCTGAAGGCTGCTTGAATGACCTGGGCCACTTCCTTGTTCACTGTTGGTGGAAGAAAAGGGCAGCGATGTCAAACTGCAATCTGTCCTGGCTGCAAAGCCACATCTGCACTCTGGATTAAAGCACTGCAGAAGGCTTTTATCCAAGGCATTTGCGTTAGGTTCAGGAAGCACTAGAAGTAGTTTCAGAGTAAATTTAAAAAATTAAAAATGCCTAACTGTGACAGCTGATGGCAGCAAGGGACAACAGCGTGTGTGGCTCACAGCCACCAGCGGGAGCTGTCCCAGGGAGTCATGGCCAGCTTTCACACACCTCAGGAGCAGATTTTGGAAAAGTCAAGGCTGTGCTCATCCTTACACCACACAAGCTGTTGACTTTACCCCAATGCTTTGCCTTGTATCTGCTTACTTGTATTGCAGTCAGCTCTTGAGTCTACAGAGAAAAAATTCTGAAAAAGTTTCAGAACTTTTCAGCCCATTTTCTGAACGTTACACAGCCCATTCCAGTCTCAGCTTCAGTCACATGCTTGCACAGGACTTTTTTTCTTCCAGAAATACCCTCTGTTAGTTCAGTCCAGCATGAATACATCTTTCTCTGCGTGTGCCACTGTCACAGTGCAGGACATGTCACAGGACAGAGATGTTCCCACCCTCCACGGAAGAATTAATTTCTTCTTCCACATGCAAAACTCCCAAGTTTTTGCAAATAAGCTCACAGCAGGCAAGAACCTGTTTTGCCCTTCTACTTACTGACCCCAAGAGATGAGATTGCAATGAGGAGAGAAATCAAACACGCATTTGTTCAAGCTCTTTCATCATGCCAAGCCCCAACAGGAAGAGTGCTAAATCCTGTGGCTGAGGAGCGGGGATGGGATCAATTTTCAAACTCCTTTGCCTGCTCATGCTTTTTACCTGTGCTCCCAGGCAGGTGTTTACACAAGAGACAGAGAAGCAAGAAAAGAAACCGCCTCACTTGGCTGATCTGTCACTGACTTCTGGCAGAGTTGGGGCAAACCCAGCCCCAAGGAGAGGCACTTACAGAGCAACGCCGCGGGCTCGGTCATCCTGCAGACGATCCCTGTGCCTCTGTAGGGAAAGGGCCCAAACTCGCAGGCTGCTGCTGCATGGACAAGCCCCAGCAAGATGCTGAAGGTCCCCAGCATGATCCTGCCAGCCCAGCACATCCTCAGCCAGAGCAGAGAGTGCTGATGAGACCAAGTGATTCTTGACGGAGGCAGAGGCTGCTTTCATACCCCCAGCAGACCCACTCGAAGCAGGACATGACCTGCTTCCTCCACTTATCAAAACTCATCACACATTTCCTAATCTTCCTATAGTTTCCTTAACACCAGTCATGTTGCACGCTGCCTTCCTCCCTCAGCAGGAGTTTGGGCTGCAGGGCTCGCTGCTCCTGCCAAGACTGCTTTAACTCAGGACATGGACACACCAGGGTGGATGGAAAAAGCTGGAGGGGGATGGAGAGTGGAAGAGGATAAAGTCAAGGGAGCAGCCTCACATGCTGCCTCAAGCCACTTCATCATTTTTTCTTCATGCAGAAATATTCCTTATTTTGTATTCCTGCAGTAATTCCCCAGCAAAGCTCTGTTTGAAAGGTACCTACATAATTCACTGCTCTCCCTTCCACTGATTTTATACACACTGGGGGGAAACTAAGGCACACTCGTGTGACAGGGGTGTTTCCTGCTACCAGGGGGTGAACCCACATCTCTCACACCCCTGGAAAGCTCCATGATCACAGGACTGGGATGATTTTTGCCTCTTGTCTGGGTTGGTGAACAGTCTGATTTGCCCCCATCCCACTAAGGCAGAGCTTCTCATGCACCCAGACTCTCAGCTGCTGTTTGGGGACCATCAGAGACCCCGGTTCACATCCACTCCTTGTGCACACCTGCCCTGTATGCCACTGTCCTCCTGCACCTCTGTGTGCTGCTGGGGCCCATCCCCACCCCACAACAACCTCCAGCACAAGACAGAGTGGGGTTATTTCACAAAGGAGGCTCACAACAGCTCCCCTGAACCTTTTTGCTAGAAAAGGCTGAGGGAGAAGGACAGGTGAGAACTTGGCAGTGCTGCAGGGGCAGCTTCAATGCCTCCCTCCTCTCCCTGGCAGATGCCTCATCCTCCCTGTGCAGGGTGAGCACATTTCCTGCGGGGTCCCTGCTGTCCAGCAGCCCCCACCCTGCCGTGCTGTTTTCTTCCTGAGTTGAGAAAGTGAACGGCCTCGGGTACCCCGCGGGAGGCACTCACGGTCACTGACCCCGAGGGAAGCCGAGCATCTGCAGCTTCCTCCAGGCTTCTCCAGGAGAGCAGCGTGGTGGCCATGGACAGACTGCCTGCAGCCAGCCCCATGTGCTTTATAAATTAACAGCTAATTGTTGGAAACACAACGTACAAAGACAGCAGGTGCTTGAGCAGCAGAGCTTCCATGGCATCCTCTCAGCTGCCACAGCATCCCCGCTGCCCTGGCCAGGAGAGCTCTTCCCAGGGCAGCTGCACAGAGCCTGGGCATGTTACAAAAGGATTGGAATTCAAGAGGATTTAACCATCTAACAGCTCTATTTTCTGTCCTTTCAGTTTAAGGGGTGTGGGCACAGTGGCCAATGCCTGGCATAAAGGGAATCCTGCCGGCCCCAGGAGGCCACAACCACTTCTTTGCCCAGGGCAGCAATTCACATCAGCATGGAGGAAAGGGAAAACTGGCACTTTGACACAGGGGTTTTGTCACCAGGGTAGATAAAAGCACAAAGTCCAGGACCCCAGACCCATTATGCTGGTCCTGGTAGATCCAGTGCATTCCCAGCCCCCTTAGGGGCCAGCTTCCCTGCCCTGGCACGGCTGCAGAGTCTGCTGTCAGCAGCCAGCCACAGCTCAGAGAAAAGGTGAACAGGGAACTGCTGGGCATTGACCTCCAAAGGGAACAGGAAGGCTGGAGAGTTTCTGCCTACAATAGCAAAAGCATGTGGAACACAGAGATGCTGTGAGCATCCTTGTCCTGGAGTAACCAGGCAGAGGCCAAGGCAGCAGGGACACCACAGCCCACCCTCCTCCCAGTGCAAGGTCAGGCTAGGACAAGTCAGGTCAGATTTAAAAGCCTAAGGAAAGTTTAATTTTGGCTTGCAGGAGGCCTGGCAGGCTTTAAACCCCCAAGAAAAGTTAAACACCCAAGCTGCAAAGGGGATGCTGGAAGATGTTTTGATAAATACTTGCTGTGTAAGGCTTTATCTGAAGGCCGTGCATGCACACATGCACTTACCACCTTGCTGTGGACTGTCCTGTAACTGGGGTTGTTTTTCCCCACATTGTCCAGGGCAGAGGTACATCACAGTGCCATTAATCTTTGTGCTGCATTGACCAAAACATTTGGTGTTGCCCTGCAGATGCTTCCTGAGAGCCTTCCAGGTATGCTGGCTGCACCCGTCAGCAGGATGGGCTGCAGCACCACTGCCAGGATTCACACTGCAGGACAGCCCTGGGATGGCAGTAGGGTCAGCCCAAAGACCACTGCTCCCATTTGTCCTAGAGGTTTATAAAAGTGAGATAAATAACATTCAAATAAGATTTACTTTGTAAGCTAGCTAAATCAATTAAAGCCAAGCAATGTTTGAATACAGATTTGTGATGCCAAATGAAATTGGTATTATCCGAGTTACTCTCAAAATTTTAGAAGGGAAGAGTAACCTGGAATCCACCATCACATGATAAAGTGAGGGCTCTCAATCTGAAGGAGTGTCCATGGGTGATGTCCTGACCCCATAGGAGGGCTCCCCCACTGCAACTCCAAATTCTCCTGAAGCAAGTCAGTTCCTTCTCTTCTGTTACCAGTATTATCCATAACAACCTCCAGAAAGAAAATTAAGCTGGCACACACAGGTCAGCCCAGGCTTTTCACAGCTGAGGGTGCCCAGGGCAGCTGGGCTGGAGCTGGAAGTGCAGCCAGCTGCATTTCTGTGGCACTGACCCTGCACTGGCAAATCCAGACTGAAAGAAGCAAATACAACTTTCAGTGAGACTGTAAGAAGCTGGGGATGTTCTTCTGCAGCACAGGCCACTGACCAGACACAAGACATGGGCCCAGAAGCAACATTTCCCAGGATTTGTCCAACCCTCCCAGGCAGGCAGCTGAACATGAACTCACTGCAGGTTTGTGAGGGGCTGTCACACCAGAACTGGTTCCTGCCCATGATATCACTCCATTTGAAACTCACACCACATTGAACAGGCACTTCAAGAGCTATTCTTGAGCAGCAGAAGGGCTGGAGGGAGGTGATGAAGATGCAGTTGGCACATTTGGTAACACAGGGGGGAGTGCTGGCATGACCTCTGAGGAGGCTCAGTTTGTGTGCACTGCTCTGCAAATCCCACCAGACCCACAGCTAGAAATGGATCAGGGGACAAAGAGCAGAGGGAGGCTGTAACACTCAGCTGGGCACTTGCACAGCTGTGGGGATGCCCCTGGCTGCTGAGAACAGGGGCAGCAGGCAAGTCAGTGCATAAATGAAACAGAGAAAAGGGGAAACCCCACACAAGAAAACACCACGAGCACAAGCTTATCTACTCAGCATCAACCTCATTCTCATGAGCTTTATGTCCCCAGAGCTGAGGGCAGGACCACATCCATAGTGACAAAGAGGACTTGAGTGGCTCCCCATGTAAGCAGCCTGTTAGGAGTTCACACAACAAGAACAAAGGTGTCTGAGAAAAACATTGTACATTTTTCTCCAATTTGTTTCTCAGTGGGGACAGAGAACTGCTCTCAGCTAGGAGCAGCTGTCAGCGTGTATCAGGGGACACAGCAGCAGAGGAACTGGCTTCATCCTGCTGCTCACTTTGCCACCCTGTGGATCTTGAAAGGACTCTCACTGCCACAACCTGCCTGCTCTCAGGAGCCCTACACAATGCATGCTGAACAGGTCAGGCACTGCAGGTCACATACAGAGGAAATAAACCAGCAGCAGAATCAGAGCTTGAAGAGTGAGCCAAGGCAAACCCAGCCTCCTAAACCTACAAGCCTCAAGGCCCCTTCTGGTCTCTCAGCTTCTGTCCCAACAGAGGGGACAGCCTTGCTCTGGAAGACTCAAGGCTCGTGTTTACTTTAAGTCTAACCTGGATTCCCTCATTTTCAGGGCCATCCCCACTGGCACCCACAGCTGGCATCCTGGCCCTATCCCTTCCTGGCCATCCCCCCTCACATACCTCACTGTTTACACTGACATCTCTCCAAGCTGAGCTGCCTCAGTTCCTGCCATGCCTCAGTTCCCTCTGCTTGCTCCCACGGTCTCAGGCAACCAGAGGCATCCACTGGTCAGGGCTCAGTGACAGGCTTAGGGCCACCCCAAACTCCCAACTCCCCATAACACCAGGCTGGCTCAGTCAGAAGTGCTTGGAGCCTTCAGTCAGGCACTGCTCCCTCACATCCCAGTGCTCCTGCCTGGGTGCACACCACTGGCAGCTGCCTCTGCAGGATTACACAGGATTTACTTCAACATTACGTGGCCTCTGCTGCAGTCATGGCTCCCCTCCACCCCAATGGCAGAGGTTATGCATTTCACAGAACCATTAGGGAAATCTCCTCTAAGGTCCAGGACTCTCACTGCATCTCTGCAGTGGCATTAGCTACACTTCATTAGTTTTTCAACTAGTTTTAAATCCATCTGGCCTGCTCCTGGCAACAGCAAAAGCTGCAAGATAACAGATGTTTTGCTGTCTTGTATAAATTTTCAGACTAGAGATTTCACAAGTAATCCAGCATTATGTGCTCATTGTTTTAAGCATATCAAACCAGTTTATTTCTGGTTGCCAGGAGCTGCTCTCTCCTGCTAAAACTGAGCACAAGCACAGCTCTTAATTTAGGCACTTTGCCAAGACACCTGAGTGATGGCTTGCTACAACCTGAGGGAGAAAAACCCACAATGCACAAAGCACCCTTGATGTGGGGCACACCCAGTGCAGCAGCTCAGGCATGAGCTGCAGCTGTGTATAGGGTGGGGGAATGGTTGTCACCCACTCTGTGCCTGCCACAGGGACAGGGACATAGACTGTGAGGATACAAAAGCCTGGAGGTGCCAATTTTTGGGGGATTGAAATTCCCAGAGCAGCACCACACAATTATCAAGGCAAGAAAAAGTGGACACCTCCTCCAGGGACATCCTCAAAGGCTTATGCAGGATATATCTGATGGAACAAAACTGATCTCCTCTTAAATGATTTCATTTTAAATACTTAATTATTTTACCACTGCCCTACCTATCCACCAAGTCTCTAGTAAACTGAAGATACGGCAGAAAAACAAGCCTGGAAAAGAATTTGTTCAAATCAAAACCAGCACCAGGATTGAGCAGCTACCACAGGTATCAAGCACCAACAAACTATGTCCAACATTAGTCTGATCTGACATGGCAAGTTCAAGCATTACCTGCCCACACTCCTAAAATTGCCCTGCCAAGTGCAGGCAGCAGAGGAGAAGAGTGGCAGCTGTTCATAGAGAGCCCAATCCAAGCCAAGTTAAGCCCTGAGCCAAGACTGTGTAGCAACTCCACCATGAGTCTCAGGCAGGGTTCAAGGAGCCCAGCTTTCCAAATAACAGAATTACCCAATTCAAGATGCCCATGGCCTTTCTGTTACCAGCTTTCCATAAGCAAACTCCAAACTACTCAAGGCACTTTACCTGCTGAAGAAAACAGCTGGGCTAGGAACTGAGTTAAGCATCTTTTCTCCTCATATCCCACCTCCCTCACCATGACTTTTCAATAAAAACAGGCAAGAAAACACCCCATGCTTTAGAGGATATATACAAATGTGGATATAAATGCCAGCAAATTTTATTTCAATAATAGCCCTTAATCATATCAGAAATTAAAGGGAACACAATGAAATAATACAAGAGGAGTTGCACTGGAGTGAGAATGCAAAGTTGAATACAGGAATTAGACTGCTTTAAGTTTGCATCCAAAAGCAGTGAGGTTTACACTTTGCTTAAGTTTTGCTAAATATATTTATACCTTAACACACTTACTCTTCCCCATGATCCGGCAGCAGGGCAGAGGAGAAGGAGGAAGAGCAGGAGAAATTAAATCTTGAATTTAAACTATCTGAATTCTGCAATATGAAATTTAGTCTGCAACTCCACTGAGGTAATTGCTTATCCACATCACCATCTTAGAGTCCTCCACTTTATCCAACAAGGAGATTGCACAATACATACTTCATAAGGAAATATTTACAAAGAAAATTGAAAATATTGAAGCAATTTAACAATAGATCTTTCCTAAAAATCTGCTAATGCATATCTAGCAATTTTTGTTTGAGATCCTACACTCAGTGTAATTGAAATAGCATTTGAAACATTCCAACAGGAATCACATTGCACAGAAGAAGCAATTTGCTTCCCTAACATTTTTGCACACCTGCTCAGAGACTGTGCCTTTACTGCACAAATCCACAATGCCAAGCCTCTACATAGGTACCTAATAAATGCTATGGAACAAAGTTCTTTGGAACGAGGACAAGCATCTCAGTCTCTGGGCTGTAATGATGTAAGGCTTCTTGCAGCTTTATTTGCTTGGTCAGTGAAAGCCAGAGGAGTGCCATCCCCCTCCACACCTAGTCTGGAGTTGGTGTCTGGTTCTCTCAGGTGCCCACTGCAGTTTCAGACAGGCAGATTGGTGACAGATCAGTTACGGGTCAGTCCAGGCCCTTCTGGAAGGAGGGAGGCAAAGAAAGTCTTGAAAAAAACCCACACCGTGCTCACGAGTGAAGGGCTGGCCTGCTGCAGTTCTTGGGAAGCCTGTCCCTCAGGAGGTGCCTCAGACTCATTTGTTCTGCCTCCATTTTCCCCCTGTCAAAATAAAGGATTTTTGGTAAAGAAGAATTTCAGAAACACACTAGAAAAATCTGGCAAACTGTGTTTTCGTTGCCAAAATGTCACTGCTTGAATATAAATTTTTTCAAGTAGCCCCAGACACAAAGTCAAAAGCCCAAGCTGCACATGGACATTACTGGTTAATGCACACTGGTGTCCAGAAACACTGTCTGGGACAGCCATCAAGCACCAGATCAGGTGAATTACATATTTACAGCTAATTAATTTTCACTGACATCAGAACTGTCAGCTTGAAATGAAAGACTCAAACTGCTTATAGACACAAATCTTACAGAGGCATAGCCTGAACCCTGTTCTCAGTTACAGCCTGTAACAGACCACTTCCCACTGCAACTTCCTAAAGGACAGAAGCAGCTAAAAGATAACCTTCACCCTGAAATATTTTGGTGAATTAAGGAATTTACTACACCATGGAGGCAATCATTCTCCCATACTGTCTTACAGAAGCTTCAAGGAAAGATTTTTTTACCTCTACACAATTATTAAACCAAAA
This sequence comes from Chloebia gouldiae, assembly GCA_003676055.1. Lineage (NCBI taxonomy): Eukaryota > Metazoa > Chordata > Aves > Passeriformes > Passeridae > Chloebia > Chloebia gouldiae. Next base: position 4,162,533 of record QUSF01000023.1, on the reverse strand, counting down.
GCAAAACTTCCCAGGGTTTCATGGTATAAAAATATAGCAAGACAATACCTGAAAATTATTGTTCTGGTCCTGGTTTAGAGCAGCTTGAGGAGGAACATTGCCTGGGAAGGGTTGAACTGGTCTTCGTCTAAATGGGAACCGTCCAGCATGATGCCTGGGGAAGGCAACAAATCCATTAATTAATGTTTCAACATTACTCATCCTGTTACACAACAGCTGCACATTTGACTGCTCAGAGCTGCTGGCAACCATCAGCAGTAAGATTTAAGGACTTTCAGTAAAACAATTAACCTTCAACTCTCCCTGTCTACACAGATGTTGGAAAAGATGCTCCACTTATCACACCTAGACCTACAATTCAGGCACCTACATCACTTGTTCCACAGCTGATCAAAGAATTTTAGAGGAGAGATTATTTTTCTCAGATAAGACATCCAAAGCATAGCAGCTGAGGGTCCATTATCATTCTTTTTTTTTAAATACTAATTCTATTCCCCCACACAGAGAGGTTCAAAGGCAGTTCAGGACACTCCACTCAGTTCAGCTTGGTCTGCTCTCCAGAGGGGCAACACAGCAGAACTGCATGGATGCATGACTGAAACAGCAAGTGTAAGATCCTCTTCCGAGACTTCAACCACTAATTTACCAAAATAAAGTAATTTTCTACACTGAACCCAGAGGTTTGTCAGCTCTATGCTGCTGAGCTGCTGGAGATTTACCACAAGGGCTACTTTGGTTTCAAGTAGTTTTCTGAAATAGAAAGACAGCTACACCAGAAACACAAAGTCACAGTGAAATTAGCCACATTCTTAATTTAATCCAGACATAGGCTTAATTATAATTATTCTAAATACTGAGCTGTACCAGGATATAGAGAAGTGGTTTGCCCTTTCCAGGTGCAAGAGTCCTATGAAGCTCAACCACAAGGAAGCTGAGCTTGTTGAGCACAGAACTCTACTTCAGTGAAACCCTTCTGAAGAGCAAATACTAGCACCATACACTTACAGATACATCAGAACAGTGCCACCCATGACGAGGAGGAGTCTGCTGATACTGGAGTAGAAATAGACCATGTTGACAAAAACATATAACAGTGTTGCTGAGTAGAGCCAGTCCAACCAGTCTCGATTGCCACCCTCCTCATCTTCCTCCATGAGGGGCCCCCCTTGGGCATTCATCCTCAAGTTCTGGTCAGCCACTGCATTAACCTGAGCAGCAACATTCTGGTTTCCAGGCTGGTTTTGGGCAGGAAATGGGTCTGGGAGAGGAGCTGGAGGTGTCACTGGTGCCACTGGTATCTCCTGAGAATGCCGTGCACGGGATGGGTCAGCAGATGCAGCAGTAGAAGCCAAGCTGGAGCCAGAGAACAAAATACAGAATGAGGCTTAGTCAAATCCTCTCACCTCACACAGGCCCTGTGTGTGAAAGTCTGTGCCTCTTTAGCAATAGAGTCAGATCACATACAAGCAGAAAGCATTTAGAGGCTATAGAAGCATTAAAAATAAGTTTTAGTTCTACCCATAAAAATCGTATAGTGGCTTCAGCAAATCAAACCAGGCACCCTCGCCTTTATCAACTGACAGTAATGTCAATACTTCACAAAAACAATTTAAAGCAATCTGCAGGAACTCCAAAAGCCTTCTGCAAGTCTCAGCTTGACCTATCACTGATGTCCAGTCAATGCTGTATGCACTTTGAGCAGTCAAAACAAAGAACAAAGGCTCATCAGCAGGATCAGATTTACTCCAGAGACACCTGCCCTGTCAAGGAAGAGTCAGGCAATGGGCAAGATTCAGAACAACTGGCCTGAACAGCAGCAGTGCAGCACAGTCAGGGGTACACTGCTACAACATTCATGACAAATTATGATGAAAAAGTCTCCAAGCACCATAAAAAGAGGAAGAGTTGCTAGGAGCTCTCAAATTTCTTGTATGACAGTTTCTACTTCCTACTGGCAGCTTGGAATAGAACACTTACTATTGCATGTAATACTGTCTTGCATAAATCTGCTGGAACCAGGACATCTGAAGCATGCTGTAGGTTGTGTAAGCAGAGAAGCCAGGAGCCACACTCTGGAAGGGATGCTGAGTTGTTTCCAACCTTGGTCAAAATTCAAACACGTTAATTAGGAAACACTGGACTCACAGAAAAAGCAATTTATTGCAGAACAATGTAAATAAGCTTCTGCAATTTTGTGCACCCAAATACAAAATTAATTCTTTCTTCTAGACACCTCTTTACCCACATGGACAAAGCAAAGACTTTTCTTCCTAATTAACAAAGCAATGCATTTTCCTCCAGATGCCACATCCTTGGAAGTGTTCAAGGCCAGGCTGGACAGAACAACCTGATCTAGTGGAAGGTGCCCCTCATGGCAGAGGGTTGGACTAGATGGCCTTTAAAGGTCCCTTCCAATCCAAATTATTGTCTGTTCACTAAAGCTTTTATATAAAGCCTCATCATATGTGGCCCATGTTCTATGGACTTATGACAGTATATATGGCATAAGGAGCTTGCATCCAACACAAACATACCATCTTAAAAATCTCAAAGATGTACATAAAATTGTATTTACCCATTGCTGGCTTCTGCTGAAGAGTGGACACCTGAAGAGCTCCTCAACCTTCCACCATTTGAGGAAGACACACTGGATTCCTGCCTGGCTTCTGATGGTAACATGGGCTGATCAGCTTTAACCTACAGAGAGCAGGGCAGCCAGTGAGGTTTACTCAGGACAGCACACACACTTTGTGCAAAAAATCTGCACCCCACAAAGTATGGCCTTGTTTTAAAACCTATTCCTGCACAGCACCTCTCAGTGCCACACCACAGGCACCTCCATCAATATTTTAAACCTCCTGGAACCAAATGACTGGGAGGCAAAACTGATTTGATGCTACTCTTCCCTTTCACAGTAGTCATACTGTATTTGTTACTTCTTAGGCACACATTCAGTGTCGATATGGTTATAAAAATATAAAATACAGAAGACACTCTGGCTTCTTCCCATGGCAAATTTGTACTTGCACAAACTGCTGCACACAGTTCAACAGCTGTGCTGATATATCTGACACCCAGCCAAGGCTGGCTCACATCTAGCAACCAGCAGGCATGGGTAGGGTTAGCTCAGAGTGCCTTTAATGGGCAACAGAACACACCTATTTGCCCAGCCCCTTTAAAGAAAGGATGGATTTTGGCCATTTATACTTCAGACCAGTCCACACTGAGCTCAAGCACCAAGGCTGAGCCTGTAGAGAGGAAGCCAAAATGAGTCATTAATGGGAGCAGTTAGTGTCTGCAGTTCTCAGCCTTCTTCCCTCCCCACATAGATCAGAACCACTTCCCTCCACAAGCTCAGTCTGTCCAAGCATGCCTGGGACATAATATATTTAGTAAAACTGAATCTGCCAGAAAGCATTTCTCCCCTGAGCACCACATCACAACTAGATCTTTCTTAACAGACACCATAAGAATCTTTACTGATGAACTGTAGAGGCAATTTTTTTACTCAGCTTAATCCAAATACATTCTGACACTCCCAAACAAATTATCACAAACTATCACGCTGCTGTTGCACTAATAGGGAAAACCTGCAGTAAAAGGGAACTTTAAAATGGTCATCCAACACTTCTTATTTTCAGTTACAAGCCCAAGATTCAGAGTTAACTTAAGTTTAATTACCTCTGATTTGGTTCCTTGCATATTTGCAGGAGTCTTGAGGTTGTACACCAAATGAAGAGCATGCACCTCCCCATGCTGAAATTTAAGGAAGGTCTGTTAAAAAATCCATTCTCTGGATATATTTCAGCACACCATAAAAGATACTTTTTTTATACCTTTGGCAGCAATTCTCCCAGACAGTGGTGATCAAGCAGCAACTTCCCAGAATAAATCAGCTTTTGGTCCTCTTCAGGCTTTGAAGAAAGAAAACAAGGAATAGGATTACTTGTTCTGCCAAGCATTAACCAACACAGCTTACAGCTGGTAGAGCTTGGAGCATCCCACATATTAAAGTGCACATCTAAATTCAGATGAAGTTATGAGAACAACTGAATGCCCAAGCGGGATAATATCAAGGTGCAAACCTGCATAAGAATCCAAAGTCCCTTGGGCAAAGAATTTAGGTAGGTTCTGAATCTTTTACAGAACCAACAAAACCATTTGTATTTCTTAAAAACAGAAGTTTGGAGTTCCATCTAATGCGATCAGCACCAGAGGCAGTGTCAAGTAAATCTGTTACACCCCAACCAATGGGACCCAGCAGCTCTTCACTGGGAGCTGTCCCACAGCAGCTGGAGAAGCACGTGGAGCCTGTTTCTGGCTAATCACCACCCTCTCAGGGAAAGCATGGCAAAGGCATGGGAATCAGGCCTTCTTCCAAGCAACTAGTGACAGGACAAGGGGAAACAGCCTTAAGTTTGGAGGGCAGTCTCCAGTTGGATGTTATGGAAAATTTCTTCACTGAAGGAACGGCTAAGCATTGAAATGGGCCACCCTGGGAAACGGAGTCACCATCCCTGGAACTCTTGAAAAAACGAGTAGAGACATGGCATGTCACAGTGTGGCTTGGCAGGCATAGTGGCATTGGCTCGAAGGTCGAACTTGGAGGCCTTTCCCAAGTTTATCGGCTGTGTGAAGGCCACAGAGCCGCCCGCGGACACGGAGCGCAGCCGCTGCAGCAGCTCACGCGTCAGCCCGCGTGCGCTCGGGGGGAAGGCACACTTCCACACTTCTGCATTCCAGCCCCACACAGCGCCGTGCCTCCCGTCCGCAGCGGGACCGCGCCCGCAAAGCCCCGGCGAGAGCCTCGGCGCCCGCCGGGCGCGGTGCCCGGGGCGCTCCCCGGTGCCAGCGGGCTCCGCCGGCCCCGCACGCCTGCGGGACGCGCCGGGCGGGCGGGCAATGATTAACCGCGGCCGGGCCGCCAGCAGCCCCGAAATAGCCCCAGCGCGCCTCCAGCGCGGCTGACGCAACCGGGACACCCCGCGGGGCAGGCACCGGCCCCGGGGGGCTACCACCGGCCCCGGGGCCCCACGGCAGCCCCGCGGCAGCCGCCGCCCTGCCCCGCGGGGAGCCAGGCAGCCCCCACCACCCACCCAGGCTGCGCGCAGGGAGCCCCCGGCAGGGCTGCGGGAAGAGCGGACTGCGCACTCACCGGCGCGTCGGGCAGGAGCCGGCGCAGCTCGGTCTTGAGGCGGCGCACGGTCCAGGCAGGCTGGGCACTGAGGCGAAGGTCGCGGTGTCGCTGCGCGGGGCTCCGCACCAGCAGCGCCAGCGACTCCTCCATGGTGGGCGCAGGGCAGGCGGCGATTGCAACACCTCCCCCGTCAGAGCTTTATAGGGGCCCGCCCCGCCGCAGGGCCGCGGTGGCTGCGGCTGATTGGCCGCGATGAGGGAAGGGGCGGGGCTGCCACGTGGGCCAATGGGACGGAGCCTCGCGCGCAGAACAGTGAGGAAACGGAGGCGCTGATTGGGTGATGCCGGGAGGGGCGGGGTTAGCGGTCACCACGGTGACCGTGACCCGCCCCGCCCCGCCCCGGCCCTGAGGGGCCATGGCCGGGCCGGAGCCGCTGCGCTCCGTCTTTCCCTCCTCACCTCCCTCCACCACATCACCTCCGGCACCAACGCCGCTCTTAGCGTTCCCTTGCTTCCTCTTCCCTCTCCCCTCGCCCGCTGCAGCAGCACAGCTCTGTGGAGCCCTGCATGTGCTGCATGCACAGCCTGATCCAGGTGAAACATCCCCTTTTTCCCAATGGTTATTTTACCCGATCTGTGTGTGTAAGCTACCGCAGCCGGTTTGCTGCGGGCTTGTGGGTACAGGACTTTGTGGGTGGAACCAAAAGAAGTGTGCAGAGATGCTGGGGAAAGTTAGTGATTCATGACATTTTTACTAACAAAACCAAACAAACAAAAAAAAAGCCGTAAAAATGTGGACCAGCAGCTTCTGGATGCTCCTCCTCTTGCCCATCTTCTGTGAGATGCGATCCAGCACGTAAAGAGCCCGTGGTAATGATCCCGCTGCGCCAGGAGGGGGTTTTCGCGTCCTTCCAAACGAAGCTGTAGGAAGGTGAGACGTCAGGTTTATCTCTCGGCACCAGGTGTTTACTCTGCGTGTTTCAGGAGCTGCTCAGTATTCCTTGGCAGCCAGACCTGTTGCCCAAAGGCACGGATGAGTCTGCAGCCAAGACTGGATTTCGCAACTAGGAAAGCCGCTCTGCCATCGCCCCGCGGCTGCCCGGGGCAGAGCCGAGCCCAGGGCAGCGCTGCCGTGGGATCGACAAAGCAAAATCGCCAAGAAGTGAGCTGAGCCCGGCTCTGGTCGCCTGAACCCTCCGCAGCTGCCAGGGCACGGCCTCGTGAGGGTGGAGAACTACATCGGAGCCCGTTCCTCTCTTGCATCCACATGCCACAGCGAGCACTGGGGCTGCACTCCTGCTGCTCTGTCCTGGCTATCCCTGGGACGGCTCAATGCCCAAGTGAGCTTTGCCTCCCTGACTTCTGCTCTGTGTTCCACCAACCCAAGGAGACACTGCCAGAGCCATTTGCTGTGCTTGCCCCATCAGCACAGATCATGGTCCCCATCCCTCAGCTCCTGCTGACAGTGGGGAAAGACAAACACAGTGTCCAGGGCCACCCTTGCCATTGCCAAAGTCAAGGTGACTTTGCTGCTCGCTTGGTTGCAGCCTTTGTTCAGAGCACCAAGCAAGTTCCCGTGGGTGGCAGGGACAGGGTAAGGCTGCACAGGTGTTGGAGTGAAACCAGGATCTTGGACTCTGTGTGTTTCATCTGGGACTCCCTGTGCTGTTGCTGGCCCTTGGACTAGCTGCACAGCTGTAGCCACAGTGCTGATCCTGCCTCGAGCTCAGGCACCTGTGCTTCTCCTTCATCACAGACAAAAGGGGCGGAACTCAACTGAGCTGCTTTCTGCTCATTCCTTGTCTGAGCCATTTCTGGGAAAAATGCCTGCTCACTGGACAAACTTACCTGAGTCCAGCACTGACCTGGCTTGGAGCAGGAGCTGGAGGAACAACCTCCTGAGGCACCTGAGTGCTAAACCTCAGCAGCCTCCTTCCATGTCTGGGGGTGCTGGACCTCCCAGAGAGCCAGACCCTCACTGCCCTCACCCACAGCAGCCAAGAACTGGTGGATCTGTTGTCAGTGGACACATCTGGACATCAGGTAGCACATGCTCCAGTTCCAGAGGCTGATTCAGAGCTCCTGGGACTGAGGCAGAATGAACACTTGCCCTGATACTGTCTTCTTAGCTTAGCTCACTCTGTGGCAGCAGATAAGGGGCCACAGCACAAAGCAGAAGGTGTGACCAGCACATCACCCCACTGTCTTGCTCAGTAATTAACTCCAATTTACCAAAATTGGAGATGAAGGGCTGCAAGCTTCTTTTGTCGCCTGCGTAAATATTAACCACAGTGTAAATCAGGATTATCTCTCTGAACGCAACACAATTACTCTGTTAAAAAAAACCAACCAAACAAAAAAAAAACCCAAAACAACAAAACGGGGGGCACTGAGCAGGGTGTTGCTGATGAGTTTACAGCTCTGTTTGTGGTCAGGCTGGTTTTCATGGCATGGCAATCTCTTGGCACAGCAGGAACAGCCAGAGGAGAATTTGCCAGCACATGAGGAGATGTCCCATGGTCTCGCAGCCTGGTGTGCTCCTTTGCTCACCCAGGCACAGTGACACAAGGGATGAGCCTGCCAGGAGCCACAGAGCAGCCAACACAGCCCTGGTGCTGTAGGAATGCCAGGGTGTGATGCAATTTTGTCCTGAGCAAAAGTTGCTCCCTGGGCCAGGATAGGGCAAGGATCAAAGGGCAGCAGAATCCAGACAAGCCAAGCTGATTCTCTGGGCTTTGTTCGATATGTTTATTCTGTCAGAAGCACTGTGCTTGTTGGGTGTTTGGCTTTAAAAACTGTCTCATGGTGCTGCTGTCATGTCCCCTTTGGCTGGAAAACATCCCCTGCTACCAGGGTTGCCTTCGCCAAAGGCCACCAAACCGGTGGCATGGGAAGCCCCACCAAGCACAGGGAAACGCTGGGATATTCCCGGGCAGGGCCGAGGCTTTCACCGGTGACACTCTCGGGGATTCCGTGCGGATGCTCGGTGTCCCCAGAGAGGAGCCGCTGCTGGGTTTAATGTGCCGCTATTGAGGTTCCTGACAGCGATGGGATGCCCGAGGTTACCGGCGCGGTGCCCGGTGCCGTCCCGGCGCGGCGGCAGCCCGACGGGGAGCGGAGCCGTGCTGGGGTAGACGGGGCCGACGTGGAGGGGACTGGGATGGAGACGGGCTTGGGGACGGAGATGGGCACAGGGATGAGGATGGGGGTCCTGCCGCCCTCCCGTCCCACCCCCGTTTCCACGGCGACGTTGTCAGCAGCCGGGCGGCCACGCCCCGCGCCCCGCCTGGGCCAATGGCGCGGCGGCGCCCGGCCTGCCGCCGGTGACGTCATGGCCGGTGAAAATCCCCCGTGGCCGCGGGAGCGGCGGTGGCGGCGCGGCCCCGCGGCCCGGCCCGGCCCGCACCATGGCCAAGCACCACCGCACGCCGGCGCGCTCCGCCGAGCCCGTCATCGAGGTCAAGAGCAAGGTAAGCGCCCGCCGGGGACGGGGCCGGTGATGCCGGTGCCGATGCCCGTGCCGGTTCCGCCGGGTCACGACCGAGCGCGTCGCCCCCGCGTCGGGCAGCACACGTGGGGTGGCACCGCGCAGCAGGGAGCGGCGCGGGAGCCAGGCCGTGCGGGTCTCCGCTCCCTGCGCTGCGGCGGCGCTGCCCGGAGCCTCCCCGAGCGCTGCCCGGCCCGGCGGCCGCGGCGTCCCGCCACCGTGGGCTCTGCCGGGCCGCGGGCTCGCTCGGCGCGGCCGTGGGAACGCCGCGGCGGAGCGCTCGCCAGATGCGCAGGGCGCCGGTGCGCCGTTCCGGCAGCCCCGGCGTGCGGGCTGGCCCCGCCGGTGCGGGTGTGCGGGGTGTGCGGTCACCCCGGGGAAGCACCTCGCCCAGATGTACACTCACCCAGATGTGCGTGCTCGCCAAGGCACGCTCATCGCCGGCTATGCCATCATCCAGATGTGCGCCCCCAGCAAGGGACGAGCCCCTGTCGCGCATCCACATGTGCACACCTGCATGACTGTGCGCTCGCCCAGCTGTGGTCTCCCGCAGACGTGTCTGCTCATCCAGATATGTGCTCACCTGGCACACCCTTGCCTAGATGTGTGCGGTCACCCAGATATGCACCATTACCCACCTGTGCCCATCCACCCACCCCTGTGCTCATCCAGATGCGTGCACTCCCTTTCTGCACCACCCTTATCCAGCTGTGCACTCGGCCAGCTGAGCCACTGCCTGCTCGGGACCCCCGGCAGGGTGCAGAGTGTCCTCCTTCCCAGGACGTGGTGGCCACCGCCTGCCCCGACAGCTGGGGTGTGACCCCCGCGGGCAGCGCGATCCTTGCAGCGCTCCTCAGTCTGTTCTTAATTGGCTTCCCGTTCGTCGTGACGGAAGGAGGCATTAATTAGCGCTGTTGCTCACCAGGTGCTACGGCAGCGCCCGTGTCGCAGGGAAGGGCCTCCCGGCAGCACGGAGTCTGCCACGGCTGGTGGTACGGCCAGAGGGTCCTTCCTCTGCCGCGGGGCCATCTTTCTGCCCCATCGCTTCAGTGTTCGGGCAGAAAAACGGCTTCCCTCCTTTTGCTTTGTTTTTGGGACGGGCTCCTTCTGACTGGCTCTGCCTGCCCTGGGGCAGCTCTGTGTGGTGCCCTGCCTGCATCAGTCCTGCCGACCGGGGCCAGCCCTGCCCGGAGTCACCCTCTTCCTCCTCTTCCTCGTCCTCCTCTGCAGTTTGACGCTGAATTCCGCCGCTTTGCCATGAAGCGCTCCGGCGCCGGCAGCTTCCAGGACTTCTACCAGCTGCTGCAGACAGTGCACCAGATCCCGCGGGTGGACGTGCTCCTGGGCTACACAGACATCCACGGCGACCTCCTGCCCATCAACAACGACGACAACTACCACAAAGCCCTGTCCTCTGCCAACCCCCTCCTCAGGGTCATCATCCAGAAGAAGGGTAAGCGGGGCACTGGATATGTACTACCAAGAGAGATGAGCCACAGCCTGCAGTACTGCTGGTTCCACCTTTGGACTGTGCCAGCGGCAGGCTGGTCACATACCCTCCATACCAGGGGCATGGCTGGTCACATACCCTCCAGCCACTGCTTGGTGGATGGATGTGGAGATGGTGGCACTTGGAGGCTGCCAGAACCCTGCCAGGGCTGTGGCAACCACACAGGCTCTCCCTGGCAGCTGAGGGCACCTGCCTCAGCCCAGCCCCATGCGACCTGGCGAGCAAAGGCAGATCTTTGCAATTCACCCCTTTGAAGTCGTGTTTTCCAGCCAAGCTTGTGTGGTCTCCCAGATAACACCCGTGTTACTCCCGTGAGCGCTGCGCCAGCAGCCCCATCCAGCTTCCTGCCCTGAGGAGGCAACAGCCATCATTTTGGCAGAGCTCTCAGGGTGCCGGGTGCTGCTGGATTTTTGGTGTTGGGGAGAGGCTTGGTGCCTCCCTGGCAGACCAGGGGCTTGCCCTTACCTTAGTGGCATATTCCCAGGGAACCACTTCCTTGCACAGGTACACCTGATAGTATCCTCATAGCAGGGTCCTGGTGAGAATGAAAACCTCCAAGTGGCAAACACTCTGAGTATGTCTCCTGTTTGCAGGGAAAACCAGCCCATCCCCTTCCACTCAGTTTAGTAGCACTGAGGTTTTCTCTTTCATAGCCCCATCAGTCAGCAGTTCACAGAGCCAGAGCCTGACCCAGAGCCACAGGGTCAGCACAGCATCCACAGCGAGTCTGTGTTTCCAGCTCATGTTAGTGGTATGAAGTCCCTGGGCAAGAAGTGATGCTGGTGGCCAGCCCTGGCTGCTGTGTCAGTTTTCCTGGGCTTTTACATCAGGGTGGTGTGGGATGCTCTGGGCATGTGTATCCCCTGTGGCCACATGGTGTGGGGGCTGGCAGCAGTGATCCAGCCTGCTGGAGCTGGTGATGTGCTCAGGGGCTGTCGCTGCCAGCACCAAACCATCCCCTGCTCCTGGCCCAGTGCTTGGACCCAGGCTGTGACATGAAGAGCTAGTGCAGGGGTGGGTGTGTCAAGGCTGCAGTAGGACCATCACTCCTGCTCCCAAGAGCCACCCTATAGGCTGCTGGAAAAGCCTGTGAGGGCCCACAGCTGACTGTGCCAGGACAGCACTGTGTGGAGAAGGAGCAGGCAGAGCCTGGCTCCATGGGCAGCATGATAAGGAAGGCAAGCAAGCAGCACCAGGGAGCCCCAGCACCCAGCTGTGCCCGCAGGAGAGGGGCTGTGGTGCTGGCAGCACCACAGGGAGGTGAGCAGAGAGGCCAGGAGCAAGTCCTGGGTGAATCACAGCTAATTTAAAATGGATCCAGGTCATCCTGAGGCTGGGCTGTCGTTGAACCGGTCTGGGTCGCTGAGGAATGTGGCTGCAGAGCCTCTCACACCACCGGTGCAGGGAGCTGTGCACACACACAGGTGTGCTCCTGTCAGTGGGCTCCACAGCAGCCAGTCCTGCCACAGTGGGGCAAAAAGCAAAGGCTGCAGCTGGGCTCCCCTCTGTGCCATCACCCCCTTGGGTGAAGCCATCCCTGCAGGGCAGCCTGGCTGGGACAACGGTGCTGACCCTCCTTGGCTGACTCAAGGCTCATGGGAAGGGCAGGGGAAAGTGTGGGACATTGCCAGGGCCACCATGGGGCTCATCCCTGGCGTGATGGACCTGCCTGGCCCAGCCACTCTGCGCCCCTTGGAGAGGAGCTGTGTGCTGAAATAGCTGTGGGAAAGCCTCCGCCACCCTTCCCTGAGCTAAAAATATGCCAAGGCTGTGTATGCAGGGAGATATTTATAAACCAGGAGCCCTGGCAGGCTGGCTTGGCTAGGGAGAAATCCCATGTCCCCTGGGCTTGGGGACATCCCTAGCAGCCCTGCAGCTGGAGCAGGGTCCAGATGCTGGGGGGGGGGGGGTCACTGTGAGGAATGTGCTGACCAAGGAACATGCAGATCTGGGGTTCCCCATGGAAAGAGTTGGGGAGAAACCAGAGAGGAACCAGGGGCTACTCCCCAGCACCTGGTGGATGAGGAGGCCAAGAGTGATGGGTTGGAGCTGGGCTGCACAGAGCAGCCCCAGGACATGGTCCAGAAGGAGGGAATCAAACCCTGGATGAAGGTGCCTCATGGTGCAATAAGAGACATGGGCACAAGTCACAGTCTGGGATATTCAGGGGCCCTGAGGACACTGCAGCCTTGGGATGAATTTCCAGGAGGTGGGGAGTCTCTGTCCTTGGGAATGCCAAAGTTCTGCAGGACACAGTGGTGGCTATCACCAACCCATGCCAGTCATAGCCCTGCTCTGGTGGGGCAGAGGACTCTGGTGCTGTCTCCTGGGGTTGGACTCACCCTAAGGGAGTTGGTTGCCACCACAACACACTTATGTGGGGGGGTCCTCGCTCCCCAAACCCAAACTGGGGCATGGCTGCAGCTCCCAGGCCATCAGGGCTGGCAGCTCTAGTGTTAAACTGCAGAGTTTGGCTTAAAGTGTGATTAAGGCTGAATCACTGCCTCGATCCCACTAATCCTGGCCTGTGTGCCTGTGTACGCTGGGTAATCCCAGGAGATGGGCCCAGCGGAGACAGGCTGCAGGGAAAGCCAGGCTGATGATCTGGGGAGGAAAAGCCGGTGAGACCTGTGAGCAGGGCCCTCCTGCTGCCTGCTGCCCCAGCACCTGGGGCCAAGGGCACGGGCTCACATCCCCGGCAGCTGCAGCGCCTGACGCGTGTCCTCCCTCGCTCCCTACAGCAGAGTCTGATGCCAGCGTCTTCGCCTCCAACTCCTTGCAGCGGAAGAAGAAAGGGCTGCTGCGCCCAGCACACTACCGGGCCAAGCCTCACCTCCTCATCGGGATGCCCCAGGACTTCCGCCAGATCTCCTCCATCATCGACGTGGACATCCTGCCCGAGACGCACCGGCGCGTGCGGCTCCACAAGCACGGCTCCGACAAACCGCTGGGCTTCTACATCCGCGACGGCGTCAGCGTGCGCGTGGCGCCGCAGGGCGTCGAGAAGGTGCCCGGCATCTTCATCTCCCGCCTGGTGAAGGGCGGCTTGGCTGAGAGCACGGGGCTGCTGGCGGTGAGCGACGAGATCCTGGAGGTGAACGGCATCGACGTGGCTGGCAAGTCCCTGGACCAAGTGACGGACATGATGGTGGCCAACAGCCACAACCTCATCATCACCGTCAAGCCGGCCAACCAGCGCAACAACGTCATCCGCAGCAGCAAGGCCTCGGGCAGCTCCGGCATGTCCACGGACAGCACCCCCAGCCAGCAGACCCCCAGCCCGGCCTCGCAGTACCTGAGCAACTACAGCACGGCCGAGAGCGACGAGGAGGGTGACCTGGTCATCGAGAGCGACAGCGCGTCCCACTACATCCCCGGGGGCTGCCCCAACGGGGGCCCCGCCGACGGACCCCTCCAGCGGAGCCTGTCCCCGCACAGCTCGCGCGGCTCCCTGCAGTCCCTCGGCAGCCACGACGGCAGCCCTGGCAGGGGCAGCGGACGGGAGGATGGCACCCTCCTCACCCTATAGCTGCAGGGGCCTGTGCCACTCGCTGGCCGGCCAGATTTCTGCTGATCTGGGCTGGATGTGGACACCAGGGTGATGATGTGGCCAGCGGGCAGGGGTGGAGAGGGGCTGCCCTCTGCCCTCTCCCACCCCCTGTGACCCCTGGATCCCACTGTGGGATCCACTCAAGCTGGGCACTGCCGCTCTGAGCACCCTTGCCTCCTCTTCCAAAGCAAGTGGGGGTTTTTAATTGTTTTATTGAAATATGCATCATTAATATATTGCAATGGACAGTAAAACTTTTTCTAGAAAGCAGCACGCTTGTCCCTGGTTCATGTCACTGCAGGGAGGAGGGGGACAGTGGGTGGGTACCCCAGCCCTGTGCACAGAAAGCAGTGCCTGGGGGCTGTGGCCTCGACCTTAGCACACCTTGTAACTTTGCTGCTGTGCTTCCAGGACACATGTCCAGGCTGTTTTGGGCAGCTGCATGGCCTGATGGCCTGATGCAGTCAGCCTTGCTTGATCCCCCCATTCCCACTTTGTCCCCATTGCAGGGCCCTCAGTAATGAAGGGGACACCTGGTCTGACAACAGCACCTTGGCTGTCACTCAAGCCTTGCAAACGCCGCTGGGGATAGTGCAGCCCCATCCTCATTCTTCAGCCCCAAGCTCAGGGCAGGGGTGTCCACACCTGCCCCTGCTGCTCTGCTGGGGCTCCCAGCACCCTCAGTCCCTCTCCCACAAGCACCAAGCTGATGGTGGCACTCACTGCTGCCAAGGGATTGTGGTGGGACTGGCAAGGAGGAAGACCTGCAGCTCTCAGGGTCTGAAAAACCAGCACCAACTCTCCCTTCAGAGCCTCAGGCCAGGGCAAGCTGGGAGTGCAGCAAGGGCTGAGGACACTCATGGCACACAGCCAGGGCCCAAAGCAGAGAGCAGATCTGGCAGCAGGTCTGGTTAGCCCAGGCTTGTTGTGGGCAGGGAGGTGCCCAGGGGCTGTGCCCATGGCCCCCAGTCACTGTGATCCAGCCGGCTCAGCCCGGCCGTAGGGTGTGCCCTGAGGTGGCTCCAGGGACACACGGGGTGATTTTCCAGTTGGCATCTCACCTCCTCCAGCCCTTGAGTGCCAAAATACTCCCCACCCCTTGGCAGCGGTGTCAGCCCTGACATCCCAGGGCACTGCAGTGTACCAGGTGGCACAGGCAGGGCTAGAATACTCCACAATATCCCCACCCCACAAAATCCTGCCCAGGATGGAGCAACCCTTGCAAAAAAAAACCCTGCTTGGGGGATCCACACACAGTATCCCCTCCCTCTTTAGCAAATGGAGCAACAGCACAAACTGCACAAAGGGAAAACTTGATGGGATTTCAGGGGGAGAAGTGTTCCCCCTGAGGCCAGCACTGTGTGGAGACAGAGCCCCAGCAAGGTGATGGGGGCAAGGCCCTCCTTGGAGATTCACCTAATTCAGCTGGAAATGGCTCCAAGCTGTGGCACCATGCCTCTGCTGAGCAGGAGGTGCATGGAGCCCTCCAGCCATCTGCAGCAAGATCCCTGCAAAGGTCTGCACAGGTTCCTGCGTGGCATCTGAAGGTAAGGCAGCAGTGAGGTCACCTACATGATGGCACCTGCCGGCCTTGTCCTGCCAGCCTGTGGACTGAGATCCAGCAGGAGTTTGCACATTCTCCAGTCCATGTGCCAGCCCTGTGAAACCACAGCTCATCCCTGCCTGCACTCTGCCAATGCTGATGGTTTCTGCTGCCCCACACCATTCCTCAGGCCCTGCTGGGCCCACTGGGAGCTGCACACACTCTGCAAGATGGAAATGATGATTTATTGGAGTATCTCCTGCCCCACAGAGAACAAAGGCTTCTCCAGACATGCGACCAGACCCTCCTGACAGCTCAGCCCTTCCCTGGGCAGAAAACACTGAAGCTCTGTGCCTCTTTCTTGTCTCCAAGCTGTCCCCTGAGCTCTCAGGGGCTCAGGATGAGCCATGAACACAGTCCAGCTCAGGAGAAGGAGAATGACAAGGAATAGCACAGGCAGCAGCACAAGAGACCTCCTACCAGTTTCTAGAAGTAGGGAAAAAAGGGAAAGTAAGAGGTGATGCCACAGAGAGCAGAGAGCTGATCTGTGAGAAGTCAAGCAGCAGAGACAACTGTTTCCCAGACCACTGAGCAGAGCCTTTATTAGAGCATCTCCCTCCCTTTTCTGTGGACAAGACACAGCACTGAAAGGTGAGCAAGAGATGCCAGCTGCGTACTGGACACTGTTACCAGCACCTGCATGGGCCCAGGGTCTGGAACTTGGCTTCCTCTCCTTCCCTCCCAAAAAGTGATGTCCATTCCTGCCCAGCATCAAAGGAGGTTCAGGCAGAGCAGCACAGCACACCTGGCCCTGCCAGCTCAGGAGTCCAACTTGATGAAGACTTTTGGCCTTGAGAAAATTTTGATTGCCTCGTCTATCTGGGAGAGCTTCCTCTCGAGCTCTACCCGCCTCTTCTGCATCTTGAGGCTGTCTCCACGCATTGGCAGCAGAACCAGGTCCCTTATCAGCTGCTCTTGGCCTGTAAAAAGAGAAAAAAAAAAGTTGTGTGAGTTGAAAAGCAAAGAAATCCACCCCTTTTCTAGTGCTATGAACTCAATGGCAGCACTGGAACAAGGACCTAGAATCCTTCTATTTAAAGCTCAGCTGGATGAAGACCTGAGGGACCTGCTCCAGCTTTGAGAACCAAGGATTGGACTAGAGACCTCTGAAGCTCCCTTCCAGCCAAAATCTTTCTAAGATTTTAGAAGCAATAGCAACCTTGAGATCAAGTCCACTGGACAAGTGTGCTCCAGAGAGCCAGTCCTGTAACCTGCAGGACACTGATTCCTCTTTCCATGCACACAGCTCACATCCTGCCTATATATGCCTTAATCCAGGCAACTCTCCAAGTGGCAGCAATACGTCCCTGTGTTTCTTCTCCCTTATCCTGCCTAGGATTGTTTGTTTTTCTAAGCTGGATTTGCTGTTTCTTTCCCTCTTACTCTGCTTCAGGTTGCCGAGGGTCTCCAGGCGCTGGCCCTCGGGCATCATGGAGTGCCCGGGCGGCGTGTCGGGGTCTGGCAGGTTTCGCAGCCGCTCCTCCGTCTGCTTGCGCCACAGCTCCTTCCTCTCCAGCAGGCTGGAGGCAAAGGAGAGCAGGTGTCAGCACATCTGGCACAGGCAGAGGCCAGGAATGTGCCCCTCAAACCCTGCCAGGTTCCATGTCACTGGCTGAGGACCCAGGGAGCAAAGTGCTGGCACACATCCTCATGGTGGGAGATACACCGTGTTTAAATCACACATGAGGACCAGCAAATGTGCTCCATACCCACAAAGGGCTG
Organism: Chloebia gouldiae; assembly: GCA_003676055.1. Taxonomy (NCBI): domain Eukaryota; kingdom Metazoa; phylum Chordata; class Aves; order Passeriformes; family Passeridae; genus Chloebia; species Chloebia gouldiae. The sequence continues at coordinate 4,145,525 of QUSF01000023.1, read as the reverse complement.
CTGGGAGAGATGCACTCAGGCCAACACGTGCTCCTTGGAGACAAGGGCTGCTGCTCCTCGTTTCTGGCTCACCATGTCCTCACCAAACCATCCGTTGGTCAATGGCAGAGTGAAGCCACACAGCAGCTCACGGCCAGGGATGCTGGCAGAGGACAGCACAGCCAAGGCACTGGCACCACAGTCAGTCCTAGGACAGGGTCTGTTTCCCATGCAGAACCTCAAAATGCACAGCACTAGCTGCATGTTCCTCAGAACCCAGGCCCAAGGCAGGATGAACCCCTGTGAGGCAGAGTGAGCTCTGCCTCTCCAAAACCAGACCTCTTCATGCCAAAGCTACATCACATGGAACAAAGCTTACAAAGGGGCAGGAGCACATTTCTCAAGACACAAAGAACTTCCCCATATCAGCATCATTGTACAACAGCAAGTAATGGAGGAGGAGACAAAACTCCCTCTGAGCCCTGTCACACTGGGCACGGGATGCTGCTTAAGCCAAGAAAGCAGGAGGAACAGCGTTTACTCCCCAGGGCACAGAAAACGGCACTGCTGCACATTGCAAGAGCACCTCTGTGCCCAGCCCATCTCTCTAGGCAGAAGCTGAGGGGTGCATCAAGGCTGTTACAGTCTCGTGGAGCAGAGAGGGGCACACATACTACTGGGGGACGTGGCCCTTTTGCTTGGCGTTGTATTCCTCCTGCTCCCGCTGCTTCTGCTCCAGCAGCTCGGCCAGCGCCTGCAGGGACTGGGAGCGGCGCAGCGGGGCCCGCCGGGCAGCGCAGGCGTTGTGCCTGATGAAGTCAACGCTCCTGCCCTCCACCTGCATCTGCAAGAAGAGATAGAGGCATCAGGGGCAGGCTGGCCACATGCACACAGCCAGCTGCCACTGTCCACATGAGGGAAAAAGCAAAAATGCACCACAAAAGATACTGAATTGTGTGACAGCAGGACAGGCACAGCCTGTCTCAGTGCACAGCCACAGACAGGCAGGAGCTATGGCCATCGTTTGGGGAGGCAGGCACCAAAAGCAAAGCCTAAACCTGGCCTCTTTAAGGTACCTGAGATGACCACATACCTTAAAAGCCAGAAGGACAGAAAAAAAAACAGGCTTGATGTAATCCCCGTGGCTCCTACTGGTGCATTTGGAGGGCAGAGGAAAAACAGGTTGGGTGCTCAGCAGGCCAAGAAATAGAATAGAACCCCTGGCAGAGCAGGAACTTTGCTGATCCTTGGGGCACTTCCCCAGAGACAGCACCTCCACCACAGCTCCTCTGCTGGACAAAACAGTGGAGAAGGGGCTGTGTTTGCATTTAAGATTTCCATGGTCTTCCTCCTTTGTAGATAATGTCCTGTTTAATTAAGTCATTCATGGCATTTAGGAACCAACAAACTGACAATCTCACACTTGCCAAGGGAAAAGGACATGAGTCATGGAGCTGTTTAGGAGCTCCCAAACAGACTACTTTAAAGGTTTAACTACTAATGCTGATTTCACTCTCCTTACTAAAACACACACTCATTTCCCAAATTTTTATCTAACATCCAGAAGCCACAGTTCCTTTGATTACAGTGGGAACAGCGTCCAAAACCCCAAGACCTCCTGCAAAGCCCTTGGAAGAGCAGATTTGAGATTGCTGGCAGGAGGAGGTGGAATTTTCACAGGGAGCTTCATTATCTCCTTAACTACAAGTGAGGGTGAAGCTAGAATTAACAGTCCCTGGATATCCATCTCACCACCCCAGTGACCAAGACCCTGTTCCTTCCCCTCAGCCAGGAACAGTATTTATAGCTCTCCCTACTCATGCAGCACATCTGACTCAACACTTTAGAAGACATGAAGAGCTCAAAGCAGGAGCAATGGATCAGTGCCAGGCATCCCTGGGATGGATGCAGTTAGTGTGTAACTCACCTTGGTTTCAGCACCCTGTGCCTCTGTGTCTGCTCCTGCTTTTGCTCTGACAGGCCTTGGGGACAGTGGTCTGCAGGGCCTGATCCCAGAGCCACAGCGGGAATACGCCCTCAGGAAATTCACAGCCTCGGGATTGGGAGGTGGGGAGGTCTCCTGGGAAAGGCAAGAAAAGATCCACTAGTGGAGGGAAGCTGGAGCAAAGAAAAACCCTCTCAACCAAGTTTGGGTGGTCAGCCACGAGCTCAGCCACAGGTTTCCAGCAGGCACACCACAGCACACACTTTCTGCCATGGCCTGGCAGAAGTTCTTGGGGGAAGAGAATCTGTAGTCAGCCAGCAAAGGCCAACAAACAGCAACAGATCCAGGCCTGGCCACTGAATGAACAGCTAAGAAACAGGGGAGGAACTCTCCATACATTTGGACCAAGCAGGTAGGCACGAGGCTGCCTGCTGAGGTGCTGCTCTGCTCAGCACCTCAAATCTGTGGTTATATCATTCCAAAAAGAAAAAGGAGCAGAGAGCAAAGGAGTCTGGTGGAATTGCACCTGAGGGGCATCCTCACAGGCTGTGGCACAGGCTGACAGTACTTGATGATGTCTATCAGGTGGTCTGGGACTATCTCAGACAGTCTTGTTGCAAACAAACCCTGAAAACTGAAAGTTGACACTGTGGCAAGTGGGTGACCTTATGAAAAATGCAGCTGGGGCACTGCTCTGCCCTTGGGAGTGATGGGAACTGCACAGAGCCATCCCCAGATCTTTACAAACACCCAAGGTCTCAGCTGAACTGCAGCTCCCTGGGGAAGATTTCTTCTTGCCTGGCCCATTCAGCTGGGCAGAGCTGCAGACAGGTGGTGGGACTGGGCAGCCACATTGGTGGGTTTGGTGTGAGGAGCAGGATGCCCTCAGCACTGCCCAGACTGTTCATGCTCCAAAGATGATCAGTCTTGTTTCAACAGGAGATCAGGATCTCTCTGGTATGTTAATGAGAATTGCCTTTACCTAGCACAGTTAGCTCAAAGTGTTTAAGTCTGTGACCTCAGGAGCACAGAGCACAGCTTGCCCAATGTCCCTCCACGGGAGCACTGGGACTGCCAGAACCTTTTCCAAGACAGCTAACAGCTACAGCCTCAGAGACAGATGACAGAGAAAAAACTCTGCATTAGTCATCAAGATCCAGCAGAATCAACTGAAACTCTGAGCAGCAGTAGCACAGAAGATGGAGTTCCTTCACAGGGAACACCTCAGCTCCAGGAGAACCACAGCAACAGTTAAAGCATCATGAGTCAGTGTCAGGGCCTCTCTGGAGGAATACACAGAGCACAAGTAATGCACCACGCAGAACCTGCCTGCGCAGAGACCACCCCCTTTCCCCAAAACAAAGGAAGAAATGAGCTCAATCTTCCTCTAACCCGGAGGATTTGTCAAACAAGAGCGTAGGCTTGTGTTCTTGAAGTGCTCGTGGGTTTGCTCCCATGTGTGGAAGGGTCACAGATACCAAAGAGGTTGGTGACACAGCAGGAAGAAGGGACACAGCAATTGGAACCACTGGCTTGGGAATCATCTTGCCAATTTTTACAGTTGTTATCAATACACGTCACTGTAACATCAAAAGCTGGCCACAGATGAAAGGGAAGCAAAGCAAAGATGAGGAGGGACTTAAAGGCTCCAACTCAGCACTCTCACAGGCTGTGCTGATCTGAGGCCTCAACCCTGACTGCCTGGAGATGTCTGTGTGCCCCCCCAAGCAGTGGTTGTTCACCAGGACAATCACCTGGGGAAAAAGGCAGGCCTGCAGATCTACCCACAATCCATGGGGTAAAACACCACAGCCTTTTGGCACAAACCCCAGAGAAGTGCTGCCCCAAACATGAGGAAGCTGAAAATCCAGATGGGAGCATCCCCTGGCAGGAAATATGGCTACGAGGGGGAAGCAGGACAGGGATTGTGGCAGCAATCACCCACTGGACCCAAACCACACGCTCTCACTCACAGCCCCACTGCCACACCTGCCCCTTGTGCTTCACTGAGATGCCCCCAGATCCTGCAGGCTCCAGGACTCCCCTGTCTCCATCATGTTCCTCATGCCTGAGCCACTCCCCAAGCCTGCAGAGTTCAAGAGCTCCCCCATAGATACCAACCTGCAGTTTGGCCTTCACCTTTGACTCCACATTTTCGTATTTCTGGGATTTCCACAGAGCTTTCACAGGCTTGGGCTGGCTGAGCTCTTGGGCTCGCTCCTTCTCTTTGCACTTCTTCTGAATCTCCTTTATCCGCCTCACATTCTCCTTCTCGTAGTCCTTGGCCTCTTTCCCTGCTCAGCAAGGGGAGACACACCTTCACCTGCCAGACACTGCCATGGGATGCAGCCACAGATCCCTTCCAAAGCTGGTTCAACAGCCAGGAGAACCAGCAAGTCCTTCCCTCTCCTGCAGACTAGACCATCTCTGCATCTTTTGCAAAGATGTTCTCACATCCACATACACAGGCACCCTTCCCAAATCCTGCCTGGCTTCACCAGCTAGGAACTCGCCACATTAAACATCCTCAATAAATCAAGGTTTAGTTTGATTCATATAGAAGCTTGACAATAAAGAATTCCATATTTTTGCACCTTTTTTCAAGTCCTTCTTCCCATTTAAAACCTGAGCCTGGAGCCAAAACACCACTGGCTCCAGCACAGGTGACTCCACTGCCAGGCCAAAAGCTGCAGATGGGGTGACCAGCCCTGTGAAGCTCAAGCTCTCCTCAGGCAGCAGATCCTGGGAATCCACCCCAAATCCCCGATGCTTCATCCCCGGCCCCAAAGGCAGCTGAAGCCAGCAGTGACTTGGCTGTACTCACTCTTGACTGGCATTCCCTCATCAAGGGAGATCCCTTGGAGCTGCAGTAAGAGGCTGAGTGTCCCTTTCTGTCCCCTCTCCAGGAAATCCTTTCCGCTGGGGCGAATGCGAGGGGCTGGCTGGGCCGGGCGGGCACTGCCCAGCGCGGGGCAGGGGTTGGGAACTGGGTCCAGGGAGGTTAAACACAGCTGCTGAGCATTTCCTTCCAGCCTCCCTCGAGCTGCAGGGAAAGAAAAGGAGAACCTTGTCAGGAAATGATCTTACCTCAGTGTTCTGCACCCACAGCCCACAAACAACACGATGACCCCCCTCTTCACCTCTGCCTTATGCTTTCCCATCTTTCCACCAGCTGTACAGACTACTTTAGGATCCCATCAGAAGCACCTTCATCAGTGTGAATAGAGACTGTCGAGGACACCAAAGGATAAGGACATCCAGCTGTGTCACACCAAAGCACAAACCCCCAAACCTGTACCAAGCATCAAGGACTCACCTGAGACGGGGCGTTTGTAATACTCTGGAAAGAGCGTTGGGTCTGGAGGAATGGGTCCAGAAATCCTGGATGGCCCTTCACACATCCTGCCACACGTTGCTCTGCCTCTGCCACAGAAACTGACCACCACTGAGAACAGAAATGAATAGGGCTCACTGAGCCACTGAAAAGCTACATTTAATATACATATATAGAGTGGAATTTCTGATTTTTATTTGACACCTCACCCCCAGCTCCAGAGATGTCCTGCAGGTAGAAACCACCACAAATTGGACTCTCTGCAGGTGAAGGGTCCAGCAGCCCTGTCCATGCTGTGGGTCAGTGTTTTAACCAGTGCTGAAAATGCCCACAGTTACTGTAATATTGGTACCTTCGGTACAAAAAAATCCTTTGTGGCTTTGTTCTCCCATATGGAAACAATGAATGCAGACACAGAAGGAGTGACCAGGAAACACGAGGCAGCTGGCCATCATCTGACAGGTTTTAGCCTGAGATTTGAATTATCCTGTACCCTGGGCTCCCTCTAAATGGTTCCTGTGGTTCAAACACAATTTGTCCAGAGGAAGCTGAAGGTCCTGCCCCACATGGCCATATCCTCCCTGAGAACACACCTGTGCTGTCCCCACCCCTGAGCAGGCTGGGGCTGACCCTCAGAAGGACAAACACTTTACAAAAAGACAAAACATTTCCCTCCCGGACCATGTGGGGCAGAGATTGGATTTCTGGGGATGAGCCCAGATGGTTTCTCAGGTCTTGGGGAGAGCAGAGTTACTTGCTTATAAGAACATGTTTTTAATTTCTGAAGTACTTTTCAAAGCACCACAGAACCACAAGCCCCTGCCCTGGCCCACACAGGTCCCTGTTGCTTCTCTTCTCTCCATGACAGAAGCACAGACCCTTCCACCAGGAAGGGACAGGAGCAGCCAGCATCAATTTCCCTACACTGTTCACCAAGATCTCCTGGACAGCATTTTTATACCTACAACAAACCCACTCAGAACATGAGCATGCAGGATGCCACAGCAGCAGGCACAGGCTGCTGGGGAGCTCTCAGCAGATGCCACAAGAGCCTCATCAGAGTCACACCACAATTTTGACAGGCGCCAGGGCAGCTTGGCTGGAGTCACTGCTGTAAGAGCTGGGGCTACAACCTGTACTCCCTGACTCCTGAGGCAGTAATTTAAACATTTCTGGGACAACTTCGATGGAAAGAATCCCTTTCAGGATCCTCAGCATGCCAGCACTGACGGGACACAGCATCTGCAGTTTAATTTATAAACCAATAAACGATCAGTGCAAGGCTGAGTGAATCTGGCTCATAGCAACTAATGCACTGCAGTCTTCCTTGCTAAATCACCCCTGTTGACATGAGACCCATTAGCAAAATGCTGTTATTCATCTCCTGGACACAACGAGGCAGAGGCAATGCAAGCAGTGCTGACTGCTGCACACCAGTATGCATGTGCAGCCTATAGCCAGCTGCTCTGGAAAAGCTATTTCTGAAAAGCAGGCACAGACTCTCAGCCAGAGATAAAAGAATGCTGGCTTGGTATTATTTAATCTCCTCGATAATGGATCAACTAAGCCAGAACAGCCTCTCTTATTCTAGAGGAAAAAAAAAAAAAGAAAAAAGAAAGCGTTCACCATGAGCTCACTCCAGAACAGCTACTGGCTTTGAAATGCACATCTGATCTTGATCTGAACTCGAGTCCCAACCCAGTGATTTACACGCAAAATGACAGGCTGAAATCAAGACCTGTAACAGAGCAGACAATTATTGCGGGGGACTGAAGGAGGAAAGGCAAGCTGATGGGAGGCGGGGGATGAAGGCTCATTTTATACCTTCACATCCCAACTGCACCCTGCCCTGCTGCAGGGAATTTGCAAATTTCACCCACTCCCTGATTTGCAAGTCACATCACCTCTGGCATGGGATCTTGCAAGATCAGACAACCTCATTACAATAGGGAGCATCTTGTCCATGTAGGGGCCTACAGGGACACAGCCCCCAGCAGCAGTGCCCCAGCCAGGGGCACAGACCTCTCCAGCTGCTGCTCTGCTCCTGCTGACCAGGGGCCCACTGGGGGACACGGGTGACAGACCCTCATGGCTCACTCCTGCCAAGAGGGACTGTAAGACCTCTGCTGTCACTCCCACCTGCTTCATTTCTTGGGACAGCTTTGCAACAGCAACAGCCCTGTGCTGAGCCAATTCCACTCACTGCCCCTGCATCAAACAAGTCACTTCTTTCACTGGGTTTGTTTTCTGCCCATGTAAGCTTTTGTCCAAAAGGAATGGGGATCAGAGAAGCACTGGAGCAAGCACCAGGGAAACACAGCAGGAGCACATATGAACACAGAGGAGAGGGATGAGGGAACAGGGTGAGCTCTCTTGGGGGCTTTCCTGCCCCCAAGAAAGCACCTGCTTCACCACCACATCAGAAACCTAAACAGCACCAGTGCCGTATCCAACCTGCTGCCACCAGACACACATTATTTATGCATTCACAGGCTGCGAGATTCAGGCACACTCTGCAGAAGCAGGCTGAGTTAAGTCCAGGCAAACAGATGTATGTGTGCCACTGCTCTCTGTTCCTGCCCCTCGCCAGCCTGCAGACTCCCTAGGGAAGAGTCACAGCTCCCAACCACTCTGCACAGCTACAGGAGGCACAGAGCAGTTGCTGGAGTAACCCAATAACTTCAACACTGCTCACTCAGCCCCGTGTGCTGCTCCCTCCACCACAACCATGGCTATATGCTGGCCTAGGAGCCAAGCAATGCAGGTTCCAATTCTCTCTCTCTCAGAGTGTCTGCAAGTTTAATAACCATTTACTCGACTCCGTGCCCTTTGCTGCAGCTTGACCAAGTGGCAAAAATGCTGCTTATCCCCCTGGTAAACTGAGCCCTTTCAGAGCCTGTAAGAACCACGGCTTCCTTTTGTGGCTTGTTTTTGACATTGTAGTTAAGGTAACTGCAAAACATGGGAACAAGCAATCCCCAGGCAGGTGCATTTCACAGCCTTGAGCCTCGGCATCTGACTTTGAAGCGTTCCCTCTTTTTCACAGATGACATTTTCACTGTGCCTGGGTCCCTGGCCAGGAAGCTGCTACCACACACAGAGCTGATGCCAGCCCAGGTTCTTGCCTTCATGAGCCAATCTCTGCAAAAAGCATGGGAAAAAACATCCCACGGTTGCGATAAGCTGTGATAAGCAGAGCAAGTCATCTGCAGCAAATCAAAGGGCTAATCTCCGTGCAGCTGGTCTTGCATGTTTGATTCCTTCCTCAACAGTTTTATCTGAAATGAAAAGTCACATCAGGATAACTTCCACGCCTGAGGGCTGCACTAAAACAGCACCAATGGATCTGCGACCATGCCTCCCAAAAACCTGGGAGTTGGGACCAGGGATCAGTGTGCTGTGAACCTACCCATTGGTTTATGTCCCTACCTGAGCCTTCTCTTTGCTAACTGCTATGAGGGAGATTAATATTCTCCTTTTAATACTATTCCCATGCGGATTTCCCCAGGTCTCACCAGATCTTCCCCATCTGCCAGTCTCAAAAGACCCATTTTTCCTTTTGTCTCTCTGAAAACAAAGGCACAGGTAGAGCCAGGTGCGATACTGGCATTTGCATTTCTGCGAGCTGGCGTCTACCAACAGCTCTTTAGGAATGAAGCCAGCTTGGGCAGTCTGCAGGGAGGAGCTGAACGAGGGCCGTGCTCGGCACTGGAAGGTGGGCAGAGACTGCTGTGGGTACTCCAGAGCTGCAGCCCAGTCCTGTCTCTGCAGGGCAGGGACGGATGAGGACGCGGAGCCGCCGCCTCAACGCGTGCGATTCCTCTGGGGTGCGAGGACGAGCCCCGTGCTGAGGCTGCGGCTTGTGCGGCAGCCCCCACCTCCTTCGGCCGGGCTGGCACGGGACATCCAGCCCGGGGGACACGCGCTGGGAGCCGGCACCGCGCGGAGCGACAGCGGCCACGGCCGGGGGACCGGACAGCGCCGGGGGAACCGGAGAGTGCCGGGGGACCGGAGAGTGCCGGGGGACCGGACAGCGCCGGGGGAACCCTGGCTCCCTTCGCCGGGGCTCGGGAGGCGCTGCCAGCGGCGCAGTGCCGGGGCCCCGCAGCCTCCCCCGGGCGCTGCCCCTGCCCCGGCGCCTCCCGGCCGGGCTCCCCGCCGTCCCGGGCCGGGCCGGGGGCTGTGCGGCTGCCCGAGAGGACTCACCAGGGAGGAAGGCCGCGGAGAAGCGCTCCCGGCCGGGCCGGGCTGCGCTGGGCCCGGCCCCGCCGCTCCCCGGCCCCGCCGCTTCCGCCGGGAGGGGCGGGCCCCGCGCGGCTCCGGGCACCGCCGGTCGCGCCCGGCGGCCGCGGCACACGGGGGACGCCGAGCCCCCGGCCGGCCCGGCCCCCGCTGCACATCAGCTGCGTTAAACACACAGGGATGGCACGGGGGAATCCGGGGTTCACGGCTGGAATCCGCTTCGCCCAGCCGGGCGCTCCTGGGGTCCCGCTCTGCCTGCGCAGGCAACTTCAGGCTGCAGCCAGCCCACGAGAGGTCTTTTCGCCTCTCCGCACTATTCTGCGGTCATTTCTCCTTCTCACACAGCAGTCTCGGCTCCCTCCTTCCTTCACTGCGATCATCCGGAGGTGTTTTGTGCTTCTTTCTTATAGAGGAGCTGCACTTTAGACTGTTCTGCCCAATACAAACTTAGTGACAAAGGCACAAAGTAAAGTTCTCAGTTCCAGGACAGCTTCAAAACAGACCCCAAACTGGCATGAAAACACGGCTCTTCTACCTGAATGAAGGTGGTGACTGCCAGGTGAGCTCAGGACACATTATCTCATCCATTTTACACAGCACACAGATTCCACAGGCATTAGATGCTCACACCTATGGCAGGATCATTGAGTACAACTCCTGGCCTGCACAGGACAACCCCAAGAATCCCACCCTGTGCCTCCCACAGCATTTTCCAAATTCTTCGTGAACTCTGGCAAGCTTGGGGCCACAACCACTTCCCTGGGGAGACTATTTCAGTGCCCAACCACCTTCTGGGTGAAGAACCTTTTCCTAATATCCAATCTAACCATGCCCTTCCTTCACACAGCTCACAATAGAGATGAGAATGTGCAGAGCACAAGAGCAGCCACATGCTCCTACCCTTTAAAACAGCACAGCAGCAGACTTGTTCCTGTCAGAGTCTGGAAAGTAAATATCCAAAGGTAAATACATAATTTACACACCAAGCAAAGAAAGTGGTCCCATCAATACCGCAGGGATTTTGCTTACTTGGTGCTTTCTGGCAACTTTTACAATAAGTGGGAAATGAATGAGTCTCCTGTTTACTTTTATTAAGATGGTTTTAGCTTGACCAAATCAAACACAAACACACAGCTGCATAGAGAATTCCCTCAACAAACACAACTTTTTATTTCTGTAGAAAACATTATACTTTTCAGGAAGGTCCAGCTTATGGAACAGCAGCGTGCATGTTAATATACATAAATACACAGGGTTACAATTTAGTGGGAAATTAATTTTAAAAAAAGCTTTCAAGTACACAAAACAAATGTAGTAAAATTAAACTATCCTTTCCACATACCTGCCTCAGAGAGAAACATTTCTCAAAAGGAATGAACTTCCACCCCATCACTTTCCAACAAATCTCTCCACTGAACACCAGCTGCAGGAGAGCATGAAGATGGGCTGGACCAGAGGGTTAATAGCCAGTGTTTGAAATCAAGAGCACATTTACCCATGGCAGTTCAGTCCGGGTTCTCTCAGCTATCAGGATGTGTGTAGTGTGACAGTTACCCAGCCAGCACATTAAGAGAGCTGCAAGAGGTAGGAAATACCTCCTTCCTTCCACTTTCAGGTCCCTGAAAGGTTCATGCTGTACAACTTTGTTACCCACGACACTGTGGCAGTCCCCTGACCCAGGGAGGCATTTATTTAGTAACAGTCACAGAAATGAGAACGCGGCCCCACAGGCACGGCAGGGGTGCTGCCAGGCAGTAAACACAACTGACATAAGCACAGAGCTTATGGAAAAACAGCTGCTGGATGCAGGCAGCCACTTGAGTAGAAGGAATAATGTCTACAGATATGGAAGAATAGCTCAATGCATCACAGACTTCCTGAATATTTTCCTGCCAAGACACCAACAACTGAGAATTATAGTATCATTTAAATAAAACATCAGTTTGAATGAATTTGAAAGACATTTACCACATACAGGAAGCCAAAAGGCTGATCCTTATGTACTAACTTTAATCCATTCCTTCTACTTTTTGTCCTATAGGAGTTTAGAGACTTGTTACATCACTAAACTCTTTCCTAAAATTTTACAAACTGAGGATTAAAACATAAATCAGTCTCCAAGAGAGAAGAAAAAGGCATCTGAACAACAGATACTCCCTGATCTTGCTCTACGTGCTCTCATGGTTAAATCAGCAACCTGTGCAACGGGGGTTGTGTCCCATTTCCAAGCCACGCAATGGCAGAGATCCCACGATTCACTTCAGCTACTGCAAGTGCAAAGGGCAATTCAAGTTTTCCTACCAGTCTCCAAAGACAAAAATTAAATGTTTGCAAAAAACAGAAACATTTAAAACTCTTCAAACAATTTAAACCAGAACTGTTCCTATCAGAACATATTTTACATGTTTAAAAAAATCAAGAAACTCAGGCTATTAAATAAGAATCTACATATCTTAAAAACTGGGTTTTTTTACATTACAGCCATAAATGTTAATCGTCCTATTTTTCCAAGGTAGGAATGCTCATAAGTTATTTCTTTGAAGTGCCTCACAGAGGTTTTGGTTGGCATCTGGTTCCTCAGTCATCACCTCCACAGTCTCCCACTCACCTGACCTACTGGATTTCTTGATGGCCTCTACCACACTCTGCATGTAGAGGCCATCTTCGAAAGAGGCTGCCATAGACACAGGTTTATGATCCCACGTCCGACGGTCCTCCTGCTCTTGGAAGGACTGCCGCAGGGCTTGCACCATGTACACCATTCCTTTCAGGTAAAGCAGCGGGATGTCCTTGAAGCCCTTATCCAAAAGGCCCTTGTTGAGAGGCAGAGAGTCTGTAAACAGCAGCTCTTCCTGGAGCGCAGTGTTCTTCTGCCCGTACAAGTCTGTCCCACGAGCTATGAGGCGACCGGCAGAGCCCACAATCATGACCTCGTGGGTGAAGGATCCGGGCATGTTGAAGTTGAGAGTCACAGTGCAACAGACACCGTCGCTCATGAGCATCTGGAAAACGCAGAAGTCATCGCTGGTGACGTGGCGGATCCCGCTGATGGCCGTGTTCTGCTTCACAAAGGTCTTGAGCAAACCGTGCACCTTCTGAGCTCTCCTGCTGGTGAGGTGAGTCAGGAGGTCGATGATGTAGGTGCCCATGGTGTGCAGCCCACCCCCTCCCATGAGCTCGTCACAGATCCAGTTGTACTTGTGGCTGAGCAGGCTGCCCCCGTAGACTCGCACGTCGCAGATGATGACGTTGCCCACGTAGTGCTCCTCTATCAGCTGCTTCATCTTCACAAAGGCGGGCAGGAAACGCAGAACGTTGCCAACGATGCTCATCAGCTTGGGGTAATACCTGGCAGCTGTGACCATCCTGAAGGCATCCACAGAGGTAGCAGCTTTCTCACACAGCACGTTCTTCCCTATTCCTGCAGCACAAATGAAAAAATTATACAATATTTAGCACACTTGAGCAAAACATACTCAGATGTCAAGATGTCAAGAAGTGGTGTTTTTAAAAGTTGGGCTTTCCTGCTGCAATTTCTAAGGTAAAGATCTGGGAACTAAAGTAGGAATGCCCAGTCCAGCAAGACTCAATGCTGTTTCCAAGATGCTCCAGCTGCAGAGCTGACAAACTCTCACAGAGGGAGACTCCAAACAAAGAGAGGATTTTTACGTAACGAAAGATAAATGTCCAAATGGCATCACATGGCATCAAAACAAGACACAATATGAGTGCTATAGTTAAAAAATTATTTGAATACCTGTATAGCCAGAGGACAGAAAGAAAGAAAAAAAAAACACGTACCCTGCAGGGAAGAGGTGGGGGAAGGGGAGATTTGATTTTCACTTTGTATTTCACTATCACTACACAATTTTTTTTTAATTAATATAAATGGGGCATACAATTTACTTATATAAAAAGGGTATATGTAAAAGACATACATACAGATTCTGTGTAGAGAACACAAGAATTAGAAATAATGTTTTGGTAAGTGGACTGTTTTAAAACAACCCTTTCTAATTAGAAAGCAAATCATTTTGGTCTGCACATACAGCTTGCTTGTACAATCAGACAAAAGGTGACTGAGTTACATGGACAAGAGCTGCACCCCCAAGCTGACACACTACACTGTTATTGTTCCTGATGCACTTTACATTGTGCTCAGCCTAAACCAATGGGGCAGTCAATAATCCTCTTTTTTTCCCCTGGCTGTAAAGCAGAAATTAAATAATACAAAAGAGCATGACAGTACAAGTTTTAACTAGTTCTTACATTTGGAGCTTTTCTGGTATCCCTCTTCTCATGGCAGGGCTTTACTTTTTACCTTTTTTTCCTGTTTTACATCTGTTCTGATTAAATACTTATCTAAACATTTTTCAGCGTAACAACCATGTTATTCCTAACATGGTTATTACAGACACCAACTGAGGATGCCAGACCTGAAGGTCAGTCATGGCACACCACAGTTTCTGCCCAAGAATTGCAGGAATCACTGCACACGGTGGTGGGCTCCTCTCTGAAAGCTCCTCCTGAGCCAGAAGCAGACTGTGCTCCCTGCTCAGCACAGCTTTTAATTGAGTCGCAGTGAGAAGGCAGCACACAGGCACTTTAATCGGTCTGTGGCACGCGAGGGGAAGGCACGTTCCCCGCCGTGGCTCCTGCTCGCCGCGCTCCCCCTCCCGGCTGCACCCAGCCAGCCCTCCAGGAACCCTCCCCGGGCCAGCGGCCGGCTCGGCCAGGGGACAGCTACGGGAGACTCAGAACCTCTGCTTCCAATAGACACAAGTGAAACCCAGTCAGAAAATGGGAAGACTACAAGTGAGAAATCCCCTATACGAGTCTACAGCAGCTTTAATGAACAAAGGGTCAGGTTAAACGTCCAGTGGACACCCTGGGTGTCCATTGGTAACCCCCATTTCAGGGACCATTTCTGACTCCCCTGTTCCCAGTCCTGCTGCAAGGGAAGGCACAACACTCAGTTCAGTACTTTTCAGGACTAGCTGAAGCACCTGGACAAGCATCTGGAGCTGCTCCAGTCCAGTTTATCTGCCTTGTTTAAATGCTGCTTGTCCCCAGGCAGGTTACAGTAAATCACCACAGAGAAAGCAAAGGGGTGCTTGCAGCATCTCGAGCAGATCTGTACCCTCAAAGCTTGCAGAAAACCAAAGTGACTCTTGCTCCACGGGTACAGCTCTGCAGCCAGTGCTGCGCTGGTGCTGCTCCCCTGCTGCCCAGCCCTGGGTCCCTGCAGCAGGGACTGAGAGCAGAGACAGCCAGCCTGGGGACAGCCCTGTCACACGGGCTCTCCTTGCTCTGCTGACCAGCCTCACCCTCTTGTGGCAGCCCAGGCTGAGCCACTTGAGGAGCTAAAAGTGGCTGATGCCTTTTTTTGGGATGGCAGCAAGTGCAGCACACTGACTGCTGAGCACAGCCCACTGTGCACTGCCAGAGTGCCACGATGGAGACCTGGGAACACAGAACAGCTCTGGGATAATCCTGCTGTTGCCTTCAGTGGAACATCCCAACAGCTGTCCCCAGGCTCACAGAGATGGCCGTGAAGCAAGGACAAGGGCAAAGTCAGAGATGGCTACAAGGTCCCTTACCAAGGCAATGGCCATGCCTTTTGTTTTTCAAGGCAGTGCAGCTTACCTCCCTGGGATTGTTACTATTGTTTTGGTAATGAATAACCTGAACTTTGTACCATATTGTTTTCCTAAACCACAGCTGCAAAATTTTCAGTTGAGGTCCTCACCAACCAGGAGACACGAGAGCATGCATGGGTGCATTTAACTGTGGGACACGAACCACAACACAGACATTTGGTGAAATTTATTTAGTTCCTCTGAGATCAAAAGAAGCGTAAATTTAAAGAAAGCTTCTTGCTTTGCCTGTTGTGGAGATAAACCATAAGATTACACTGATTTTAATATGAACTATCCCCTGGGCTTTGATCTGTTCTGTCTGGTTCATGAACTCAAACCAGTGTCGCTGCTTTGTCCCCAGGCTTGTTCATGGATGCCTGTCAGCAAGAAACTTAGGCAAGGAAACTGCACCACCTAGAAAAACTGGGTTTTTTTTCTCCTCTTTACCAAATGGAAGCATAGGTTTTTCAAAAAGTAGAAAAATGTACAAAAATGAGTGATAAAAGTGTCACAATTTTAAAACAAACAAACCAAGCCCATCAAAACACAACACCAAGACCATTATTACTGCATCACTTCTGACATTTCCTAAAGCCCAGTCTCTTGGCAAGTAAACACCGATCTGTTATAAAAAATTCACACATAATTCTCTGATTATAATAATCACTGTATCAATCTCAACTTCCAAAAAAAAAAGTTGCTGCCACCTTTGGCCCTACCCTGGTTCTGTGTTCCTTCAGAACATTCAGGCACAGGAAACCACCCGATATTGGCTTTAAATAAGTCATGATATACTGGGCAGCAGACCTGCAAATACCACTGCAATGAACCTGGAAAGCTGAGAGGCAAGGTCAGCACCACACTGGTCTGAGATGTCTGCAGCACTTTACAGACCAGAACATCTCAGGACAGAAGAAGTGATTGTTACCCTTTCCTGCTTCCTCCATGCATCTCCCTGGCTTTTTCAGCCTTCCACTTCCTAAACTTGCATTCGACCATACATACAACCTCTGTATTTCTGCACCAGCTTTACATCCCTTTCCTCCTCTGGATAATGTCACTTTATGTGTTCCCAGCCTTTCATTTAGAAAACCTAATCCCTTTTAGTTACTAATCCATCAGAGAATGGTGAATCCTCTCCTTTTTAGCCCACTTGATCTTCAAGAGCCACAAGATATACTGAAATGCATATTACTTAACAAGAGCTTTTAGCATATTTGAAGAGCTAAATTCTAACTTACAGTTCAAATATTTAAAAATCAGAATACCTTAAAATTCAAAGGACAGTACTCTAACAAGGTAAACAACCAAATCTAAAAGTATAAAGAAAAGGGAAAAAAAGCCTGAAATCTCTCTCTGCATATCTAAGAGGCATTGCAAATGTTTGTGCAGGGACTTGTTTACTTCCAAAAGAAATTACTGTAGAGAAAAGAGGCACAACAAACCACCCTGGCTCACATGGTCTGAGATTACCTGTCCTAAAATTAACTTGTGTATCTCCTGTAAACACAGCAAAAATATCACCCTTGTTATTTACAGAATTACACGCAAACTGACACCCACGCTGCACTACAGGAGAGGACATTAACACTACAAAGTCACACACTGGGGAATTAAGAAATGTCAGGATGCCTGGGCAGTTGGCTCCCATCTCCCTGCCCAACCAGTCTGGGGTGTCATCCTTTCTTTCTCATCTAGCTGGATTCCTCCTGCTGTCCCCAGCATCTGCCCTCCTGAGTCAGGTAGGATTCCTACACCTAGGACCACATCAGCCTGCTATGGACATGGATGTGCCAAGAGTGCTCCAGGTAGTGGCCAGGGTCACAGCTAAAACAGCATTTCTTAGCTCCTAATTCACAAGATTCTACTGAGTGCCTACAAATATTTTTTCAAAGGCTTTCAACTTCCAAGTTTGATTTTACTTGTGGAGAAAGCATAAAGCAGAGCTGAACAACCTTTCCCTTCCAGGCAAATCTCAGTTTCCTAGTAGAGAATGTGGGAAAATCTAAAATGAATTAAACAATTTGGTTGGGTTTTTTTTGTTTGGTTGTTTTTTTGTTTTGTTTTTGTTTTTGTTTGTTTTTTTTTTTTTTGTTGCTCTGGGTTTTTTTAATGTGCAAAAAGCCATTTACCCTCTCATTATTGTCTTTGATACAGCTGATTTTTGTTGCTAACTCCCTACCATAACTTCAGTCATCACTCAAGCAAAATATTTTAGCCCAATTGGTTCAAGCAGATCTATAAGCAATTATTAACAGTATTAAAAAAAAAAAATCCCAGGTAACCCTTCTCACAAATGCCACACAAAATTTTTAGCAGTGCACTTGCCCATTGGTGCAACCAGAACTGTACTGGGGTAGCAGCTCCAAATCTCAACCTGCCAACAAGCTACAGATTTTTGGTCCAACTCCAAGGATAAAAGGTACCTAGAGCCTTCACAGCAATTTGCCGAGTCAGTGGTGGAGGGATGTTGATGCAAACCAAATCCACGTCCTGATGCAGCAAGACATCGTCAGTCCGACTGGTGTAGAAGGAGATGTTCATCTCCTCTGCCAGCTGCTTGGCTTCCTCTTCAGTCTTCCCCCACAGAGCTTCAATGGAGAAGCCTTCTGCCCTCAGCAAGGGTACCAGGACCCGGGCAGCACTACCAGTTCCAAACACACCCACTCCAGGGAGCATTTTCATTCTTCATTCATTTATTCAAGCATCAGGGTCTACACACAGGCCTTCAATAAAATGTTCGGCTCCTCAGCTCGGTGTTCCATCCACAGCTCCTGAAATGTGAGAAGTTACAAGTCATGATCAGGAAAAGGCACATTGTGGTATCAAACACACCTACCCTGAACGCCACCTTCTGTCCTTTGTATGGCTTTCAAAATTCTCAAACATCCTAGTGACAAAAACCAAAACCCCCAAAAGGTGCAATCCATAGAGGTACAGTATTAAGGGACAAACCCAACAAACCTATTGCAGAAGAATGGTAAGAAAGCAGCCTGACAGAGTCATGTCCTCAGCTTCAAAGCTCAGCACACGGGGACAGAAACACACACAAGAACACAGGATAAACCAGACACAGAGAGGCACAAACTGGGAGTGACAGGAAGCACCAAGAGGACAGGACATGGAGTCTGCCACACCAGCAGTAAAAGCAGTGCTGCTCTATTTGTGATGATGTAAGTCCCTAAATGAGATAAAGGTTTGTGACATGAGGTAATATCTTTTATTAGACCAATTGAAATAGCTGGAAATAATAGACATGCTTTGGGACACATAAATCTTTCTTCCAAATTAAATACACAAACTGAAAACAACTACTTGGACCTTAATGATTTTATGGCAAATAGATAAGTCAGTCTAGAGAAGATTTAGAAAATGTATCCTGTGGGGAAAGCCTGGATTCAGTGAGCTTGTTTTGCCTGGGGAGGAGAAGCCTGCAAGGAGAGAGAATGCCAATTTTTAAATACACAGAAATCTGCTTGCTGAAAGGAAAAGGGCGCTCCTCTGTGTCCACTGTGGGTAGGTAAAGCTTCACTTAGGACAGTTAAAAATATCTCCTTCTGCCAATGCCACTTAGTCTCCAGGAATGCAGGGTTTGCACAGAATTATTATACTCCCTACAAACAAACAATTGGCCAAGTCACACTCCTTTTGTTCTTCCAAATATTTCCTGGTA
The DNA here is from genome assembly GCA_003676055.1 of Chloebia gouldiae. Classification (NCBI taxonomy): domain Eukaryota; kingdom Metazoa; phylum Chordata; class Aves; order Passeriformes; family Passeridae; genus Chloebia; species Chloebia gouldiae. Next base: position 4,126,713 of record QUSF01000023.1, on the reverse strand, counting down.
AATCAGTTCCCTCAATCACTACCTGCCAGTCTGCCTTAGCACAGCTGCTGTCCACACCTGGCCAAACCACCTTTAGCTCTTTAGCACCAGCTTCAAGGAGAGATGTCAGAAGTCTCCTCAATCTCTGACACCACAGTAACCTACAATCCAGCTTTTGTTCTGTGCCTTTCTGAATTCTCCTCTGCTACACCCACTTGACCTTTTTGGATTTTTTTTTATTTTTGAGAGAAAAACATGACTAGTTCCATTTTTGTTAGAAGCTTACAATGAAAAAGCAAAGACCATATTTAAAAAAGAGAACTGGTACCAGCACCAGATCAACACCTTTGGAAAATACACTTCTAAGCAGCAAGAATCATGGCCTGTTTCAGAAGCAGTGTTATTCATCTCCCCATCTCAAGATACTCACATTGAGTTACAGCACATAAAAGCAAATCCTGACACAGCATGGGCAGTACCAGCACAGAAGTGGAATTGCTCCCAGTGCTTTGTTTGCAATCAGCATCTCATTACTCTGGGGGTGCCTACACTGCCCAGCATGTGTTATAAAACTGAGCCCTGACTGAATTCCTAGGTATTTCTGTACTACAGACACTAAACTAGAAAACAGAAATGCTTGAGATATTTATCTTGCAAAATGCACGAATCTTTACAGATGCTATAAAACAAGTTAATGAAATATTTACTTAATTAATTCGGTATGTTTTTCCCTATTCTGTGTGATGCAGCATTTGCAGTGATACTGTCACTGTCATTCTTTATAAGTCCACTGGCATAAATTCCTTTTTATCCAACATTTAGCAGAACACTCAAACAAGGCAGTGACAAAGATCAAAAGGATCTTGAAAATATTTACTAGTCTACATAAAAGGGTGGGACTCTGGGAGACTGGCAAGGAGGATGGCTTCTACCCAGGCTTGCTTTATATAAATCACCAAAAAAAAAAAAACCAAAAAAACACAAATCCAAAAAACCTTGCAACTGGATGCACAGTGGGCATGACTACTGAAGTGCCCACAAATCTGTTTAGCAGTTTATGGTCTCTAAGAGTGAAAAATTCTTACAGCAGAAAGAACATCTTTGTTTGAAGGGACATAAAGTGAGGTGGAACAGAGACCAGGTGAGTGTCTGCCTGCTTGCACCAAATCACCCAGCACCACAATGGCTCAGAAAAGGCTGAATACACTGAAAATGCTCAAGGAGAACACCACAGTATATGCAGCAGGAGACTCCTGCTACTCAGATAAGCTGATTTTTGTAACAATCACTCAGTTTAAGTGTTACTCTTCCCTGTTTTCCATCCAACTGCCTCTTAAAAATAATCTCAGTCAGGTGGAATTAATTTTAAACTCACTTCTCCCAAAACATAGTATGCTTCTACATTGGTATCACCAGGAGCCATTGGCACAAACCTACAAAATCTGCTGATTAGCTACCATGCACCAGTTCCTGATGCTACAAGAACTTCAGCTCACCACTAGTACCACCACAAAGCAAGAAGTGGCCATCCCAGCCTCAGCAATGACTTCCAGCAGGGCAGCCCGAGCTCTCAGGCTATGCAGACACAGCTTGCATGGTCAAAGGGCCCCACAGGACTGGAGACCCCAAACGTTGCAGCCACCAGGCTCTGCAGAGTGGCCCTGAGCAGAGGACAAGCTTCTCCTCCTTCCCTGAGAGCCACCTGCAGCCTCCTCTTCCCCCACCACTTTCACCTGCTGGGAAGTCCAGCTTTGGCAGGGCAGCACAGCAGGGTGGATGTGGGTGCTGAAGGGCAGCAAAAAGACAATCCTTACACGGGGCAAATCACAGAGCAGAACTGAGCTCAGAGGGCTTTTAAAAAGGGCTACACCTGGGTACTGCAGCCTTCACACTTCAGACACACTCCAATGCTGGCAGGAGAGGGATTCCAGCCCAGGCCACCCTGAGGAAACAGCCCAAACCCTCTATGTCAGAAAAAGGCCACTGCTGAGGAGGAGCAGCTGTAATTAACAGGGATCTCAGAAGAACAGCACTGTGCTGCCACAGAAGTCCCCAGAGCACCATCATCTGGAGCTTTATGTGCACATCTGGCACTTTTCCTCTAAGCAGGGGGGAGCAGAACTGGAAGTGCTGCAGAGGTGATCAAAAGCACCAAAATATTTTGAAAAGTAAGACCTAAGCAAGGAAAGATTCCTCAATTTGGAAGAGACATCACAAGTAATAAAGTCAAGAGTGGCTTAGCTTAGGATGGAGAAAACCAAAATTTTCACTGTCCTTCACCATGTAAGTGCACATCAAATGGAGCTCAGAGAAGGCAGGATCAAAACAATCTGAAGGAGGTGGTTCCCTGTAGCAGAATTTTTTAAGTTGTAAAGTGCCTTTGCCATGAGACAGCGCAGACATTTGTCATTTACAGGGAGTGAAAAGAGAGACTCCTGTCTATCCACTGAGGCTCACTGAATGCACTGAAATCACATCTAGCACTGATCTGAAAATTAGAGAAAACTGGTTTTGGCAGAGCATGGCAACAGCTCTGAGAAAAAAATGTCTGAAACTGGTACCAACACTAGCTTAGAATTAGGTACAATTTCTACATTAGAACACCAAGCCTCAAACTTTCAAACAAGCCTCAGCAAATTAGTTACAAAAATTAAAATCCTAGTGTATCAACCTTTCCAGCAGTCAAACACTGGAATGAGCACTTCAGTGAGAACCCTCCCCCAGAAAACACAAAAGGCAGAGCTTTTATGGGCAACTGAAACTGCAACAGGTATCTTGCTTGTCAGGAGATAAAAATCAATCTCTTTTTAACAGAGATGAAATAATCAATCCTGCAGCATCATTCTGACTTAAATTTCCTAACAGAAGCACTTAAGAGCTCTGCCATTCCTTTTTTTATTTTTTTTTTTTTGTGGCCACACCTTCATTTTTGCTGAATTTCACAGTGAGTTTGAAGTCCCATCCTGGTCATAGGAAGGAAGAACCTTTCTGACTCTTTGGGTACGCATAACAACAACAAGTTTGTGACCCAGTGCAATGAAAAACCTGCTAGTTCCTACAGGATTCTATTCAATTCCACACTGAAGCAGTCTGGGAGCTCCAAAGGCAGAAGTCTCAAAAACTAGATAGTACAGTCAGGGATCACATAGCCCAGAAACTGTTGTGGACCATTACAGATGGCCAAAGGTAGCGAAAATAACAGCCCATGTTCAGAAAGGTGCTGGGCAGGGTAGCACTGGCTCTGCATAAAGAGAAAGCTTTTCACATGTCTCCAGCATATCCAAAAAAATTCCTTTTGGGTTCCAAGCAAGATGAGGCACATGGTGGAGGAGCACACCAGCAAACACTTCTGCCCTCTGGCACACACACACTCGAGGCTGTGTATGAAACGGTTCACGTGTAGATGTCAAAGCGGACGTGCTTTCTTTACTGAACGTGCTTTTGAGTCAGCGCCAGCGGGCTGTGCGATAACCCACGAGTCCACGGCCTCAAGGAACCCCCAGCACACCTGGAGACAAGGCCAGCAGAGCACTCTGTCCTTCCAGGTCCGCATGTGCCGCAGCAGAGAGGCCCGTCCCAGGCACAGCGCTTCCCACAGGTGCCGTCCCAGGCGGAAGGCGGCAGCGAGGACCGCGCCGGGGACAGCAGCGCCGGGAAACCCTGGGGAGCGAAGCGGCCCCGCGCAGCTCCCGGCACGGCCGCGGCAGCCCGGGGACGCCGCTGGCCCACGGGGCTCCGCGCTGCTCTCCGCGGGAGGGCTCCTCACAGCGCTGGGCGGGACAGAGCTCACCCGGCCTGGCCTCACCTCGCAGCGGGGCACGGCTCACCTCGCCTCACCTCACCGGCCCGCACGGAGCTGCTACCCCCGGCCCCTCCCCAGCCGCTCCCGGCCCCGCGCCCTCCGGCAGGACCGCGCCCCCCTCGCCGCCCAGCGGCCCCGGGACAGCGGAAGAGCCCGGGGGGGCTCGAGGGGTCGGAGCCGCCCTCACCTGTGCCCGGCCGGGCCACCGGGGTTGTCCCGCCGGGCGCATCCTCGGGCCGGGCGCGCTCCCGAGGCGGCCGCGCGCTCCCGGGGCGGCGGCCCTGCCCGGGCCGCGCATGCGCCACAGCCCAGCGCCGCGCCGCCCCTCAGCCGGGCAGCGGCTCCCGACATGGCAGCGCCCGGCGGGACTTCACGCGCCGCGTAAGGGACGACCAATCGTGCGGCGGGAGATGGGCGGAGAGGCGGGACTTACGCTGACAGACAGAGGTAAAAGCCAATGGAAGAGCAGCGCGATGAGCTGTAGTGAGGCTCTGGGGCTGTGCCCGGCGCCGGTCTGAGGGGCGGCCGCTCCCGGCGGTGCTCTGCCTCAGGGAGCCGCGGGCACCGCCGGTGTCTGCAGCGCCTCCTGCTCTGGCACCAGCACCAGGTGCTCTGACGGTGGCTTTTCCGAGCTCCCTGAGGGCTCAGAGGCCTCAGATCGATATGCCCCCAGGCCCCGTCAGCCCCACGGTGCTGTGAGGTTCGGGCCGAGGGCAGGACAGCTTTTGGCGGCCCTGCGGAGGGCAGAGCACCCCGACACACAAGGAAGAGCCTCTGTAAAGCCACGGACTGAAAAGAGCACTTCTCACAGCGCTCCTCGTCCTCCCCAGCATCGCACATCGCCGGCTCCCAGCAGCTGGGAGAGGAAAACCTGTTCTGTATTTCCCTCGTGCGCTTCAAGGGAGCGGGGAGCTCCTGAGGAGCTGCAGCCTCCCTGTTGCTGTGGACATTGTGTGGTGCCTGGTGTAGCTGCTGCTGACACGGGGCACCCTGTTAGTAACAGCAGCATTGTCATTTCCTGCTATCTTTTCTCCTTGGCAGAGAGCACCGTGGAATGTGGCTGTGGAGCTGGAAGGGGCTCTGGTAGAACACCTCTGTGGAGTCAGCAGAAAGCAAGACATTAACCTTTAGTTCCACCAGCACCACAGCTGGGAACAGGGGGAAGGCACGTCCTGCTGGATGTCTTGGCTTCATCAGTGCCAGGAAACGTGAGAACCAGAATAGAAATCAAAAGGAAGGAAGCAAACAAGTACACATCGTTATGCAGTTGTGAAATGAGAGAAGATGAAGATTCAAATGCAGAGAGGAACTGAACAAGAGAAAGAGCATGGGAAGAAATTTAGAGGTCCAGAGGGAGAGCAAAAGGGATACAGAACCTCTCATTTGTCATTCTTGTGGATCTTGTACCATCTTATCCACAAATATCGTGCTGGTGTTGTTGTTTCCTCATGTGGGTTGGTTTTCAGATGAGACTTCAGCTTCAGCCAGGAAGTTCCTCTGGCTGGTGGAGCAGAGCTCCAGTGAACACCTGTTCTTCTGGAGACACGTGTGTCTGCGCTGTGTGTGCCCAACATGGTGGATGCTGATAGAAACTAGAGGGGAAGAAATGGCAGATGAGAGTAGGTTTTGCTTTGTGTATGAGGAGTGGTGGCAGGCAGTGGAGAGCAGCAGAGATTGCACCCACAGAGGCTAGGGGACAGAGGGGCCTGCACCTGCTGACTGCTGCTCATGTCCCTTTGGTGGCAAGGGTGACACAGCTGTGTCTGGTCTGGTGGATGTTCACGTCCCTCATGCGAGAGGTGGCAGGGAAGTACAGGGAAGTGGCAATGAAGTGACAGGAGCTGGGATCTGGGTCCTCATGGCCAGAGTTGGGGAGGGCTCTGCAGGGCCATGTACGTCCCACAGCCAGAACACTGATCAAGCCCATCCCTGTGTCAAACTGCAAGTCCCTGGGGGCTGGCAGGGTGTGTGTGTCCCCACCTGGGCTCAGCAGCGAGCACAGCCAAGTACCAGATGGGTGTGGACATCATGCCCTGCCCTGATGGCAGCACCTCTTCCTCCAAGGGCTGCATGCCCTGGTGCAAAACAGAGCAGGCTCGGGTGGCGTGGGGAGGTGGTGCTGCAGGAAACTGGGGAAGTGGCAGGGAGTGGGCCGGGCCCTGGCGTAATGGGAAATGGCCATCAGCAGCCCCCAGGGCATTACTTGGGTCTTGGGGCCAAGGGTATGTGGTCAGGCTGAAACCAGAGGAGGAATCAGAGAAGAAAGGAGATAAGAACTGGGCTGAGGCAAGAGAAGGAGAAGAAGGGGAAAGTGAGCACAGAGGAAACTGCCAGGCCCAGTGGTGCAGGGGTGAGGTCCCAGCAAGGCTTCGGCTCCCCTTGGCTGAGCAGTGACCCCGCACTGCAGAGAGAGACGGAGACTCCCAGCCAATCCCACCAGCATGATCACCATGAGGCTGTTGGGAAGCATGGAGCTCTGGCTGGCCAACACCTTTCTGCCCCTGCTGCTCCTCATCTGGCTGCCAGTTGGTGAGTCCCCCAGCACCCTTGCCTCTGCTCTGAACTCTTCCCTCTTTGCTTATGCTTGCAGAAGGTGTGGAAAGTGCCTGCTGCTGCTTTTACCTCTCCTCTTGCATCATTTTGCCTCTTCTGCAGCAGCACCTTGCCATGTGCCTGGCACAGGGGACCCCCTTGCAGCTTTGCTTGCACAGGCTGTGAGCTCCAGGGGCTTTGAACCAGCTTTGTCTTCAGTAGCAGGGAGAGAAAACAGCTGAGGGGAAGGAAACAGAAATGCTTATAAGCCTGATTATTGCAGAGTGGGGTCAGCTTCACAGGGCAGATGTGGATATTCCTTATGACAAAACCAGCCCTCCTATAGGTTTTTTTTTCCAGCAGGACTTGCTTACCAGATTTCAGCCACAGTTAATATGTTGGTAGGGTTAGGTCTCATCTTGCAGTGTCTGCCTCAGGCAGGTTTGAGCAGCACTGCCAGGGAGGTGAAGTGGTTTAATGTCAGCTGAAATGATGGAGAACAGCAGAGAGGGTGTGGAGAAGAAAAATGATCTGTCCCAGCTCATCTTTGCCAATGTGAACAAAGTAAATGCAGGAATGTACACATGTAGGGTGGAGAACACAAAGAACATGTCCAAGAGCAGATGTTCTGAACTAAGCAAGGGTGGTAAGGGACAGAAGTCCACCAACACCCCTCGGACTGAAGAGAGGTGAGAGAGGGAGGACTCAGCTGAGAGTGTGTGAAGTGACTTCTGCTCAGACAGTGATTCTGAAGTACTCCAGAGTGAGCATTATGGGGCGGGATGAAACCAGAGAGGCTGCAGGGAATCTGTTTACTGTATTTTCTTTGCTTCTCCAGGGCTTTCTGTGATTCTCCACTGCCCCACCTCATGCTCCATGAAATGGTGGAGCCCGAGGGTGCCTATGTCACTGTGCAGGAGGTGCCTTCCCCCTGAGCCTCACATTTTCAATCCTTCCTGAGGCACAGAGAAGTTTGTGCACTGCACAGCATCCAATGGTACAAGTCAACATGCAACATTTCAGTGTTGAGTACTTAGCATGGTTAGAATGCCTAGAATCATTAGCAGCCAGATTTGGAAAAGATCATCAGCTGCTGCAGAAAAGGATGGTCACTTGACTGTCTTTCATGAGTGACATGTGGGACATGATCCTGTAATATCATATATATTTCAGCTATCACTTGTGGTTTTGTTTCCTCCAGGAACAGCCAGTCAGATGGTAAAGCCAGTCGCCACTGTGCAGCTTGAGATTACTTTGGAGAATCTCACAGTGCAGAAGAAGTGGTACAATCTTGAATGTCTGGAGAGGGAGAATCAAACCAACCTTGTGTTTCTGGGAGAAAACTTTATGAATTTCACCAGCTCAAACCTGTGTACAGACCACACAGGAATCTGTGTGTCTGGGGTCTTCATCATACGAACAAACTCAGCAGATGCTAGAAATCAAACCAACACTGTGTTTCTGGATAAAAACTGTATGAATTTCACCAGCTCAAGCCTGTGTACGGCCTGCACAGCAATCTGTGAGTGTAGGCTTTTCATCACAAGACCAAACTCGGCAGACACTGGAAACAGTACGCAAGCAGCAGATCCCAGTAAGTGGCAGTGGGTCAGTTTCCGTGGGGGAGATGAGTGGGCAGAGAAGGATGCTACATCCAGCACTCCTCTGCTTCTTCCATGCATTGTTTCCCCTGAGAGCATCCCGAGAACTAGAGGAGCCACCCCAGCACAGCAGCTTTTGGCAGATTCTTCCCACCATGGGATGGGGGAACAGAGCTGGGGGAGACGGACCATGGAGCTGCTGAGCCACTGGTTCCTTCCTAGGGCCTGCCATATTCTCCAGCTGCAGCACATCAGCCAAATACTGACATGGCTGGAGCTGTGGTGGCAGGAGAGGGACAGCCAGGGCTGGGGGGGTCAAGGCTCCTGCCCCAAAGCAGAGCAGGGTGCAGGGTGTTCTCTGCCTCTGGGCACTCTCTGTCTTGTGTTTCTGCCTTTCAGGCTGTGGCTCTCCAGGATCTCAGACTGATGTCACAAAGAAGATCTGGACAGGTGTGTCCCCACAGTCCCCTGGCTGCAAGAGTGGAGGGCAGGAGGAGTCCTCAGGGAAAAAGAGGGAGGAGCAGTAAGGGAGAAAACAGCCAGATGTTTTCCTATGAGTGGGTGGGATCTACTGCCAAACTGGGGTAGGCACTAGTGGATCAGAGGCTGTGATGCTGGGAAGGGGCTCTGATGCTCCAACTACCCCTTGGATGAGTTTGGAGACCATTCCCTACTGGATTTTGTCAGCGCCCTGAAGCTGTAGATGGTTCAGGGTCTGGAAGCCCAAGTCTGGGAAGAAACTGACCATGCCATGAAGGAGGCAGTGGCAGCACGCGTCCCTGCATGGGGGGATGGTGGCTCACGAGTGCCTCTGTGGTGTTGTGTGTGCAGGACTCAACCTCCTCCTGTGCATCCTCCTTGGCTTAGCGGTCGGGACGCTCCTGTACATGCCGGTAATTGGCTTCCTGCTGTGGCAGCGCAGAAGGAACAGAACAGGTTGGCATTTCTTCCTCAGCTGCTGGTCTGGACAAAGCCAGGCTTGGGAAATGTCCATCTTTGACATCTTGGTTGCTCTGTGTTCTCTTCACAAGTCCTCCTGAACAAGCTGTCCCAGCGTGGTGAGAAGTTTCACCCCCCTCCTTTCCTTCTGGTCAGTTGTTGGTGGGAGTCTGGTTATGGCACAGCCTGTTGTGTGATTGAAACAGGTCTTGCATATTCAGAACTGTCCATCTCAGAGCTCTTCTCCAGCCCCTCCAAGGGCTTTTAAGCCCTTGCCAATCCCTGCAGCCCTTTGACCATCTTCAGAACCACAGATCTGCAGTGCCTCATCCTCTCCCACAACAAAAGCAGGACCAATGCAGATGTTTGCTTCATTATTTCCATTATTTCTTGATTTAAAATAATGATCCATCATTGTCACTATTTTAACTACTATTAAAACTAGGTTTCCTTTTTCAGGAGAGCTCATGAGCGGGGAAGTGGCAGAGGGGAATCAGGTCAATACGGTAAGCCAAGGGGAGCTTTGCACATATCGCTTCCTCCTCCCTGTCAAAAAGAGCATTGTTGAATACCCACTTAAAGGATTTCATAGTAAAATCAGCTTCGCTTTCTGAAAACATGGTCCTAAACACTTATTAATTCCTATTAAATAAGGGCTTATGAGTGTTTGAGTAGGTGGCACTTCTGAGCAATCTGGGTAATGCTTGGAAATCACAAAGAGTTGTGCCAGTGGAAATATATAAGCAGGGGAGACACAGAAAGAAAAGCCAAAGCTCTACTCATTGCTGTCTCCCTGCAGGCAGCCCCGGTGACAGGGACTGAGGATCTGACTTACGCCAACCTGAATTTTGAAAAGAAAGGGACAGCATCTGCCTCCTCCAACGTCATTTACACTGAGATCAAGCCATTGCAACAGAAGCAGAGTGATGGGGATGGCAGTGCTGCCAGCACGGAGGTGGATGTCTCCCCCAAGGAAGAGGGAAAATGAGGGAGGTGAGCAGCTTGTTGTCCACCTGTTGGGCTTGTCCTCAAAAACTAGATGTTAGCTCTTATAGCAGTGCAGTCCTGGGGACCAAAGACACCTATTACCCTGAGTGGCTGCAGAACCCTGCTTTATGTTCCCCTGGAACACAAACCCTGCTTTATGTTTCCCTGGAAGAAGCCATGTCTCACAGTGAGGACAGGAATCTTAAGCCCATTTTCCCCTTGCCTTCTGCAGCTCCAAGCACTGCCATGCCTCAGCAACTATTTTCAGTGTCTCCAGTTGCTGACAGGCTCCTCTAGCTGCTTGTTCTGTGTTCAGGAATGACACTGTACACTGTGTGGCCAACATGGTGTTCAGGAAGAGCTTGGTCCTGGACGTGCTGGGTGGCACATGCTGGCCATGAGAAAGCTGGGACATTCCTGGAGCAATTTTCTGGATTTTCTCTAGAGCAGGCACCTGCTGTGATGTGGGTTGACCTTTGTTTCATTCACTCACTTGAAACACAAGGGGCAAGGATGGAAAAGCATTGCTTGCTTCACACAGGTTCTGCTGCAGTGATACACATGGATCTGCTTTGTACTGGGAGTGGCTAGGTGGTTTTGCTGGTTTGGTGGTGAATAGTCTTCTCATAGACAGAGCACTCTCTTTTGTGCCCTCTTTTATTGATAATGTTGTGTTTATTGTGAGTTTTTCAGTAAAACTGTGATTCCCACATGTGGTCTTGCCTGGTGTTTCCTCTGCTGTTGGAAGAGGCTGGGGGAAGAGGAGCAGCTTGAGAGGAGTTAATTTTCCCACTGGGTTTGAAAGCAGCACATAGCTCTAATGATTTAGTGTTACAGCCACAAGAGATGTTGAAATTCAGAGATTACCCCAAAAAGATCATCCAGATCTTCTGGGTTATTCTCAGGGCATATGATCCAACTTGGGCAGATGTCCAACCATTAAACAACCCATCTCATCAGCTTCTCTGCCAGGCATGACATCAGCAGCACCTGCATGACCAGGTTCCATTCAATGCTCCATCAACATCCCTGCCACCAGTGACATGAACACCTGCACAAGCTTGGCAGTGATGGGGTAACTGTTGCACTCAAGTATCTTTTTTCTGACCTAAAAGGATCCCATGATTCTCTACAGCCAGGCTGGGTGGCCCTTGGGCTGGACCAGCACAGCCCATCTCTTGTGTCTATAGCATGAAATGATTTATACTGTTATTTTAAGAAAAGGGTTTTTAAAAACCTTGAACTAAGAGGGACAGACTGCTCATGAATTCAAGAAGAGCTGAGCCAGACACCTGAGACTTGTACTAACAACTTTGGTAGCCACTTATTATTTGCTGAAGGAAGGGGGGGAAGTTTGAGGAGGCAAATATAGCTGCAGAGTTCTTCAGAATCCCACTGGTCAAAATAGAAGGCCATGAGGAAAACCACAAAGGACATGAGCAGAATAATGTGCTCACTAATTGCAAAGAGGCAAAATTGGAAAGCTGAGGTACAAATCAAGACAAACAAGAGCTGCCAGAGGCTCTGCATTTGCTTAACTGCCTTAAAAAGAAGTGGAAGGAAAACCATGGCTCATTGCTTCCCAGGGAAGAGTTATTGATCAATGAAATGGAGAAAGCTGGGACATTCATAGTGCTGCATCTGCATCTTCCTTTATGCCCAAGGTTAGTGGGGAATCAGATCTGGGGTACCTTCTTTAACAGGGAACCAGGCAAGAAGCCATGAAATAGTCTTGGAGCAGTAACACCAGTAAACAAGAGGCAGGGAAAGGCAGCCAGGGCTGCTGGAGGAACTAGCTGAGGCAGCCTCTCCAGTGCAGGGCGGAAGGGTGGGGGAAATCTTTGCCCACTGGCTATTTTTAAAAAGGTGAAGCAGTTACTATGGCCAGAGCTGAGCCTCCAAATTTCACTTCTCAGAAAGATGCTATCACAAGCAGTTAAGCAAGTGTCTGAAGGTAAAGCAATAATAAACACAATGCTCTCCTTTCTCCAAACTCCTCCAAACGGAGAGGGCCCCTTGTCCCTGTGTGCACCCAAGGCAGATGGGTGAAACATCCACAGTGGGTTTTTGTGCCAGGAGCACAAAGTGTGTCCTTGCTGCCCCCCAAGCTCTGCTGGCCATAAAAAAGAAAGCTGACTCATGCAGAGAAACAAAAGTGATGCTTCTCCCAGTTTGGGCAAGAGGAAAGTGGAGTTCAGGGTAAGGGCTGCCTTTAATGAGGAACTCATAAAGAGATCTGATGTTCTACTATCAGTGAGGCTGAGAAAAGGCAATGAAACCCCCAAAGACCATAAGTGTGCAGAGGCTTTTGCCCATTTCCTTCTAGGATCATCACTACCTAGGAGCAACAAGTTGGTTGGACAGGTGGTTTATCACACAAATCTTGTCTCCTTGGGAGTGTTCTGACTGATGACAGAAGCAAGGACTGGGGAGGAATGAGAGGGTTCTAGGAAAGCTTGTACTCTGGAAGGAAGGGGCTTCAGTCCCACCAGTGATAGCCTAGGGAACTGCAAGTGTGATTCCCAGAGCAGCATCTGAGCAGTCAGAAAGATGTTTCAAGTTTTCCTTAACATTTTTTGTTTCCAGTGCGTAACACATATTCAAGTCAAGTTTTCAGATGAAAAATTTATGGAGAACTCCAAGATGCGATCTAACATTTGAACAGTTTAAAAAATCACTGAGAGGCTGAGTAGAAGGAGGAACACTTAGAATACCACTAATACCAGCCTTAAAACAAAGGCTTTACTATTGGTCACTTTTATTTCAAGAACAGAACAGCCTTTCATCCCAGCCCCCTCCATGAGTTCAGTAACTCAGGTAGCACACAGGAAGAAGTCACATCCTGTAGGGCAAGAGCTTCAAACAGAGCAGTCCCCACTGAGACACTGAATGTGGCCTTTCCTCCTCCCCCCTCCCTGGGTGAGAAGCAAACCCATCACAAAAAGTGAACAGCGCCCTGATCCCACACCTGCAGAATGCTTCACTAGTAGTAACTACACAAATAAATAGTATCTCATAAAGAGGGAGCAGAGGGCCACCACAAAGTTATTGCTATGTTCTTATGTATTTGACACTGCAGGTAACTCACTCAGGTAACCACCAAGAGAGGTGATGGTCTCAGATTGCCCTTGTGTTATCAGCTTGTGTTGGACTGAAAGCTGTGGGAAGACAAGACAGATCTTGTTTCACCAGCTCCCTGCCTTTAAAGGCAGAAGTTCTTGGTGGGACTGAATCTTTGTCATTTTGTTGAAAACAGCTGGGGCTCCCAATACACTTGGAAATTCATCATGCCTGCCAGCCTTTCCCATGCACACTGCTAAGAGTACATACTGCTAAGTGTCCTCCCTGCTTCTGACTTGCCACAGGAGCTGCTGAACCATCTCCACATAAGGGGCTGCGGGTTAAAATTTCCAAGAGAGCAGGAGCCCAGCACCCTGGGGACTGAGCCAGAGCTGCTGATTCACCAGGGAGAATCAGGACTAATTAGAGCTGTAGGACATGGGCATGGGAAATGCCACAAGCACACAAGGACACCCTGACACGTGACTGTACTTCCCTCTGCTGGTGGGACACGCTGTGACGGCCAGCGTCCAGGATCAACTCAGGTCAGCCAAAACAAGGTGTAACATGAAGTCTAATACGTGACTTGTCCCCAGAGGATCAGGTAGCCCAAGGCTGATGACAAGTGGTGAGCTCACAGCAGTGTCAGTGCCTGCAGTGTCCCTCCCCACATGAAGTACTGACTGGAGAGCAAGAGTTTGAGAGGATGTGGAGGACTGCAGGAAGAACCTCAGAGTGATGGAAAAGCAGCAGAGTCCTTGGCAGGACATGTCTTTGTTAGGCATCGTGCAGCTGGTTCTCTTGCAGGAGAATCTTCTCCCCAGGCTTGAAGGCAGGCATCCCCAGGTAAGGGCAGCTGGCACAGCGGAATGCATCCCCCAGGTAGCACTGGCAAGTGAAAGAAAAACACTGTCTGTAATCAGGTGCTACTTGCAGGTCTCTTCCCCTGTGAAATGGTTTCTCCAGGTCAAGAGATGTCATGCTCCTCAGCATCTATGAGCACAGAAACTGCTTCCCTTCTAACCCCTTCTCAACACGTCCGGTTAGTGTGGGTGGCAGAGCTGTGCAGGCTCACACAGAAATGAGTCTCCACCCCACTTGGTGTGCCCAGGCTGGGGCAGCCCCCCTGAGCTCCCACAATGCAATCCTCTCTGGGCAGGTCCTGGCTAGGCCATGAGCAGAGAGGGAAAGGGTCACTGCTCACTCTGATTCCCCCAGGGAGTCAGAACAGACTGCATGTGCTGGTACAGAGCACATGGGCACAGGGCAAAGGCTGAAGCTCTGCAGAAACTGCACAGGCAGTGTGTGGAAGCAGTGATCCAGCTCAGGCTGCAGTGACTAGGGAACACAATTCTTACACAGAGATCACATACTGCAAACCATAATATAAAGACAAAAATTACTAATTACATTTCCACAGGCAGATTTGGGCTGTGAGCTCTTCTTCTCCTGTTCCAGTTCTTCAGCCAGGCCACATGTGCTGTAGAAAAACAAAGAAGTCACCTGCATCTATCTGCTTAAAGGTCATGAGTCATCAACACTTGTGCCAGCCCTACTCACATGCAACAGCCCTCACTCTGTCACACCACACAGCTGACTGGGACTCACGCTCCTCACTATGCTCTTCAACACCACGGTTTGTATAACAAGTGTTGAAACACTCAAGTTTAAACTGAGTGGGAAATGACACTACAGCACTTGCTACATGTGCTGTTTCTCCTTGGAATGTGGGAAACCAGGGTTTTAGGTAAGCTGCACAAGCTATGCAGTCACCTCCAAGATGGCTGTTGATAATATACACCATCGTGATAATTTGTAGCAGTCACAGGTCAATTCTCACTGCATTTGGATTTACATTCCAATAATTAGATAACAAAGGACACGAACTAAGAGAATTAGGCTCTGAAAAACAGCAAATTGCCTACAATATTTTTTAAATTCCTTCAACTCTTATTACAGCAGTTGAAAGGTTCATTGATACACAATGAACTGGTCCAGCACTGACCAGTTCTTGCAGGCTTTCTTTTTCCCCATTTCTTTGCAGGATGGAGCTCTGAGGGACGATGGATCTGGCTTTTTCAAATCCTCTGAATCCAACAGCTCATCAGAGTCCAAAAGATCCTGAAGACACACCATGGGAGACAAAAAGACTTTTCAGTAGGGAATGACACTGCTGAGTTACGTTCAAAGAAATGGTGCTATCTGTACACTGGCATTAAAGTGCTGCAGCTCTGCCCTCTTATCCCTGTCTCCTCTCTGCCCTCACCACATCACTGAGCTCTCTAGACCCCATGAAGGAGATGAGCTATTTTGCCCCAGGGAGGTTTTTCTACCTCTGAAGTTGTAAAGGTTCCTAAGAGGAATAACTGCAAGTATTTAGGATAGGAAAGAATAGGGAGAGAGAAGGAACAGCAAAACCTCACAAAGAAAACCACTTACCATCTCTTCATCATTCATATCATTAGCAGACAGTGTCCACAGCTTGGCAGCAGCTGGGTCCAGAGAAGGTTTTCCTGGAGCCAAAACAAAGGAAGAAATAGTAGTTATTCCAGCCTTTGCCCCATCTACTCAAAAAAATAAGAGTTCAACAACTTTGGTGAGCCCCATTTCATAGCTTTTTACTGTAGCACTCCCTACTCGGGATCTTTCTTCCTGTTGCAAGTGATGCCTGTCACTGAGAGCAAAGAAATCCAGATATTCAGCATGCACCACTCCTTACCTGAAGGACCAGATGTCTTGGCAAAGGAAAGTTTGAGCTGACTTGAGGATCCCACTTCGAAATTGGGTTTCCTGCCTTCTATCTGAATAATGAGAAGGTCATTGCCTTGGTAACCCAGATGTTCTCCAACAGACTTGGCCTCCTCTGGGGTCAGCACCTCCTTTTGCAGCTGCCAAGTAAGATTTAAGGTTAAGTTTATACAGAGCCCTTTATTTTAACACCAAGCCTAGCATTCCAGTGAAGAGATAGTCAGTATTTTCAATCCTAAGGAAAACAGTAACTAAAGTTTGTGCCAGGCAGTGGCCATGCACATTTACAGCATTTACCCTAAACCAGGGTAGCTAAAAACCTCACCCAAAAAATCCCTGGGTAACTGCCAGAGAGCATTTCTGGAAATGGTAAACACATCCCTACCTCCTTCACTTCCACCAACCCAGAGAGAGTCAGAGTTGTGAGGAGCTTGGCTGCTGTCTTGATTTTGCCATTGTTTCCTGCAAGACACAAAAGCTGAGAGTAGGAGGAGGCAAGAACAAGAACACAACTCACTGAGAATCTTGAAAGAGCAAGAACTTTATAGGGGAGTACTCAAGCCAAACTTCTGCACCAAAACTGGGCCCTTTCTAGTTGACAGCTGAATGAACCAGAAAAAGCATCAGCAGCTTGTTCATTAGAATAACAGTGTGGGGTCACAAAGCTATTCTAGTTCCAAATATTTTCTATATATGCCAAAACATTTCACAATCCAATCAAAGCCCATCAAAAAAAGATTAAAAAAACCCCAAACTCCCTCCCCAACATTTTTGCCTATTATACTACTCATGAAGTTTTCAAAACATCGACTCCTAAATGAACACACTACATTAAGAAATCATCTTGTGTTTGCATTCTCATGGCTCCTCCAGGTGTCCCATGTCAGGTGCTCTGGCTTTTCTCCTAAAACTCAGTCCAAAGACTTTTAACCTTCTCTGGATAACTGTTTTTCAATGGACTTCTGGGGCAATCTCTTCAGCATCTGTCACCTGTTTTTAAAACCACTTAAGAAGCTCCTCAGAAACCCTACATCTACAACTACTTAACACTGCCCTCTGAGGAGAAAACAGCGGTCGCTGAAGCTTTTCAATGTAGCTTAGGAACAAGCCTATCCAGCATTTTTGATAGGAGAGTGCCTGCAAACATCTCTGATGGACACTAGCATAAGCACAGGATAAAAACCTTGTGATTTGAGTTACTGTGGCAGGAGAAATGAAAATCTCTCAGTAGTCGATTTGGGTTCCTGTCCTTTCTAATTCTCTGAATTAGAAATCCTCATGAGAAATGCTTTGTTGCCAAGGAAGCAATATTCTCTCACCTGATTCTGTAACCACTGGTTCTTTCAACAGGACACGGCCCCCTGGCTTAAGTATCCGAGCTACTTCTGCCAGGAGCTCCACACTGTGCTGTGCTGTACTGCCTGGTACCATGCCAGAGAGGATTACATCAAAACTGGACTCCCTGTGAGCCGCTGTGAAGAAAGAGCAAGATAATACATTTTATCATGTACACACACAGCTTAATACACCAGTTCCACCTCCCTCATCCCTCATGCTTGAGTTCAACAGCAGGAACTGATTAAAGACACCAATCACAGAAGCATGGCCATGGTGCATCACTTTTCCTGCTGTACTACCCAGGGTAAGAGTCAGCAGCAGGTGCTGTCAATGTTCTGAGTGCTGACTCCCAAAGTGGGAAGGTGCTGGCTCACACAGCAGCAGAACCCTCTCCCTTTGAAGGAAACAGTGAAAAATTAAGCTCATTCTTACACTGAGGCAGCTGGTTAACATTTTCCACAGAGACATGATTATCAGCTCCCACCAGTGCCTGGACTTTATTCACCAGATCCTTCAGGGATTCGACCGGCGAGGAGCTGTCCCAGATGATGGCCACGCGCTGGCCTGGAGCCACTCCGTACTCCCCCATTTCAGCAGCAGCAAACGTGGCAGGGGCTGGGGGAGAGAGAGGGAGGGTAAGTGCTGAGCACAGCACGAACCTCTGTGGACTGTGACTCAGTCAGCTGAGTTGTTTTAATAAATGGGGATAATTTTCTGGAAATGGGCAACACAAAGTTCCCACAAACTGAGCGTTAGCAGGACATGAAGAAAGAGCTACACTTCAGGGCATAATTCACTTTCTCCCCAGTTCATTGCTGGGAGACTGCACGCCATGCTTTAAAGAAACCAACAAAATAACAAAAAACTTACCTGCTTTCCTTAAAAATCTGAATAAGACAAACACAGGATTTCTGGATTTCCTGAGCACTGACAGCTATTTGACATTAAACACTGCCTTGTATCTCCTACTCCAAACAGGACCTAGCAGAGATTGCTTATGCAGTACATGAGAAGAAAAAATTAACTTTCCTAGCATTCCAGACTGAGGCTCTTCCCACCATTATGATTGGTGGCACTGGATGAGCAAATTACAGGGAGGGAGGAGAACAGAACATGCAGTGACAGTTTTGAGAAAGCTGTCTCCACTGATATTTTATATAAGATCGTATTCCTTGTATGGCAATAGTATCCCATCAACACCTGTTCTCATAGCAGCACCAGCTACTGAACCCCATGACCTCCCCTCTTTCCTCTATCCAACACAAACCTATTTTCTTCCTAATTTAACACAACCACAAAGAGCACTGTTGACCAGAACAGTTGCCCAGTTTACCTTCAATTAGCTGGAAATGACACACCTATTTTGGGAGAGCCAGTTATAAGCAAGGTCTTTACCAGGAATCGCTACATCACACATCCTGTGTAATGCCACCACATTGTCACTAAAGCACAGCTCGTGGATATGCTGTACCAAATTTTACTGCAGTGAGATGGGGAGCGGATTTTGACCCACAGCTCCTCTGGCTCTGTGTGCTGTGGACTCCCCCTCCCTCCTGGAAACTGCCAGGAAGTTCAGAATAGGACAATCTGTGCCTTTTCTCAGCTACTGTGGTAGGAATTCACACTAAAACAACCACAATACCAACCCAGTAGGGAATATACACCTTGGATGTAGACTGCAGGTTTTAACATCTCACAGCTGGTTTGTGACACAAGCTAAGCAGCTACAGCAGACAGTAACGTTTGTAATCACGCATATTAATCCCATTAAAAAGTCACCTTTCCCAAGAAGAAGTCTAAAAACCTCAAAAGATACCTAAGGTACTAGGCTAAGGTGGGAAAGATAAATCCGAAGTCACAGCTTCCTCTCTGAACAGCACCTTGCAAGACCAGTCAAGAGCCCAAATTGCATCAAGAGCAACACCACCTCCCCGAGATGCTTCGAGGAGGCCGAGGATCCCGTGTGGATGGTGGGAGGAGGGTTCCTTATCTCCACGTCACACACATTTAACAGTCCCTGAGGAACAGGCCAAGGAAAGGGGTTGAACAATAGCGCAGGTTCTGTTTCAGTCGATTAGAAAGTTGCTGTGTTGGAATGGGTCGATCTTGACAGTCTTTTCCAACCCAAGGCTGTAAAAAACTGCAGCGTCCTGACGCAGCACAGCCAGATTCCAGCGGCCGGGAACGCTCCGGCGGCGCACGGCTGCGGGCCCCACAGCGGGTGCGCATTTTAAGCGCATGGGGAACGGGCCCAGTAAACCTCTCGGTCACCGAGCAGGGAGGGTTCAGCGGGAGCAAGGACAGGAGACGTGAGGAAATTTCGTGAAGGAATTACCTAAACACACACACACACACACACACAGAGCCACAGCCCTACCCCCAGCGCTTGAGACGAGGTCTCAGGAAAGACTTTTAAGGGGAAAAAGGGGGAGCGGCAGCCCCGTCCCGCTCACCTCGCTCGGCTCCGCTCGCCCGTCCCGGCCTGACGCCGTCACCGTGACGTCATCGCGCTCTGCCCGCTCCCAAGATGGCGGCGGCGGGCGGGCTGCGGCGCGCGGGCTGGCGGCTGTGGCGGGGCCGCGCGGGTGAGGGGCGGGGGGGGGCGCGCCCGGGACG
>QUSF01000023.1:3937532-4097111 GCA_003676055.1 Chloebia gouldiae | reverse complement strand
GGGGAGCGCGGCCCCGTGCGCGGCCCCGTGCGCGGCCCCGTGCGCGGCCCCGTGCGCGCGCCCCGGCGGGCGGGGCGGGGCGGGGCGGGGCAAGGTGAGGCGAAGGGCACCGGGGGTGTGTGAGGGAAGCGCGGCGGGCGGGGGGGTGTGAAGGAGGTTGTCCGGTGGTGGTTTTCGTTAGAAGGCGTGGGCCGTGAAACACAATTTATTTTAAAAAGCCGCCAAATAAAAAAAAAAAAACAAACCGGCATCTAAATGGAAAGTTCCCCCAGAGTGTCGTTGGGTAATTGCTCAGGGATTAGTGTGTGGTGTCTGTCAGGGCTCTTCAGCTCTCGAGTCGGACTTGCCTTATATCCCCTGCCCGGAATCAGTGCCTTCCTCCCAATTCCTGAATCAGGGACCAAAATGGGGAGAGGGCGTGCTTGGGTGCCTGGTTTCCAGTCCAAGACTGGGAAACTGCACTGCTCTTTCCCTCACAAAACATTTTTCCTTCATTCACATAGACATGAGGTCAGCTGAGAGCAGCACTTAACAGAAGTGTAAAAAAAGACACTATGAATTCGTGTTCTTTTCAGCTGCATTCACCACAACTCTCTTCACCTAAATTTTCCGTGCTTCCTGGAGCTGGAAGGAGATGCTGACTCTTGGTTTCCCTTGCAGTGGTCAGGTGCCAGCAGTACCCACTGCTCCGTGCTCTCCAGGCTTCGGCCGCACTGAGGAGAGCCTCCGATGAGCACAAGAAGGAGCCACTGGCCTCTTCCTCTCAGCAGCACTTTGATTCACCTCCAGCTGGTCACCAGCCTGAAGAGAAACCTCAGGGCCCTCACCCCAGGTAACTCAGCAGCTCCTTCTACCACTGTCCCACTGACAGAGCGATCAGAGGGCACTTGCTCTCCTGAACCTCACATCTGAAACTGAAAAACGAGATCCAGAGTTAAGGAGCCCCACACTGCAGCAGCTGGAGAGCTAGTTTGCTGTGACCGTGCAAATTCCACCATGGAAACAGTATGGGGCTTGCTTTCAAGAGGGAAACTCTCTTGTCTGCAAAGCACAAGTCTTTGCTCCTGGGTTTTTGTGTGAATCTAAAAAAACAGGGACCGTTTGTTGTCCATGCACCCATACACCAGTAGTACAAAGCTCATGTTGGAAAAGGTTATAGATTACTTTTCTGTAAAGGAGGGGGATGTGGGGCTGATTAGTCTCCATGGAGGCATTTCCATTGAGCCCTCCTTCCCTTATTTTTCTCTTCTCTCTCAGCAAAGGTTCATTAAGAATCATTTTTCTAGACAGGGAAGGATTTTACAGGAGGAGGCCAGGTTTATACTAAGCAGGTCTCAAAATGTGCCTGGTGTCAGCAAGTGAGTGGCAGAGCCCAGGGTTCTGCTGTTTGGTGGTGACATTCCCCTCACTGTAACAATACCTTCTCATAGTTACACTGGCCAGGGCGGCCAGGAGTCTGAGGACTATGAGAGCGAGGAGCAGCTGCAGCATCGAATCCTCACAGCGGCGCTGGAGTTTGTGCCTGAACATGGCTGGACTGCAGAGGCCATTGCAGAGGGAGCCAAGGTATGTGGGGAGAGAAGCAACAAACCAGTTGAAAACTGGATGGAGCTGAAGTGCAGAGACAGCCAGGCCTGCATGCTTCCCCCACATACTCTTGGGTGATGCACCCTAGTCAGCAAATGCTACTGGGCAGGAGTGAAACCCAGCTGCTACAGGATAACCCCTTCAGAGATAGACTAAGGCACAGTGCAGAGTAGTGAATCCTAAAGAGAGAACGTGTCTAAGAAGTACTTTTTAATTTCTTTCAATTCACATCATGTCTTTCACAAAATAAATACAACTTTTTTCTAGCTGGATCCTGTTTAGCAGTGTCTGACCTGGTCTGTGCTTCTCTCTTCTTCCCTACAGAGCCTGGGCCTCTCTGTTGCTGCAGCAGGGCTGTTTCACAGTGATGGCAGTGAATTGATCCTGCACTTTGTGTCTGAATGCAACACCAAATTGTCCGAGCTGCTGAAGAAGGAGCAGAAATTGGTGCAGCTGGGTGAAGCAGAGTGAGTACTGGGTGTGAACAAATGTCTTCCTTTGCAGATTTTGGGAGCTGGGTAGACATAGAGGCCACCTGGAACACAGATGCTTTAAGTTAAAAGTATAATTTACCCAAATAAAACCATCTTCCCAGATACAGATTAGGACCAAAGGCATGAAGGATATATAATACTTGGCTTATCTATTGCTCAACCAGGTGGAGATTGATCTTTCAAGATCAGAATTGAGTTTAACTTGGATATTCTTCTTAACATTTTTTCCTTATTCAGGAAGAAGCCTATAGATGAATTCCTGAGAGATGCTGTGGAAGCCAGACTGAGGATGTTGATTCCATATATTGAGAAATGGCCCCAGGTATAAAAGTAATATCAACACTGTATCTTTTGTGTGTATTTTAAACACCCTGTGACTTTCAACATAGTGTCTCCACCAGATTAGTTCAAGGTAGTAAATGAAGCCCTGGCTGCTTTGAAATGATTAGTAGCCTTGAAGAGGAGAGCAGCCTTGGAAGGAGGCAGTTAAAGGTGACCTTAGAGCAACTGTTTCTCGAAGTTCTGGAAAGGCCAAGCTCTCTGTTGTTCACTCCACCCATCTGGCATCCCCAGGGGATTACCTGTGTCTCTGCTCAGTCCTGTTTGCAGGGTCACTGCGAGTCCGGCTCCGTGCAGCGTTGCTGTGGCTGCACTGGGATCACCTCACACCTGGAAATGTAGAAATGCTTTGCTGCAGGGAACTGTGCTTCGAGTGTGTGACTGACAAACACCTGCAGGGTAGAGGGTAGAGCTGTGAACTGAGAGGGCTCCATGCTTCTAAATTCAGATTTAACTCTCAAACCATTCTTCCCACACTGGGAAGGGAGTTGGATTGTGGCTACAGTGATAAGCAAAGAGTTCCTAATCTTGGGCTGCAAAGATTGCTGCGTGATCAGCCTCTGTCCAGAGCCACTGCTGGCCTCTGGGCAGCTGAATCCTGCACCCCATGCACAGAGAGAAAGTACAGGCTTCATGTTCTTCTTTCAGATTAGCATAATTTGCCTTGTGAAGGATGTGGGTGGTTTGTGTCTCTCCTGGCACTGTGTGATTACGTTCAAAGGCTGCAGGATCCCAGTAGGGCCATTATGGTTGGTGCTGTTCTGCCCTTGGTTGCAGCTCTGAGTTCAAAGGCAAATTCAGAGAAATGAGAGATGTGACTCCCTGCCCACAGGGGCACAGCACAGTGTGAGTCAGCTCAGGCTCTGATGTCTCCATGGCAGAGAGGCAGCTCAGGAGAGACAGCACAGGGATGTTTGAACTGAGGGATCTTTTGGCTCCTGTATAGGCTGAGGCCTGAATTCACGAGCCACACTGTGTGTTCCCTGCACATCCTACTGCTTGTAAAGACTGCAAAGAGCTGGCAGGACTTGTCACTGGGAGCTGGAGGCAAGTCAGCAGCAACAGGGAAAAGATAACAGGACAAAGCAGTGTTGGTCTCTTTTACTGTTACATCCTTCTCTCTGTGGCTGCCATTTCTGTGTGTGTTTGGTTTGCAGGCCCTGAGTGTCCTGTTGCTCCCACGTAACATCCCTTCCAGCCTCAACCTCCTCACCAGCATGATTGATGATATCTGGCACTATGCTGGGGACCAGTCCACCGATGTGAGTCCTTGTGCTTTGGGGACAAGCTGGTTCTACCCCTCAGCACTTTGGCAGAATCACGGGTTCAGAGAGGAGTGGGGCTGAGTCCCTCTGCAAATGGCTTGTTTGTGGAGTGAAGAAGGCATTTCAGAGGCACCCAAGGGTCTTTATAAACCACAGTCTAATTTCTAAAGAGACTTAAGAGCCACTGAGACTAAATGCAAATTACTGCCAATGGGATTAGTGCAAATTAAAAGGACCTACTTTCCTAAGCTCTTAAGTGCTCTTCTTTTTTCTTTTTTGAAGACACAGACAAAGTTGTTGAGATTTTGAGACTGAGAAGTTAGTCCAGTTTTCAGTAAGTGAGCAGTGGGTCTGTCAAACAGCTCTCTTCTACCAGCAGTAGCATTTACAGACTTGACTTGAAAACCTTTAAAGAACCTACCTAAAAATACCAGTAGCTTATTAAAGCTTTCATATTTCTGGCAGGAAATAAAAGAAAATTATAACCTTAATTATAGCAATTAATAAATTACTTTAATTCTTATAGATGTAGGGTGAGATGGAAAAAGCTAAATGAACCATTTTAACAAACTACTTTAATAAGCTTCTTTTATCTGTGTATAAAAGAGGAGCTACTGCAGTGAAAAATAAATAAGACAGCAGAAAAATTAAAGGAATAAACCAGAAGACAACTGAAAGAACACAATTGCTTCAGGAACTGAAAGTCCCTTATGTGTTATGCAAGTCAAATCAACTTACTGGAGCAAGTGTCTGCACTGAGCTGCTCCT
Organism: Chloebia gouldiae; assembly: GCA_003676055.1. NCBI lineage: Eukaryota > Metazoa > Chordata > Aves > Passeriformes > Passeridae > Chloebia > Chloebia gouldiae. The sequence goes on along the minus strand of QUSF01000023.1, from coordinate 4,092,658 downwards.
AAAGTCTCACTGATGCAGGGATTAGGAGAGGTTCTAAAGTTGTGTTTTGTTTGCACCTCCTAACTGGTTGCATGAGTTTTCAGTGATGCTGAGCCTGCTCCCTCTTTCCCAGTAATGTCACAGCAGATCCCTCTTCCCAACAGCAGGAGCCAGGCAGAGCATTCTCATGCCTCAGGTGGGCTTTTAGGAAGAGGAAGAGAACAGAAAGAGTTTTGTCTCAGGCCCCGAGAGATCCAGCTGCAAATGGCAAATCCCTCTCTGTGGGAAGGAGCGTGCTGTGGGTGTGGGATCCTCCCTTGCTGTTCTCTGATAGCTGCACTCTGGAGGTGCACTCAGAGCACAGCTTTGTCTCTCTGTCCCCTGTGCCCCTGCAGTTTAACTGGTACACTCGGCGGGCTGTGCTCACTGGCATCTACAACACCACGGAGCTGGTGATGATGCAGGACTCGTCCCCTGGCTTCGAGGACACTTGGCGCTTCCTGGCAAACAGAGTGGCTGATGCCATGACCATGAGCAACACAGCCAGCCAGGTAAGCTTAGGGACAGGTGTGCATGCAGCAAATCCCTTCTGCACAAAGATACATGCAGGCACACCTGGGTTTTCCATCTGCTGAGGGAGCCCCTTGTTGCTGTCACTTAAAAATCAATAAACGATTATGTGGTTTTTAGTAAACTGACATGTAGGTGCCCTCTTTGTCAGACTGTCCCAGTGGTTAGGAGACATCCCAGGATACCCCTTCCATGTGCTCTCTCTGTGGCTGTCACTTGTCTGCAGTGCTATCAGCACCTTTATGTAGCAGAGACTTGTTTGTTGTGCATTCCCTCTCTGTGTTTGGGGCCAGGAGTGCAACTGCAGGAAGCAAAAGGTTGTGTTCTCCCTGTGTCTCCCAGGTACAATCCACTGGAGAAGCTGTTGTCCAGGGCCTGATGGGAGCTGCAGTTACTGTAAGTAATGCTGAAACCAGCAGGGCTGTGAGATCAGGAATGCTTCTGAATGCTAGCATGTGTTTTCCTCCCATATCTAGGGGACCACATGGAAAAACTATTGTCTTTCATTAACTTAGATTTAAGGGTGATTTCCTTGGTAGTTTGAGGTTAGTTTACCGTTTTGTGGTGAAAGAACTTGAATGGAGCATAAGGAAATTAAGTCTGAAGCTGCAGGGTGAGTTTTAGGGATGAGAGACAGGTGATCAGAATAAATACAACTGTTCTCCATTGCTTGTCACAAGATCTCTCCCCGTGTCAGGCCCTATGCTGACCCTTGACAGAGGGTCAGTGGCCCCATGGATACTTGGGAGGTGGCACCTGTCCCTGAGCCACAGCAGGGTGACTTCCTCAAGCTCTTTCATTTTACTTCAGTGTCCTTCCAAGAATTCATTTACTTCTAGGTAGTGTCCTGGACTACTTTCTGTCCATGCAGAGGGAACTGCACTTCCTCTGGGATACAAAATAACCCTTTGTGTACCCAGGAGTGACTTTTGAAGGGCTTCAGGGCCTCGCTGTGATTCTATTTTTAGACACCTCCCATTGCATTTAGCAACAAAATTATTTCTTTGTTATCAGAAATACATTTACCTTGTAGCAGGACAAGACAAATAGACTAGAACATAAATTAGACATGTTTTTACTGATGAAGCAGTTAAGAATTTTCCTACCGCCTTCCCCGTGCAGTTGTGGTGGAATTTAGTATCTCTCAGGCTCTCTCCTCTCTCATACCTGCAAATGCCAAAAGGATCCTCCACTAGAGAAGTCCCGGGCTCTGTTTTACATCCACACGATGCCCTCGGGTCCGAGCTATCTCCCACTGCCGATGTTTGGTCTGTCCCTGCAGCAGATCCACTGCCCAGATAAACGGGAGGACCTGGAGGCATTCTGAGCCCAATGCCCCAAAAGCGCAGATTCACTGCCGAGGCCGCAGAAATCAAGCCGAGCTGAAGCCGTCTGACCGGGAGGGCGGGGTCCGCTCCGAGCGGCGGCCGGAGGCGGCTCCGGTTCGATTCCCGGCCATCCCCAGAGCACAGAGATGCCTCTCGGCCTCGCACCTCTGCTCGGAGCACACCGGCCTCCCCTCGGCGCCTGCTCCGGGGACAGGGGCACTAAACCGCGTTCTCCCTGTGCCCACAGATCAAGAACCTGGCGGGGCTGAACCAGCGCCGGTGACGCGGCAGCGGCGGCGAGCACCGGCGGGACCGCGGCCCGCCCTTCCTCGGCACCAATAAAGTCGTACTCAGCCTGGCACGGACTCTTTTTGCGGGCGCACCGGGGCGGGGCGGAGCGGGCGGCGGGAGCGGGGCCCGGGATCGCAGCGGGGCAGGGAGCGGGGCGGGGCCGCCATGCCGTACGCCAACCAGCCCACCGTGCGCATCACCGAGCTGACGGACGAGAACGTCAAGTTCATCATCGAGAACACGGACCTGGCGTGAGCAGCGCCGCGGGGCCGGGAGGGACAGGCCGGGGGGGTGAAGCGGGGCCGGCCGGGGAGGGTCTCTGAGGCAAAGCCCCGCAGCAGCCTCGGCCGGGTCTGTGCGGGCCTGAGCCTCACGCATGCCCACACACGGGTGTTTCCCTCCCTCAGGGTGGCAAACTCCATTCGAAGAGTGTTCATCGCAGAGGTCCCCATCATAGGTGAGGCCTTTCGCAGTGCTTTGGGCTGGTCACTTTCCCTCCGTGTTCTCCCACACCTCCTCTCTGCTTTTGGCTCTCCTTACCCGAGTTCCGCCATTAGCGTGCCCTGCAGATGCTGCCTCAGTGTCTCTGCAATATTTTCTGTGTCCTCGCAGGTTGGCTTTTCCCCACATGAGTATTTCTCAGTTTGTGACTTTCTCTTCTCTGCAGCCATTGACTGGGTCCAGATAGATGCCAACTCCTCCGTGCTCCACGATGAGTTCATTGCACACAGGCTCGGTGAGTGCTGGCTGGGGAGGAAGATGAAGGTGTGTTCTGGGCAAAATCAGGGTTAGGGGCTCTTGTGGTCTGACTTGAACATTCCTCTGATTTCCTGCTTCTCACAGGTCTCATCCCGCTCACCAGCGATGACATTGTGGATAAGATGCAGTATTCCAGAGTGAGTCAAGCGAGATGCTGTGGGGAATCACTCTGAGGGTGGTGGGTGTTTGCTCTAGTGGGAAGCTCTGGCAGTTTCTTGCATAAAGCACCCCTGTGTGTGTGTGTGTGCCAGGACTGCACGTGTGATGAGTTCTGCCCCGAGTGCTCCGTGGAGTTCACGCTGGACGTTCGCTGCAACGAGGACCAGACCCGGCACGTGACATCTCGCGACCTCATCTCCAACAACCCGCGCGTCATCCCGGTCAGTGCCACCCCGCTCTGCGCTCACAGAGTCACAGAAGCACTGGGTTGGAAGAGACCTTCAAGATCACAGAGTCCAACCCAGCCTCAACACCTCAGCTAAACCCTGGCACCCAGTGCCAAATCCAGGCTTGTCTAAACACATCCAGGGATGGTGATTCCACCGCCTCCCTGGGCAGACAGTTCCAGTACTTCATCACTCTTTCAGTTAAAAACTTTTTCCCAATATTCAGCCTGTATTTCCCTTGGCACAGCTTGAGGCTCTGTGCTCTGGTTCTGTCAGTGCTGCCTGGAGAAAGAGACCAACCCCACCTGACTACAACCACCCTTCAGGGAGTGGTTATCACTCTCTAGAGTGATAAGGTCACCCCTGAGTCTCCTTTTCTCCAGACTGAGCACCCCCAGCTCCCTCAGCCATTCCTCACAGGGTTTGTGTTCCCAGCCCCTCTCCAGCCTCATTGCCTCTTCTGGACATGCTCAAGCATCTCAACGTCCTTCCCAAACTGAGGGGCCAGGACTGCACACAGCACTCAAGGTGTGGCCTCACCAGTGCTCAGTACAGGGGAAGGATGGCCTCCCTGCTCCTGCTGAGACAGGGTGGCAAACACATGGAATGTAGACACATTTCACATTGCCTAAAGCTCCACTTAAACTGTAGTGGTTGAGCAAAGCAGGAGTATCTGCAGGAGCAGCGTGTGTGGCAGTGCCCTCCTTGTCTGTGCTTTGCTGTCCTCCACTTGCTGTCTGATGGGTGCAAAGCAGTGTGGCCTCATCCTGCACCCCTCGTCCCAAAATCCTTGGCTACCCTGAGGCTCTGGCTTGCTGGTTCTTGACTCTCAGCATGGCAGAGTGTGAGGAGCCTGGGCCAGGGCAGTGCTGCCAAACAGCTCCTCTGCAGTTGTCTTGGGGAGGGTTGGTGGTGCCAAAGTGGGACAGAGGCAAAGGGACTTACAGAGAATGTTCTAGTACACTGTTGAGGTGGATCCAGATGTCACCACAACCTGAGCTGCTCCTGCTGCCTGGTGACAGTGTGTGCCTGGGTAAAGCCCAGCTGGAGCCTGCTGTCTATTACTTGCCTTTGGCTGAGTGCTGTGTGTCATCTTTAGCAGTTGTGGGAGTGACTTTAGGAACGAAGCAGATGTGCTGTGCTGGAGCACTCATGCAGGCTGATCTTGTCCCTAATTTGCCTGGTTCTGTTTGGCTGCTGCAGGTGACATCTCGGAGCAGAGACAACGACCCAAATGACTACGTGGAGCAGGATGGTGAGTGGTGGGTCACTGGGAATAAGAACTGCAGGAGGAAATTCCCTTTTCTCGCAGGTTCTTTGAACTCATTCTTCCTTTACTAGCTGTGTAACCATAAGGCAACTGTAAATATGACGCTTCTGAGCAGCTGGTGTCACTGCACAGGTGGGGTAGCATTTTGTCTTAATGCCACTCATATTGTCCCAGAACTGCAGTCCTGTTTCAGAGGATGCTTCTGTCTCTCCTTGTGAGAGCTTAGAGACAGCAAGGAGGTGGAATGGTGTGTTGTTGGCTGTTGTTGGGGCCTTGTGCAGCTCCTTTTTACTTAGCTGTTCTGGGGACGCAGCTGAGCCCCTCTAAGAATCCAAGCCAACCCTGGATGCTGGTGGCATTTTCCTGGGCAACAAAAATCTGCCTTTGCAGAGTGTGATCCAGCACACTCATTCCTCCCGTGTGCTTTTGCAGACATCCTGATTGTGAAGCTGCGGAAGGGGCAGGAGCTGCGGCTGCGGGCCTATGCCAAGAAGGGCTTTGGCAAGGAGCACGCCAAGTGGAACCCCACGGCCGGCGTGGCCTTCGAGTACGACCCCGACAACGCGCTGAGGCACACGGTGTACCCCAAACCAGAGGAGTGGTATGTCCTGCTGTCTGTCTGCAGGGACTGGGAAAGGTTTTCCAGCAGGCCACAACTCACACTTCAGCCCTGGGGATGATTTGGTTCAGTAAGTGATGGGGAGCATGCCTGCCACATCCCCTTGCGCAGACTTTGCTCCTGGGGTTGGGTAGCAAGGCCACGCCACTTTTTGGCAGCTGCATGTGAGGTGGACTGGTTTGTGGTCATCTTTTGTCCTCCCTCACCTACCATCACTGCTGGTTTGCCTTGCTTTCATGCCCTTTTTCACCACTTCTTGCTGATTTCTTCTTCTCTGTGCAAGTGTTTTGTAGGTTGGAGTAAGAGCTGAGGAAGGAACAGATCCATGTGAGATGAAAGAAGTTGCTATGAGAGCGAAGAGTGGCAGGTTGGGTTGCAAGAGTGATTTTTCAGCTTGGCTTGAGGAAGCCCAGTATGGCTGTGATTTAACCGATACCTCTCCTGACTCCTGGAGCCTGAGCTCTGGCAGGGTTTCACTCTCTGGCCCTTTCCTCTCCTCTGAAATACCATTCTGCAGAAGTTGCACACAGCTTCTCATCCAAAAGTGACATTTTTTACTTTTGGAAAGCTGCTGCCCTGCTTTGGCCTGGGCGAGGACTGTATCCAGAATCCCTTTTCATGAATGTGTACATGAGCTGCTCCTGGCTCTGTATCCCAGTGATCACCTAGCAGACATCCTGTCAGTGGGCACTCTGGAGCCAGCAGCATAGTAAGGAACCAGGTGCTTTAGGCAGGGCAGGCTGAGAGCCCTGACTGGGCAGGGTGGTGGATGTGCTGCTGTAAACACTGATCTGTGGCAGGCTCACAAACCTCGTGTGGCATACGACAGACAGGGCACCAGGAAACAGTTTTTGAGAAGTTCTAGGCAAAATATTTGTAAAAGTTGGAAAAATCCCAAAAGAGGTTTGATATTGGAGCTGCCAGTTCCTGACAATATGTCTGTGTTTTCAAGTTCATCTGACTCCCTGTGAAGACAATACAGAGCCAAAGCCTTCTGCTGTCCAAGGCCAGCTGTTTTGGATTTTTGTTTCAATTTTTCATGCTACTTGCTTTTTGAGGCTGTTGGCAGAGCAGGGTAATGAAAACAACTGTCATCGTTATGGAGACCTCTGCACTATTTTGGTAATGGGTGGTTCTGAAAGTAACAAGAAATCCCACCTTCACTAACACTTCACCTGCCTCAGTGGTTTGTACAGGCAGAGGGTTTGTTTGAGAAATAGAGTTTTATTTCAGGCAGCTGATTACAGGGTGCTGGAATCAGTGTTTCTGGGCATCCCTGGGGCAGAGGAAGGCCAGCCAGAGACCTTGGTGGGTACAGGATTTTCTGTGCTGGCTTCTCAGACAGCTCAAGGCTTTGGGTTTTCTTATATGGATTAAGTGGTTCCACACAGTCTCTTTGGTGTGGTGCTCTGTAAACCAAGGGATGCAGCAGGTAGAAAGATGTGTTTGCCTAACTGATGCACAGGTATTGCAGTGATTTTGGTAAAGGAGTGGAGGTGCAGAACATCAGGATGGATCTCACTGCTGCAGGTGGTGTCTGTTGTGCAGGAAATGTTTTTCCTGCTGGGTCCAAGCCAACTGCGCCTCACAGACTTAAGTGCTAGAATACTCCAGTGCTTTCCCGGCCCAGTGGGAACTAGAAAGAAAAGATAACCCAAGGTCCATTACTTCATAAAAGCTTCCAGGCTCCATAAACACAGTCCCTTCAGGAATCAACATCCCTTCCCTGTAAGCACCTGCCAGATTGTACCAGTGTAGGTGGATGGAGCCACAGTACAGGGCTTGCTGAGTTTGGGCAGAGCAGGGCTGATCCCCTTCTTTCAGTGCTGCTGGATGACTCTGTAGCATTAATGAGGAGCCAGAAAGCTCAATGTGTGCTTTCTGAGCTTATTTCTGTCATTTGATGTTTGATGAGCACTCTGCTGTGTGCTGCACGTGAGCCCCAGTGCTCACTCACTGGGGCCAAGCAGTGCCTGGGCTGTGTGGGGCCAGGCTGGAGCAGGGGCTCTGTGTAACCTCTCCTGCTCTCTGATTCCAGGCCCAAGAGTGAGTACTCGGAGATCGACGACGAGGATGCTCAGGCTCCCTACGACCCCAACGGGAAGCCAGAGAGGTAGGGAGCTGAACACAGTGCTGCAGCTGGAAAATGGGGTGACTGGCTGGGTGCATCTCATAGGCTCTCATTAATAGAAAAGTGTCTACACTGTGCTGAAATTGCCAGCCCAGGGAGCTGACATTCCCTGAAAAGCAGGGCAGGAGTTGGCGCCAAGTGGTGATATGCCTCGATGTGGCAGGTTTTCCCCTCTGGGAGATACTAGACAGCTCATGTTGCCAGGTAGGGTGGTGCACACTCAGTGAGGTGTGAGGCCTGCAGGGGAAATACCCTGGCTTAAGGTATTCATTCACCTGTGTGTGTCTCATGCTCTGATTGCTGGTGTTATTTGCACTGCAAATGCACCTCAGCCAGCCTTAATCCCTGGCTTGGGGCTGCTGGCTCACAGGTCACAGTGTTGAACAGAAATCAATCTCAGGAGTGCTCTTGCAGCCCATGAAGTTGTGAGTGTTGGTGTGATGGTTGTAGAGGGGCAGCACTGGCTGCTGCCTGCATGGGAAGTGAATGATGATGATGGCTGGGATTCCAGGCAGATCTCCCTGCTGTGGGTGTGGATGGGCTGGAATGATGTGCTGTCTGGGTTTGCACTTCCTTGCAGAAGTGATGGTGACTTAACCCCCTGCCTTGTAACCTCAGGTTTTATTACAACGTGGAGTCCTGCGGTTCTCTGCGCCCAGAGACCATCGTCCTGTCTGCACTGTCTGGCCTCAAGAAGAAACTGAGCGACCTCCAGACACAGCTGAGCCATGAGATCCAGAGCGATGTCCTCACTATCAACTGAGCTGGCCCTTGCAAGAGAGTACTGTGAGCTCTGAGTGATGCCTGGCTGAGAAATGGGGAGAGGCTTTTACCACCCCATCATCTCCTGCCTTTCCTGGTCCAGCACTTGGTTGGTGACACCTCTTCCCTGGCCCTCCTCCCAGGGAAAACCATTGTCATGTGTAGGGTAAAACAGGAAGGGAATCAGTCAGTGAGCATCTTAGCTGGGACAGGCTTTGTCTCCAAATGATCCTGGAGTTTTGGTTCTGGTGTTGGATTTTGGCCATGTGGTGTTTGGGATTGGGAAGTGTACACCTTTGTTACACAACCCTACCTTATTTACATGTCCATTCTTTACTGTGCTGAATAAAGCCTTAGCCCCATATTTTTCTGTTATCTCTGAAAGCTCATCCGAGGCTGCTGGAGGAGATGTCACATCATTTACTTCTCTGCAATAGACATTAACTTAATGAGATCTGCTTTGGAGGGAGCATTGCTTGCTGATGCTGATTGCTGCTGGTGGCGTTATCTCCTGAGGAGAGCAGCACCCTCCCGCAGGCAGCCCGTCGTTCATTGACCCAGTGCTGTGTGTAAAGCAGATGTTTGAGGCCAGGGTGGGCAAATGCTGCAGAAGGAAGCACTGCAGGGGAGCCCAGCTGGGCCAGGCAGGCAAAGCTGTACTTACAGAATCCTCTGGAACAGACTCCACCCCTGTGCTGTATAAGCCTTTTCTGAGGAGCTGGGTGGCACATGTTCTGACAATAATGGTCCCTGGCTGATACTTTTCTTTGTGCCTATTGCCCGCAGTGTGTGCTGGGCTGCAGTTAGGTGCAGGTCCCATGCCCTGACCCCACTGGCAGTGGCCGAAAGCCACTTTGTCATCCCTCTTCCTTCATCACTGCCCAGCATGACTTGGTGACATTTTTGTGGAGAGACCCACAGCTCCTGTACCATGGGGGCTGGTAGGGAGGGTGTGTGCCCCTGTGCTCATCCTGGTATGGATGGGGATGGTTCAGGGGTGGTGCTAGGGTCACACTGAGCTGAGGAGAGCAGCCCATGTCAGCATTGCCTTCCCTTCCAGGCAAAAGCTGCTGCAACCAGGCTGCTGCTTCCATTTCCTTGCCATGGCAGAGCTGCCTGCAGCATGGCTCCCCATGTCCCTGTCCCTGGAGGGATCACTGGCTGGTTGGCACGGCTGTCTTACCTTGAGGCCAGTGCTGCCAGGCAATCATGGCTTGGATATTTTACCTGGCACAGCTCTGGGAGAGCTGGGAGATGGTGTGCCTTGAAACTCCTTCACCTGGGGACTTGGAGCCACCACTGGCCTGGCACATTCCCAGAGCCACGGGCAGCTGGAGGTGAGGGTGACAGCGGGGTGCTGGCATCCTGTTCCACTCAGGGTTGTTTGATGGAGAGTGGCAACTCCCGTTACCCTTTTTCCTATCCCAGTGGTTTTAGGGCTTCACTTGAAGTGTCTTGGCCATGGCTGGAGGCAGAACAAAGCCCTGAGCCAAGCGTGCTGCCAGGAACCTCAGGAAATCTCCCCCCATCAGCATTTTTCTCTCTGGCAGGCACTACTCCCACTTGCGCTTCCCGAGCGCGCTTGGATGGAACAGACAAACAGGAAGGGTGGATGTGGATAAGGGTTGTTTATTCATTGAGCAACTCCTTAAAAAACAGAAAACCCAAACATTTTTGGTAACAAATGTTAAATCTTTCCAGATGAGGTGTGTAGCCAGGAAAAGAGGGCAAGTTCCACCTCTCACCCCAGGGAGGACACACTGCTGAGCAGTGCTAAGGTCCAGAGCCCCTCTGTGCCCAGCCATGCTGCGAGGAGCAGCTTTTCTCTGTCCCCATGTCCCCTCAGCCACAAGCTACACCACCCTGAAACACAGTATTTACAGACCACAGATTCCCACATCACAACACTCCCTGTGCCCAACACATGGACCTGGAGCTTTAAAGGGCAGAAATAAAACCACCAAGCATCCAACCCAGACAGAAAGAAGACTCCAAAGAAACACCAAGGTTTGCATGGCAATAAAAAGATAGCCCTTCTAAAGGAGGTCAATAAATAGGAGAACTAGAAAAAATCAATTGCTTTTTAAGTTCAGCACATAAAGCCCAGTTCCACCTCCAGTGGGTGAGGGGGAAGTGAGGGCTGTGGGAATGCACAGAGGAATGTGGCTCTCTCCCCATCAGCATGGGTTTCTCTGCCCTGGGGCTTCTCATATCCATAAAGCTGCCCCTTGAGAGACAGATTATACTGGCCAAAACCAGTCCCATGGTTGCCCACCAGCAGATCAACCAGGGGCATAGCAGGGGGACACAGCTGTGGGAGGAGTGAGGGGTGTTCGGGTGGGAGAAGCCAGGGAGCTTGGCTCTGCCTGGCTGTTCACCCCAGCCAACCCCCTTGGAAGGAAAACCAGTTTCTCCTGAGACATATCAATTCTACAGCGAGCGTTTAAATAGCTTGAAGAAGTGCAAAAATCAGCTCAGGGATGGCAGGGTGTCCTCAGAAGCACCCCGCTTTTCATGAAGGGGTGGGACCCTGCACCATCAGCCTGACACAGCTGCATCCTCTGACGCTGCTCCATGGCCATGGCAGAGTGATCATCCAGCCTTCCTGCCATGCAGAAAACTCCAAATTTCTTGACCCCCCCACCCCCTTCACCTCCCAGTTGGGTCCCTAAGAATCAAAAACCTCTGGGCATCTGCCCAAGGGCTCTTCAGCAGCCACCACATTTGCATTCATGTGAGAAGGAAATATCTCTTACAATACGGGTATTCAATATATATTTGAAGTCAGTTGAGGCTGAGCCAGCCATCGCCTCCACTAACGCCAGACCAGGGCGTGAGCCAGTGCCTGTTTCTTAAGGTCTTGGCACCAAGGTGCCCCAGCTCGGTCTCCTGGAGATTCTGAGGGGTGACTGCCTGCGTCCTTGCCACCCCTTGGAGAAGAAAAAGGGGACCCCTGCCACGGTCCCCCCACACCAGCTCATGGGGATGATGTGGGCTCCCTGTCTTCAGGCTTGTCGCTTTTGGAGGACTTTGGCTTCAGCAAGATGAACCTGTTTAGGAGGTCGGTGTCCGAGCTGGCCTGGGCACCTGCATACTCCTCCCCTGGGGACAAAACAGGTGGTGGGCTCACATGGTGAGGAAAGCTCTGGGGGCTGGAGGAGCAGCATCTCCTCGGTGTGGGGTGGGGACACTCACCAGCATAGCTGGAGGACTCAGCCATGTTCTGGGAGCCAGTGATGTGGTGCCAGTAGGCGCTGCGGGGCAGCATGGTCGTGGGGGTGCAGGGGTAGGAGAAGTGCTCAGTGCCCTTGTTCAGCAGCTGCAGTGGATGGGGGGAGGAGGGTGACACAGGGCTCCCAGAGTCTCCCCCAGCTGTGTCCCCCCTCAGCATGGGCTGGAGCTCACCCTGACGTTCTTCTCCATCTCCAGCAGGACCCTCTTGTGCTGCTCAGCGATGGCCAATGTGGCGCTGTGCACGCGCTGGTAGATCTGCTCGCCCTCCTGCGTCTGGAAGGTGTAGAGGCCTTCTCCTGCATCACACATCCTGTGGGGACAGGGCACAGGATGTCACCAAGGTCTTGAAGCCAAGGGATGATAAAACCCACCCAGATGACAGCGGCGCAGCTTCCCATACTGTTAGACTGTTAGAGCTGTGCCTATGTCCCCTTCACGGTGCTGATCTGGGACCAGCTCCAAGCCCTGCCTGCCTCGGGCACGCTGTACAGGCCACGGCCATCAGCCCAGTGGTGATGCCAGCAGTGCCACTGCCTGGAGCACCCAGCTGGAGGAAGGCACGCAGCTGTGATCCCTGTCCTGGCACGGGTGACATCTCACCGGCCAGCCTCGAAGGTGAAGCGGGTGGCGTCGCGGCCGTAGCGGCGCAGGGAGCAGAGGGGCCAGGAGACCAGCTTCACCCGGGGGTTGTGCGTGTCCCAGAGGTAGATGTTTTCGTGGGTGATCTGCAGCTTGCACTCGCCATAAACGTCCAGGTTGGGGCAGGGGAGGAGGAACACGTTGAACCGGTCTGGGAAGGGGAAAAAAAACAGAAAATAAAATAATCAGCGGGGGGTGCAGCAAGGCGGAGCCCCGGGCGAGCTCTCCCCGCCGCGCTCACCCGTCTGCTCGCACTGCACGCCGGGCGCCAGCAGGTCGGGCTCCCCCAGGCTGATGTCGTTCAGGCGGGCGCCCAGGCACTCCACCGACAGCGTCTTGTACCACTCCTCCGCCTCCAGCTCTGCAAGGCACCACGGCAGCCCCTGGGCGACCCTGGCCACGCCGGGGTGCCCCACCCAGCACCCTCAGCCCGGCTCCCCTGGGCGCTGCCCCGTACCTGAGTCGCAGGTGAAGGTGCGGGCGGAGTCGTCGGTAAAAACGATGGCCACCGCCTGTCTCTTGGTCTCCTTGGGCAGCCGCGTGATGCACTTGACATTGCTGATCTCGGTGACCTGCAGAGGAGTTGGGGGGTCACCGAGGGCTGCTCCCAGACCCTGACACCTGCAGCACCCGGACCCAGCTGCATCCCCCTGCGGAGCGCACGGGGTGACAGCCACCCAGCGAATTTAGGCAAGGAAGGACCTGCTCTGGCACGGGTCCCCAAGCAGCGGGCAGCACCCCAGCACCCCTCCAGCGCACCCCCTCACCTTGGGGCAGCCCCGCAGGCACGCAGACTTCTCATCCGGGTACTTCTCCAGGCGCTGGGGCCCTTTGCTGGAGGATTTGCGGAAGACCAGCCAGCACCGCCGGTAGATCTGCCGGACAGAGAGCGCGGCGGCTGCTTGGTGCAAGAGGGGCTCCCTGTCCCCACCACATCCCCCTGTCCCCATCCCCAGGATCCGTGCCTGGTTCTGCTGACCCTGCTGGCCTGGGGACAGGAGGGGATGCTGGGGATGGGGCTATGCCGAGGCTGCCATCATCTGCCCCCACCCCCTGTCAGTGCTAATTACAGAGCTTAATTAATGAACACAGACAATGCTCCCAAGGGGACCGCTGTTCTGGCATGTCGCCGTCCCCTCTCCTACATTCCTTGCCTCTGAGGGTGGTGGGGCCACCGTCCCCAGGCATGTCCCCCTCCCCTCGGTCCCGCTCCCTCTTTGTTCTCCCTAATTAGCATGAAATTACCCAGCATGCTCGTTGCTGCGGCTCCAAACCCTGGAGATGGGCGACCAAACCCCCTGACCTCCCACCTGTGGGTGCTGCACTCCCACACCACCCTAATTTGCATCCAGCAGCTCCAATCCCTCCCAGTTCGGGGCATTCCCGATGCCAAACTGTGTGTGCAGAGAAACTGAGGCACGGAGGGAAGGGAAGGCTCACAGACATTCCCCAAACCTTGGGTGACCTGGGACAGGTGAACGGGTGTTACTCGGTGCAGGATTTGGCCGGTGCAAATGCTGGACCCCTGGGGCTGCTGGATGATTTGGGTACCAACAAGTGGCCTGTCCCTGCCATCCCCCACTCCTCTGCCACCACAGCTCCCAAAAGGCTGCTTATTCAACCCCAAAACGGGGGCACAGGAAGCCGCAAGAGGGTCCTGTCCACGCCACCTCACTGGGAAACCAGCACCCCGGATCCATGGGTGTTCCCCCCGGCATCTCCACGTTCCCCAAGATCCCCACTCACCCCCAGCTTCTTGCTCTTCATCCTCACATAGCCCTGCTTGATGATGTCGTTAAAATTCGTCGCCATGGCGATGGCTCGATAGGGTAGGGGATATTTTGGGAGGGGGGGGCTGCCTTCACCTTCGCCCCCCCCTCTCCATCCTCTTCCTCCCTACCCCTCCTGTCTCACCACCGGCCCAGCTTGGTGCTAGCAGTGTCCCCCATACTGGCTGGAAAAGAGAAATGACAGATCGACGGGTGACATCTTCCTCGTCCTCCTCCCCCTCCTCCTTGTCGTCCTCCTCCTCCTCCTCCTTCCCCTCCTCCTCCTCCTCCTCTTCCTCCTCCCTTCGCTGCCTGAACCATCCGAGTGGAACAGTCCGGTGTTAACCCCTGCCAGCACGGCGGAGCCAGGGTGGCACAAGACAAGGGGTCAGTCCCCTGCCGCCACCTCCAACACGTGTCCGAGGGGACACCCACACCAGACCTCGCCCACAGGTCTCCATCACCTCTCGCACTGCCTCTGCTTCCACCCAGGCTGCTCGCTCGGGCAGCAGCATGGCCCCGGCCCTTGGGCACGGGTTGGGCTCAGTGGGGACGGCCAGGCCGGCTCCGGTGTGGGGTGTTTCGGCCGGCACCGGGTGCAGGAGGGACCCCGGCTTCCAACCTCACAGCCCTGGTGTAACCCAGCCTCTCTCCAGCCCTCCCATGAGCTCGGCCTCGCTCAGCATGGTCCCTGCTGGTTCCCCCAGCCCCGACCGGTGGGACCAGGTGAGGACCAGGTTCCTTTCCCAGGTGAAGTCCCAGGTAGAAGGCAGTAACCCAGGAAACAGAATAGGGCCATCCCCGGGGATGCTCCTCCATGGCAGCGACGCCCTGGTCCCCAAAGCCCAGCACCCAAGGGAATCTGCCTGGGACAGCACCTTGGGGACCGACGCTGACTGAGAGAGGCGGGGGGCAGCGCTCCCTCTGAGGGGAGTATCCCCCCCGTTCCCCCATCCCCATCACCATCACCCCACGCACACGAACACTCCAAGGGAACTCAGAGATGCTGGGGGGCACCTCCTGCCCCCTCCCCCCGACCTGTCACCTCGGCATCCCCCGACCCCTCATCACCCATCACACCCGGTCTCCCACCGGGACGTCCCTCCGGGCGTTGTCACCTCCCGGCCGTTTGCCCCCGACACTTGTCAGCCCCAAAGCTCGGTCAAGCCCCGTCCGGTGTCACCCGCTCCGCCCGTCCCCGTTCCCCCGCCGGTTCCCCCGCCTTACCCGGGCTCCCGGTGCGAGCGGAGCCGCCGGAGCCTCCGCGTCCCGCGAGCCCCGGAGCCGCTCGGCCCCGCCCCAACCGGCCCCGCCCCGGGACCCTCCCTCCACCCCCGGGCTGCCCAACCGGCCGCCCTGGAACGAGGTTTCCATCATCAAGCTTTGGGGTGAACACCCCGCAGCGACGGACGGGCGGCGGCAGCAGCGTCTTGTCCCTCCCTCAGCTCAGGTGTCACCTCATCCCCGCTCTGTGCCCCCCAAACTGGTTTCCAGGCCGCTCATTAAAACTGCCCCCAGGCACCCCCACCCCCGCGGCATCACTTGTTGGGCTATAAAAATATGAATAATCGCTGGAAATAAAAGTGCATTAAAAAAACCCCATGAGCAGCAAAGAGCTGCGCTTTTAGCCAATCAATTAAAAGGCAGAGTGAGGGGATTAGCTCACTGAAATATTAATTTTTAATAAGGTTGTGTCTGAGCGCCTCCAAAGCCCCCAAGGCCCTGTGCTGGGGGGCTGGGCTGAAGGGGCTGTGCTGGGGTGATCAGCACTCACAGGTGAGCACCTCTGCACCCCTGGGTCAGCACCTGAGCACATCCCCAGGGTGAGCACCTCTCGGTGAATGCCTTTCACAGGCCCAAGGACAGGTTTTACCCCTACACTGGGCTGGTCTCCAGGCATGGGGACAGGGATGCCAGCGGGTGACATCCAGGCCTGTGTGTAGCTGGTGAAGAAATCCCAATTCTCCCTGATGTGTCCCCTCCCCGCCCTCACTCCTGTGTGGGGACAGACCAGCAGCTCACACCACCACCAGAGCCTGGGCCCATCTGGGCTCTGTATTTATAATAAAAAAATCATATACAAATACATACATATATATAATATATATAAAAAGAAGTGGGCAGTTTGTGGCTGCCAAGCTTGGTGCCTCTCTTGGCCTGCTCCTCCTCCTCCTGGGCTGCTTAGCGATGCTGGCTTTAGTGGCCACATCAGTGTTCCAGGAGACACCAGTGGCCAAAGGGGCATCCAGTACTGTCCAAGAAGCAGTGGGTTTCGGAGCACCTCTGGGCAAATTTCTCCCCACCGTTCCGTGCCTCAGTTTCCCCATCTATACAAGGATCAGCCCACAGCTGGGCCCCGTGGGGTCCAGCACTTGAATGCAGAGGACTGATGTGGGACGTCCCGCAGTGGCAGCACTGGCCCTGGGCTCTAGGGCACCTGGATCTGCAGGTCCTCGTCCTCGTCGGGGTCACTGGTGCCGTCCCCAGCGTCGTCGGGGCCGAAGCGGGCGCTGCGCATCTTGCCGAACAGCGGGGCGCTCTGCTGGCGCCGCAGCCTGCGAGGGACAGCTGCTGGGGAGCGGGGGGCAGCACGGCCCTGGGGGGGCCCTGAAGCTGAGCCCATTCCCCTGCACCCCTACAGCATGACTGCGCCCCACAGAGCTTCCTTCCTTCCTTCCTTCCTTCCTTTCCTTCCTGCAGCCCGCACTAAGCTCTGAGCGCAGGATGAGCCCCTGCAGCCTGGGGCCAGCATGGAGCTGCGGAGCTGTGGATGGTGCTCAGTACAAGTGGGGCACAGGCTAAGCCCCTCCATGGCTGGACATCACTGTGCTGGGCAGGGCAGACCCAGACAGGGCTGCAGAGAACGGAGATGTCAACCCCCTACACTGAAGAACCCTCAAAAACCCCAGTGGTCCCCATTCCCAGGAACCTGTAGTGTGCCCTTGTCTGAAAATTCATCAAGGAAATATTATGAATCAAATTTGAAATCCAAAGGCCAAGGATCCAGTGGGATCCAACCAGTCCACCACACTTTCCAGTAAAGCATGAATTATTTAGGGTTGAGCGCACACGGAGTCTGGGGGGGGTGATGAATCCTCCATTATGCTTCCATGATTTAATGCAGATGTCCCAATAAAATAAAGGATGATTATAAACACCCCCCAGTGCCTCCCGGAGCCACGGCATCGATCCCACGGCCATTTCAGCTCTTTACTGCTGGAGAGGCAAAGCAGGGCCAGGGAAAGTTTTAAGGGTAAGAAAATTCAGCTCCCACCTCCCCAAACTGGTGTGGGATGGTCAGAGCCTGCCCTGGCCATGGGTACTAGTGGGTGCAACCCTAAACAGCATAAAACTGAGCTGTGCTGGTCTCTGGGCAGCCTTGTGCTGGTTTAACTGGGAGGTGAATGCCACCCAGCTCAAAGTGGGGTGAAGGCAGCTCAGAGGATGGCTGTTCCCCTTCCGAGGATATCGGAGGCACTTTGGCCATGCTTAGCCCAGCGTTCAACCAGGCAGACACTGGCTGAGGGATGGTGGCAAGGAGAACACCATCCCATCCTGGCTGGTCCCTACATGGCTCACCCAGCCCCTGCTCACCGTGACTGCAGATGCTCCAGCTGCACCTGGAAGCTCTCGCTCTGCTCCGTCTGCTCGTCCAGCGACCGCTGCAGCTTCCGCGTCTGGTTGTGGGCCTCATCCAGCTGTGGGATGGGATGGGATGGGATGGGATGGGATGGGATGGGATGGGATGGGATGGGATGGGGAGGGATGGTGCTATTGGCAGCTGTGTAAGGAGCAGAACAGCTCCCTGACCTTCTCCACCAGCATGAGCTTTCCCACCTCATCCTCGGCTTGGGCGAGCTCCTTCTTCAGCTCCTCCACCCTCAGGCGCAGCTTCTTCACCTCTCCCTCGTGCTGCTCCACGCGGCGGTTGGCATGAGCCAGCTCGGCCATCTTCTCCTGGTACTGCTTCTTCAGCTTGGTGTGGATGTGCTTCAGGTCGGCCAGCTCCTGTGGTAGGCATGGGGAGGGGGCTGAGTGTGGGACAGCCACCACTGGGTATCCCCTCCTCCCTCCCAAGGGATCTCACCCATTGCCCCACCCAGGAGCTGATGGAACAAGGATGGGGTCACCACTGTCCATTGAAGGGTGGTGGCAAAATCTGGGCTTGAGGGAGTCCTTGGGGAGGCTGAGTCACCCAGGGATGTGGTGGTGGGGACAGCACCACCCCTCTGGCACCTTGTTCTTCTCGAAGAGCTCAGCCTGGATGGTTTTGAGGTCAGTGTCCAGGGCACTGGCTGTCTGGCGCCGCTTGCGAGCCAGCACCTCCTCCAGGTCCTCGATCTGCGCCCGCAGCTTCTTGTTCTCCCTCTCCAGGTTGAGCTTCTCCGTCTCCAGCCGCTCCCGCCGGCCCCACTCAGCCGCGTTCTCTGCCTGCAGCCGCTCCATCTGGAACAGGGGCATGGGGCGGCTGGGGGGCAGCAGGACCCCCCTCACTGCCCCCTTTGTCCCCCACGCTGGGGTTTGGCCTCACCTCTGCACGCAGTTCAGCCAGTTTCTTGTCCATGCTGGAGCGAGCACCCAGCTCATCCTCCAGATCCTCGGAGATGCGCCCCAGCTCGTCCTGATGAATCTCCTTCAGGATATTGAGCTGTGGGGGGACATGACAGCAAAGGGGGCTGTGAACACCCACCTTCCACCTGAGCCCTGCCCACACCCGTTCACCCAACCTCTATGGATGGAACCACTGCATCAACAGCACTAATGAAGACCCTTAACAAGCAACCTGGACTTGGGGAAGTGGCTGTGGGCCACCATGTCCATCAGGGTGTGCCATCCTGTGAGGGACAGGCCACCCCGGGGCAGCTCTGCTCCCCAGGCATCTCGCTCACCTGCTTCATCACCTCCTGCTTGTTCTTGTTGAGCTCCTCGTACTTGATCTTCCACTGGCTGAGCTCGCCCTCCAGCTTCTCAATGTTCTTGCTGAGCACCAGCTTGTCCCTGGGCAGAGGCAATGACAGTGACAGACTGCAGGACCCCACGGGACATGCCACCCCAGTGGGGACCAGGCTGGTATCAGCTGGCACCCTGCAAGGATGATGCCTCAGGCACTCACTCCCGCTCCTTGAGCAGCACTTTTTGGGACTCATCCAGCCTCAGCTTCAGGGCGGTGACTTTGGTGGCGTCCTCCTCCACGACGCTGACGTCCTCCCAGAGCAGGCGGCTTCGCTCCTGGCGGCTGAAGGAGGCCCGGGGGCCCGGCTGCTCCCAGCTCTCATCCTGCTTGCCCGTCAAGATGTTTTCCATCAGCTCCAGCTCCTGTGGCGCCGTGGGTGGCCCAGCACAGGGGACAGGGTGAGAGGGATTCCCAGCCCCTACAGCACCCAGCCCTTGCCCCATAACCAAGAGCACCTCTCCCTCCATTCCCCAGGGATCCCCTAAGGCTGATGAAGAGGAACTTGCCTCCCAGGGGAGCTCCCATACATCCCCACACTCTGCTGCAGGCTCCCTGCCATGCTGGAAATTTGCTATCAAAACATTTAAAACCAATTTATGACACCAATCTCACCCAGGACTACTACATGGGTGACCTTCCACCAGGCACTCTGAGCACACAGTAAATGAGCCACAGGGGGTTCCAGGAGAAGGATGTTCATGAGGACCAAGTGTGGAACCCATGGGGTATGTCCACATTAGAATTGTCACTTGGCAGATGTGCTGTCAGGTGGACTAAACTGTCACAGCATGGCACCCTGAGCAGTGACTTCTGTGCTGTGGCAGAGCTAACAGGGATGGCTGCAGCAGCTGGGATAACCCTGAGGTGACTCTGGTGTGGTTCCCCCCTTCCTCCTCCTCCTTCTCCTTCCTCCAAGCAAAAACTCTGCCAGAAGCCCATATGGACACCCTGACAATCAAGCCATGACTGGGAGATGCCACCAGCACTGCCAATGCCACCATCCCCTGTACTGGCACAGTGATTTTTGCATAGTGTCTCCAAAGGGAAAGGCCCAGGAAAGGGACTGGTGCCAGTGCCAAGGTGATCTCACTACATGGGGCTATGATGGCTCTGGATTTCCTCATGACGCTGCTCTGAGGAGTCTGATTCCCCTTAGTGCTGTTCCAAGAGGGATCAGACTGCCCTGTACTCCTCCAAGAGGGGTCTGAGCCCAAAATGCTGCTTGGAGGGGTCTGACACCCTCCATACTAATCCCAGAGGGGTCTGAGCAACCTGTACTGCTCTGAGAGGGGTCTGGCCCTCCCAGTCCTGCCCCAAGAGCAGTCCCCTCACACTGCTCATCTTTACAGGACAGGCAGTGATGGTTTGGGGGTGCACATGGGCAGCAGACAAGGATGAAGAGCTCCCCTGTTCTCCTGCCAGCTGCTCACCCAGGGCAGCCCTGCACGCCCACCTTGGCTTTTTGGGGCACCTCAGCCCCCACATCCCGCACAGGCTCTTGCTCGGGGCCGGCGTCCCCCTCTGCTCCGTCAGCGGGCGGGCTGCCGGCGCCGGCCGGTGCCGGCGGCCGCGGCGGGCGCTCGTCCGGCCGCTCGCGGTCGCGGTCGCGGCGCAGGCTGGCCAGCTCCTTGGTGAGGGCCTCCAGCCGGTGCCGCAGCTGCCGCACCTCCTCCCGCGCCCGGTTGCGCTCGGCTCGCACCTTGCTCCACTTCTCACGCCAGTTGGCCGTGCAGTCCGACCACCACCGCATCGTCTTCTCCATCTGCGCCGCCCGCGCCCGCGCCTCCTCCAGCTCCCGCAGCCGCAGCTCCTCCCGCCCTTCCCAGTCCCCTTCCAGCAACGCCGGCGGGGGCCCGGGCGAGGGTGTCCCGCTGAGGGGGGACGGGGAGGGCTCGGGGGCCAGCAGGGCCAGGAGCGAGCCCCCCGGCAGCGGCGGGGAGCCGGCCAGGCGAGAGGCCCCGCTTTGGCTCATGGCGGGGCTCCCCTAGGGCATGGCCGTCACCGTTCTGCACCCGGGGACCTGCAGGGGACACGAGGGGTCAGCTGGGGACTGCGGCGGGTGGCTGGAGGGAAGGGGCGGCAGGGGCACGGTCCCTGGTTTCGGGGAGCGGCACACTGCGTGTAAGATCCCTGGGATGGACCCCAGCCACGTCCTCACTGAGGACTCTGGCAATGTCCCCAGCCAGGTCCCCAACTGGCAGCCAGATCCCCAGTGAAGACACCAGTGAGGTCCTCAATGAGGACCACAGCCCACAGCCCACGGCCCAGCCACTGGCGTCTGCTCTGAGCTTGGCTCTGCAGGCACCTCTGCCAGCGCCCCACAATGAAGGGAAGACATCTACATGTTATTTGCATGATGTCATCTGCATGAGGTCATCTGATGACATCATCTGTGATCCTCCAAGACCATCCCTGCTGCTGGAGTTGGGGTACTCAGCTGCACCCCAGCAGCTCCAGCGAGGGTTACAGCCGGGATCCGGCGCCAGCAAAGCAGGAACGGCTCCGGAAGGAGAGCCGGGGCTGCTGGATTGGTGTGGTGTGGCGGCAGGACGTGGATCCAGGCAGCTGGATGTGCTCCCCGGTGATGCCGCAACAAAGGGCCGGCGTTGAGTGTCCCCATCCCGGCACGGACCTCACATCCCGTCCTGGATCTCACACCCGGCGTGGCCAGGAAGGCAAACCGCCCCAGGAAACCTCAATGGGAGGCTGCTGTGCATCCTAATGGGATAAGTACAGGGTCCAGCCGCGGCTGCCCGCAGCCCCGGCAGGTTTTTGGGACGGTGCAGCCCAGACCTGCTACCAAATCCAGCTGGGCTGGGAGAACCAGTGCTGGAGCAGCGGGAACAGAGACCGATGGCAGTTCTGGGATTTGCATGGGGGAAAGAACTAAATTTTCTGTTGATATTCGCTGAAATGGTGAAGTTTTGCTAAAACTCAGCAGCAAGCCCAGGCCCGTACTCTCTCGGCTGCTCCTGGAAAAATCCCAGGCATTGGCAGAAGCCGGCACAAGCAGCGCCCACGGGAGCACACATGGTGCACAAGCACCCACGCAAAACCCACGGAAGGCATGCAGAGAACCGGCAACCATGCAGCACCCACGGAGAGCACGAGTGGACCCAGGGCACCCCTGGAACAACCACGGGGAGCACGTGTGGAGCACGAACATCCACAGGACACCCGCGGGAAGCACGCGTGGCTCACGGACACCCCCGGAATACCCGCGGGAAGCACGCGTGGGTCACCGGCACGGGCGGATCGCGCCCCCTCCCCGCGGGCTCCCGGCGGGGGCGCCCCCCGCACCTCCGCATTGGCACCGGGCTCGGTCACTCACCCGCCGCGGCCCGGGCGGCGGGAGCCCCGCATTCCTCCGCTCCGGCGGAATCCCGCCCGGTCCGGCCGGGAGGCACCGCTCGGCCCGGCCCCGCCCGGTTCGCCACGGCCCCGCCCGCCCCAACGCGGCCCGGCCCGGCGCGGCGCGGCCCCTCCCCGGCCAAAGTTTCTCGCAAGTTTCCCGGTGCCGCCGGTGCCGCCGCCCGCCCGCCAGCCCGGCCCGGCCCGGCCCGGCCCGGCCCGGCCCGGTGCCTCACCCGGCGGTGTCGGCGGCGGTACGGGCGGCCCGCGCGGGCCGGGGCGCTGCGGACGAGTCTCCTCCTCCTCCCCCTCCTCCTCCTCCTCCCGCCGCCGCTCCCGCCCCCCGCCCGCGCCCGGGGGCCGGTCCCGGGCCGCGCTGCGTGTCCGGCCCCGTGGCACGGGCGGGGGGGCCGCACGCGTGGGGTTCCGGCGCTCGGGGGCTGCGGGCTGCCCTGCTCACGCGTGCCGGGCCTGGGGGCTCGCACACGCGGGTGCCCGGCTGGGGACTTTGCCCGTGGCTGCTGCTGGGCTGCGCACACGTGTCTGCCCCGGGGCGTGGGGGCCTGGGTGGGGACGCGGCGGGGGACACGGAGGTCACCCCCGGGTGAGCGGTGGCGGCGCAGCATCTGCATCCCCCCGCGCACACAGCCGTGCTGGCTCCCTCCTGGCCGAGCGGCAAAACCCCAAACCACCATTTTGCCCCAGTCTCTCCCCTTTTGGGGTATGCCTTTCAGACAAAAAAAAAAAAAAAAAAAAAAAAAAAAGGGAAATACTAGCGGCAAACAGGATTTGTGTTCCGCGGGACGTGGAATCGATGCCATGGGACACCGACAACTTTTTCTTCCCCAGGATCGAACGAAGCAGGGAAAACCAAATCAAATTAAAGCAAAACTGCAAAGCCCGTGCGTGTTCTTTACAAGATCAGATTTCTTTTTTTTTTTTTTTTCTGGAAACAACCCCAAAAAGCTGGAGGCGAG
Organism: Chloebia gouldiae; assembly: GCA_003676055.1. Classification (NCBI taxonomy): domain Eukaryota; kingdom Metazoa; phylum Chordata; class Aves; order Passeriformes; family Passeridae; genus Chloebia; species Chloebia gouldiae. The sequence continues at coordinate 4,069,639 of QUSF01000023.1, read as the reverse complement.
AGATGCTTTGCTCTCCTACGCCCCTATCCCAGCGTCTTGTGCCAGGGGAATCGGCGCCGTCTCTTGCAGCCGGTGAAGCGATTTTGCAGACGTTTTGGCCAGAACTGCGGGTGCGTGGTTGCGGCTTTAACCCGCTCCCGGCACTAAAACCGGCAAAGTTTTTTTCCAAGCGTGTCTTTACTGTTTGCTTGGACATGCGTGTCTTGGTGACACCAGCAGGCTCGAGGATGCATTACAGCATCCTGGGATTTGTGGGGTTTACCCTTGCAAATATCAAACCTACTTGGTCTGGGGTGCATCACCTAAAGATGTGGCCAGTGACCCATTTCTGTGGTCCAAGCATCGTCATCCTGGCACCCTTCTCCTCTAGTTCTGGGTTTCCAGCCTGGCCATGGCCAGCAGCCCCCCTTAAATCTGTTCCCAAGGAGCATTCATTTGGGATAGGTCACACTGAAGATGGTTGCCCCACGTCATGAACTGAGACCCAGAAATGTTGCACGAGTGGCTGCAGACACTGGGCAAGCACGGCGTGGCACTGCTGCCCACAATGAGCACTGGTGTGGCTGAGTCATCCCTGCCCCCCACAACTCTGCACATGGCCACATCCCTGCAGTTGGACCCAGCAGCCAAGATGAAGCACAAAATGAAGGCTTTTGGGGCAAACCTAACCATTTTGGGTAAAAAAAGACCTTTGTTCCCTCAACTAGACCAGCTGGCATTGCTGGAGAGCTGTGGTGTGGTCACTGGGGATGTCATGGAGTATGCTGGCTCCATCCTGGCAATAGCATCAAATTGTGGTATCACAGGATCAGACTGTCTTGAGTTCGAAGGCACACATAGGAAACCCCGAGACCGCCTCCCTGCTCCTTGCAGGAAAACCTGAAAGCAAACCATGTGACTAAGAACATTGTCCAGATGCTCCTTAACTCTGCCAGGCTTGATGCCATGGCCTCCTCTGTAGGGAACCTGTCCCTGTATCTGACCACCTTCTCCGTGAAAAGCCTTTTCCGAATGTCCAAACTAAACTTTCCCCGAAGCAACATCACTCCATCTCCTGTGTCCTTTCACAGAGAGTGGAGATCAGCACCCCGTGCACCCCAGAATCCCTGGCACACCACAGTGGGAGGGATTCCCACTGCTGGGCACAGTGCAGCCTGCAGACACAGCGAGGATGCCAGGCACAGCTTGCATCGCGGGCATCCCGGGCAGCTGGAGCACCCTGACACTGGGCACAGCACTGGGGCTAAAAGCCGAATCTCTGGGCAGTGGGAGCTGCTGCTGGGGGGCTGCAGCTCAGGACCGCTGGGTGCTGTGTCTCCTGGGGACTGCTCCCCTGCCCGTGGTCTCTCTGTTAGCGACCAGCTAAATGGTGTTCTGCTTCTCTTTAGAAGCGCTTTCGGGTTGCCCATGTGGGTCTCCTCCGCTGCCGGGTGAGCTCTGGCCGGGGTCTGCTGCCGCTCGGACGCCCCGCCGTGTGGTTGTGGCAGGTCCCACTAGATGGCACAAGGATCGCAGGAATGGTCCCAGATCGGGGATATGAACGCGCAGGGACGGCCGGGGGCGATGCGGGACCGCGGCGGTGCCGGTGAGCGCTGCCCAAGTGTCCCCTGACAAATGGGACGGGACCTCTGAGCCCCCTTGAGGAGCTGCCGCTGCGCATCTCTCAGGGCACGGTCAAAAGCGGGAGATCTCCGGCTATATCTCCCAAATCCTGCACGGCTGCAAGGTGGCAGCAGTGTCTGTAAGGCTGTGGCACCCCCAGACCACCCGGACCCTGGGTTTTCACCCACGACAGCGTCACACTAGAAGCCCTCTCGCCCCAAATCCAGCGCAGGGATGGAGCTCACTTGCAGCCCTGGGGCAGCGGGAAAATGTGTGAGCACGGCTTTGTCTTGGTATCGGGCAGACGAGTTTGGGTGGAGGAGAGGATGGGAAATGAGTAAGTGAACTGATACTCGGCTTTCCTCCCGCTCTCACTGAGGAAGGCAAACGCCAAGAAGAGCTCCTCAAGGTGACCAAACACTTTTGGAGTTGAAACAATCCAGCCTGTGGAAATAAATAGCCAGGATAAATTGCAGGGACTAAATCCATCAGTTGGGGGCAGCGAGTCAGTCCTGAGCCCGTGGTGCATCCGCATAAACCAGACATCACCTGAAAGTGTTACCGGGGTTTTTCCTTTCCTGACGCCTGAGGTTTTGGAGCTGGACATCCCACTCTGCCTGCTGGAATGCAGACCAGCATCGCAGCATGGCAAATCCGCCTGTGGTGACATCTGGGTCCCCACTGTCCCCACGCTTGTACCCGCAGGGTGAGCCAGAGAAGTGCCATCAGCTGGTGCTGCCCGTTGCTGGCCCGGTGGCAGGGGACCGAGCACCACCGGACACACCGCCCATCTCTGCCGAGTGACATTTCCCCTTCTGGCTCCTTCCCGCTTCTGGACAGCGAAGGAAGCCTCTGGCTGTTGTTCTTTGTTCCAGGCACAAGGGGCAGCCAGCGCCGCCGCGTTCCCGGACAAAGGCCCGTCCCGCCGGGGCTCTGTGTCCCTCCCTGCAGCCCGCCGGGCCCCGCGGTGCCCCGGCTCACATGTCACAGCGCGGGGATGAGCTGTGCATGGCTCACCGCTCCGCACCGACTTCAGCTATTCACTGAGAGGCCTGCGGGTTTGGTGAGGAGCCAAGTGCCCGACTTTCCCCCATGAGCCCCGCCGTGGCAGAGTCACATCCCAGCGCTTTCCGCACCCCTTCTCCCCATCTGCAGATTTTGGGGTTTGTGGTGTGAGTCACTCTGGCTGCCGACGCCTGCACACGGTATCCGATGGTGCTTGGAAAACAATCACTCGGTGGTTGCCTCCCGGCAGAGGGATCACAGCATCCCTGGGTGGTCCCCAGGGAGCTACACCTCGTGGGGACTGGTGGGACATGCTGGCTCCTGGGTAGCTGAGCCCACTGCTGGTGCCCAGGGGTCACCCTTTTCCCACCCTGCCGCACAGGAGCAGGGTTGGAGCACTGGTTCGGATTGAGCCTCCCACCCCACCAGTGCCACGGTGCCAGGGCTGGCTCCATTGAGCGCCTGGCCCTTGTAATCTCAAGGAGAAATGGTGCCATTTCTGGTCACCTTACCTGGCAGGAGGCCAGGGCCGGGCTGCTGGAGGGGTTGTGCCATCTTTTCTCCCCAGGAGAGGAAGGTTGGTGGCACCACGGTGCCTTCAGGCTTGAGCCAGCCTTGGCTCCAGGAGCAAAGCTGTGGAATGACAGCAAATGCTACAGATTTTGGGAAAACAAGCAGCCAGGAAAGACACTAAATCCATGTGGGAAATGGAAGATTTGGAGAAGACCTTGGCTCCATTTTGGGATCTGCCTTTGGGATTTGTCTGCTGGAGAGCTGATGAGCCTAGTTAGTGCATCCCATGGGAGCATCCTCACCTGGTGCTTGTGCAGACACCCGCAAGGACCAATTTTCCCCCAAACTTCCCTGACATCATCGGGGGTTTATTTGCAAAGCCAAGCCTAAACAAATAATCTGGGTTTGCTGCTGTGCCTACGGGTTCAGGTTTTACTGCCTTGGCACATGTTGTGTTGCTGTTATTGTTGAGGGAGAAATCCCGACGTGGGGGTGGGGTGGACCCACCTCCCCACCGGATGATTTTCCAGGAGGAAGGCTGAGGGAGGTGGGGCAGCAGCAAGGGAAAAGCAGGAGCACCCGCAGCCGCTCAAAGGTAGCTGAGAAACTCCCTTAGCATCACCACCCTCGACATTCCCAAGGCTGTCCTGGCATTGCTCACCAGATTTGGATGAGAGATCTAGGGGCATCCCCTCCCACCAGCCCCCTTCTGCTTCCTCCTCCTCATCCTTCTCCATCCACCGCAGCTGGGCTGAGCCCTGCTTATGGTGGTATTTTGCTGGCAACACCCAAGAGGCTTTGAGTGGCGCTGGGCACCCTGGCACGGCTGGGCGGTGGGGCTGACAGCGCCTGGCAGTGGGGTTGGCACAACCCTCGGCTGCAGACGGCGCCAGGGCTCCCCTGCCCACGCCTGTCTCCCTTGCTTGGCAGCAGCCCGGTGAGACGTGCCCTCTCCTGCCGGAGTCTGCCCATCCCCTCGCCACGCCGCCGTGATCTGCTGGCACGCTCCCTCCCGCCCGCTGCCGGAGCCTTGAGGAGCTTTTAGGAAGATTTAGGGCTTTTACAGGATTTGGAAGTCTTCAGCTTCTTTTGGAGCTTTTAGGAAAATGAAAGAGTTTTGGGAGCTTCAGGACTTTCTGGGAACTCTTGGGGATTTTAGCAACTTTCAAGAGGTTTAGAAACTCTTATGGCTTTTAGCAATTTTTAGAGTTCTTAGGAACTTCAAGGATATTCAGGAACTTTTAGGGCTTATGGGGTTTTAGGGCTTTTATGATGTTGTAGGGTTTTCAGGACATTTTAGGGCTTTAGGAGCTTTCAGGATCTTTTAGGACTTTCAGAAACTTTAAGCATATTTAGGAGCTTTAATGGATTTGGGAGCTCTTAGGACTATTAAAAAGTTGTAGGGCTTTCATAGGAATTCCCCAGTTCAAGCAATAAACCCTTATCAGGCCGAGCCCAAGGGCAAATGTCCCTTCCAAGAGACAACACAAGGATTTCCTCCCTCTTCGTGCTCAGGCAGTGTCTTTGAAGGTCTGTCGATTTACAGATAATCCCGACAACACCAGCAACTGCAGGCGTTGACCTAAAAATAACTCCTGATAGCATGGAATGCAGACAAAAGACTCTTTGTTCCACGAACAGCAGCAAAAAGTCCTTTCCTCGCTGGTCCGAGGGGTCTGCACCTAATTCCCCTCCCCAGGAGAGCCTAATCCTTGTTTTAGCTGAGTTATTCCCAGGAGGTGGATTTATGGCGTTTCCCCAGAGAGCCGGTCGGGATGACCCACAGTGGGAGGCTTGGCTCACCGCGATGCTCCCGCGGCTCTGCCTGCTTGAGCGTGCGTTTCTGAGCTCGCCCAGCTCCCCGAGGCGTGGGGACGGCCGGGCTTCAAAGGCAGCTCTCTTAGCCATGGTCCGGCCGCTTTAGCCACGGTCCGGCCGCGTGAGCTGCTTCCCATGGGAGCCTTGTCCCGTGGCAGCCAGGGAAACCGGGGCTTGGAGCTGGAAATTAAACCAGGCACTGGGGGGATGCAAACGTGCGGGATTTTCTCTGCTCCGGGGATCCCAAAGCAGCCATGGCACATGCGGTGGCACAATCCTTGTGGATCAAGGTCCATCACCTTTCCGGCTGGGGCGGGAAATTGTTTCCACCCTTCCCCCCTGCAGAAAGAAAAGTCTCATTCAAGCTATTGAAAATATCTGCAAGAACAACTATTTACCCAGGGCACTTCCCGGAGCTCTCCCCCCGGCCCTGCCCGCGTCTCGGCTTTCTCCAGCGCGGCTGTTTCCCGGGGCACACACAAAGGGCTGGGCTCAGGCGCTGCTGGCAGCGGCGTTACCCGCTCCGCCAGCGCTGCCTCGACAATTCCAGCCCCAGCTCCCACTGCGGGCCAGCGTGCCCATCTCCAGCCTTGGGGTGGGTGGTGAGGCCGCTGTGGTCGCATCCAGGCTCTACTCCCCACATCCCAGCCCACCTGCTCCAGGGGAGTGCTGTGTATCCCTCTCCTGGATCTGGGCTCCTTGCCTTGCACCTTTCCTCCCTCACACCCTGCGGGGAGCGGGACAGGGGTCACCGGGACACTCCGTCCCGGCTGCTTTCCCATTAATTGTTATTTTTTAATCCCGTTGGCAGTGCAGCCTGCTGGCTCCGGCTCCTCCGGCCCGGCCCACCGCTGGACGCCCGCCAGCCCGCAGCTGAAGGGCGGCGGGACGCGGCTGTCCCCAGCCGAGGTCCCCCAGCCCACCGCGCTGCCGGTGCCGGCCGGGCGGGCGGGGGGACGCAGCCCGGTGCTCCCGGCCCGGGGCTCGCTGGGCAGGTGCCGTGACCGAGGGCTGTGACCCCGCAGCGATCTCGGTGGGTGTCGCCGGGGGACGGGGTGGGGCCGCTGGTCCCGGAATACCGCTCTGAGCCGAGCCGGGCTGCGAGGGGCTGAGCCGGGCTGCGAGGGGCTGAGCCGGGCTGCGAGGGGCTCAGCCGGGCTGCGAGGCGCTGAGCCGGGCTGCGAGGAGCTGAGCCGAACCGGGCCGAGCAGAACCGGGCAGGTGCCGTGACCGAGGGCGGTGACCCCGCGGCTCCCGCAGAGATCGCGGGGGTCTCGGAGGGGTCGGTGCGGGGGGATCGGTCCCGGTACCGCCCCGCTGAGTCACCGCGGGACGGGGCGGGGCGCTGCTCCGGGCACCGCGCTGAGCGAGCCGGGCTGCGAGGTGTGGTGCTGAGCCGAGCCGAGCCGTGCCAGCCCAGCCGAGCGGAGCCGAGCGGAGACGGGCGGTGCCGAGCCGAGCCCGCTCCGACTCCAGGTATGGGAACACGTGGAGCCGGTGAGCCGGGGACGAGGGAGGATCGGGGAGCCGGTGCCCGCCGTGGGGGTCCCGGAGGCCGCGTTGAGGGGCGTCGGTCCGGCACCGGGAGGCGAGGGGATGCTGCGGCACTCCGGGCGGGACAGGAGTGAACAGGGTGGGCGTCAGGCGGGGCTGGGGGGCTCCGCACGGACGGTGGCACCGGGCAGCGCCCCGGCTCGCTCGGGGAGGGAGCAGCCTGGAGGGATGGAGCGGGGGGTCTTTATGGGGGGCTTGAGCAGCACCTCGGTGCGGGGGCTCAGCGGTGGGTGTGATGTGTCCGGCTGGGCACGGCCCGGGGATTCCGCTAGTGGCCATGGTGCCAATTATCTGTGAAACCAACCTTCATCCCTGCTCCATGGGACTCGCACCCGCCTGCCCCGGAGCCAGGCTGGATTCCTGGGCTATGGAGCCACAAAGACCCCTGGGCTGTCCGGGACCGGCTGCTCCAGGCTGCTGCCAGCAGCACAGATGAGCTCCACGAAGCCCCGGCCGTCGGCCGGTGTGTGGCCATTGCTTGCCACTTGTTATGGGAACCACCAGCACGCCCCATTCCTTCCTCTCCTCCCTCCCGGCGGAGGGTGCAGCATCCCATGGGATCGCTGGCATGTCTCGACAGGGTGATCTCCCTTCCCTAAAATGCCTTTTGGGGGGATTCCTCCTGCAACATCCCAGTTTGCTGCTGCCAGTCCTGGCATGTCGGTGCAGGATATGGGATGCAGGATGCTTGGGGTGGTCTCTACCCACTGTCTGTGCTGCCCCTCCAGAGAGACCAGTAAAACTCAGTGAGACCAGCTAGAGAATTGAAATGAAGTCTCCTGGAATAACCTCCTGGCAGCAAGTCTGAATGGCTGTTGTGCAGGGAAGGCAGCCAAAGCTCATTTCATGGTCTGAGGGCTGCAGAAACCCTCCCACCCCCCACCCCCCTCCCCAAAAGCTCCACCACCAGTGGGGAGCCAGGACTGTTTCAGAGATGGGGGCGGGGGGGCAAATCCCAAATCCTTTGAGCCTGGGACTGCAGCCACGGTGGGGTTTGCCGTGTCCCTTGCTGGGTTCACATCTCCCATGTGAATTAAGCCAAGGACTGAAAATGCTGCATACTTGGTTGCAGTCCAGCTCTTAATCCTGCGGCCTGGGGGCTGCTATTTGCAGAGTAACAGGTTTGCAAGCAACTGTGTGCTGCCTGAACGGGGATCCCGGGGATTGGCCATGCCTGCACCTTGCGGTGGCACCCGTGGGTGCAGGGTCAGGGCTGTGTGGTTTACAGACTGCAGGCTGGGTGGCTCCCAGCGTGCCAGTGTCTGCACGGGACCAGCTGGGCACAGCCTGCCGGCGCCTGTTTTTCAGGAGCTCTTGGACTCACCAACTCCTTTCCCATCAGCTCACCCGACAGCTGGGGTTTGGCAGGAATCTGGGAGGCCCACAGTCTGTTACCTGGCTCCTTGGGTGCCGCAGAATTTGCCCTCACTAGGCTCCAGCACCTTGTTTTCTGTGCCAAATATCTGGGAACCTGATTTGGGGTGGTCCTGAGCTGCTTTGCACTGCTCTGCACCTCCCTTCCCTGGCACCTGCAGCACAGGCAGGCGACGAGGACCTTGCTCATGTAAATGGGGATAAGACCTGGGAGTGGACAGGGTGTTTTGGGAGCCACTTGAAACCCAAAGGAGTGGTTTGGAAGGGGGATGTGCAGGAGGAGAAATGGGGTTGCTCTCAAAGAAGACTGTGTGGTGGGAGTGTGTGGCAAGGACAATTGTCTGTACCCCTGTGGCCAGAGATGTCCTTGCACTGCATTGTCGCTGTGTCATGTCAGCCTCAGTCCAGTGTAGGTGTACCTGGTCCTTTGCAGAGTGTGTGTGGCTGCTGCTAAAGCCACAAGGCTTCGTGTGCCACCGAGCCAGGTGTCGTGTTGCCCTGGCACTAGAGGAAGTGCTGGGTTAGTTCACTGTAATACTTCTGTTTGTGGTGTTTTTTAGGAAATGGAAATTTTAAAAAAAAGGTTTGAATGTCAAGAGCCAGCTCTAAGAAAACGCTCCGTCTCAGGAGCCCCAGGCACTGGCAAGGCGCCTGTGCCAGCCTCCCCTTGGTTCTCCCCATGCCTTTGTGGGAAGGGACGGCTGCCAGTGGCTGGCAAAGAACAGATCTGGCAGGGAGTTGTGCCTTTCCCGTGAGAATCACCATCAGATCTGGTTTCATCCTGTTGGCAGGACCCATCTTGAAGTTGCTGGGTGTTCTGTGCAGTGCCATGGCCCAGGAAAAGCTGCAGCACCCAATGGCACAGCTTGGCACTGCCAGGCTGCTGGCACAGTGCAGCTGCCCAGCTCCTTGGGCTTTAGCCAACGTGCCCGGTCAGCCCTGGCCGCCCACCGGTGCCGGGAATCACATGCCAATGCCATGAATAACGTGTGGCTGGCCCTGCGGGCACGCACCACTGCCCAAGGACAAGGGCACTTTGTGAAGCTCTCAGATCTGACACTGGGGCATCCCTTTGAAGGGGCACCCCCATCCTTGGACAGCTCCAGACCCAGGGAACCTTGGTTTTTGTCCCTACAACGAGGGGCTGGTTGTGCAAAGCTGTTTTGCATCTCCAGGAGCCTGTTCTGGCTGTTGTCTCTGTGCCACAATTTCCTTATCATGCTGCTGAGTCCCTGCCTGAGTAACCAGCTGCGGTGATGAGCTTCAGACTCATTCAGATCTCGAGGAACAGAGTGTCACTTTCCTAACAGACCTGGAAGGAAAACAGATAAAAGCTCCTGGATCTCCCTGCTTCCGGTGTTCGTTTGAGTCATCAGAGCATATTCCCTTCTCCTTGGGAAAAACGTCATATCCCAAAGCCACATGCCACATCTAAAAACTTAAATGCCTGCTGCCAAGTCACCCAGAAAGCAGTAAGGTGGAAGTAAACACCAGGCTTTTTGTTTGTAGGGTTTTTAGTCTTTTCCCGTCCCATTCACCTAAGGTTTAGGGACCTCAATATAAGGCTTTAGCTTTTCTTTCCAAGACCAGTATCTTAATGGTGATGGGAAGATAAGAATTAGTGCCCAGGAATAAGCCTCTGTCTCTGCTGATAAGGGAACCTGCTCCAAGCTATGCAGCCATGGCAGAGTCTCTGCCACCTCTTTGTACATTATCTGGTTGATTTTGAGGCCAAGCCAGGAATTTTTCCCCACTGCCATGCGGGTATGGGAAGATGACGAGGCAGGATTCAGCCCTGACGAGAATTCAGCCCATCCGGCTACCTTTACTATAATTATTGCCAGCGTGGATGGAAGCCGTGTTTTCTCACTGTGAAACCATTTTCAGGGGATTTTCTCTTGCTATTGTTTAGCTCAGGAAATAGCAATCAGAGTCGGGGTGAGCGGGACTATACAGGGCTCGGAGGGGAAATACCGGCTCCCCCACCCTCTTTCCCACTGGGATTTCTGGTCCCAGTTGAGTAACGGCTGAAAGGAGCTGATCCTCTCCTCCAAGCATCCCAATAAAACCTTAAAGATGTCAGCATAGTGGGCTGGGCTGAAGCCTCATTAGGATTCAGCATTCCCCATCCAGAGGCAATGCTTTATTGGCCTGCCAGCTCTGTGCTGCCTCAACATGGTTGGTATTCACACGAAGCTCCATTGCTTTTAAGTGATCCAGGTGTTTTCCATCACCAACAGCATTTTGCCACCCAGGTCTGTGTTTTTTGGATAAATGTGCAAGATTCCTAAGTGTATGGTAAGGCACTGGGGTGCCAGCCCCATCCAAATCCATTTACTGCTGCCAAGTCATGCCTGTGCCATACCCTCCCAGTTCACACTGGGAGACCTCATTAGTGGCTCTTAGTTACAGCCTGGCAGCAGGTTAATTAACAACCCAAAGCCCCCGTCTTTTGATGATAAATTGCTGAAAGAAACAGACGGGGAAGATGCAGAGTGGGCTGTACACCTGTGCAGGATCTGTTCTGGCTTGAGAACCTTCCAGACAAAGCCTGTGCTGCTGAGAGAAATCCGCTAATGAATTGTTAAGCATTGGATGACCCTTGAGCGTCTGGGAGTGCTCATAAGCCTTTGCAGGTGATGCTGGTTGGTGCCTCGGCACAACTCACAGCAAACAAACCAGGATTTGACCGCTTGGTGGGTTTTGAGGGGGTGTTTGAGAGCAGTGCAGAAGTGGCGTGCAGCAGTGGCCAGCGGTGCTGGCTTCACTTCGGGCATTGACAAGTGTTGGGCTGGGCCAGCTGCTCTGGCAACCCCCACCAATGCTGTCCCAGTCTAGGGGGGGCTTCTGCTGGTTGCTAAATCTTGGCAGGTTGTGTCCCATGGTTGAAGTGACAGCAGGGTGAGGAGGAGGTGACACTTGGTCAGTTTGTGGCTTGGACAGGCAGAAAGTGCAAAGAAAAGGCTGTATCTTCGAAGGCTGTGGCTAGCGCAGGGGTGTGGTAGCACTTGAGGGTGCTCAGTGCTGGCCTGGGTGTAGGTCACAGAAACCCTTTCTCATGCAAAGACAAAGGAAAGGGTGGTGGAGCAGAGTTCTAGATGAAGGGATGGGCAAAGGGGCTGTGCAGGATGTGGCCCAGCTGGTTGTGAGCAGCAGATTTGCGCAGCCATGGCTGCTGTGCTGGTGTTGCCAGGATGTGCCTGGGAGAGCCTGTTTCTGCAGGCTGAAATGATGGAGTGGTTTGCAATGTGCCCAGCTCCTCAGCTAATCTGCAGGAGCTGAAAGCATCCAAAAAATAATTTCAAGGCTGGTGAATTAGGAAACCACAGTTTCCTTCTGTTCCTGTCATTTATGATAACAAGTCATGGCGTTAACTGAGATGTGGAGCTGAGAGAGGAAGAGGGGACCCCTCCTTTGGTTGGAGTGGTGGGGCACCCTCTCCATGCTAAGAGCTCAGGGGCTTCCAGCCTCTGCCATCCTTCCAGCCTCTGCCATCCTTCCAGCCCACAGCCAGCTTGGATGCCCAGCAGTCCTGGCTCCTCCTGGAGGCAGAGGCAACAGGGAGCTGGCTTGGACACCAGCTGGTGGCCCACTTGCACAGCCTTTGCCCTCCATCCCTGTCCTCATGGCACAGGGGATACTCAAATACTCATGTTGCCCCTTCCCTTTGTACCCTTTCAGGCTCTGCTGTGTCCTTGAAGGCCAAGCCAAAGTAGAGAGCTGCCCAGGATGAAGGTCCTCTTCCTGCTCCTTCTCTTCCTCCACCAAGGTAGACTGTCCAGCCTTGGGATGGTGATCTGGGTTTGGGCCGCTGGGAGTAACTGGCATCACCAAAACATTGGCTGGGGTACACCATGAGATGTTTGCAACCAAAGCTTCCACGGAAGTAAAACATCTCATAGGATGATGTGCCTCTGGTGGTTCTCTTGGGCAGAATGTGTCCTTTCCAGGGAAAGGAGAAGGCCCCATCCATCCCTTCTGGGAATGGACAGGTCCTTTTTCAGTGTCTGCTGATGTGGGTGGTGGCACATGGGGGAGAATGTCCCTGAAAGACAGGAGGTCCTGCTGCCTGAAGGGCCCTGGCAGATCCTTGCAGCATGGCTGTGACGCTGGGGACGTGGCTGGTGTTGCTCATCCTGCAGGACAGGGTTGGGATAACTGGGGTGGAGAGCCTGGCATGCCATGTGTGACAGCTGCTGCAGGGCTGCAGCGTTTGCAGGGCTGGCTGTCCCTGCAGCTGATCTCTGTGCACTTGTACAATGCAGGGGTGGGAGCCAGTGGCCACAGGGAAGAAGATTTTCGTTTCTGTGGTGACCGAAACCAGACCCAGGAGAGCTCTGTCATCTACCAGTACAGCCCCACCAACATCTCCATCGAGAACACGGCCCAGGCACTGATAATAAAAGGGCCCGTTATGCCAAACAGGGGAAACTCTTACGACAAATACAGCTTGGCCCGCACCTTGGGCAGGTACCGCTTCTGCATCTTCTGGTTCAAGTCCAACAGGACCCTGCAGCTGGTGTATGGGAAGAACAGCATCTCCCTGGGTGGGAACCCATCCAGCAGCATCCCCCTGGGACAGGAGAGTCAGAAGACTAAAAGAACCAGAGCCGATATCTTCAATGTGTCCTATATCATAAAGGGCGGGAAGAACACCTCCCTGGATGCTAAAGCTCTTTATGTCTTCCCTGGTAAATGCAATTTAATGCCATTTTAAGGAAATTAAAAGGTTGTTTAGTCCCCAGCCTGTTCCCTAGTCATCATCAGAGCACTGGTTGTTTCCCAGTATATGGTTTAGCCTGGAGATATGAAGATAGCTGAAGGGTGACTGAAGGGGATGTAGGTTTTCTTGAAGCAGCCTAAAGACAGGCCTGGTAACCAGCATCCCTAAAGGTGGAGATTTTCAAAATGATGCCTAAAATTCCAGAAAATTGAGGTCTTTGCAGTGGTTTCTCAGGTCCAGTCTACACCATGAGGTCCACATGGCCTCAGTGGGAGCTGAGCTGTGGGTGGTAGGAAAGGCCTGTGGGTTGGGATCACTACCATCTTTCCCAGCTTGGGATCACCTTGAAGCCCTCTGCTTTCTGTTCCCACCAGGGCTCTGCCAGTTAGTTTGGGGCATAAGGAAGACAATTCTGCCCATGATTTCATGGCATTTCCTTTCCACCAGCCTCTCCAGGGAGCATGCCTGTCTGGAAGCAGGATGTGGAGAAGCAGCTCACTGCCTTGGACAACCTCATTGCCCAGCCCCTGGCTGCAGCCACGGGAGCCATGGCGCGGCAGAGGCTCCGGCGGTGAGTTCCCAGCTCGCCCCATTCCTGCTGCTGCCAACACATGTCTGCTGCATCCAGCTCACTGTGCCCCTTCCCCAACAGCAAACTTGGGGAACTGGAGAAGATGCTGGCCAAGGTGGAGCTGGAAGGGCAGAACCAGACCTTTGGGGAGGCCACTGTGCAAGCGACCATCCTGAGGGTCCAGCCCAACCCGGCTCCTCAGCACCTGACCTTTGCTTCCCAGAGAGAGGTGGGTGCTGGAAAGTCTGCCCTAGTGCTCTTGCCCCATCATGCTCTCTCTCGACCTCTTTCCTGATGAGTCTTTCTTGGCAGGAGAGTGGAGAGGTCCAGAGATTCACGGTGGACCTGCCAAGCAGCCTGTTCATGATGGGGAAGGAGAGGGAGGAGGTGGTGGAACACAGGGTGCTCCTCATGGACATCAACAGGCAGACCATGTTCCAGGTAATGCCCATGTGAATGACATGCTGAGTGTCCCGTGGTACTGGGCTGCAGGGGTGCCACCAGACCAGGGCACTGCTGCTCACTGGGAGAAGATTCTTCAAAGATGAGCTATAAGCTTGATGGGTAAAGTCATGGGATCTTCTTCTTGGGCATTCTCCTCTGCTTCACACCTGGCTGCTCTCCTTTCCCACACTGCCACTGCCTCCTCTTCTCCAACAGGATGAAAACAGCAGCCACATCCTGGGTGACAAGGTAGTCAGCATCTCCCTGGTGGACACAGTGGTGGCCAACCTCTCCGACCCAGTGGTCCTCACTTTCTTCCATGACCAGCTGCCGGTAGGTGGGAAGCAGCCTCACAGAACCTGATCCCACCAGGAATGGAGAGGGAAGGAGGGCTCAGCCCCTGCCAGCTTAGGGTGGGGTCACAATCCAGCAGGTCCATGCTCATGGCCAGCCTGTGCAGGGTCTGCTGTGGCTTCTGGGGCTGTATCACAATCATGGCTTGGCTGCGTGCACTGGTGGTGGCACTGCCTTCCCCTCTCCAGGAGATGCCTCGTGGCAGATGTGTCACATCCAGCACTGTCACCAAGGCTGTGGCACACTGTGTTAGTAGGCCCTTGGCTCATTCATGGCTCTGTCAGGTGCCTGCTCAAAGCTGAACCCTTTGTTTGGAAAAGAGGATCTGGAAGGAGGTATCTGCTCCATCAGTTGTTAACAGAGTGGTCTCTGCCTGGAGCCCACTCCCATCATAGGATGGTTTATCCAAGTCATGCCTTGTCTCATGAGACCATCTTGTCTCCTGCCCCGTGTTGTCCCCTATCAGAAGTGCTGGGCAGGCAACAAACCCGCAGCTGCATCCTGACCAGGGCCTGTGGTTTTGTCGTTGCAGAGGAATGTGACCCCACAGTGTGTCTTCTGGCAGGAGGACACCTCTGGTGAGTGGTCCTGCCCTTGGGTGTGAAGTCAGGCCCTTTTCCCAAGGTACCACAGCCCCACCAGCAGGGTGAAGGTTGCTCTGCACCTCCCATCCTCGCTCCATCTCTGTAAGCCATTCCCACGGGGCTGGTGTCAGTTTTTTCCCTCCAGTTAGTCTAAGAGCTTTCCCCTTCTCTAGGGATGGGTTCCTGTGCTGAGGGAGTTATCTGAGTACATGTGCTTGGCGTGGGCCAAGCTGGGACCCCCCCACTCCTCTTCTCCCTCTTTCCATGAACACCTTGCCCTGAAGATCCTCTAGCCCATGGCAGAGGTTCTTGCTGCTCACCAGATGCTTTCCCTTTCTCTTGCACAGCCAGTTCTGGGAGCTGGGACAGCTATGGGTGTACCACAGTGACAGGGAACAGCCACACAGAGTGCAGGTGCAACCACCTCACCTACTTTGCTGTGCTCATGGTGGGTAGCACCTTCCCTCAGATCCCTCACATAATTCCCAGTGGTGCTCTTCCTCACCATCTCTCATTCCTCCTCCTCCTCAGGTATCCTCTCCAGACATCACCTCTGTGCACAGGAATTACCTGAGTATCATAACCTACGTTGGCTGCCTGATCTCGGCTTTGGCATCCATTTGCACCATCTTCTTCCTCTACTTCAGGTACAGTCTGATGGTTCACCCCACCCTCCCTGTCTGTGTCCTGTCCCTGGCCGTGAACCCCTGGGTGGGCACAAGCTCCACAAGCAGTTGATGGCCTGGATAGAAGCATCATGAAGGAGCCTTGTTGGAAGAAAGCAGAGTTCTCCTGTCCAGGATCCACCTCCTTAGTCAGGTCTCCTGCAGAGTGCTCAGAAACACCAGCTCTTTTCAATGATTTTGGGAAATCTTCTTGCTTGTTATGGATGCAGCAAGCAGAAGTCTGCAAAGGTCTTTTCAAGGACCTGGAGGAGAACATGAGTGTCTTCTCCTGGGTCATGTCACTGGTCCTAAGTGGATGATTCAGACCTGAAATCTTTGAATCATAAAAATATAGAATGGTTTGGATTGGAAAGGACTGAAAGATCATTCATTTCCAAACCCCATGCCATGGGCAGGGACACCTTCCACTGTACCAGCTTGCTCAGAACTCCATGCAGCCTGGCCTTGAACAATTCCAGGGATGTGGCATCCCTGGTACTTCTCTTGCAAACCTGTTCCAGGGCCTCACCACCCTCACAGGGAAGAATTTTTTCTGAACATCTAAACTAAACCTGCCCTCAGATTGAAGCCATTCCCCTTGTCCTGCCACTCCATGCCCTTTTTCAAAGTCCCTTTCCAGCTCTTTTTAGGCACTGGAAGGTGCTTTAAGGTCTCTCTGGAGCCTTCTCCAGGCTGCACAACCCAAACTCACTCAGCCCATCTCCACAGGAAAAGTGCTTCAGCCCTCTGAGCATCTTCAATGCAGGGTCGGTTGCAGGGGGCTGGATTTGCACGTGGGATGGGTGGTCCCACCTGTGGGGTTGGTCTCAGTCCCTGGCACTACCAAAGAGTCTCCTTGCTCTTCTGCTGGGGCAGGTTGCCCCATGGAGGGCTGTGGGGTGTTGTGGGCACCACTGGTGCTGGCCAGGCACGGTGGTGAGTTCTGCTCCCTTCGATTCTCCAGAAGCAAACAGCGAGACCAGATCACGAGCATGCACATCCACATGAACCTGCTGGCCGCCATCTTCCTCCTGGACGTCACCTTCCTCATCTCCGAGCACTTGGCTGCCAGCAGCAGCGAGGCCATCTGCAGAGCCGGGGGGATGTTTCTGCACTTCTCACTCCTGAGCTGCCTCATCTGGATGGGCATTGAGGGCTACAACCTCTACCGGCTTGTGATCGAAGTCTTCAACGCCTACCATGACCACTTCCTCCTCAAGCTCTGCCTGGTTGGCTGGGGTGAGCACGGGGGAGGCAGAGACACCCTGAGGGCACTTGGGCAGGTCTTTCCCACTGGATATGATGCTGGGATGGGGATGGAGACCCAGCTGTGGGGGAGCAGCTGTCAAGAGCTGTGGTGGAGAAGGAGACTTGAAGCTGAGAGCAAAAGCTGGTGCTAAAGCAAGGGGGGGTCATCTTGGGGGATCTTCCAGAAATGGAGAGCTGTGAGAGCCACCACTTGGGATCTTTAAATCATAATAGGATCCTTTCTTTCTGAAAGAACCATCCAGGACAGCCCAGGGCTGGATGTAGGAAGCGCCCATGCTTCTCTGCTATGCTGTGGGCTGGAGGTCATGGCAGGAAGATCTTATGATCTTTTATGGCCTAAAGCTCCACATCCCTGGGAGGTCCCAGCTGGGGTCAGCACAGCGCCGCTCCCTCCCTGGCTGGGGCTTTTGCCAGGTGCCCTTGCTGTGTGTTCCATCCCTGGTTTCCCTTTGGGAGGGAGGTTGGCTTGTGCTCTGCGCAGGGAGAAAGGGCCAACAAGTTCTTCCAGCAGATCCAAAGGCCAGGAAGTAGGGCAGCCACTTCACTCTGCTCTTTCCACTCAGGAGTCCCCTTTGTCTGCGTGATGACGATCCTCCTGGCTAGCTGGGCAAACTACGGCCCCGTCTCCGTTCCCATCTATGAATCCATTGATGGCAGAACCACCAACGCAACCATGTAGGTCATGGGAGATGGGTTACCTGGTCTCTGGTCATAGGAAAAATCAGCTGGCTAAACCTTCACCATGGCCTGGGGCTTTCCTGGAGTTGTGTGCCAGGGGGATCCCCTTCCCTGGGTGCTGGGCTGGCACCACCCTTCTGTGCTTCTCCCAGCCCCTCCCTGTGACCCCGTGGGTGGACACAGCGTAACCCTCTGCCCTTTCTCCTCCCTCCAGGTGCTGGATCACGAGCCCCCTGGTCCATAACACCGTGAACCTGGGTTTCTTCAGCCTGGTGTTCCTCTTTAACTCAGTCATGCTGGGGGCCATGGTACGGGAGATCCTCCGACAGAACAAAAAAGGTCACAAGCTCAAGCATGTCCTGGCCCTCTTTGGGCTGAGCATCCTCCTGGGCATCCCCTGGGCATTGATCTTCTTCTCCTTCACCTCTGGTGTGTTCTGCCTTGTCTCCCTCTACATCTTCACCATCATCAACTCCCTCCAAGGTGAGCCTGTGACTCAGGATTTTCACGGGGTGTTGATGGTGTGCAAGAGGAGCTCTGCCAGGCTGGGTGGCTCGCTCTCAGCTGTGGTTTGTCCCTCAGGGGAGCTCACCCATGCTTCCTCTCCCCTCTGCCAGGTTTCCTCATCTTCCTCTGGTACTGGACCATGGTGCTGCAGGCGAGGAAGTCCCCTGACTCTCAGAGCAGCTCTGACAGTGCCAAGCTGCAGCCCAGCAGCAGCTGAGCCCCGTGGTGGTCGTGCTGTGCCAGAGTTCCCCATGCCAAGGACGGCCCCAAGAAGGACCACACCATCTGCTTTGCTACTGTACTTGCCCTGTAGCGCCATGAGGAGCCCCAGGACCCACAGTGGGGCCGGCCACCCCCCCTCTGCTGGCGCCTCCCCAATTTTCTCATCCTGACTGGCTTGGCACCCTTGGGGCAGGAGGGAAGGAGGGAGGGAGAGATGCTTACTTGGGCGGTGGGGGCTGTAAAAAGTGGAAGGGGCAGGGTCCCCAGTGCCTTTGATGTCCCCTGCCATGTCCTGAGGCCAGGAGTGATGGGTGGGAAAGGCCCAATTTTCAGCCCTTGCTGATGGTCACCATGAGGGTCCTTCTCCAGGGAAAATAGAATGACTCTGCCCCTACCACACTCTCAGGCAGCTGAAGTAATCTATTTTTGTTATTTTATTGAATGTCTATTTTTGGGTGATGTAGGAGTTCAGTGAGCATGCCTGCACACCAGACTTGTGCCCATTAAAGTTTTTCCTCTCAAAGTGTGGCTCACTGGGGTCTCTGCTCCATGCTTTGGTGGGTACTCTGATGAGATCCATCTGTCATCTGGGTTATCTCATTTCTGGGGCAGGATCTGGCATTTCACCCAGTAGGATCCTGCTGAGGATAGTGGGACCAAAATTGGTGCTCCTGGCAGAGCACTGGCTGCCTGGTGCCCCCATGTTGGGGTTGGGGTTATGGAGGGAGGTACCATGGCTTGGGAAGACTCCAGGAACTGTCACTACCCAGTAGAAAGGGAGGCTGGTGGAGGACAGGGATGTGAGGGAGACATCAAAGGATGGGAATCATCCATCCCCTCTGGCTGTGGGGCCAGTCTGGCTGTCCTGGCTGTGGCTCTTGCAGACACAGCACCACATTTCCCATCCCACCATTCCCCTTCCAGCTGGTTGTGGATAATCCCCCTTCTTCCAGCTTCCAGCACCCAGCTGGGGCAGGGGCACCTTGCCAGGAAGGGGATGTTTCATCCTGGAGGCTTTGTAGCGATGCCCAGCTTAGGATGAGGATGCTCCAGCACCTGCTGGGCTGGTTAGGGCCATCAACCCCTAGGCAGGGGTGTGGGGAGAAAGGGAAAGCAAAAAGCACCGGGTTGGTCACGGGAAGGAACCACGGCGGAAATGCCACCGCTCTGGAGGTTGTTGCCATTGCTGTGAGCTGGGACAGGAGGTCACTTGCCAGCCCACAGGAAGGCGTGAGGGGTTCCCATGAGGGAAATGAGGAACGGCTCTTGCCTCGGAAGCGCCCACAAGCCCTGGGGGAACTTGGGGAGGAGCAGAGCTGCTGGGACAAGGGGAGCAGAGTGTGGTGAGCTGGCCACGGGCAGCCAGGAGACCCCACAAAGTGGCATGAACTTGTTCCTGGGCACTGTCCTGCTGCTCCTGCTGCTGCCTGGTGAGTGGCATCCTTAGCACAGGGGGTGCATGGGCTTTGTGGGAAGGTTTTCCCATGGGAAGGTGTGCACTGATTGTGGGGATTTCATCCTGAAACATGGACAGGCCAGAGGGGAGCATCCCCACTGGGATGTGCAGAGGTGAGCAGAGTTGGGGGTTTTGTTGCTGGGGGCTTTTTTTAAAACCTGGGATCAGCAGTCCAGGGTCTCCTTTGTGAGCCACTCTGGCATGCTGGTTTTGCCCTCACCAGCTTCAATCGCTGTCCAGGTGTTTTTGAAGCCCATGTAACTGCAGGACTGTTCCTTTAAAACCTGGTAGCTGACAGACTCTCCTGCCTTCTCTTCCCTCTGGACAGAGGGAGGGCTGACCCTAGATTTTGGTGTTTTCCCCTCTTTCTCCATATCCTCCTCTTCCAGATGTTGCCGAAGGACAGGACAGCTGTTCCGGTGAGTGCTCTCCTCCCATTCCTGCCCTTGCTCCCAGTGCCCACCCAGTGCTGTGGTGCCCGGTGGTCACCTGCTCCCACCCTCCCCAGACCTGCATCGGGGTGATCAGCCCCGTGAGTGCTGCAGCGTGGTGGTGGAGCAGCAGAACCCAGACAACATCACCGGCTTGCTCCGCTTGTCCCAGCGCTGCCCGGAGCTGTGGCGCTCTGAGAGCCGCGCTTGTGCCTGCCTGAGGGAGCGCTGGTTCAGGTAGTGGCCATGGCAGGGTTTGTGGGCTCAGCCCCCACAGCCACCCGTCCCACAGCCCCCTTGTCCCACAGGCTGCTGCAGTCGGGGTGGCACAGCTGGCCAGCTGGGCTCAAGACTCTGCTCCTCAATGTCAGCAGGGCTGTCACCCGTGATGTCCTCATCACCTTCTCCCCCACAGCGGTGAGATGTGCCCCTCCCTCTCCCTTGCTTGGAAGGTCCCACACCTTCCAAGCATCCCTCAGCCCCTGCCCCAGGGCTTGGTGTCCCTGCTGTGCTCTTCCCCCTCCCTGTGGGGTTGCATCATGGGCTCACATCGATTTCAACACGCCTTGGCAAGGAGTCAGGTGAAGTGGTGCTTGGGAGGAAAAAGCCCTCCCCGAGGAGCCATCCCAGCAGACCAGGTGGTCAGGGGGAGTGTGAGGTAGGAAAGGAGGAGAGACATGTGTGACCTTGTGCCTCCTGCCCACCCAGAAGCCCTCCCAGACTCTGGATGTCCCAGGGGACAATATGTGGGTGATGGTGGGTAGAGAATCTGTTGGGTCCCACTTCCAGCTCTGCCCCCGTAGTTGCTGGGTGCAGGGAATGAGGCTCTTCCCTTCTGCCCTCGGGGCTCCTGCCGATGTTGCTGATCAAACCCAGCTGGGCAGGGCTGAATTCGTGCCTGGAGCAAGATAGGTGGGTTCTGAACCGAGATGTGACCCGACAGCAACAACCTCCTACTGTTGTTCTCTGCTGCAGGGTCCCAGCAGGCTGAACACCACAGAGAAAGGGAACGCAAGTAAAATCCACCTCCCCAGGGAGATATTCCGGTCCCTGAGTAGCCAAACAGTGCGCGTGGTGGTGACAGTCCTCAATATCCAGCAGCTTGGCATGTTCCAGGTACAGGCTGGCATTGCCAGCATCCTTCCTGCTGCCACCAGCACCTGCTACCCACCAGCTCAGCTCTTGCAGCGTTTCCCCTCCACAGGAAATCAACCAGACAGCGCAGGTCTTGGACAACACCGTGGTGGGCATCACAGTGGGAGAGAGCAGCATCTCGGGGCTGCAGGAGCCCGTGCAGCTCACGTTCGCCCACAGGGAGCTGCCCCGAGTAAGGCGGCCCTGCCTGCCCTCCCCCGCCCCTGCGGCGCCCCTCCCCGCGGCGAGGCTGATGCTGCTCTCCCCCACCGCAGGGCGTCACCCCGCGATGCGTCTTCTGGGATCCCAGCAAAGGTGCGCCCTGCTCGGGGCAGGAGCGGCCGGGGCACGGCAGCGGGACCGGCACTCACGGAGCTCCCCCGTGCCTGTTGCAGGGCACGCAGGAGGCTGGCAGAGCAGTGGATGTGTCACGCAGCCCGGGGACAAGGGGACAGTCTGCTCCTGTGACCATCTCACCTTCTTCACCCTCCTCCTGGTGATGATCCCACTTCCTGCAGCTCCTGCTTGTGCCCTGGCATTGCTGCCTGCCCGCTTTTGTGGCCCCTTGGGTGTCGTGAGTAGCCACACAGGGACAATTATAGCTGTTCTCGGGCAAGCCTAGGTCCCAAAATCAAGCCCAGCCCCAGCTCGGGAGGACAGCAGCAGGTCAGCTGAGCAGGGAAGGCTGGAAAAGGCCCCAGCTCTGTGCAGGCTCTGGCAGAACAAGGCTTGAGGTCCCAGATCCTGGTGGGAGACTCCTAGGAGGGTGCTCCTGGTGGTCCACTTCACCCACACCTCACCCCACCTCAGAGCATCTCCTGTGAGCCACCACTGCCCTGCTTGCCCTGCAGATCTTCTGGGGGCTGGTATGGGGTCTCTGCAGCAGCCATGGGGTTATCATCCCCATGGCTCTGGTACCTGCAGACAGCTTTTCTAGACTCCAGGGCCTGTCTAACCCAACATCTGCATGTTTGGCAGAACCCAGCTCTGGATGGCTCCACAGCAAAAGCTTTGATGGCTGTTGCCACCGCTGGCTGTGGGGTAGCCATGGCTTTCTCCATCTTCACCATGGCCTTCTGCATCTTTGTAAGGTGGGACGTGCCAGCAGCCCCAGGGGGACTTGCCAGGCTGGGAGGGATGTGAGGCAGTGCCAGTGCCTCTGCATGGACCTGCTGTACTGCGAGGCCCTGCTCACCTGTGACCTTTCCTGGCCCCTGTGGGGACCCTCAGGTGCAGGTTCAGGTTTGAGGAGACCGTCCGCATCAACCTGGGGCTGCACGTGAACCTCGTGGGCAGCCTGCTCCTCCTCAACCTGGCCTTCCTGCTCAGCAGTGGGCTCTCTGGCAGGGCCCAGCCCAGGACCTGTGGGGTCCTGGGGGGGCTCACCCACTACTGCCTGCTCTGCTGCTTCACCTGGACGGCGCTGGAGGGCTGCCAGCTCTACCTCCTCTTTGTCAAGGTCCTCGGCATCTACATCCACCACTACCTGGCAAAGCTGTGCCTGGTTGGCTGGGGTGAGCAGCCTGGATGGGAAATGGGGGGTAAGAAGGGCAGTGGGAGGTTTGGATTGGATACTGGGGAAAATTTATTCACTGAAAGGGTGGTTAGGTACTGGAAAAGGGTGCCCTGGGCAGTGGTGGAGTTACCATCCCTGGAAGTGTTCAAAAGATGTGTGGATGTGGTACCTGGGGACGTGATTTAGTGGTGGCTGTGGCAGTGCTGAGTTAATGGGTGGACTTGATCACCTCAGAGATCTTTTCCAACCTAAACCATTCTGTGACTGTGTCTCCCTTCTTCCAGGCTTCCCTGTTCTCGTGGTGGGAGTGGCAGGAGCCGTTGGCAGCTATGGAGAATACAGCATCCAGACCACGGACCACCAGGTCATAGCCCACCTGTGCGTGTGCCACTGCCCACAGGGCTCAGGTGGCCCTTTGGCACAGGGAGGGGTAGCTCAGTCCTGCCAGGAGTGCAGTGGTCAGGGATTGCACCCATCTGGCTTGGCTTTGCACCATGCCTCTGCTTCTGCTTCCTTCTTTGTGATTGCAACACATCAGCCACCCCCAGCTCTCATGCTGAGCCTCCTCAGCACCACCTGCAGCTCTCCAGGTCATGGAGGGATGTCCAAGACCCACCTGGAGCTTGTCCAGGCTCCCTCCCAGCTGAGCAACACGAGGGCAGTGGATACCCACCGCTGTGCCCCTGCTTCACCCTGGCCTTGCAAAATCCCGCCAGGGGAAGGCTCCCATGGGTGCTGCTGAGGCTTGCAGGGCTGCTGGAGGCACCGTGGTTCTCTTTTCAGATGCTGGATCACTTCCAAACATCTTCTGGTCCACTACATCACCAACTGTGGTTACTTTGGCCTCATCTTCCTCTTCAACATGGTTGTCTTCGGGGTGGTGACCCAGAAGAGCTGCAGCTTGCAGGGCACTGGGGCAGTGCAGGGATACCATAAACCCTGGAGGGTGGCTCTGGTGGCAGCAGGGCTCTTCTGCCTGCTGGGAGCCACTTGGGCCCTGGCATTCCTCACCTATGGCATCTCCTCCACAGCCGTGCTCTACCTCTTCACCATCCTCAACTCTCTCCAAGGTCAGCACTCACTCTGAGCTGGGTTCCCTGGGCTTGGCTGGAGAAGATGGAGGAGGCAGAAGCCAGCCTGGCTGTGGGTTGACAAGGGATCCCAAGGCACCAGTGTCTTCCCAACACTGTCATACCCTTCCTATTGTCAGGGAGCATCAAGCAGGAGGTCCCAACCACCAGCAAGGAGCTGCTCAGGGCTCCCAAGTAAATCCACTCCACCCGTGGTGGTTTTCCTCCAAGAGAGACATTCCTTAGCAGAGGACTAGGGACATTATCCACTCAAGGCATGTCCCAGCCAAATGGTTCATGTGAAGGAGGGGGAGAGGCAGGAGTGAGCTGAGGGAATCCCCTGCAAGTGGAAGGAAAGTGTCATCAGCATCCTGGCAGGATGCTTCCCATAGTCTCCTGCTGCTCTGAGTGTCTTCCTTTCCCTGCAGGAATCTTCATATTCATCTGGTTGGTCGTCCTCTACTACCCAAAGACGAAGGAGACCACTGGTTCCCTCTCCTACATCATCAGACATGACAAAAACACCACAGCCTCCCAGGACTAGCTCCTGGCTGGACCTGCATCCACTGAGAGCGATCCTGGCAGATGCAGCTTCCTCACACAGGGAGAGATCAGCTAACAGTGCCTCAGTTTACCCTTCAGGAGGCATGATCCACTCCTCCAGCTGCAGCTCCATGGTCTTGAGATGCCCCTGATCTCATTCCCCAGGGGACAAGGAGGAAGCTCACAAAGCACCTGCCTTCAGCCATGATGGACCATCACCCTCTTTGCTAGAGGTGGCTTTTGGTGCTGAACCGGCCCAGCAGTGAGTTTCCTGCCACTGGAGGGAGAGGATTGACTGGCTGCAGCCTAAATGTGTGAGGTTTGCCTCTGGGAATCAGCAAAAAGAAGAGGAAACCCATGAACTTCTTTGCCAAACATCTCCTTGCTCTCTGGCAGAGATCTGCTGTGTGTCCTTCCTGCCAAACAGCCTCTGGGGCCAGCTGCAATTCCCTCATGGACATGGTGTTCTAGCCAAAATGCACATACAGCCACCTTGCAGGGCAACTGCTGTCTTCTCCTGATCTGTGTTTTGGTATTAAATCCCTGCCAGCTGTCTGAGCACTGTGAATTTAGTCTTTAATACCTACATTATTGTTTGTTATTTGCTTTATATTAGGGATGTATCAATGGGCAAAGTCTTGCTGGCCATTTGCCACGAATGAAAAGAGAAATGTCATGAATGCAGGGAAAAATCACTATGGATGGGTGCACACATGCAATGTGCATGCACAAAGCAGCCCTTTCTCTGCTAATGCTGCCTTTGTGTGGCACAGAACTCTGCAAAGATCAGCTTTGGTAGGGCAGGTATCTAGAGTGGGGTACTTCCATCTCCCCACACGCCAGGGTGACCCTGTGGGGAAGAGGGGAGCAGGAGGAAGGACTCTCCCATCCCTGGGTACATGCTCTGAGTTTAGAGACTATGGGCCTGCAGGGGAGAAGGTCCAAGAGACGCTACAGGGAACAGAAACCCCGTGATGCACATCATCCCTCAAGCACTGTTTGCATCCAACCATTACCCCCTTCCCCAAAACACCCATAAAGACACAGCAAGAGCCTCTCTGCTCCTGTCCTGTTTATTGGAAAACAGCTCTTTCCTAAGCCATTCTCCGCCCCACACTGACGGCCGCAGCAGCCACAGTGAGCACGGCGAGCACACACAGCAGAATGAGGGCCCTGGAGAGCCACGGGCTGGGTCCTGCCAAAGAGGAGAGAGATTGGTTGTGTATCTGGGTCCCCTGAGACAGCTCTGAGCCCTGGTGAGGCATCTCCTGACTGGGAACAGATTCAGGGAGGTCATCTCCTGTGACCGGCAGGAGCCACAGGAGCTGGGGGTACTTTGGGATTCTGAGGGCACAACTTGGTCACCTCAAATGGCCTCCAGCCATCCCTGCTGCCTACAGCTTGGCATGTGTGTCTGCTCTGAGCCATGCCATAGGTGGGCTTGCCCCCAGCCCCTCTCCTGGACTGCTGCTTGGATCTCCTGTACTGACCTGGGTGCCCTGGAGGACGTACATACCCGCTGGGTGCTGCTGGTCAGTGCTGGAATGGTGGATCTCTGCTCCTGAGGAAGGAGCAGCCAGCAGCAGGATGGGCCCGTAGGAGACAATCCTGTTGAAGTCATCTGCCAGTGCCCGCCTGCTTCTCCAGTGCTTGGGGCATTGCTGTCACAGAAGCCAAAGGAAGGGTGATGGGAAGGCAGGGGAGAGCACCCTGCACTGGCTGTCTTGTAGATCTCCCTTCCATTCCCAGGGAAGAGGGAAAGGAAGTCTCTGGTGGATTCAGGTCCCTGTACCTTTGGTGCTCAGGGCTCCTGATTCTGGAGGTGTTTATTCTGTGAGGCACCCAGAACCAGAGCAGAGTCCCTTCTCCAAGCTGAGCTAGTGAAGGGAGGTCCCACACCTGCCCAGGGCAGGTGCAGAGCAGCAAGGGAGCTCACCTTGGCACAGGGCTCTGGGCTATCAGGAACACAGAGCTGGACACGGCAGTGCAGGAACACCTCAGGGTAACCAACGAACTGAAACATCTGGAAGCTGAACTTGGCAGCAGTGCTCTCTCCAATGGCATTCAGATAGGTCACCGTCTCGTCGTGGGGACACCTGGGACATGAGGGCTGGATCAGCGGGTGGCAAACGAGGTGGAGCATCCCAGCCTTGGATAACACATCCCACAGGGAATGGGTGCAGCCCACAGGCTGAGCAGGCCTATTTCTGTCTAGTCCTTGACACACTGTGGTGCAAGGAGACGATGTGCTGGGGACACCCCACTCACCCCTGCTCAATGAGCTTGTGCTGCATCTCCTGGTGTGGATCCGTGCTCGGCGTGGCCCAGCAGTCCAAAACACTCAGCAGGAAGTACTTGAGCTGGTGCTGCCCTTCCATCTTCAGCAGGACATAGAGTGTGTCCGTGACGGGGACTGCCACACTTGGCAGGTGATAAGGCTCGAGGTAGGAGGGGGACTTGTAGAGTCTCATGCTAACATTGAAGTGTCCTTCTCTGACCACAAGCTGTACCAGCCTGAGAGGAGAGGAGAGGAGAGAATGAGAGCTCACAAACAGAACAAGGAGGTGGGAAGGACATGGCACAGGTGAAGCCACCAGTGTCTGGCATTGCTCTCAGAGCTCTCTAGGGCTCCCCAGGGCCTTTGCAAATTGTCTCACTGAATCTACTGGTCTCCAAGCTCAAAGACACCATGTCAGCAGCAAGGTGAAATGGGACACTCACTTGTCAACAGCAGTGAGAGAGAAGGGCAGTCTCACAACCTGCTCGTAGGCGTAGATGCAGGAGAAGTGCACCTCCAGCTGAAAACTGCGGGAGATCATGGCCCCGCGCGCCTCCTGCTCTGACTCGATGACATTGGAGTACGACACATGGGAGCTGTTTTGCTGGAAGGACACAGAAATCAAGTCTCCAGACCGTGACTAAAGCCACACACAGAGCTGCAGGTTCAGAAGGCACAGCTCAGCTACAGCTGCTCCAGGCCTGGATATCTGCTGGGCTTTCAGCCTGTGCCTGGGGGCTGCTGGCACAGGAGTCAGGACAGCGAGCACAGGTGAGCACAGGGCTCTTCTGTGCAATGCAGAGCTCGAGCACCTTGTCTGCTCCCTTCCTGCTCCACTGAGCAAGTCAGGGACCAAGGGGACAGGGCTGCAGAGTTCACAGCATGTCTCCAGAAAGCTGAGGGCTGTTACCAGCACATAATGAGACTTCCAAGCTCTCCTAAATAAAACAAAATGTGCTGCCAGCAGGGGTTTGGCAGAGGCAGAAAAGCCTTCTGACATCCTCAGGGGAAGACTTTCAAGGTGAATGAGAACTTTTCAGCACCCAGATATAAAAGAAAAAGACTTTGGGGTTGCCCATTGCTGTCCCACCTCACCATGTCTGCTTCTCTCCTGGCTTTGGAGCTATGGATCCTCACCTGGATTACTGATCCACAGGCAGTGTGGTTTTCACCTGTGAGAGTGGCTGCAAAAAACAGCTCACCCTCTTCTTCCTTCTCAGAGACCTTGCACGCCTGGTTCTTCAAATGGACAAGTTCCAGCGGGATTTTCAAGAGCTCAAACACCTCCTTCCTCACCATCATCTTCATGTGCTCTTCCTCACAGGCCAACTTCAGTACCACATCTGGGGGAAAAAGCCATCTGCAATAGCAATAAGGAAGAGGCCTGAAGGAGCCCTAGGCCAGCTGGAGGGTGGCACAGTCCCACTGAGCTCAGCAGCCTCTCGTTCCAGCCTTGCTGCAGGCTGTAGGGCTCTTCAGAGACACTGGGCAGAACACAGGCTGGTCCCTTTCAAGGGCTGTCCACACAACTCCCACAGTGTGTCCAGGGCACCAGAGGGACAGGGACCCTCTCCTTCAGAGGAAGAAAACAGAGTTTTTGCCAAGTGTCTTGAAGGGCCTTCACTGTATCTGTGCCAGGGTGCATGTGTTTGTTCTGAAACTGTGAGGCAGCTGTGCCCTGCAGCATGCCCTGCTACACCATGGAACAGCCAAGGAATTAAGGCTTTTGGGGAAGAAGAAAATGACCTGTGGCAGGGTCTTGTACCAGCTGGGTCTTGTAGCCAGGATATGGTTGTAGGGGTGTGGAATGCACCTGAACCAGGAGCTGGGACGTGCTCCAGGAGTGGAGAGCATTGGGAACACCAGTGCACTGTGCCCATCACCCTTCTCTCTGGTGCCCATTGGGGAGGGCTCACCAGCAATTGCAGCCCTACCTTGGCAGAAATCCCCGGTGAAGCCTGGCTTGCAGCTGCAAACTGCTCCGTCCACAGTCACCTGGCACTGCCCCTGGTGCTGGCACGGGTTTGGCAGGCAGGCATCTGGGCTCCTCTTGACACGGAAGGCAGCCCCTGGCGTCAGGTCACGGGTGCTGGCCAGCTCACCTGCAGTCAAGGAAAGGCAAGAAAGATGAAATGCAGCAAGAATATCTCCCTGATGAGAGATCTGAGAACTCACCCCACAGCAGGAAGCTCTGCACAGCTCTCAAGGGCTGACATCCTCGCCTAGAGCCAGAGCAGACACATCTGAGGAAGAACCTGCTGCCTCAGCTTGCTGGGAGGCTGTGAGACCTCCTCAGCCTGGCTGTAATCTCGACCAGAGCTAGGGCCTGTTACTGTCACCGAGGAGCATGGTGGCACATTGCAGCACCTGGGCTCGTTTCCATGGCTTTCACACCCTTTATGCCTGGGGTGGACAGCCTGCAGTTTCTGCCTAACTTGCTGGCTCCTGGACCCCAGTTCCTGCCTCCCTGAGTCCTGTTCTACTGTTCCTCCTTAACAGCCTTCAGCAGTGCCCTGAATGAGGAACTTGAACATGGAACAGGTGAAAGTTTGACCTTTCCTTTCTGTACTACCCATCCATGACCCAGCAGGGACAGAGCACAGGGAGACTCACTCTTGTTGCCTTCACAGCCAGCCAGGCAGAGCACAGAGAGCAGGAGCAAACATCTCACAATCCTTTCCTGGAAAAACAAGCAGGCTCTGGATAAC
Source organism: Chloebia gouldiae (assembly GCA_003676055.1). Classification (NCBI taxonomy): domain Eukaryota; kingdom Metazoa; phylum Chordata; class Aves; order Passeriformes; family Passeridae; genus Chloebia; species Chloebia gouldiae. The sequence continues at coordinate 4,040,620 of QUSF01000023.1, read as the reverse complement.
TCGGATTTGTTACCATACTCACTGGAGATGTTTGCAGTCATTCAGAAAGGCTGAATCCTCAAGCATTGGTGCAATAATTTCTGTACTGTATCTCCTAGGTTCCATGGCCCAAAGTAATTTCCCACCCCAAAGGCCAGATCAACCTTCTCCCATCAGGCTAACACAGGGGTCAAACACTATCCAGAATTTAGGTAGCTATTCCAGAAAGGAGGTGGGAGAAATCAGCCTTGGGACCCAGAGGGATGTGCTGACAGTGGTAAAGCCACATCTCAGTGGCAATTTGAGTAAAGCTGCACAGCTGGGACATTAGTCTGGGCTCCTCAAAGAGGAAAGAAATCACTCTCTTCCCACTACAGCTCTTTTGAAGATTAAGGATTTGAAAAAGGATCCTCACTGTTCCTGCAAATCATAACTATAACAAGGAGACAATGGGATAATAAACCAAATCCAAAGCTCTGAACAATACTAAAATTAGTGCCAAGAAGACAATATCTTCTTCAATATCTTGATACAGATAATGCATTTCTTTAGGGAAATTATTGGCACAGTGCTGGATCAGCCCTGGACACCATATACTTATCAGAGATGTGGATGCAAGTCAGCCAGGACCAGTGGCTGGGCAATGCTCTGTCAGTGCTGAGAGAAGGGCAAAGCCAGTGCCAAAAGCGCCTCACACAGCTCACCCATACCCCCTCCACTGACCCTGAGCAGCTGCGACCGCCAGACTGCTGGACAGGAAGAGTTCATGCCCCGTCTGCTCCTTGCTCACTGCAGCAATCCTCAGACATCCCACCTTGCTCTCCTCCCTCTTACCATTGCCAGGCTGCTCTCTGCTCCTCCATCCACCGCTGTCCTGGTTCCTTCCCCTGGGGGGTGGCTCGGCACAGCCGGGGTTGCTCCGTGCCTCCTGCTGTGTGCCTTATATCGCCTTCCGAGAGCTCATCCCTCTCCCTCACGCAAACACGCAGCCTTTGGGATTGCACAAGAGCCTGCTCAGCATCCCTCAGAGGCCGGGGAGGAAAGGACTCTGAAAGTCCATCCTCCGCGCCAATGAGCCGACAGCTTGTGGATGCTGACCCAATTCACAGCCCTGATAGGGTCCCAAAAGGGAGTACCAGCAAAACCCTCCGGAATCTGGGGTCTGGGTATCCAGTGGGTTTCGTGGTATCTATTTTTGTTGCAGCAATAACAACACATACCACAGCAGCACACGCGAAGGCCAGATAACTTTGGGTGCTGAGTACATGCAGTTTTGGAACAACAATTCCATAATATCTATTTGCCTTATCTGTTTTTGTTTTTGTTGGTTTTTTTTTTTGACTTCTGGATTTAAGAACTGCTGAGAATCACTGGTGAGAGATGGAAAGTCCTAGCCCACTTTGTTTCATAGAATACCAGATGTGAAATGCACCCGCAAGGATTGAATCCAGTTCCTGACCCCTGCACAGGACCAGCAGTCCCGCCCTGTGCCTCTCAGAGCATCGTCCAAATGTTCTTTGAATTCTGGAAGGTTTGAGGGCCCGTGACCACTTCCCTGAAGACCCTGTTCCAGTGCCCAACCACCCTTTGGGAATAACCTTTTCCTAATATCCAACCTAAACCCTTGCCCCTTGCCCTCAATACAGGTTCATGCCATTTGGGCAACAGTAACTGGCTGCAAAACAGCATTAATCACTCAAAATGATGCTTCTTGATATATTTTGACTGCAGTCTGTGCACCCTCAAACTGCTATTTAATTGCTATGGTGCCCTTAACAGAGTGCCTAATGTGAACATCCATCCATCAATCCGTATTTTTTTCTTAGCCACAGCAACAAACCGGAGAAGTGTTTACCATCTGCCCATGCTTGTAGTCTAATGAGAAGAAAAAAAAAAAAAAAAAGGAAAAAAAGGGGGGGGGGAAGGAAAAAGAAAATATAAAATGGAAAAGGAAAAAGAAAAATGAAAAGGAAATGGTAAAGGAGAAGAAAAAGGAGAAGAAAAGAAGAAAAAGAAAAAGAAAAAAAAGAAAAAGAGAACAAGGTGCCAGCTTGTTCTGGGTAAGTGCCTCTGCAACACGGGATGACTGCGGGTGGCTTTTATTGTAGGAGGGCCGAACTCGAGAGATTCGGAGCAGTTCCGAGGGCTCGGGCTCGGCCGTGGCGGGGCCGGGCTGGCCGCTGTCCCCTGCTTTGCTCCCGCTCCCTGTCCCGGCGCGCCCGGGGCAGCGCGGGGGTCCCGAGGGGCTCCGGGGCCGGGGCTGCGGCGGAGCTCCGGGCGCGCCCGGGGCTGTCCCGGCCGGGCGGGGCCGCGGGAGCCGCCGCGGGGCCGGCGTTGCCGTGGTGAGCGCCCCGCGGCCGCGCCGGGCGCGGAGCCGGTGAGCGGCGGCCGGGCGGGGCAGGGCCGGGGCGGTGCGGGGCCCCCGGGCGAGGCCAGCGCCTCCCGTGCCCCGCTCGGGGTCAGCCCGACCGCAGGCACGGCGCACGATAGGACGGGCGGCCGGCCGTGCCCTTGGGGCCGCGGCTCCGCAGGGCGGCCCGCTCCCTCCAAGGCCCCTGGGCGGCCGCGGGCTGCGGCGCGGATTGACCCAGCGCGTTGATGGAGAGGATGGATGGAGCTGCTGCCCCGCCGGCAGCCCCCGGGCAGGAGGGAGGACGCGGGGCACGCCCGCTGAATGTGGGGCCGTGCGCTGCCCTGCCGGGCCAGGCTCTGCCTGCTCCGCACGCTTAGGGTGTCCTGCGACATGGAGCCACTTACTGACCAAAGCCTAACTCAGAGCTCTCCCTTCACTTTCATGGCTCTGGCTGCCTCAGCCATGCTCATGTACCAAAGCGCTGGGGCCACAATGGGAGTGTTTTTCTGTTCCTTTGCAGCTGGGTCCCACCCCTAAATTCACCCTGGTGTGGGCATTCCTGTAGTGCCAGGCAGAATGGAGGCCCTGCAGGAGACTGAGGAAGTGGAGCAAACACCAGAAGACGTGATCTTCAGTGATTTCCTCGATGACCTGGAGGCAGATGTAGCTGTGGAGGAAGCCTCTGTCACAAGTGATGAATCGTAAGTCTCTGCCCGTGGCTGGGATGAGCAGAGATGTTCCCTTTGGGCCCCACAGGGTGATTGCACATGTGTGGATGGCACATGTGATCCCCTTGCCCAGTGATGGGAGTGAGCCTGACAAGTTTGTGCAAGAGTGTGGGTGTGCAAGTAAGACAAGGTAACTCATTTGATGGTACATCCATTCACCATTGCATAAAGATCCCCCAAGACTCTGGGTATGTGTCAGTTTGCCATTCCTCCAGAGATGTTTGGCTATGTCAAAATCATATCCTTGGATATGGCTCCCATTTTTTACCTGTGAAACAGGGAAGCCCTGTCATATTTTGATATCATCCTGCCTGTATTGCTTCTGGCTTATTACTTGTGTCTTTCTGCCTCCCCCTGCCACGTAAGTGTTTTCGACTGGAGCTCCATTGACACATCCCACTTACCATCTTCATACAAGACAAATTCCTGGCAGGAAAAGGAGCTGCTGCAGCTCGCTGACCATTTCTCCCAGCAGTACACTCACCTGTGCCCTGACCGCAAGCCGCTCTTCATCCACCCGCTCAACGAGTGTGGTGTGCAGGTATGGGGTGGGTGGGGCTGGGCCACAGCACAGGGGGCACTTGGCTTCCACAGTGCCAAATGCTGTGAAAGAACAGCAGCCCCTCCTGCCTTCCCTCCTGGCTAAAAGGAATGGGAACCTGCTGGCTGTACCCACATGCCCTGAGCAAGCACACAGAACCCCAGGAACACCCTGGCTGTCCAAATCCATGAGCCGTATAAATGTTGGTGTTGCCATGTGGGCTGCAGCATGATGCTTAGGAAACAGGAGAGACCACAGAAACATAAAGGGAAGGAAAAGAAACACATGAAACTGATAAGGCTCAGGCTCAGCCACAGATAAGGATCCAGAGTTAGGTCTTATTCTGAACTTCACCGAAGTTACAGGGAAGGAGTAAATGTGGAAGTTTGTGGTCTGGTTTTGTTTTCTCTGGGCCCAAGATGCACAACTGTTTTCTGATGTTTTCCCTGAGCACCTGGAACTGCTACTTTGTACCAGCTTTCCTCAAAATTTGTTGTATCATTAACATGAAAGGCAAAAAAAAAAAAAAAAGAAAAAGCTGGAGGATGTAAAAGCCAGAAAAGCCAGTAGCTATTTGACTTGCTTGAAAATGAAGAGAAGAACTGGCTCACATCTGGAATGTGTCTGAGATGAAGTTTCAGCCACAGGCAAGCAGCCTCCCAACCCCATGAAATTTCCATCTTGGAACTGAAGAGAAGGGACATTGATGCTGTTGATATGCTGTAGAAAGATCCTGAATTTGATCTGCAACATCCAGGGGTGGTCTGGGGATGGCTTTGGAGAGGAGACTCTGCCAAAGGCCTGCTGGCTAACCAAACTCCTCTTGTTGCCCTGCAGAAGTTTGTGAGCACAACAGTGAGGCCAACCCTGCTGCCTTACCCAGACATGTACTACTGGTCAGGCTGTGCCAGCTTTGTCTGTGACTACCTCATCATGGAGCCCCTCAAGTGCCCAATCACACCGGTAAGAAAGGGGCTGCAGCCCCAGCAGAGGCAAAACAGAGGTGACAGAAGGGCCTTTCAGCAGGACACAGTGGAGAAGTCCCAGTGGCTGGAATCACAGAGGTCTTTGGCACTTCCACCATCCCCTCACTATTTAGGCAACTCCCTGATTTTCCCAGATTTTCCCAGACCCTGTGCATTCTGTTGGACCCACAGTGCATGTGCAGTGTGGTACCTTTTAAGTAATTAAGCACCATTTCTTCAAGACCAGACCCTGCTTTCAGCCAGCCCAGATGAGCAGCTGGAGCACTGTGGGAGGCAATGGCTGAGAAGCTTCCTCTCTGAAAACCAAGACACCTTGGAACAGAGGAGCACATAAACCCTAGGGGATGATACTTGACCTCAGTAACCCATTCTTAGGCACTTTTAGACATTTCTATTCCCATATCTGGGAATATTTTGGGATGAAGGGAGATGTCCAGGTTAGCAAAAAGGGATGATGCCAGAGCTGGGGCAAATTCTTGATGGAAATCAGTTAAGAGAACACACTCCTTGCTAGCAAGGACTGCAGAGTGACCTAAACAATCTACACCAGCCACAGGCTGTCCCAAGAGTCCCAGGGTCTCAAGAGGAGCTCTGGCACTTTGTGAGCACACTGAAGGTATCTCCATTTAGCAGGTGGAGATTGCCTTGATCACCTTAGGTAAGATGTCTGAGAACTAAGTGGGATTAGAACCTCTCTGTATGCAGTATGTGTGTACTGATACAGTGTGGGCCAGAAGGAAATAAGTTTCCTCCTGTGAATTATAATTTAGCTTATGGGTGTTTGCCTTGGAAGACCTATAGACAGAACAGCAGGAGATAGAGGGAAATCCCATTCCAGGACTGTGATTAGCATTAGGTTTTTAGCAGTTTGATGAGTTTGTCATGTCCTTCCCTTCCTGTGGTTAAATTTGTCACCAGATTTGGGGTCAGAGTTTCCCCAGATCACTTTGGAGGGGAGTTTTATAGTCAGTGGCTTTTAAAGAAATGTTATATAACAGATTCCCATAGGATGCAGAGCCCAGGGATGTGGGCAATGCCTCTCTCCCCTGCTCTCTGCCTGGTGCATGTTTCAGCTCCACAAGACAAGTGATCTCTCTCTTTCAAGCCCAGCTCACTCTATTCCCCAACCACCATTCTGAAGTACCAGCGAGGGAACTGCTTTGACTTCACTGTGCTGCTGTGCTCGCTGCTGATCGGGGCTGGCTACGATGCCTACTGTGTACATGGATATGCCACCCTCGAGATGTGCTCCCTGGACCAGACTCAGGAGCTGTGCCCACGGCTCAGGAAGCCCCCAGAGGTGAGATCTGCAGTGAGTGAGCAGAGAGGAGCCCAGTACACATGCTCAGCCTGTTCATGTCCAGTGAGCTCTAATGCTGAGCTAGGGAGAACAGCTTCAGGTCCACACTGGGTTTCAGTCTGTACCAGAGACCTCACCAAAGGAATTTTTTGAGTGATTTTCTACAGCTTCTTACAAGGCCTTTTTGGCTTCACTGAATTTCTGCTCACCAGGTGCAATATTGCAAACTGCCAAGTGTTGGGAACTGGGAGGTACCTGTAATCCATACATTTACTTCCTTCTCTTGATCTCTGCTGAGTTTCACAGTAATACCCTGCTTTTGCAGGTACCAGAAGAGGAGGATCCCAACAAATATAGAATTAAGTACCCTTCAGAGCCACAGAGCCAGTTTGAGCTTCAGCAGAAGGCCAAGAAGGAGGAAGAAACTGAGTCCACACAAGAGGAGGAAAGAGAAGAGGAGGTGGTCGTGGTGAGTTAGCAAGGTCCACCTTCCTGTGAGCTCCAGAAAGAAGAGCTGAGACACAGGTAATGGCTGGCCAAAGAGAGGAGCTCACACCCTCCTCTGTGAAGTATGATATGACCTTGATCATGGCCATGAGTACTTGGCCTCCAGGAGCACAATGTGTGCTGGCACAGGAACATGTGCTGGGTATGTAGTACCTCTCTCTTAAAGAGCATTAAGAGCCTGGAGTTCTTTAGGAGTGGGCAGAGGAAAGGATAAGATTGCCCTTGGGTTGGAACAAAGTGTCAGTAAAATGGCAATAATCATTGCTCTTATCCTCTGTGCTACAGGAGGTGGATAAGCCCAAGCGAGACCCTTTGCATGGCTTGCGGGTGCACGCCTGGGTTCTGGTTCTGTCTGGAAAGAGGAAGGTTCCCGAGACCTTCTTCATCAACCCGTTCACAGGAAATCGCCACAGCACCAGGGATGAGTGCTTCCTTGGGATTGAGAGCATCTGGAACCACAGGAACTACTGGGTGAACATGCAGGACTGTCGGAAAGGCTGCAAGGTAGGGAGCCCTTAGCACCCTACCTGGGCACGTGAGGGACAGCTGGGCTAACCTGAGACCTGGGAGAGTCCAAGACCAGTAGTGATCCAGTTTCCACTTAACCATTCCTCTTGTTGCTTTTGGTCATGTTGCTTTGATTACATAAACTTGGAACTACTCCAGGGCATCCCAGACTCTGAGCTAGCAAATACATTATTTAATAGATACAATACAATATTTAATAGATTATTAATATCTATTAAATCCCTACAGTGCCAGAGCTTCAGCTTTTAAGGCTGGCTAGGCGCTCCTTCTCTCAAACAACAGCTTTTGAGGCAGAGGATCTTTTTGGGTCTGTCAGGCATAGCTCAAGGCAGGTAAGATCTTGATTAGGCTCTTTCCATACCTACTCCCCAGCAGACACAGAGTCTGGGAGCTGAGGGTCTGAGTTGGATCAGCTTGCCCTTGGGGCCATACTTGCTGTGAGGAAGAAGGCAGAAGCATTTCATCTGAGGAAGAGGCATGAGGAGGAAGGGGTTCTGCAACCTCTAGGCACAGGGACAGTTTTTGGGGTCCCACCAGCCAGCCAGGTTTTAGGAGCTCACCTCTCTGAGGTCCAGATCTCTAGAGTTCCTGAAGTCTCTGACACCCAGGCAGGTCCAGAGCACCACAGACATATTGATGCAGCAAATTTAGTGGAAGGCCCTTGACAATGCCCTGTAGTGAAGAGAGTTTTTCCTGTATGCTCTAGGATCTCAGCTTTGACTTGAGTGATTCTTTCTGCTGGGAAATTATGTTTGCAGAGAGCAATGAGCCCTCTCAGTTGCCCACAGAGTCACCCAAGAAGGACACAGATGACATGGTGAGTGACCCAAGTGATGCTCTTGAGCTCTGGGGACCCTGTATGTAATCACTGTGTCCATAAGCCCGTGAATATCTGCCTGCCTGCTGCCCTCTCCAGGCCACATCCCTTCTACACTGGCCAGGTTTAGGTTCCTTCTCAATTTAGAAGTGTTCTGGTGTTTTCTGAAGCAGGACTCCAAGTGTCCTGCTTGACACTTATGACACTTCAGGTGTCCGAAGTGACTAGGGATCTCTGTAAGCCTCCAGTGCATTGGCCTTTGGGATGAAATAATTTTAAAAAATAAAATCCAAAATGAGATTTTTGTGGACATTCTTTCTATGCTCATCACCTTCTCCTCCTGGCTGCAAGGTGAACCTGCCAAACAAATGCAGAAATAATGTGTGTCCTTTAATATACAAAAAATGACAGAAGCAAAAAATGTTGTTGCGTTGGGAGAAGACAGCATGATAAAACAGACATTGCACCTGCACAGCAGCACAGAGGAATGCAATTAATAATTCCCTCCTGCTATCTACTCTTCTCAGCCTGTGCTCATAACCAGGGTGCAAAGACTCCTCCAGGATCTACATAAAATAATCTGGTGATTGCCACATTCATTCCCTGCCAGCCTGAGCAGTAGCCAGGAGAAGATAACTTCATCAGGCTTGAGCAGGGCTATGCTGTCATAGCTGTGCCATGGTGCTCACCAGAGCACAGCTTCACATGAGCTGAGCTCTGATCACTGCACTTCATCAGGACCAAAATGCCTCCTGGCACAGTAGGAGGTGCTGCCAAAACCATGCATTCTGCTTCTGTTTCAGCAGGAAAAGGAGGAAATAACCATGAGCTTTGAGATGCCTCTATCATGGGTAGCCCAGATTAAGGTATCTTGCAGAGGTAGGTGTTTTTCCTTTGCCTTTTGCTTGCCCCCAGCTGACCTTTCAGTGGGTTTGGGACATCTGCCTGTCTCACTGGGCTCTCCCTTCAGGGTGGTCAGACAGTAACAGTGAAGCACAACAGATGAAGGCCACAATAGCTATTGGTTCACGTGGCTGCCCTCAGTGCTGCACTGCCTTATTCCCCACAGACACATACCCCACACTGTGTTTCCCTGTCAGCTGGGAATGTTGCCTGGGATGGTCTTTTTCTTTCTACTATGCACAAGGAACTGCTCCTGCATTATCAAATACCTGTTTGGGGAGAGAAAAGAGTTATTATACCATTATAACATAAAAGGACAATAGGCAGGATGTGAACAGCTTTATTGCCAGCAGAACATAATAAATAAATGCATAATGTCTCTTAAGACCATATTTTTTTCCCCCTCTTAAAATATTTTTTTGGGCTGAGGACAGGGATTCCATTTGTCTGATATCTCTCTTGCTCACTGCAGAATATGAGAATCCCTTTTCCCAGGGGAAGAAGGTGATCCTGTACGATAAAGCAAAGCAGGAGAAGTGGGCGGCGTATGCAAATGGCGATGGGCTGGTGGAACGCCTCACGGTCTACGCAGACTCAGACCGTAAGAGGGATGAATGAGCACGCTCCGCACACTGAGCAAACAGCCTGGGGCATGCTGATGGAAAAGGGGAGGTCTTCCTGCCAGTCTCTCTTGTGCTTTCTCATTTTCCTTTCACCTTTGTGGGGAATTATTTACTTTATCCTCAAACTCTTCATCATGCTTAGTCTGTCGAGCCCCTGAACTTTCCAGCATTGCTAGGGGTTTTCACAATACTTTGAATCTGTTTAATACACCAGTGAAACTGTTCAGTGTCACAGGTCAGCTGCTTGGATTTTCAGTCTTCAGAGAAATGGAAGGCTGGTTCGATTTGATCCAATAGTGTCACTATCCTTATTTCCTCACTGCTGTCAAAGGGGGCTATAGAAAGGGGCAGCTACAGCATGAGGATATCTCTGTTGTTAAAAACATTATTTTTAACAGCTGGTTCACAAAACCATGCAGATTCCTTACTGGATATAGAGTGTCCTGCCCTCAGCCTTCTTGGATAGTGTGATGCTCCAGTCTCCTGACTGATCCAAACAATCATTAACCATTTTGGGTGGAATTTCTCTTGCCTATCCATAGCCCTTTGCCATGCCACGTTTTGCTCCTGAGCTTATTACTCTAGTTGTGGTTGATGGAGAGGAATAGACCCTCTTAGGGTATAATTCATCTACTCAAATGCAGATCAGGATTCACATACAAAATTCCCCTGTGCACAAGGGCAATTCCAGTGGCTGTACCATGTCCACTGAGGCTGTATCAGGTGCACAGGGTGCTGGCACAGACACTCTGAGAGCCCATCAGAATTTTGCCATCTCCAACAGTGTGACCTAGCATTGCAAAATAACCTGTCTCCTGGCAGGTACTGAAGAAGTGGAGGTGAAGGAATGGTTCAAACACCGAGAAGACCTGCTATATATGAGAGAAGTGAATAAACAAACACAGCTGATCACAGACCATTTCAGGCCAGGACACCCCCTCCTTCTTAAAGGTATTCCAGCTCATCTGGGCAGCCACTGCAGCTGATGGGATTTCACATGACTCCCTTCTAACAGTGGCAAAAGCCCAAAGCTGAAAGGCATGGGGAACAGGATACTTGTGAGATAAATTGCCTCAATAAATAAAATGGTCTCCAGTGAAGAGTAGAGAATTGGGTTGGTGGCTTGCACTGGGCAGTGCTCTCCCATGTATGTAGTTTTCTAAGTGTTAGAAAAATACATAGTTATCATGTGTATCGAGTGATACATTTCTACTTTTATCAGCAGAATTGATAGAAGCTGAAACTTTCTCTTTAGGATATTTGTTCTGTCAGTGTTGTGCAGCTGGGGATAAGATCTGTTGCTAAAGCTGAAGAAAATGAGACCTACACTGGACATGCCTGTGTTCAGTGTATTACAGTTGCTAACACTGAAAACTTGTGTGATTTGTCCTTAGCTCACTCCTACACATCACTGGAACCTGAGACTGGGCACACAGTGGAGTTTTACCACATGGCACGAGTTGATGGCCTCTGGAAACGTGTTGAAAGTGCTACTGAGATGACAGAGTACTTCGTGGGGCGGGAGGACTTCCTGCACATGCGGCACATAGAGTTTGGGGAGAGAGACCAGCAAATGGAAAAGGCTGACGTCACAGCTGATGCTAACCCCCGGCCTATAGTGGTATGGCCAGGCAGGAACAGAAAAATATGGGTCACTGTGATATTTAAACTATGCAAAACACACTGCCTGGGGCTTCAGTTCATTTTCAGTGGGCACGGCTGAGGTAAAACTCCAGATAAGATATCCAAGCATTGTTCAGCTGCTGTGTCTCACAGTTGCTTCCCTGACAGAGAGCTACAGTGTGAGTAGTTGTCAGGAACTGCATTGAGCAGCTAGAATTAAACTAAGAAACTAAGGCTTGGAAATTGTGTGTCAGAGGAAAGAAAAAAAAATGTGATTGTGATTTCAGAACAAAATTTTCACAAGATTCAAAACTAGGAAAATGATTTTTTGTGCTGAGTCCAAACTAATATCATTTTAGGTTCCTGATGAATTGTCCCATCACTCCGATTTGTTGCAGGCAGGTAATCTACATCTTCCTTTTGTCAGGTCTGGTTTGCAGAACAGGAGGAGGAGGAGATCTGACATCTGGCAGGGTGTATGGCTCAGATACCACCTGGCAAGACAGAGCCATGAAGTGGCCTGTCTTTGGACTGCACCAAACATGCTGCCTTTTCCTCCCCTGTGTAGGGAAATGTGGGAAACTTTGCTTTTCTCCAAAATACCATACTTCCTGCAGGTCCCTCAGGCAGAGATGCATCCCAAGCTAACTTGGAGTTTGGAAAGCATACTCTGCTCCACAAATAGGAAGCTTCTGTATTGCTATAAGCAGCTTTGTGGTTGGGTTTTTTAAAGACATAGAGAAGAACAGTAGGACCATTGGCCAAAAGATGCAAGTCCAGGCAGAAAAACAAAATTTTTACCTTGGTGTTTTACCCAAATCTGTCAATTTGCCAGTTTTGTGTTGTCTAAGCTGCTTCTGTATATTTTTTTCACTTTCCATTAGCAAATCAAGGAGTATTTCCACAGAAATCCAGAAAAGCCTGCTGACGAAGACATAGAGGAACGTGTCTTTATGGTCATAGATGATGTCATCCAGCTGACATATCACCTTGAGCTTCATGACACCATTGCCTCAAAGGTGGTTTTCTGCAGAGTAATAGGGAGAGAGAAAAGAGAAGATGAAATCTTCCTGAGCAGAGAAAACACTGTCAAATACCAGGTATGATGATGACAAAACACAAAGGTGACATGCCAGTGAAAGAATTACAAGCATGACATATTCCATGCTGCCCCTCTACTCCACCTGCACAGCTCCAGGCTGACAACACCAACAGCCCAGGAGAAGCACTGCCATGCTGGGAGTGACTGGGAGTGCAGGGCATAATGTGACATGGCCGGCCTGCTGTGGCTATGCCTGAGGTCATCTTCTCAGATTTGATCATCAGGCAGACTCCACATCCCCTGGGATCCTGCAAAGTGTAGGTTCAGCAGCTGTTGGACTCAGTTCTGGAGACTCATGGCAGGGAAGCTGAAATGTCCTCTGTTGTTCTCTCTTCAAGAAGAGCGAGAACAGAGCAGCAAAGCAGACACTTTGTTCTGGTTTTATTTCTGCTGTGTAGTTCTTGGGTCCTATCATTCCTTAAATATCCCAGAGTTTACTCTGCAGATAGACAGACAGACAGACAGATAGATAGACAAATAAATAGATAACCTTAAATAAAAGATATTACATAAGAAGTGGAGTGCTGCCATTAAGCCAAATGATCTCATCAGGGGTGAGGGGTCACCCCACTAACAGCATCAGTGCAAATCTGTAACCAGAGGCAGAAGCCTGCCAGTAAATTCTGCTGTGATGCTGCACAATTACACTTAAGAAAACCAGAGATTACAAATAGGGATTTTTTTTTTTTAATGTTATAGGGTTTTTAAAATTTCTGTTCCCCAGTGGGGAGAGTACACAGAATACCATTGCTGGAATCCCATTTTTTTCATCTCTATTTCTATACATTCCTATTCATCTCATTTCATTCCAACAGTAAAACAGCAGCATCAGCAAAGTGCATGATGTGCCATCTGGCTCATATTACTGATGGATTCTAAATCTAAATGCAGTCTGATAAACCCATGCTGACCGTGGGTTTGATGTTTCAATGATGAAAACGAGTGCTGCTTTATTGGCTGTAGCAGGATGGTGCCAGTTTCTGGCAGCAGAGTAGCTGATCCTGTGCACCCAGACAGTGGTGCTGTTTCTCACTGACTCATCTGCTTCCAGCCGTGGTCCTCAGAGAAACACAAGAACATGCGCCGTCTGTACGACCTGCTGTGGGAGCTGAGAGAAGAACAGAAGGATCTGAAGCAACAAGTGCGGGACTCTGAAGCAGAGGTAACAGGGAGGTGTCCACAGTGTCAGAACTGATCAGGTGTAGAAATAGTTTCAGCTGACTGGTTGCCAAAGCCTCCTCAGCCTAAACTGTGATAAAAGTAAGACAAAGCTGGTGTCCATGCTGAATTATTATGCTTGCTACTCAGGCATTGTTCAGTGAAGATGTAGCTGTAATATATTTATGGAGAGTCACACACTTCCCTGTTCCTGCTCTTAGTCTTCCTTCCCTGTGAGGAAATGTTTCAGAGAGCAAATGACAATATATGAATTGAGGCATCTTGAAGCCTACCTGCCATTTGCCAGGATATTGTATGTAATGCTATATCAAGGTGCTGGCATTGCCAGGAAACCCTATCCAAAATGTTGAAGTGACTTGTGTGAGCAGCTGTAGGGAAATACTTGATAAAACACTTTGCTTGTACTGCTAATCACACTGACTGGTGTAACAGATCTGAGTTCTTTGTAATTGCATCATGATAAATATAATCATTCTGGCAGATGGAGGCACAGCTATTGGATTTCTTTGAACTTTTTTTTTTGAGGAAGAGGCACTGCAGAGGGAATGCTCAACTATATTACCCTAGAATGTTAGTAATAATTAAGAACAACTTTGCAAAAATCACATTTTTTCCTCAGAAATTTGAAGCTAGTTCACAGTGACCTCATGAACTACCTTGCCAAATTTCTCAGTCTTGATGTATCAACAGACAAAATATTCCCATTGCTTGTGCTGCATAGCCTACATAAGACAAAGAATAAGCCAAAGCTACCAGTGCAATTTCTACAGCAGTGCCAAAACTGTGACTCCAGAAAAGCTTTATCAGTTAATATCAAAAATTACATTCAAAAATTTCATACACAGCAACAATCTAAAATTAAGACTACTTAATTTTTTAGATTTTTGATCTATCAGCAGGATATAGACATATTTGCATAGATCTATATTTAATCTTATTCTACAATTCTTGTATGCAGCATCTGCTCTGTTAGCAGGTCAGGCTTGTAAAGGTACAGTCATTTTGTGGGAAAGCTGAAGGGTCTTTCTTCTGATTTCTTGGAAGATGGTAAATATTTTGATGGTCCGTGAGGATGAAGAAGCCAATATTAAATTGTCAGTTTCAATATACAGCACTGCAAAGAGAGAACAACAGCATGAAGCCACGGTAGGTAAACTTCATTAGTGTCAGCATTCAATACATGTAATCAAAGAAATCCAGTCAGCTCTTTCTCTATCAGGAATTATCTCTGTAGAGCTTTTAATATCATTAAAGTATATTGGGACAAATCACAGTGTGCTGTAAGTTGGCACAGTTTCAATTGCCTTCCCAGGGAAATATAACATGGTCGTGCTATAGTCACCTCCTGACTTTCTGGAAAGGCTTGCACCACTGAGAAAGATGTCTGTTTTGTTTAGTTAATAAAGAAAACAATTAAGAATGATTAGTTGATAATAGGGATTATGGGGGCAGTATTTTAAAAGAGTCATAAATATGCCTGTGTGTATATATATAGATATATGTATTTTTATTTGTAATTAGCATCAAAGAACAAAATAGCCCCAGGGTCAGATTTAGTCCTTCTCTCAATCACAGATGATTTGCTTCTCCAGGGCTTCTTGACTCTAGTGAGGCAAAACACTTGGATTTGCTGCCTCTTCCTGCTCCACATTTTGAGTCCCCTAGTTTTCCTCTTCTCATGAGACCTCATCTCAAACTTTTTGCCCGACTCAAAAATAAATCAGCTCCAGTTTGTGATTTTCTTCATCTCAGCTCTGTGAATTGAGTTGTGCTTTTGCTCCTCACTTTCCTCTCTATTTCCCTGACTTCTGGTCGCTTGTTTCCTCACAGGTGTTGGAAGAGGAGCAGAAGGGCTCCCAGAGTTCCTTGGAGAAGGAGAGTCAGCACCTCGGAGGGGAGGAGGAATCCCTCGCCCATCACACTGCAACCAACTCCACCATGTGAAGAGGAGCCTCTGCAGGGACGGGCCGAGCAGGGCACATTTACCAGTCAGCCCCCAGGAATGTGAACTGCAGCTACTCTGTGAAATACTTTAATGCATCTCCCACTGCAGCTTCCCTTCTGATTTCCCCCTTCTTGCTCTAGAGAAAAGCAGTTGGCAGAATACAGAAAAAAACCATTCTCCTAAAGAGGTGCTGCTCAGGAATCCTCACCTGGCTGGGCACCTCGGGCATGACTGATTTTTTCATTGCTTTTCTGGAGTTGCCTTCAATAAACCTTTCACTATGATCAGATTTGCAGAGATTTTAATGAATTTGCACCATTCTGCACCTTTTCCTTTTCCCTATTTTTTCTAAGGCCCATCTGCAGTTACATCAATTATCTCCTCATGAAACTCCATCTTGTTTGAGACTCGAGTCTCAGAAGGTCTGCTTAGCCCTAAGGTCTGCTTCAGAAGGGGAGCCAAAGCATGCACAGTCTTTCAGGGCTTTTGTTTTCCAAATCCGCTCCATAGCCACTGGCAGCAGGAACAGATTTATTTGGGAATACAGATTCTTTTCCAACATAATATTTTAAAGAGTTTATAAGTCAGTTTTTCATAAGCAAAGGTTTTGAACTGGTGAGTTCACAAATGTAACGTTTCTTTGTCCTGATGTAGAGCCCTGTAATGACAAAACATTGCCCCGTATAACACTGCAGATATGAATTCATCAGTGTTAATTCAAAACCAGAGAAGACACCAGAATAAATTAATTTTAAAATCCTTTTATAGACATTAGGGACACAGCAACTGCCAAACCATCAGCAAATGCTTATTATGGAATCACAGAACATTAGAGGGTTGGAATGGCCCTTAAAGACCATGTAGCTCCAAGCTCCTGGCCAGGGGATTTCCCTGTAGTCCTCCAAGGCCACCTGTCCTTGTTTCCACTTCCTGAAAGTTTCTTTTTCCCTTTCTAAGAAAAAAAACTCTTTTACAGTCTCTTTGTTTTTCCTCTGCTGCTCAGCAGAGGAAAAACAATATATTACTATATATAATATATATAGTCATATATTTATGGAGAGTCACACAATTTCCTGCTCCTGCTCTTAGTCTTGGATGAAAGTTATCCATCCACGAAGGCCTCCTGCCATTCTTGCCCGATTTCCCTCTTGTCGGCATGCATCGCTCCTGAGCTGGAAAGATCCTTGAAATTCAGCCTTCATTCTTAGGTCATTATCAAGGAGTAGCGTCAAATTAATAGGGTTTTTCTCTGTTGATGGAGTAATTGGTTTCAAAGACTGCGAGAAACGCCCACAAGCGGCGCGACCGCACGTCAGCCGGAGAGGCACAGGAGCCTCGCCAGAGTCCCGAGACACCCGTGAGCCACCTGACAGGACACAAGAGCAAAACGGCCTCCACCGCCGGCGTGCCGTGAGCTGCGAGCCGCGGGAAAGACCGCGGCCAATTCACGGCAGCTCCGGAGCGGCCGCAGAGCGGGAGCGGCGCGGCTCCCGCCCCTCAGGGCGGCCCCGCAAAATGGCGGCCCCCGCCCGCAGCGCCGCCTCCTGATTGGCCGCGCCTGCGGCGCTCCGCCAAGAAGCCGCTCCGCGAGTGGCGGCCGCGCCGCCGTCGCCATGGCGACCACCCCGCCCTCGCTTCCTATTGGCCGAGCGGCGCGCGGAGCCCGGGCAACCGCCCGGCGCGGCGCGGGGTTGCTGTGAGGGGCCGGTTGCGGGGCGGCGGCGGCGGGCGGGGGTCCCGGTCCGGTACTGCCGGGCCCCGCCGCCACCAGCCTCCAGGCGATCGCCCTCGCCCCGGCCAGCGCTCCCGTCCCGTGATGTTCGTCAGCGGTGAGGCCTCGTCCGCCGCCGCGCCGCCTCTCAGGAGAGTCTCGCCGTGACCGTGTTTGAGTGCCCGCAGGCCGGCCGGGGCAGCCCCGGTGCGCGGCCTGCTAGCGGAGCGGAGGCTCGGCGGGAGGAGGAAGGCGCTGCCCGCCCGAGAGGCGCCGCGCTGAGCCATGGCCGTGGCCGTGACCACGAAGACGGCGTGGAAGCTGCGTGAGTGCCGGGCGGGGGAGCCGCCCCGGCTGGGAGCGGGGAGGGGTAGAACCACCTCGTCCCTGCCCTGCATGTGGTGCCCCAGCCCTCTTTCTACATTGCTGACTGGAATTTTTAACTCCTGGAAGTCCTGTTGGAAAGCATAGCGGCACGATGAACAGCGTGGCCTTGTCAGTGCTATTTTCAAAGGGTCACTGTCTTTATTTTTTTCCGGATAGTTGCTGCAGTGCTAAGTGCCTGTCTAACCCCACATGACTCTACTGTAATACAAGAACAACCGAGTGGTGAGGGATGGGGCACCTGTCAAGGTACAACCCTGGATGTAGGGAGAGACTGGGGAATGAGAGGCTGCAGAGCAGTCCCACAAAAAGGGATGTGGGGTTCCTGGTCGGTGTCACGTTGAAAATGAGTCACCAGTGTGCCCTGCTAGCCCAAAGGGCCGGCTGTGCCCTGGGGTGCACTGGAAGGTGATGGTCCCACTCTGCTCTGTGCTGGTGCAGCCTCACCTCTGGTCCTGGGGGCAGGTTTGGGCACCACAGTTTAAGAAGGATAGAAAGCTTTTGGAGACATCCAAAGAAGGGCTGTGAATATGGTGAAGGGTCTAGAGGGGAATCCATGCAAAGGAGTGATTGAGATCTGTTGGCTTCTTCATCCTGGAGGAGACTGAGGGCAGAGCTTATCATGAGCTGCAGCTTCTTCTTGAGTGCATTGGAGGGACAGCTCCGATCTCTGCTGTGTGTGACCAGTGAAAGCACCTGAGCGAGCCTCTGGAGCCGTGCCAGGGGATGTTTAGGTTGAATATTAGGAAAGGGTTCTTCACCTTCACAGTAGCAGGCTCCCCAGGGAGGGACTTAGAGCACTGAGCCTGTTTGTTACAGCCTGTCCTGTTTGGCCAACGCTCTCAGGCAAAGGGGGGATTGTCCTGTGTAGGACAAGCAGGAGTAGAACTTGATCCTCCTTGTGGGTCCCTTCCAACTCAGAATAGTTTGTCATTCAATGGAAACTGCTCTTGTGAGCCACATAATAATGGGGCATCCCCTCAGTATCGGGGGGAAGGCCCCAAACTTAACCTTTGTGGGGTTTTCCTTAATTGGTGCTCACTTGTTACAGAAAGCTCACCGAGCTCTCTGCTGCAGGAGAAATTAGGTGATCTTTGCAGGGCCTGTGTGTCCCACCCTCTTGAAATTCCTTTGCAACAGACAGTAAGAATCCGCTGGTTTCATGTCCATTATTCTTCCTCTGAAGGAGCAGTAGACAGTTGCTGACTATTAGTTTCTAGCTGGTCACTGATGAGTTATTTCACAGGGGCTGTTGAGGAATGCTCAGAAGCAATAGGATGTGATCAGTTGCTTTAGTCAGTGAGTGGGCTCTGGAAACTGGCTGTCAGAAATAGTGTCCTTTGCTGGTAACACAGGAAGTCATCTGAGATTACTGATTTAGGAATTTTGTATCTTTCTGAGCAGAAAGCCAGTTTGCTATGGTATCTTCCCACCCCAGAAACTTCAGTTGCAGGAAGGGCTGGAAGTATGTCCATCTCCATTTTCCATAGGTTTGCAGAGGTTCTTGATCTTCATTTTGGCTGGGTGCTGCCCCACCTTAGCATCCTCTTTAGAGGGAAAAGCATTCCCAGTGTTAGGGAGGTTTCAGCAATGCTAATTAGGAGTTAAGGGTTACTGGGCTGGTGGGTGATAGCTGGTGAGAAGAACTTCATGAAATAAAAATTTTGTGGGTTTAAGGGACTTGTGGGAGAGCAAATGAACCTCTCTGCCCAAGGCAGACATCAGTTTATCACCTGACTTTTAGGAACAGAGGGTTGGATGCTTCCACAATGGCTTTTAAATTTACATTATATTATTAAGAAGGAAATCAAGACAAGAAAAAGTGGAGCTGCTGACACACTCATTTCAGCAGCAATACTCAGCATCTGTCCTTGCAATTTTAACTAGTGAGCTGGTGTAGTAATGCTAATTGTACTTTTGGTTACCTTATAGTCTGTGTATCCATACAGGCTTTGTTTTAGCATTTTATGTGGAAGTTTAGTCTTTCAAGACAATGCAGGTGTATTTTCAAATTTGCCCTTCACATGTAATTTATGGTCCAGTCACCTTTGTAATTTGAAAGGTGTTTCTCCAGCCCAAGTGAAAGTTGCGCAGTTTTGCTTTCAGAAAACCACTCTTGAGAGTTCGAGATCAAAGTACCTGTAATTATTATTGCAGTCATCCAAAATCCTTTTGGATTAGTGTTGCATGTCAAATGATCACATTGCTCCTCCCAGCCAAACAATCTGAATGAAAGCTGGATTGATGCTACCTAGCCTTTTTATAGACTCATAACCATTTTTACAGTTTCATAACTATGAGGCATGCAAATCCTGTGACGTTTCAAAGACGAGAACAGTTAGATGAAGATATTGGTAAATGCATCTGTCAAAAGTCCCTGCCAAAATTTTGAATGAATTTAAAATTCCACTGTGAGATGTGTAAGCAAATATGCTAATTTGGCTTCTTTTTTTGCCCAAAATTGGTTTCTTTATGATGGCGTTTTCATAGAGTTCTATTGTTGCAGTGTCAGAGCATCCCCTCAGCTCCCAGTTTTTTAACAGTCGTTTAGCATCTATCAGATTTGTTAGTTTCTGCCCATTTGGATGGATATTCACCCTCCTTTGTCACAGCTGCATGCCCTGCAGTGCTCAGTTTTGCCTGTGTTCTCTAGTGGGGATGTAGCAAAGCCTCTGCCAAAGCTCAGGGAAGGGAGCTCCACCTCTCCCCACTGCTGAGTCTGGCTTTTTTCTGAGTAAGGTAACAAACTGTACTGCTGCTCCTCTGCCAGTTCCTCACAGGTTGGGCTGTCTGCTGCTGCTCTGTAGAACAGGATTAGAGGGCCTTTCACTAGATGATTCTGGCTGCTGTGCATTATTGCAGGTAAAGTGCCTTGCTGCACTTGAGCAAATCTTTAAAAGCTCCTGAGCTGCTGCAGGTGAGAGGAGATGCTTTTTGTAAGCCATGTGAGCACTAGAGTCATGAAACTTTGGTCAGCAAATGTTTTAAGTGCAGCAGGAATAGCTAAGAAGGACTGTTCAAAGCAAGATAATCGTGTGACTTCTTATCTGAACAGTGGGCTGCTGCAGCTTGCCCAGTGGAAACTGGAAAGTGTTTCTGGAGAAAGAAGTTTTTTAGACTTTTTGGAGGGATGGGTTGAAAATTTTTATTACTGATCTGTAATAAGTGTTTGCTTTGTTTTGTGCAGAAGAGATCATGGCCCACAGCAGCAATGTATCCTCAGTAGTCCTGGGAAAGGGTTCAGGCCGGATGCTGGCCACTGGAGGAGACGACTGTCGGGTCAACATATGGTCAGTTAGCAAGCCCAACTGCATCATGGTAAGAACAGGCCTGCTTTCAGCTTTTGTGGGATGGGAATATTAATTCTGAGGTTTGGAGGGTAGAGAATGAGAGGAAAGATTGTTGGGGTGGAGTCTGTGGGACTTCTGAATAGAGTTTGCCAACACAAAGCTGTCTAACCAGATTCTAGCTAAAGATAGGGACAGAACTGGGTGCCTGGTGAGACCACTGCTCTAAAGACATTGTGGGAGTGCTTGAGCTGGACCAGTGCTTACTCAGATAATAAATACTGTTCTTTATGATATTACCAGGCTACAATTAATTAAAGGAAGAGTTTTGTACAAGAACAGCTATAGTTTTACAGTGCAGGCTAGAGGGGCCAGTTTTATACCCAGGGATTTGCAGTCACAGCAGGAGATATCCCCAGCAGGATGCATTCCCACCTGTGCCTTAACTGTCAGCATGAAGGTTGCCACAACAGTTTGCTTTAGGCTGGGGAGGAGTAACTCTGGTTGCAGTGTGTTAGCAAGGGTAGGGTTATCCCAGCAGTGACCACTAAAGAGCACCATAAATATGTATTTAACAGATATCCTGCATCACTTTGAGTGGGTGTTGTATGAAACCAACTTTAGCACATCTCCTGTCATTTGTTTAATTAACAACACAATAATGTTTTGGTATCAAAGGCATTGCTCTAGCCAGTGTGAGCCTTGTGAGAAAAAAAGGAAAGTCAGGTCAAAAAGACTAAAAGGAAAATTTGTCCATTTTATTTTTCCATTCAATAACCATGAACGATCACCTTTGGCAGGGCTGTGCTTTTTGCATAGTGTAGTTAAGCAGTGTCTTTTCAGGCCCTTGGTGGTGGCATGACTGCAGATTGAAACTGGACTATTGCCTTACTAGAGAAGAAGGTTGAAGGACTAAATCTGTGCCTTTCTGTGGTGGCAGAGCGGCTGTTTCTGAGAGGCAGGGACTGACTGAAGCTGCTTGTGCCATTCCTGTGTATCAAAAGAACCTTGATTTTTGGGGTTGTCCTCTGAAGTTCATTTTCAGTGTTTATATTATAATGATTATGGATGTTTCTGTTGGGAAAGAGGAAGAAGAGGAACTTTTCAAGTAACACTGGGACTTGGTTTAAGTGTGAGCTTCAGTTCTCAGTAATGGCAGTTGCAACTGTGGATTTTGTAAAGGATTTCAATTGCGCATGGAGCTAGGAAAGCTCCATCAGAACAGGCAGCTTCCAACTGGCATTCCCAGCCTCTGTATGTGTGTGGGAGGCACGGAGCTAGTGTAGCTATTTAAAAAGACATTTGAGGATGGACTAAAGCAGAGAATACTGCTTATTTGGCAAGCAGAACGTCTGCAGTGGTGGGATTTGTTTTCTAGAGCTAGCTTTAAATATTGTGTTTTACTAAAATATAGGCCTTTTCAAAATGCTGATGTAATTTGTAAGCTTTCAGGTGCTCAAGGATGAAAGGAACTTTATGTGAATTACTGCCTTATGCCTCAAGTCAGTACTTCAGCGTTAGCACCATGCTGTCACTGTGACATCCATTGCTGGCAGCAACCTGTGGCTCAGTGCTTGGTGAAGGTTTCAAAGTAGCCCTGCTTTTGCTCTTGCTTGGATTTTGTAACTGGTTCATGACATTTAGATGACCTATTTAGAGGAAACACGGTGGCATTGTGCTACTACAGCATAATTTTTGTGATGTAAGAATGTGTCAGCCTTGTCTGAGCATCCGCACCTAATGTTTAACTACCTGTGTCTCTGTTGATGCATCCTTTAAAACTTAGTCAGCGTGCCCCAGAAAGTTATTCCAAAGATAATGTGGGAAGACAGGTGTGCTGTGCTGGGTGCAGTGATGGGCTTTAGAGTGCTCAGCCACCCTGCTGGCTGCTGAGGAGGACTGTGGCACAGCCAGGTGGTCCCAGCTCATGGCTGAAGAGCTCCCCTCGAGTATGAACAATGCTATGTTCCTACAGGGCTGTGCCAGCAGCTGCTGACTGACCCTGATGGTTTTCTTTGCAGAGCCTGACAGGCCACACAACCCCCATTGAGAGCCTACAAGTCAACCCAAATGAGAAGCTCATAGTTGCAGGGTCCCGGTCAGGGTCCATTCGAGTTTGGGACCTGGAAGCTGCCAAAGGTATGTGCCCAGGAGTTTTTGCTCCTGGTCATACACACATTTTGGGGAATCCTTATGTTTAATGCCTATACTAACCCAGAAGGTTCCTGATTTCAGAAGGAACAGGAGCCTCGTATTGCATTCACCTTCATCTGCATCTCCCTTTTTTGTCCTTCTACTGAGGGTATAGAGCTGTGTATTCATGCTTGAGCAGAAATTTGGACATGTTTTGGGGACACTGATCTGAGGAACTAGTTTCTGTGATTTGACATGAGTCTGTCAAAATCTATATTCCACATATAGATAACTAGGCATATAGAATTTGTATTCAGAGTCTCAACTTAGAATTGTTAACCTTAATAAAAGGATCCCAAACCAGATTGGAAGTTTTAAGTTTATTAGGTTCTGCATAAATGCAGGAATCCTCTGCTTGTTGGCTTGTTCTTAGGTTCTAGGTTTTCTTTTTTCCTCTAGTGATTTTTCTGCTGTCCTGCTCTTTCATGGCCACATAAATAGACAAAGACCTAATTTTTAATAAACTGTAAAAGCATTGAACTCATCAAGTTCTGATCCTTTAAAGGCCACTGTTGAGTCATGCTTTATTTATTGCATTTTCCTCAAATCCTAGAATGAGTTTGCAAAGGTATCATAAATCACTTGAGTGCATTCCAGCAGGAATACCAGAAAATGACTGAATATTTCTTATAGGTTACTACTTGTTCATAGAAGGAATGTGTAATTAAAATAGACTTACACTGGCTGAGCTAAGGAGGCAAACCCCAGGCAGCATCAATAATGGAAAGCACTGATGTCACTTGGACAGTTAGAATCGGTTCAGTTATGGAATAGTTTGGCTCTGCCTGCGGGGAGTAGCTGATCTGGCTGCATTTATTAGAAAACCTATGAGCCAATGTCTGTGCAAATGTCCACCCCAGCTCTGGCTCTAGAGCTAATTTCTGCCAGGGGAATCATCAGCTTGTTCCAGATGAAGGATGAGGGTGAGGGATTGCCCTTGTTATTATCTGAGCAGTTTTTCTTAGAGCTGATTTCTGCATTTGTCACTGCTTGCCAAGATATGATGTACCAGTTCTACTGGTCCTTTCTGGTTTCCAGAATTACAGGGGTGTTACTTGATGACTTGCTGAAACACTGATTATTTCTTTGTCTCCTGCTTCCTAAGCATCCATTTCCTGTCTTTATGGTTATTCTTGCAAGGGGCAATTGAAGGACTCCAGAGTGAATATTGGAACCTAAGAGGTGGTGCCTGGATGGGGTGCAGAGTCCCGGGAAAGGGTCTGTCTAATAACTGCAGGGTGAATGCTGCAGGCAGTCAAGACTGTTTCACTTCACTTCCCAGCCAAAACTGTTCCTCCTCCGGCCCATTTTGCTGGCTGTGTAGCAATGGAAAGATGCACTGCCTGCCAGCTGCCTCATTCCAGAATGGAGATCTTTTGAGTTTTGTCTGTAGTTTCCATACCTAAGGACAGAACTGTCATTAAGTTCATTGATCATGAGCTTTCTATTGCTGTTTCTTTGCATTGCTGGGGTAAAGTCAGAGGCCTTTCCACAAAATAATGTATATTTCCATAAAATAATGGTGGGGATAGTATGGCTACACTTCTGTATGGTGTTTGGTGGAAATGAACTATTAAATGTTTTTTCCCTATTCCTTCTCTCTGCTCTGCCTCTCCTTTTCCCAGTTCTTCGTACCCTACCAGGTCACAAAGCGAATATCTGCAGCCTTCATTTCCATCCTTTTGGAAGCTTTGTGGCATCTGGCTCTTTGGACACCAACATTAAGGTAAAACCCAGCTTCCACCAGAGATTTCCCTTACTTGCAATGTCTTTGTTTTGAAGAGTGCCGGAACGTGTTTTTTTTTGTCAAGCTGTTGGTGGATGCTGCACATCATCATTTCCGTGTGTGGGCAGGTGTGTTTGTGAGTGCTTGTGAAATCCGTGTGTGTATTTTCACAGCCAGCTCATAAATGTGACTCCTCTGGTGTGGAATGTGGCACTGAGTAAGGTGCCAGCCAAGACCTGGTGTGAGCAAGCACAGATGTCCTGGTTGCTGTGGATTGTATCTGCTTCCTCAGGCTGGTGTTTGGCTGTCAGAACTGAGCTGCTGTAGTAAGAGAAACCTTCCAGGAGTGATTCTCACTTGGGGAGTTAGGGGTATTTTCTAAGGCCTACAGGGGTTCAGCAGCCCATTCATTCTGCAGTATCTGTTAGCTTGGTGACACAGAGATCCCTTGTTCTGGCAGGACCCTTGAGCTCCCAACATACTGCTCTAAACATACAATTTGTTTGCTTTTCTTCCTTGTAGCTCTGGGATGTAAGAAGAAAAGGCTGTATCTTCACATTCAAGGTAAAATATTTCATTAGGTTTTGCAAAGAGGGGATAAATATTTATTTTGAGGACTTGTGAGCAAACCTAAATGTGATTATGTACAATGAACTTCCTGGATTTCCAGCATGAAAATAAGATCTGCGTGATTTGTGAAGTGGCCTGGCAAACCTCAGCAAGCCTCTGCAAGCTGTATGAGACTATGAAATGGATATTATAGGATATCAATTGGTATCATGTGCTATAGTGTGGATGGCTTCAGTGGGGAATGGAGAGCATCCATGAGGGTTTCTTTATGTTCTTAATGGTATTACCACTGCACTGAGATTTTTCTATCTGAAGAACTTGCTGTGTATTAATTTTATGTAGAAACCAGAGACTAAGTGTCACAGCACTTCTATCTGACCATATGTAAATCTGTAATTTAGAACTGATTTTTATTAGTGTAGCCGGATCTGTATTTTCCATACTTAAACTGATGGCATAACTGACTAGGTGAATGAGATTACACACATTTAGTGTGGCTGGGTGTAGTGTCTTGAGTACAGTGTTGTGTTTTGCAAGCTGTGAGCTCTGTAAAACACTTAATTGGTTTTGGTTTATTATATTGTATAGGATTGAAAGACAAAAGCCAGAAGACTGTTTGTTTTCCTGATTTCAGGGTCACACAGAAGCAGTTCGGTGTCTCCGCTTCAGCCCCGATGGGAAATGGGTGGCCTCTGCTGCTGATGATCACACTGTAAAGGTAATTTATTGTGACACTTTCCTTATGTGCTTGTGGCACATGGGAATGCTGGGATTGCCTTTTTAACAGGCATTACCAGCACCCCATGGCTTTGCAGAGATTCGTTCTCTTATGGGGATCCTGTCTGATGGCCCACAACACCCATGGAAGAGCTGCATGGGTTGAAATGCCCTTATCCAGCAGACACATTGGAAGAGACTATTATTCACAGAAAAATCAGTGTTTTGATGTAGTAGAGTGGTGATACCTGAATGTTTGCCTCAGTAACCTTGTAGAATGAATTGTCCACAGCACATTGCTTCACCAGACTAATTTCTGGTTCTGTTTGAGTTACACACATAACGTGTGATTATCAGCCTGAAAATTGCTGTCAGGACTGAGCAGATCAAGAGAAGGAGTTCAGGAAAGTATTGACTGAAGTAATGATTTCAGTTGTTTCACATGTAGTATGGAGGAATGGAGATGAAGGACTGATTTTATTTTCGGTTTCACATGAAATTAACTGATCAGTTATTTCACTACATTTTCAAGTGGAGAATAGAGCACAGGAAGAAGGAATTGCTAAGGCATTCAGAGCTTTTTAATTTTTGTTTGTTTATGTTTGAGATACAGTCTGTGGGGACAGATGGAACTGCTGTATTTTATCTCAGTCTCTAAATATAAACCAGAAACTTCTAGGGGACAAGTTACATGGAAAATAAAAGATAATGACAAAAAAAAAACCAAAACCAGACCCAAACCAAAGCCTTAAATTATTTGGATGGTACCCTTTCCCTGATTATTGCCGTCTTTGACAGACTTGGGTCTGTTCTTGGAGGGGGGAAGTGTTAGAAAGTTGCCAGTACAAGGAAATCCCAAGTGTATTGGAAATCTCTAACAAGAGTCTCTGTTCTTTCCTCCTTTCAGCTGTGGGATCTGACTGCTGGGAAGTTAATGTTTGAGTTTACAGGACACACCGGCCCAGTAAACGTTGTTGAATTCCATCCCAATGAGTACCTTCTGGCTTCTGGCAGCTCTGACAGGTACATAAGGAGAGGGAGGAAGAAGGGAAATGTGTATGTCTGTTCCATTTCCTGATGCCCTTCCATGTAGGAATATGACCAAAAGAAATGTCTCTCAATTCAAACCTGCCATTGCAAGAGCCAGACGTAGATAGCAGGACATGACATCTGTGATGGGCAGAACATGGAGATCTTCCCTTCTCATCCAAAACTGATGGCACCTGCTGCCACACTAGGAATCAATGTGTAGCCCCAAGCCTCTCATGAATCCAGCTGACATCCTGTGTGAACAGCAGGCAGCCCTGCTCAGCTGGCAGGGTGTTCTCTGAGCTCTGGGTTAGCTCTAAGTGCCTGTCCTCTCCAAAGCAGGGAGCCTCTAAGTATCTCTGTCTGGATTAATGGATCTTAGCTAGACCATGTAGGGTCACTGTTTGTGCACAACTGCAAAAGCAATTCTAACTGTTAGTGTTTTGTTTAAAATCTGGATCCTACTGTGTTTTATAGAGCCATGAGCAATGAATTTTGTTGTGTTGTGTGTACAGGACTGTTCGGTTCTGGGACTTGGAGAAATTTCAAGTTGTGAGCTGTATTGAAGAGGAGGCCACTCCTGTCAGGTACATTAAATTCCTACTGAAATGTGCTAGGCAGAGACTAAAGGTGGGGTGAAGGGGGTTTTTCCTCAGAGAGAGACTTTACTGGGGAGAAGTTTGGGCTGCTGGACATAGGGCACAGGCCCACCAGGTTGCACAGGTGAACACCACATTGCAAGGTTCATTGTTAGAAACAGAACTGAAGGTGTTCAGTGTAGTCAGAGATCCACAAGGACTGAGCAAGGTGGGAATGCTGTGCCTGATTCTCCTCCTGCCTTCCTCCCAGGTGTGTGCTCTTCAACCCGGATGGCTGCTGCTTGTACAGCGGCTTCCAGGATTCGCTGCGTGTCTACGGCTGGGAGCCAGAGCGCTGTTTTGATGTGGTCTTGGTGAACTGGGGAAAAGTAGCTGACTTGTCTATCAGCAACAACCAGCTGGTAAGACACTGCTCCTGAGGCGGGGGTAGGCAACTGTGAAACACAAGATAAAATCCTGCTGCCTCCTTGCAGGCCTTCAAACCTGTAAGCTTGTGTCAGGGTTTGCAGCATGCCCAAAGGCTGTGTGCCTTGTGCTCCACTTTGTGTCTCTGCCTTCTAGAGGAAAGAACTGGAGCTTAGTTTCACCAGTATTTAGAAGCTGTGCTTGGTAAAAGTTTTATCCAAGCCTTTCATAAATTGCTGGCAACTTCAGGTTGACAAATCCACAGCACTGAACTGAGCAGTCCTCAAGCACATTTACTCAGGGTCACTCCTTCATGCCTGTTCTCAAAAGGGCTGGTATGCACCCCACTCCTTGGTGAATTATCTTGATTTTTTGCCTCTGCAGATAGGAGTTTCCTTTGCACAAAGCACAGTCTCTTCCTTCGTTGTGGATCTCAGCAGAGTCCCAAAGTCAGATTCTGTTCCTCACGGGTTGATCAGGGACGACCAGCCTCTTGTGCCACCTACCCCCACAGGGTCCTCCCTTCGCCGCATCTATGACAGGCCCTCAACGAGCTGCAGCAAGCCGCAGAGGTGAGGCAGTCTGCTGGCTTGTTGAGTTTCCAGATTTTAAGGAAATGTCCCAGGCACTCAGTGTTCTCTCTCTCTCTCTCTCTCTGACAATATGGCTTCCCTGACAACTCTTTTTCCACAGCAGAGTGAAGCACAACTCAGAGAGTGAGAGGCACAGTCCTAGCAGTGAAGATGACCGGGATGAGAAGGAATCAAAGGCTGAGATCCAGAACCAGGAGGATTACAAAGAGATCTTCCAGCCCAAGAATGCAATCTGTCAGTACCAGCGTTTATAGTGCTTTTGAGTAGTGTTTGGGTTTGACATCAGGGCACTAAACTGATTTGATAGAACTGACCCTTGGCTTACTGTAACAGAGACCTCACCTGTGACTGGAGAGTTTAGAAACCTTACTTTAATATCCTGTGCTTGAACACTGACACACAGATCATGTTGGTGAATGGCTTAAAGGAGGCACCTTTACAAGGATACAATGATGTCTGTTTGAAGCTTGTGTCAGAATCCAGAGCTTCATTGCAAATGTGCTGCCTTCCTGTTCTGATTCGAGTGTTAAGGGAATTTTATTAGCTTAGAATTTTGATATATGTATCAAAATCAGCAGTCTTCATTAAAGAAGGAAAGGCAAAATATTTTGTTAAAGCAAAGACTGTTGTTTAGGAGGTGTTGTGCAGTGTCTGTATCTCATTTTTATGCAAATGATAAAAATGACATACTCTTTCTGAGGAGTTAATTGCATTATTTTAATTTACTTATATAAATCAATAACAGGAGGTGGATTTTTCCTAATATCATTTGTCATGACAATGCCTTGTCTCACACTTCACACCTCTACAGCAGCAGTGAACCACAGGGGTCACTTTCGTCCCTTGTGTCTATGAAGGCTGAAGGCTTTTAGCTAAATTCAACAATAGTGTCAAGGTCCAAAAGAGATAACTTTGCTTATTGTATCGCTGATTACCCTCATGTGTGGAGTTGTTGGAGATTTCTCTGCTCCAAGGTTGACTTACCACTTATCTGTAGCCTTGGATGCTCCTTCATTTATTTATTGTTTAAATCTTTTTCTGTAGGCCGAACTCCTCCTCGGAATGAGCCCTTTCCTGCCCCTCCCGAGGATGGTGAGTATGGAAATGACCCCTTGGTGGGGATGGGGTTAATGGCCCTCAAAAGAGAAAGAGTTGCCTGAAGGCAGAAATTACTCCTTGCATTATAGCTAAACAGAACCTTTGCTCTCAACTCTTGAAAGTAACAATCAGTTTCTGCTTTCCCACTTCTCTCCCTCTTGGTAGAGCCTGGAGCTGCAAAGGAAGCAGTGAAGCCCAGCCAAGCTGCGGATGTCCAGACCTCGCTGCCAAAGCAAGAGCTCGTACGTACTGAGTGCTCTGTGAATCGCTGTTCCTGCTCCCTCTGAACCATGTGCAGAGCTGGAGAATTTATCATTTCTGCTCAGGCTGATTCTTTCATTGCAGGGCAGTAAAAGTGCAGCTCCAGGCTTTGTGCTGTCAAGTGTCTTGCCTTAGCAGTGGAACCAAGGCCAAGCCTTCGACAGGCTCTGTTGTTTTAGTTTGCTGCTTATGCTTGCAGTGGTGCTTCTTGCATCTCAAAATTGGGACACTCAGAGAATCAAGTGCCAGGTTTCTATAAATGCTTGAACAGAGGCTGTTTTGTTGCCAAAAGTGCAAGCAGCTGATGGGCCAGTATTCATTTTACTGGCTTCTTTAGAATTCTCTCTTAACCTTCAGGCTGGCCACAGCCCATTGCCCTAATTTCAGATAAGAATAACAGCACTTGGCACTTCTGCTGGGGCATCTCCATGTTCTTTCCAAACCTTAATTGCATCATGGTGTGTACGTGAGAGACACTTTATTGCCTCTTAAATTATGCTTGCAAACTGGAGACTGCTTGTGTGTTAGGGCCCTGCTGTAAGAAGAAAGCAGGTCAGAAATAAAGGTCATCAGACTAGGGCCAAATTGTTCTGCTAGAGCTTTTATCCCAATTTCTCCTGCAGCCTGATCCAGTCCAGAGGCCACCGATTGCCTCCTCAGCTTCTTTGACCAGAACAGAGCCATCAGTAATTCCTGCTGCCAGGAATGAGCCCATTGGCCTGAAGGCCTCTGATTTTCTCCCAGTAAGTGTCTCTGGACAGTGTTATCCAGCTCATGTCTGTGTTGGGTGGCATCAGAAAGGGGGTGCCCCATTGAGATAGGTATAAATACAGCAGAGCTGAGCCCTACTCTTACCAAAGCAGAGAGCAAGGGGTGCAACAATCACTGAACTATGCCATGTACCACACAGTGGTTCATTTAAAAAATTGGTGTCTGCCATTACATGTATGTAATAATTTCACAGGAATCTCTGCCTCTTGGAGGCTTTTTGGTCTCTCTTGGGGAGGATATTCCCTTGTCTTAAAAAGGGGGAAAGACAAGAGCATCTTGATGATCCCAAACTCTAAATGTGAGCGAAGGAAGTAGTGGTTCTATCATGTCCTGGGCAGGAAGTAAATTGAGAGTCTAATGAATTATGTAAGATTTATGCCTTGTAGTAAACTTGTAGTTCCCAGACTACAATTTTCACACAAAAAATTGGGTTAGTGTGAAAGCATTTCTTCATTAAAACATACTGGTTTTGAAAGCTTACTTTAAATTCACCTTTTTTTGGGAGTTTTTCCAAAGCTTTAAACATGTTTGTGATTGATGTAGTAGAAAAAGCAGGAAATAAGTAACTGAAATCAGAACAAATTGAGTATTTCATTTCAAAAGGTTTTTACAACCATCTGCAAGGAAGTCAGTATTCACTGTCAATCTCTGCACCAAAATTGGCTCTCACCTAGGCAGAGAATGCTCCCACCCTTCTGTGCCATCCTGCTGTGTTACTGGTGTCTGTACTTCCAGGCTGTGAAAAACCAAAGCCAGACAGAGCTGGTGGATGAGGAGGCCATGTCCCAGATCAGGAAAGGCCACGAGACCATGTGCGTGGTGCTCACCAGCCGCCACAAGAACCTGGACGCCGTGCGGGCTGTGTGGAGCACCAGTGACATCAAGGCAAGCATGTGGAGATGCCTGGGGCACATGAGGGGAGCAGCTGAGCAGCTCTCTTTGCTTCTCTGGGCCTGATTCTGCCTCGTACAGAACACAGAGTCTCACAGCTTTTGTCCCCAGGGATGCACCACAGAGTGCTGCAGCTGACTGGTCACAAAGAAACACGGAGAAAACTTTCCCATGACAGAGTTCTCTTCCCTAGCCAACGTCATGTTTCCTCTGCCTTGTTTTGTAAA
This sequence comes from Chloebia gouldiae, assembly GCA_003676055.1. Classification (NCBI taxonomy): domain Eukaryota; kingdom Metazoa; phylum Chordata; class Aves; order Passeriformes; family Passeridae; genus Chloebia; species Chloebia gouldiae. The sequence goes on along the minus strand of QUSF01000023.1, from coordinate 4,009,044 downwards.
AGCAGCACTAGATACTAATTTGCATTAGCCTTACCAGTTTGATCTCTGCAATAGTTGACTTTTTCTTCCCCTTCTCTCTCAGAACTCTCTGGACTCTGCAGTGGCAATCAATGATCTGTCTGTTGTCGTGGATCTCTTGAATATTGTCAACCAAAAACCGTGAGTCCTGGATGGGGTCAGCCCCTGGGATGTGCAAGAACTACCTGACTGGGAGTTGGGAACTCTGCCTTGTACCTGCCCCAGTGGGCCATGGCAGCATGAAATTCATGTGCTTGTAGTCACATCTTCAAGCCTGCAGTGATAGTAACTGCTGGAATTATTTGGGGCCAAGGAAAATCAGAGTCTTGGGGCTTCATAAAGTGATTTTGCCGAGGGTCAAAGAAATATATCCGAACCTGCCACTTTCTCTCACGAGGGGGAGTCAGTGAACTTGTTCTGTGAACTTGAGTGTATCTGTCTGGGCATTTGCCAGGAAGTCTTATTTGTGTCAGCTGGGCTTTGTAAAGCCTCAGTCTCCAGTCTCAGGATATGTCCTTTTCTTTTCAGGTCTCTCTGGAAGCTGGATTTGTGTACTATAGTCCTGCCACAGATAGAAAAACTACTCCAAAGTAAATATGAAAGGTGAGGTCTCAAGAACATAGTGTGCTTGAGGGACAGTAGTGATGGGGAAGCTGAGCTGGGTATTTTGTACCTGAAGGAAAATCCTGAGAAATCACTGCAGATACAGTCTCATGCTAATATGATGCCTGAAAAAGAATGATGGAGTTGCCAGGTGTGTGTGGGAAAAGATACAGAAAGTATGCATGGGCAGGAAGAGCAGGATAGTGGGATTTGTCATAGATGTTTTGGTTTAAGATAGCTCTGGCAGCCAGGAGAGGTCATGTAGAGCAAATGGGCTTTGCACACTGCTGGGAGTGAAGCTGTCAGCTTGGGACAAGGAATGAAGTCCTGCAACAGCCCTGGGGATTCATCTTTAGGGGGAGAAATTGCAACTTCTCTTAAGATGGAGCTTTTGCTCTTTCTTTTGGGAGAGAGGTTCCTGCCAGGTTCCCTTGGCAAGACATCTCTGTCCTTGAGCAGAGAGGTCCCCCTTGGGTGGAATGTGTGCCAGGACCTTTGGAACAGACTTGCTTTGTGAAAGCTTTGGGACTCAGATGTGTTGTTGATACTTGGCTGTTGCTCTCCTTCCCTGGTTACAGGTGGTGGAGTGGAGTTGTTTGAGGGCTGTGTGCTAGGGGGACAGGAATGACATTCAAGTGGGACCCCATTCTCTATTTTTCAGTTATGTGCAGACTGGCTGCACATCCCTGAAACTCATTCTCCAGAGATTCTTGCCACTCATCACAGACATGCTCGCTGCACCACCTTCTGTTGGAGTGGACATCAGCAGAGAGGAAAGGTGAGGCACACACTTCCACTTGCTCCCTCCTGGGACTGGCCTTTCTCTTGGGTGAGCTTTGCCCTTGCCATCAGGGCTCTGATACCAGAGTGGACATGCCTTCCCTTTGTCTGCAAACACCAATCCCTCGTGCTCAGAGGAAAAGGACTGCCTTTCCCTTTCCCTCTGTGCATTGAGTCATACCTAAACAAAGTATTGGGAGTAAAACCACCCTGTGGCTTTCCCCTCTGCTTCACAAGAAACATGATTTGGTAGCCAGCCCCTGGATTTTGAGTTCATTCACAGGATAGCTCCTCTCTGGGAATTGCCTTTTGGAAAACAGCACCTCCTTTTTCCTTGGACTGTACTGCCAAGGGGGGAAGAGGGCTGAAAGAGCCCTTATGTGGATGCTGTTCTCCTGTCTCATCAGGACGTGGGCTGAATGCCTGGTGTTTTGGCAGAGCTGTGCTCATATTTCAGCCTCTTCCAGGCCATTTTCAGGGCTTTTCTCTCCTGCCTGAGTTGCGTCTCTGGCACTGCAGGAACTGCTGCACCTCAGACAACTAGGGATTCATGCTGTGTCTGCTGTCATTTTTTTCCAGGCTTCACAAATGCAAGTTGTGCTACAAGCAGCTGAAAAACATCAGCAACGTTGTCAAGAACAAGTCTGGGCTCAGCGGCCGCCATGGTAGTGCCTTTCGGGAACTGCTTCTCCTCATGGCTGTCCTGGACTAACAGCCACCACCTCCTCATGTACAAATACAGGTGGCCAAGCTTCCCCTGCTCGTGGTCTGGCTGGATTTCAGATCTCTCCATGTGTCCGTCTTTTCCCCTGCCCCTCTCCAGCATGGTGGGGACGTGGAATCTGCCTGGCTGGTCGCCCACCCAGCCCTGGTGCCTTACGGGCTGGATGGAGGACCCGAGTGGAGAGACGTGTGTGCTGTGTGAGGGGCCCTGGTGGGTGGAGGGCCCCACAAAGCCCTGTAGGGAAGCTGCTTCATTTCAGCTCTTCATCTCAGCATCAAGCTCTGGGCTGCTCTGTGTGCTGGCCTGTCCCTGCAGGAGGGCTCTGAGGCTGCTGTCACCCCTCCTTCCCGCTTGTGCTGTCGGTTCTTGTCGCTCGGCCCTGTGGGCCAGGGCCCCGCTCTCGCTGTGCAGCTGCTGAGGGCTGCAGCCACCGCCCCACAAAGGCCTGCTGTGGGGTGGATGCCCTTTCCATACCGAAGGGACTTCAACTGCCATGGGGGACCAGCCCCTTTGGCTTCATCTGACGTGGGCAAGGACACTGTGCCGCTGTGCTGGTGCATCTCAAGGACCTGAACCAAGAGACTGTCTCTTGGCTTCTCAGACATCCCTGCTGGCACCCAGGGCTGCAGAGGATCAGTGTCTTCAGACTGTCCTTGGATCTGAGGTCTACCTGGACCTCTTAAAACATATGACTTAAACAGGACTCATTGTATGTGCTTGCCTTTGGGGGTGAGAATTTGGAAGGGTGGAGGAACAGAGGGACATGGACTGATTTATGTCTTTCTACATCCACTAGACCATTCTTAGAGGTTTGTTTTTGGTTTTTCCCCCCGAATAAATGTCTGTCAGAACCTTTCTGTCCCTCTTTCTTCTTTCCTCTGGGGAAGGAGGTTCCTCTTGGTGCTTTCCCTGCTCTTCCCAGCCTGTCTCCCATTTTATACACTGGAGCCTGTTCTCCAGGAATCTGTAACTTATAATGAATTTTATTAAAATATTTGTAATTTTTTTAAAAGTTGTGTTAAATGCCTGAATCTCTTGGAGTGCTCTTCACCTTGGCATGGCTCCTGGCTGGGAGTGCCCAGGAAAAGCAGGGCTCTGTTCCCTGCCTGTCCCAGAGGAAGCTGACCATTCTCACCCTTCCTGCTGGGAGGCTGTGGTGAACAACAGGAGAACCAGCACTTGCCAGGTGGCTTGTGGAAATCCTGGGGGCAATTTCACTCTGCTGGGTCGTTCTCAGCCCAAGGAGCAGTGTCAGCATTTAGGGCTCTTCCTTCTCCCTGGCTGCACACAGATCTCCCTCCCTTGGCTCTCCAGCAGATCTGGGCAGAGTGGCAATGCTGCCTGTGAGCTCCTGAGCCAGCATTTGGAAGGCTGTTCTGGGGAGGTGGAGTGGACCCATCAGGAAAGCTAAAGCCAGTCCCTACATTGCTGATGCTTATCCAAACAGTCAAGTTTTGGGAACAAAGGGGAGTGCCTGCCCTGCTCTGTGGCTCTGGAGGAGCTGGCTCCGAAAGTGGCTTGTACAGCAAGAGGCTCTGGCACTGAGCCACTGCAGGAGGTGAGTGCTGCCTGCTTCAAGCACCAGGACACTCAGGGTGTGTGTCCTCCTGCTCTGCAGCTGCTTCCTGCTTTATCTGGTGATAATCCCATGCCAGGACCCCCATGAGGTGAGAAAAGGCTCTGCCAACCACCAGCCTATTGGGATGTGAGGTGGGGCAGGACAAGGTGGAGCAGGACATGGGCACATTGAGACTCCGGATTTAACCACTGCTCTCCTGCTAATTACAGGAGACTGATAGCTGCAAAATGGGGTGGGGACTATGCTGCCAGGTTGGCCTCAGGGACAGCTGAAAGGGGAAGGATATGATGGGCTTTTCCAGCCCTATGGGAGATGCTGGGAGGAGGGAAGAAGAACCCATCCCACCTCAAGCAGGGTTCAAGAACAGTGCAGCGCAGGAGGACTGGCTTTAAGAGTTTATTTAAAATAAGTTTTGTTACAAAACAGGGTATTTTTTAATTATTAAAATACATAGAAACATCTAATCTTACAAAAGGCTAAATTTATTTTTCCCTTTTTTGTTTTTAAATAGAATACGCTGTGGAAGCGCGAGAGGAGAGGGTTGTGGTGGAAAGAGCTATCAGTGCATCCAGCAGGGGTTTGCAGCAGGAGGAAATGTACCCACAGGTGGGTGTTGAGAGGTCCAAGGGCAGTGTCATCCCCTCCCACACCCCTGCCAACCACCATCCCCATACATAAGCCAAGAGGCTTTTGGACTGGAGGTTTGGGGTCTTTTTGTTTGTTTTCCACTAGTTTTCCATTCCAAGACCATGTAAACAGGTATAAATATTTCAAACACTTTCATCTTGACCACACTGTGATCTCTCTTGACAAGACATCTGGTAAATAACTTTACAATAGCTTCATTCGAGACTGCTCCATCCCCCTGGTGCCGTGTTCCACAGGCAGCCAGCGTGGGGCCCTGGCAGCACTGGCACCACGAGGATCAGCAGCTCGGCTCATGCACAGCACTGGGGGCCTTCATGCAACAACAGGGCTTGAGAAACTGACAGGGATGGGAGCTGCTGGGATTTTTTTGTAGCTTAACTTGGAGGAAGTGCTGCTCTGAAAGACATTGGGCAGCTGCCCAGACACAGTCTTGCAGGAGCTGTGGCCAGGCTGGCCCTGTGGCAGTAGCAGAGTCAGGGCCAGGGACTGGTCTGGCTCTGTGCACCCCTTCCAGCTAGATCTCATTGTAAAAGCAAAGCTGGAGAGATGGAGGGAGCACCCAGCAGCTCCCTGCTCTGGTGAAAAACATCTGTCCAGCAAAAATAAACTCACAGAGCTGAGCATCCGAGGGGGCAGATCTCTGCCCAGCACCACTGTCCTGAGACGGGGGGCATGGCTGCTGGGAGACCCTGACCCCGTGCTGCTCATGGTAAGAGGTGCCCTCACCCTTTGGTCATGGGTCCTGGTGGCCAAGGGAACAGCACCAAAGCCTTCATGTCTTCCAGCAGCCGTCTCTGTGTCACTATTGAGGGGCTGGGTCCTGCAGCAGGTTTGATGCCATGGCACTCATCACAGGGGGATTGGCCTCAGCTTCCCTGAGGGGAGAGATACATGAGTTACAGCAGGCAGGGGCACAGCCACCAGTGCCTCAGCCCTGTCTGGTGGCATTGTAGCAGGAGGTGGTACCACAAGCATTCCCAGGAACATCCCTGCACAGTCCAGCAGCCCTGCCCTGCCTGGGAAGCGGGGTGAAAGCAGAGCCCTCCACCAGCACCGGCCGCAGGCACTCACCTGGCAGCCACGGCTGCCCCTAAGTCAGGCTGAAATCGAAGGGGAAAGAGGTTCAGCCCGCTGGCATTGCCCTCCCCTTGTCCCCCCCAAGCCATCAGCAGTGCCTTTGAATAGGGCACTCTTGGGGAAATGCTAACCATGGCTAATTAGCCATTAGCTAATGAGGTGACTACAGAGCTGCTCACTCCCCACTGCAGGGTTTGCCATGGGCTGTTGGCTGGAGCCTCCTGGGACAGAGGGACCCTGTCTGGGCTCTCAAGCTGTCCCATCACCCACCTGAGGTCTGGAGCTTCCTGCGGATGGAGGCAGAGCGACTGGAGAGCTGCCCTGGGCTGGGGGATGCGTGACCCCGACCAGATGATGCTGTGGAACCCGGCGAGTCACCCTGGGAGGAGAGGGGACACAGCTCCAGGGTCAGGCTAGGCCAGGCCACAGAGGGAAGGAATGGGGATGAGCTCACAGGCAGATAGTGTGTGCCTGTGTAGTGTGTCCAAATGTTCTCAGGGTGTACCATGGGGCTGCTGCAAAACAGGGCTTGGAACAGCCAAGGTGGCAGCATTGGCTGGACACTGCAGTTTGGGGACAACCTGCATCCCAGCAGGTGGTTGTCCCCAATGGAGGTGGCTCTAGGGGAACATTCAACAGCTCTGGGGACTGTGTGTGGGGGCAAAAAAGGGGAGATCCCTGGGGTGAGGGTGAAGAGGAAGGGCACCAGCAGTGTCTAGAGTACCTCCAAGTGCTCCTGGCTGGGCCAGGAGCCCAGCTCAGCCTTGCGGGAGACAGGACCCAGCTCCACGGAGCGAACCCTCTCGGCAAACTTCAGGGAGCACAGCGTCTCACTGGTGTTCTTCTCGGCAGGGGAGACCTGGCTCAGGGAGGAGCAGGCACAAAGTCACCCTGGCAGCTGCCTGTGCACCCTGGGGGCTCCCCCCAGAAAACCTGCTGCTGCTGGCCGGTGAGATGCTATTATTAACCTGCCCCTCCCAGGCTAGCCCCGTCCATCCATGCCTGAGCCAGTGTCTGAGCCAACTGGATTCCCTGTCACCAACTGCCCCAGTGTGAGGAGCCGGGAATAGCCATGGCAGGTGCAGAGGCTTGGGCAGCCCCCCCAGGGCTCAGTGTGGGTGCCAACAGCTGGGAGTGGGGGTCACAGGGCAGGGGTGGAAAAGCTGCCAGAGTTTAAAATCCTCCCAGGAAAAGAGGGGATGGGGAGACGACAATATATGAAGAGATTGTGCCCATAGTGATAGCATCCATATGCAGGCAGGGAGGGCAGGATCGTGGACCTCTGAGTTAATTCCCCATTCCTTGGCCTTGTCTAGGTTTCAGAGACAGGGAGAGAGCTGCCACTGGCACCATGATTTCAGACTGGAAGATGTCCCATGGGCGAGCCTTGATTCTGTCCTCCCAGCTGGCTCAGCAGTGGGGCGAGAAGGGGCTCAGAAATCACAGTGACTGGCTGTGGGGATGCAGGCACCGGGTGCCCAGCTCCTACCTGCACCATCATGAGGGTCTTGCTGTCGCCGCTGAGCGAGTCCTGCAGCAGGTAGGTCAGCTTGGAGTTGCGGAAGGGCACGTGGCCCTGCCGGGAGCGCAGGGCGTAGATGACATCGCCCAGCGCCGACAGGGATTTGTTGATGTGCTGCGCCTCGCGGAGCCGGCTGCCCTCCGCGCCCGACCGCCCGACCCGCTCCGAGCCTGCCAGGTCCACCAGGTTCAGCTTCCCTGAGGACACACAGCCAAACCCCACCGCTGGCCTCAGCACCCAGCTCTACACACCCCTGGGATGCCCCCCAGGTGCCTCGGTGAGGGTTTGCTGTGTGACACCCACCTGTGGTGCGGAGCCCCGTGCTGCGGTCGAGGCCGCGGACGGTGACGATGAGGAGGGCGTGGGAGCGAGAGCTGTGCTCGTTCAGGTTGGTGCACTCTGTCACCCGCTTGACGTGGCCAAACTCGAAGACCTGGGGGAGCCCAGGGAGTTAAGGGGGTGAGACCAACCAGCCTCAGTCTCACCACAAATCCCCTGTGATCCAGGGATGGCCAGGGATGTAACCTGAGCATCATCCCCCCACAGGGTGCCTGGCCCAGCAGGGTAATGACCGCTGTCAGGTCTCAGCCTGGGTGATGCACCAAAGGCAGGAGGTGACAGGCAGGGCACTTTGGTGACAGCCGCATCCCACTAATCCCTCAGGAACTCTCTGGGCCCCATGCTTTTATTTTTAACCCCCTGTGGCTCATCCCATGGGACAGTGACCATCACATCACACCCAGGGACTTATTTTGGTCTCTGTTGCTCCCCATGGCTTCATAAATACTCCCAAATCCAGGAGTCACACACCAAAGACCCCTCCCCAGTTCACTGCAACCCCTGCTGCCACCCTCCTGTGCCTGCTGCCCCCATCTCCCCACACCTTGTTGATGTCCTCCACGCTCTGCACCCTGAACTCGGTGAGCCCAGGCACGTAGAGCTGCCCGCTGCCATCAGGGCACAGCTTGATCTCCAGCTTCTCCTGCGGCTCCTTCCCCAGCAAGTCCCTGGGCAAAGGGGCACTTGTTATCATTCCCATCCCAAGGGAGTGCTGGCATCCATTCCGCAGCTCAGGGCTGTGTGCCAACACTGCCAGAGCAGACATCTCTTCCTGGGAAAGCTGCACATCCTATTTATAGACCTCAACTCTCTTGGCTCCCATGTGCCTCCTCTCACCCAACTCAGACCCCGCTCCCATCCCTGCTCCCAATTACTCTCATGGATGAGACCCCAGGCTCCTCCCCTCCTGTGGCTGGACTAGGAAGGAAAATATTTCTCATGCTTTCAGCTCCCAGTTACAAATTCCTAAGTATAGTGTTCGTGGGCAGGGAAAGGGGGGAGAAGGGGATGCCCCCACCACTGCATCAGGGCCAGAGAGTGGGAGTGATGGCACAGCTGGGAGACTGTGTAAGCGATGGAGCTCATGGGAAGGGCAGTGTGCACCAAATAAATTAAAAATAAATCCTTGCAGGGCCAAATGCAGTGCCCAGGGCCCTCGGACAAGCTGTGAGGCCTAGAAAGGGGTGGAGGGATGTGGGGGAGAGCAGCATGGGGTGATGTCCAAAAAAGCTTCTTCCCCTTCCCTGTACCTGAGTGCCTCATTGTAGATCTCGGCAGCGCTGACAGTGATGGTGTAGTCCCAGTCGGCCGCTTTGCCCCGCACCTCAGAGAAGAGGAGCTGCAGGGCCCGCTGGTTGATCCCTGGGTTTGCTGCTGTCCCCTGAAGGATTGAGGTGACAAACAGGGAAAACACACCCTTTGGCATTTTATTCTGTATTTTTTCTGAGCAGAAGCAAAACCCAGGGGGATGCTGTGCAGCAGCAGTGATCATCACTGGTGCACACCAGGTCTGAGCTGGCCACCGGCCTGGGTGACAGAGACTGGGCACTACAGGATGGGAAGCCAAAGAAGAAGATGGAAACAAAGCCAGGTAAACTCACCTCCATTGTGTAGGTTTTTCCTGCCCCTGTCTGCCCATAGGCAAAGATGCAGACATTGTAGCCATCAATGCAGGAGGTGACCAGGGCTTGAACCTCCTGAAACACCTGGGGAAGATAGGGGAGAGTGAGGAGAAGGTGGCTGCCTCCCCCGCCTCACACCAGCAGTGGACGGTAGCACCCACCTCCTCCTGGGATGCTTGTGGTGGGAAGACCTTGTCCAGCTCAAAGGACACCTGCTTCCCCTTATGCAGGAGGTGCAGGACAGCGTCATCATCAGCATCGAAGGTCACAGCATTGGCTGCCTCAGGACCTTCCCCGTCCTCTTTTGTGATGGGGCGAACTCGCCCAAAAACACGGATGTTTCCTTGGAGGAGAGAAGCAGGGAGTCAGCTATCAAACACCGGGCGGGCTGAAGCATCCTGCAGCCAACCCAACCACCTTATGGGGACACTCCCGTGTCCCTCCCGTCCCACCTCAGGGACACCACACCCTGCACACCTTTGAGCCGCACCAGCTCGTTGTGACACTTCTTGCGGAGCTGCAGCTCCCGCCGGTACTTGCGCAGCAGCTCCCGGTTGGTGCTGTGCACCTCCTCAATGGCCTGGCTGATCTGGGGACAGTGGAGAGCAGAGGTTCAGCAACCCCCCAGCACCTCCAGCCCGCATGGAGGGGTGCTGGGTGGTGGTCCCAGGGGGGCTCACCTCGGCCCTGGCGCTGCGCAGGGTCTCCTGGAGAAGCAGGGGGAAGTCGCGGACCTGGCGCTTCAGGCTGTTGTAGTCATGGGTGAGGGTGCGCAGCGCCGGCTGCAGCGTCAGCAGGTTGGTCCGGACACCTGCAGGCACAAGGCAGGGTGAGGGCAGAGGATGACACCTCAGCACCAGTCAGGCAACCCTGCCAGCCCCCTGCACCCTCCTCACCTGCCAGGTTCTCATGCACTGCCTTCATCTCCACCTGGGCACGGGAAAATGCCTCTTCAATGGCATGGTTCTTCTCTTCCTCCATCGCCTGCATCTCCTCCAGCATCTGCCCATGGGCTCGGTCCAGCTCAGCCTCATACATCATGATCTGGGAGAGGAGCAAGTAGGGGATGGCACTGAGTGCCCACCTGCTGCCACACTCTGTCACCTGGCAAGCACCAGGCAGGCAGAGAATGTGGGGGGAGTTCTGATTTACACCTATTGCACCCAGACCTGAGCTCGGAGCTGAGCCTCCGTCTTCTGGGAGCTCTGCAGCTGCTGCTCCATCTCCTTCAGCACCTGCTTCTGCATCCCCACCTGCTCCTGCAGGTACTGGTTTCGGGACTGGGTCTCGCACAGGGCTTGTTTTGCCTTGGCTGACTCCACCTCCACCGTCTTGATGATGTACTGCAGGGGAAAGCACCCACAGATGGGATGTACTGGGGAAACAGGACCTGAAGGGCCTTGGATGGAGCTGTTGCTGGCCCAGGGGGAGATAATTTAGGAAATCGTGGTGCTGTGCTGATGTGCTCAGGGCAGAGAGACAGGTGGCACTTGCAGGGCACCTACTGGGCACTGTAAGACATCCAGCCCAACCAGAAAAAATGGAGAGCTCACCTTTATCTGCTGGGGCTGGGACTTGAGGCTGGCGATGGTCTCCTGGCTGTCCCGCAGCCGCCGGCTGAGCCGCTCCTCCTCCTCGGCTCTCTCAGCCAGGGAGTCCTTGAGCCGCAGCTCCACCTCAGCCAAGCGGTTTGTCTTCTGCTGCACCTCCAGGTCCAGCTCCACCAGCTTGGCCCGCATCTCCTCTGCCTCCCGCTGCAGCTGGGACAGCTGCTCCTGCAGCCCGGCGTTCTCCTGGCAAAGGACAGGACGGCCAGGCCCATGTCACCCATAGGTGCCCATAGGTGCCCTGCCACCACCGCTGCCACCACCAGCAACCCACCTGCAGGTGGGGGCAGTCCCGGCACGGTGCCTGCTGCTGCCGCTGCAGCTCCCGCAGCTCCCCCTCCAACGCTTTCATCTCCTGCCGCAGGCGCTCGTTCTCAGCCACCAGCAGATCCCGGTGCTTCTCCGCATCCGTGCCACCCTGGGAGTGGATGGGAGAGGACATGGAATCTCCACGCACCCCAGGGAGCACCGACCTGCTGCCCTCACAGATCCCCCAGCATACTGTATGAAGCAGCCCCCAGTGTGGCATTCCCAGGGAGTCCCTGCCTGTCCCCTTGGGAATCACTCAGCCTGCTGCACTGATGAGCCTCCTGCTGCCTCCAGGGAGCCCCAACCCACAGAGGGGCTTTCACTTCCCACCACAGGGTGACAGCCCCAGGGTCACCAATGCCACATTGCACTGGACAGAAAATCCCACGCTTTTGTTCCTCAGCGTCTCTTGGCCTGCACGGTCCAAACTGGGGGAGGTTTAATCCATCTCCGCCCACCCCGTGTTCCCTCTTCCTCCTCAGTGACCCAGAGCTCCAGCGTCCCTCAGGGCAAGAAGGGTGGCTCAGCCCCATCCCAGTGGCAGCTCACCAGCTCCGAGCGCAGCCGGCTGATCTCCTGTGCCTGCTCCAGGAGCTTTTCCTTCAGAGTTTCCACCTGTCAACACAGACCAGGTTAACCAGGAGGCACCTCAGCAGCTTTCAGAGGAGACCCCACGGTGCCGCCCCAGCCACCAACGTCCAGTCTGGCTCACACTTTTGTTATGCTTTAATTTTCCACCTGGCTCTGAGCGCCTGATTCACAGGAGCTGATTAAAATAAGCATTAATGAAAGCTTTGCTTTGACCTTGTTCAACCATGGGTATAATTTGTCCATGTTGAACACTAGGAGAAACCATTATTAAAAAAATAAAAAGGCATCATCTTTGGAGAAGGGAAAAAACAAACACATCCATAACTGTGTTTGCCTTGTCCTGCCCCACAACCAGCTTTGCTCTACCTTCTCCATTTTTCTTTCTAGGAAAGTTATCTTGGTACAAAGAGGGAGCAAGAGCTCTTCAAGAAGGCCACATGTCTGAATCCCATGGGATGATGCTCTCCATCAACCCCCATCTGGGCATCTGCCCATCTCATAGGACCAGGCTGCCTTCACTGCAAAACCAGGTGGATCTCAAAAATCCTCAACTTTTTTTTGTGCAGAGACCAGCGAGGGTCTCCCAAAATTTGCACTTATAGGAAAAAACAGCAGCAGTGAGTGCTTGGTGAAGCCAGCAGTCTCATGGGCTGTATCATAGTGGGGTTTACCCACCTGCTCTGTCTCTCACTTGACCACCATCCCCCAGCTCCCAGCCCAGCTCCCAGTTTCTCCACTCCAGAAAGCTGCCAAAGCCCTCTGGGACACGCCTGGATATTGCCCCATCCCAATAACCAGCAACTGGCTCTCCATGGACCATAATTTAGGAACTGCTGATTAATAACCAATGCAGATGTGCTGACATGTGGCTGTAATTAATCTGGTAATTTATTCAACCACGCCCTTGCAGAGATGGCAGCAGGGTGGGCAGCCCCTCCGTGTGCCCTGTGCTTGGCATGGCTGGGAGCTGGAGCTGGGCCGGAGCTCCCCAGCTACAGGTGGGGAACGGCGGCTCCTCCGAGCCGGGATCGGGATCCCCCTCCGTCCACTGCAAGTCTCCCTGGCTCTGGCTGGGGGCCGAGCGAGTGCCGAGCGCCTGAGCGGGAAAACCCCATTTCCATATCCACTGAGGGAGATTATTAAGCTATTTTTATAAGTATTTTTAAGGGAGGGGAGGTACTGAGAAGAACAGAGTCGCGCCTTGTTCCGGGAAAGCCGCCAACCCAATCAGTCGGCGCACACGCCGGAGCCTGCCCACCATTCCCTGTGCTGTGGTGCCCAAAAGCGTCAGTGTTCCTCCTTCCCCTACCTGCTCAGGCATCTCCAGCTGCATCCTGCTCTCTGGACGTGACAGAGACTCCTTGGCAGCTGGATCTGGCTCGAGCCATGGCCCCGCCATCCCAAAGCCTTGGAAGTTTGGGCCAGCTCTTCACTCCAGCCGGCGCCGGCTGCGCTTGCTGCCGAACTGGCGAGCGCAGGGCCAGATCCCGCTGTGCTCACGCTTGTGTCATGCAGAGCATGCCAACCAAATGCAGGACAATTACCTCCTCCTTTTTGACACCCGTGGAACAAGCAGAACCTGACTGTAACAGCTTCCACAACAGCCACATGCAAATCTCTTTATGAACAGCCAAAATTTCCATGTCCCTGAGACGACCCAAGTACTCGTGCTGAGGATGTGCCTGCATCAGTGCAGGACATGGTTTTGGGGGACCATGTCACAGTGGCCAAAACCTGTCCCTTCATCAGACAATTCTGTGCCTTCACATTCACTTTCCATCTGCTGAAAGTCACTAAAATTAAACCTCTATGTTGGTCTAACACGCTGAGCCCACAGCAGCCATCCTGTGCTGAGTGGATGGATGACTGGTGCAGAGCTGCATCCTGATGCCCAAAGCCCTCCTGGCCATGTCATGTCCACAGAGCCACACAGCCTTGTCAGCACTACTGTGGTGTCACTGGGGACTGCAAGCATCCCAAGGGAGGCACAGCCAAATCTGGTGCTCAGGAGCACCCAGTGAAGAAGATGCTCAATGATGGAGATCCTACACTCCTTCACAGTTCAGCCATCACTAACTGCATGCCACAGTGTTCCAGCCAAGCCACAGCCTGAGGCTGAAGACCCTGATGGACCCCCTTGTGTCCCCATCATACCTGGCCTTGCAGCTGTAGAGAAAGGGAGAGCTCATTGTTCTCCTGGGCAGCGAGCTTCTCCTGCAGCTCCAGCAGCTCCTCCTGCAGCCGCAGCTTCTCCTTCTGCAGATGTGCCATGGAGGCCATCACCTCCTGGATCACAGGGAAGGGCCGGGCCGTGGACAGGCTGGCACGTTTCCCACCACAGAGCCTCCCTCCTGCAGTGTGAGCAAAGATGGAGCTGGTCAGGACACAGCCACCTCGCTGGGGAGAAGAATGCCAGCCATGGGGAGTCCCCAGGGGCTGAGCTGCAGATGGGAAGGCAGGAAACTGGACTTGCACAAGTCCCAGAGAGCGCAGTGACGTGTCAGAGGCACATCCTGAGTGCCAAGGTGCTCACCAGAGCAGGCCTGGCTAACAGTGGGGTCCCGCTGGGTGGGAGCCAGAGCGATCTGTCTATGCCAGCAGAGCATTCCAGGCCACAGCACAGAGCAGCTGCCCACAGCAGTGCACCATGACCCAGCTCCATCACACACCAAAATGCTGCTGCCTCGCTCAGATAACAACTGCCCTCAGCACGGCGTTGATTCACCCCGGCATCCTTTCTTCTGAACGAGCAGGTGCCGGTGGAAAAGCAGTGTGTGATCATGTCATTAAAGTCTGCGTCATTACACACAAACATAATGGAAGCAAAATTTAAATTATACAGGTACCCTGAATGGCCATATTGCCTAATCCTTGTGTGTTTGGCTTTCTAACCTTCCTAATATTATTTTAAACATCACTTTCTGCATGTTAATAGAGCCACCACTGCTGACAGAAGCCAACCTGGCTGTACATCAGAGCCTACCAAATGACCTGGTAGTTCCCAAGAAGCAATGAGCTGGCGTGACTCATTCCCAACGTGGGATGAGGCAGTGCGGCGGCAGGACTGACGGTCAGGATCCCGGCTGCCCGGCGCCCTTCCCTGCCTGCTGCGGATTGCATCTGCTGCCACCAGAAACCTGAGGTTTCACAGGCAGGAGCTGGTGCTGGGAATCACTGTGCTGCCTGCGGGAAGATGCTGCCTGCTTCATGGGAAAATGTCCTGAATGCAAAAAGAGAGACTTTTTTGTCTGCGAGTCAGATTTTCTACCCCTAAATGGAGTTAAGGAGGCAGCGTAACTCAAAAAAAGATGAAATGCTGGGACCAAACCACAACTCTGCTGCTGACTGCACACCATGGGACCTATCCAGCAGTGGTTGCAGAAGTGATCAACAGGTTTTGTCTTCCTGCCATGGGCTGGATATCCCAAAAGAACATTCAAGTGCTGCCTGCCTTTCTTTCCACGCTGAAAGCTCAGCTCAGCTCAGGCAGAAGACTGTGGTCTTCTCTTTAAAATCAACAACAAAAAAAAACCCAAACAAAAAACAAAAAACCCCACCCCAAAATCTCCAAAATTGTCAGGACTGCCCGCTTTCACCCCCTGGAGAGTGTGCAGGGGTAAGACAAAATTACAGGAAGCACCAGGCTCCTGTGGACACACTGCATGTCTGCACACATCATTCACACTAATCCTGGGCTGGGACCCAAGGCAGAGCCAGGTTGAGAGCTGCAAGTCAAACTGCCAGGCAAGAAAATCCCCACAGATCACACCTTTGTCCACACTCCAGCACCTTCTTCCTGTGACAGCATCCATGGGAGAGGAGAGGCCAACCAGCTCTGTGTTACATCTCCCCGTGGGCAGACGTGCTGGTGGTCATGTGTGGTCTGAGTGTGGCAGGCAGGGTGCACAGTGACCCTCCTGCTTTCCAAAATGCAGAAATTTGCAAATTTCAGGAAGCCATTTGGAAAGATACCTGTTCCTCAGCTCTGCCTTGTTTCCACAGCTAATTAGACCCTGACCCCCTTTCTCCTGCATCTCTGTCCCTTTCCTAGCCACTACCACACCTCAGAAGCTGCTCTGGGATGCAGCTGGGGACCAGGCCAAGAGCAGCTCCCAAGATGTGCCCTGACAAGCTCACACAATTCAGTTCTGATGGAGACAGACAGGAAACTATGGGACTCCCCATCCTGGCGCAGCCATGCATGCTGCAAGCGTTTCCACACATGTTACATTTTCCTTAAGAAGGAGGAAACAGCAGCGGGCTCATCAGAGCTCACCTGCTCTGTTCATCCAGCTCAATAATTCATCAGTCCCTGTCACCAGCCAGCAGCTGGCCGGTGTTGGATTCCTCCTGCGACCTGCTCCCACAGTGAGTGCAGCCACACATCTACGCGCGCCCCAAAAGAGGAGAGGTTTCCTCGACACCCACTGGCAGATACCAAGCCCTCATTCCATCCCATCCCTCCTCCTGAGCACCCAGCACTGCATCCCTGCTCTCCCCTTACCTGCTTTCTCCAGGTTCATGGTGGAGGCTGCCTGCACCGCCGCTGGCTCACGGGGGGCTGCAGGCGGCTCCTCCGTGGCCGGTGTCGGGGCCCGGTGCCGCGGCTCCTCCCGCCGCTTGCACGTCGTGTCCCGCAGGGCCTGTGGCAGAAACGGGTCAGGGAGCTGAGACAGTGACTGCCCACACCGTGCAGGACATGGTGCCAGCAGCTGGCACTTCACAGAGCAAGCAGGGTGGGAAGTGCAGAAGACAGAACAGCAGAGCTTGGGGAAACCCTCCCTCCAGGGGAGGGTTGGGAAGCTGCCACAATGGACTTATCATGTTTTTAGTTCTCCACACAAAAATCTTTGCTCAGCTTGGCCACACAGCTATACTGAATATTTCTTATTTTTCTCCCTATGGTCCTAAAAACAAAGAGACTCTGACTTGCAGGCATGCTTCATGCCCTGTGGTATGGAGCACAGCTCCAAAAAAATCAGAAATCTGAAAGGAGCTTTCATAAGGCTGCTATAAAAGGGGATGATCAGCCAAGCTCACCCTGCTCAATAATGCCTTTTCTTTCTTAAATCTTACCTCAGAGCCTCTGGCATCACCCTACAGGCCACTGGTGCCAGGGAAACCTCACTCCAGCAGAGGGGCAAATACTCAGTACATGCCAATAATTTAGGAGTAATTTGGAAGGAGGCAGCAGCATCCTCCTAGAGAAGCCGCGTGTCTGCAGTGCCTCTGCATCTGAGATTCCAGAAGGATTTTGCCGAAGGGAATTCATTGAGGCTGGAGTGTGATAAAGAAGGTGTTTTCCTTCTTTTCAAAGAAGGAGAATTTGAATGATTTGCCTGAAGCCTGGAATGAACTAGTGGCAGCTACACCAGTACATGGTGTCCCGACAATGTCCCTGGCTGTGGCACCATTCCACCTCCTTCTCCTCCATCCGAATGGCAAGCACTACCTCACGGCACTGCATTTTCTTATCACACCTCTGCCTTGAGCTCTCCTGCCAGCATGACCCATAAGTGACCCAGAAAATGCTATTCTGTTATGAACACTGTTCCCCACTGATGCCTTTTCACTCCCCAGAGATGCTTTTTCCTCCCCAGCCAGGCAGCAGCTGTGCTTGAGGCACACACTGCTGGGATCCAGACACAAACTGGTTGTGGTAAGGGAGGGAACCAGTTGGTTCCCACCTGGATGGCCCAGATGAGTGCGGGACATCCTCCCCATCACCCTAAAACTGCCCTCCCCGTACATGCCATGGCTGGCTCAACGTTCCTCACCTGGAGAGCCCGGCAGAGGCCACGGGGGTTTGCAGTGTCCGGCCAGCTCACGCTGAAGATTTTATGGTGAAGCAGTGCTGGTAGCAGAGGAGCCCGGGGAGAGGCTCCTGCTCCGCCCCCAGTGCCGAGCCTGTCCTGCCCACGGCCTGAGATGGAGCAAAGAGCATCACTGGATCCACCTGGGAGCCCAGCACAGTCACAGCCTTCGGCCAGCTCAGCAAACCCACCTCCTCCTCCTCCCTGCTGCTGCCACCACCCCGGTGTGGCAGAGACAGTGCATGACTTTTATTAAAAATGTTAATTATGTTAATTAGAAAAATTAGCCCTCCGGGGGGCGGAGACTGGTTGCCAATGACTAGTAATGAGAATTCAGGGTGTAGCTTCTGTCTGGCCTCTGCAGAACCAGATCTGTCCCCCCACCAAGGATATCCCAGCTCTACCCCTTGCCAAGCTGCTCCACTTCCTGCGATCTCATCTCAGAAAAGCTGCCAAAGCCAGCTTGCATCACCAAAACCAGACAGTCGGACCCTGACGGTGTCACCTCCCTCCACTGACCCCAAATATTTCCTTCATTTGTCAGGCAGCCAAACCCAAAAGCAGCCAGGGCAGCACTTCCCTGTCCTGCTGAGCCACACAGAAGGAAACAGCAACTCAAGGAGCCTTCTCCCATGGTTGTGTCCTGCTCTCCTACAGGAAAAGCAGCTGGCAAGGGCTACATCCCACTGCTCGGGGGCCCTGTGCCCCTGCAGCTATCTGCCACAAGTGCTGCCACCATTGCGGGTGGTCAAATCTCCAGCTGGCAGGGGAAAAAATCAATAGCTCACAAATCAAACCTCAATAATGCAGCCTTTTTCCCCTAAAACCACCTGGTGGAAGTTGGGCCAGAGGTGGAACCAATGTCTGGAGGGAGAAGTGCCCTTATGAAGTTAGTCCATCACTCTGGACTTCTTCCCAGCCTCTAATTATCCATAACATTTTGCACACACCATGAAAATTGAGCGTTTCCAGAGTGCCGGAGAATGCCCGGATAACAGGTGATGAGTTTGCCATCCCGGCATGGGCAGCAGCAGCCGTTGGGCAGAGAAAGAGCTGAAAACCCTGGCTTTGGAGGCTTTGGTGCCAACCGGCATTTGGCTGGACTGGCCCAAGTGCCAGAGAAGAAGCTGTGCCCAGAGAAGTGGCTGCCAGCACAGGGGGGATGGCAAATGCTGAAGCCAAAAGCAAAAGAAGTTCAAATACTGGGGGTTCAGCCTCCACCTTGGCCAAAACCCATTCAGCACCATTGGTGAGGGAGGTGGGAAGGGCTGTTTCCCAACAAACGGCTGCAGGTTGGGACAAGCAGCTGCCCGCCTGCCTGCAAAGCAGCTCAGCCTCCACAGAGCAAAACTCGACTAGACTCACCCGTGGGGTCCATGCGCCAGAGAGGGATAAGGAGCCCTTCCAAGGAGCCGAGGCTGGAAAGAGGCAAAGGGCCCGCATTCAACCTGCCATGCAGATCACTATTTTCTACCTTACGTGTTAAATTTTAACCTTTCTCCCTAAGTTTCCTGCTTGGAAGGGCCAGGAGGGAGATGAAGGCAGCCCTCTCTTCTCACCAGCTGCCCAAAGCTTTGTGCCTGCTTCTGAGTCCCCGTTTCTCAAATCTTGACCTTCATCCGGAAAGAAATGTGAAAAATGCAGGCTGGCCTGTTCCCAGCCTCTCCTTCCCCAGTGAGCAGGGTGTGAGTGCAGCAGGCTGAGCCCCAAGGGGCAAGGACAAGGCACCGTGCTGTACTCACCGTCCGGGGCAAGGTCCTTGGTCTTCCAGGCGGCTCCGGCGGAGGGCCCGGATCCCAGATGCCAGGCGGTGCGGGACGTGATCATGGCACGGGGGTCCCGAGTACAGCGGCACCTCTGCGGAGAAGCGCAAGGACGGACATCTCAGCCGGTCTCAGTGTCCAGCTGTAAATCCCAGCGGGACGTTCTGGAGCAAAACACGACGGTAACGCCGGCTCCGACTCCCAAAACCCGCAGGAAGTTGCATCAATCCCGTTTTTTGCTCCCGAAAAGGCGACAGCCCCGGGCTCCCTCCGTGCTCCCAGCGGATGTGACATAAACGGTGTCTGTAATTAATTTACTCATTCCTGAAGCCTCTCCAGGCCCCTCCTAACCTCGGGCTGGGGCTGACTTTAGGGAGTTAGGAACTCCGGGACCACGGGCAGCCCTGCGCACCGCACCCACCGCATCTCAGCGCACACAATGCCCTGCACTGCACCGCGCGCTCCGCTCCGCTCGCAGCGCTCCGCACGGCACCGCCCGCTCCGCTCCGCGCCCGCCGCACCTCACCGGGGCCGCTTCGGCGGGGAACGGGACACGGAGCCGCCCAGCCCACCGCGGGCTCCCTCGTTCTCCCGACCCGCAGCGGGGCGGTCCCGGCGCCGGTGCCAGCGAGCAGGAGGCGCGGTCCCGCTCCGCGCAGCCCCGCTCCCGGCGCCGCTCCCGGTGCCACCGCCCGCCGCGGGCTAACGGGGAGCCGCGCTCTCGCCGCGCCCCGGGCGCTCCGTGCCAGCGCTCCCAGCCCGCAGACAAAGGAAGGGATGCCCGGTCCTGCCCGGTGCAGCCCGGCTCCCCTGTGCCGGCGGTGCCGGTGCCGCCCCGCGGGGCCACTCACCGGGCGCGGGGCGGCGGCAGCAGCGGGACACCCGGCACCGGCACCGGCCCGTCCCCGCCTGCCCGGGCACTTCGGTAACGGAAGCGCCGAGCCCCGCCCCGCACTCGTTGCCACGGAAACGCGTGAAATCCCCGACGGGCGGCGGAGGCGGGGCTCCCCTTCCCGCACCGGGCAGCGGCGGCGGCTCCGGGAGCGCGGGCTCCGGAGGGCTCCCGGTGCGTCCCCGGGGCACCCCGGCCCCTCTGGCCGGAACCCTGGAAGCACAGGGGAGCCCCGGTGTTCCCCGTGCCCTTCCCAGGGCGGCCCGCCCCCACCGTGCTCCCCTGACCCTCCCTTGCCATAGTGCTGGGGGCTCCCGGTGTGTCCCCGGTACTCCCGTGTGTCTCTGCCATTCCCACCCCAAGCCCGGTGCTCTTCAGGGAGTCCCAGTGCATCATCCCACCTGTGCACCCCTCTTGGCATCACTCATCACGGTGACCCTGGGGGACCGTGGGGACAGTGGTGCTGATGACCCACACACCAAGGACCCGCCTACCCAAACTGTCCTCCTCACACTCTGCCACATCCCCACCGCTCCCAAGCAATGCCAGGTGGCCCCCCAGGCTCATCTGGCCCAGGACACATATATCACATGAAAAATAACCTTTTCCTAACCCAGAGGCATGGAGAAAACAGCCTTACATGCCAAGACCTCTACAAAAGCCCTGGTGTCAGAAAGGCAGCAGAAATTCCCACATTTTTAGGGTGTGATTTGTATCTGCCTCCCTGTATTGCACACACAGCCCTCACAGTAATGGCTGGTTTGGGTGACACAAGTCACTCATGACTTGCTCACAGTAATGAACTGGCAGTACCAGATATTTCCCATGACAAAGCTGCACTTGGCATCCTTGGTGGTGGCAGTGGATGCCCCGTGCTGATGGCTCACATCCACACGCCTGGTGGCAGGCTGACCTGTGTCCCAGCTGGGTTTGGGGATGCAGGAGTGGCTGTCCTTTGGGAAAGGAGGGTTTGATGCCAGCCCTGTGCTGTCCTCCACCTCTGATCTTGCCACACTCAGTCCCAGCCTTTTGCTCACTCCTGGCCAGGTTTGGAGCACGATTTAGCCTTGTCCTTTCATCCTGACCTGTCCCTCTTGGATATTCTCAGAGACCCTCTGAGACACTGCCCCACTCCCTGTCATGAGCCAGCCACATGGTGAGGGGTGATAGGGAGTCACTGATGTGGGGAGGACAAGCTGCTCTAGCCACTCACCCCAGAGAAAGGGGGCTGTGAAGGGTCACCTCCATGTCCCCATGCCCCTGGCACAGAAACTTGCCCATGAGAAGCCAATGCCATCCTGGCCTGGCAGCTGCCTCCAGCTCTGCACTGCATTTGCCATTCCCCTGCAGCCAGTGAAAACCTCCCAGCCTCCTCCCCCTCCTCGTTCATTGGAGGTTTATTGGCATTCCCAGCATGGATCCTGGCATGGATGGATAGAGGTGTGTATGCCTATAGACACGCATCCATATGTACATACATTTACCCACAGAGGCCCTAAGCAGTGTCTAATTTGCATGAGTAGCCCATTATCTGTGCAGCTCCTGAGGCTGGTTTGGGGATAATATTGACACACAGAAAGCTACTCTCCCCTTTCCGATAGCAACTGTAAAGCCATATCATCACTGACTTCATTTATGAGCTGTAAAGAGTAAAACAAATGTTTATGTAATTTACTTTAACTGGTAAGTAATTTCCTGGCTTTTGAATGCTTCAGGTTTTTAATGGTATTGCAATTATGCAAAGCACATAAGTTGTATCAATTACATCAAGTAAGTCTACATTAAGCAGGCACATGCATGAATTCCCCAGTTTAGAAGAATAACTCAATGAATAAGCATGGAGCAAAATCTGAGATGCAGGAAGGGTTCTGTGCCAACAGCCCTATTCAAATAGTCACCTGTGAGCATTACAAAACCCACCCCTCCCAGCTGCTGGGCTATTTTTGGCAAGGACAGCATGGCTCTCTGGCAGGCCCAGCACACCAGGAACAGGCTCTCCAGCATCCAGAAGTGGAGTTACTCTGGCTGCACGCTGCTGGCCAGTACCAGCTCCCTTTCCCTGCACTGCGATGCTGTTCGGCTCAAAGGAGCACTGTGAATCCCAGGGGATGCCCACTTGCTGCTGGACATTCTGGGGGGCTGCGGGCAGGGGGCACACAAGGGAGCCTGTGCAGGCAGCAGCACCCTGCTCGTGCCCCCCTCTCTGCAGGGATTCACCCACAATGGCTGGGATCATCTCAGCCTGGTCCCCCAGCGATGCTCCCATCCTCCTTTTCTTGGCTGTCACGTCTCCGTGACCTGAGTGAGCACCGGCTGACGACATTGCTGGAGGTATTTTTAGAAATGCTGCTTTGCAGGCAGGCAGAAGAATGGCAACGAGGAGCAGGGCTGGCCGCCAGCAGCACCTCTGCCAGCACCCAGCAGGTAGGGAAGGCTCGATACATCGATGGCCATCGGTGCTAAAACATCTGCCCTGCGTGGACAGCACCAGCCTGCCACGGGGCACCCTGCCTGGGGACAGTGACCTTGGCTCGGGTTTCGCTCTGCTTTTAGCCCAGCCTGTGCTGTAGCTGAAAAGCATCGCTGCCGTGGTGGGGTGAAGTCAGGCAGGTTAATTTGCCTTTTACTTGGATGAAGGGAAGCTCCAGAGATCGAAACACATCACCGAGTGGGGCCCTTTTTATTAGGTGTTTGTTCTGCCCTGAGCAAATATTTAACCTACATTTGTAAGACAGCTAAAAAATCCCCCAAATGCCAGAAAATATGTAACTCCTCCTACTCTCCCTTTGAGCAACCTGATAACCTGGTCTAGGAATGCAGGCAGGAGCTCACCTGATACCTGAAACCTATTGTATGTTGGGATGCTCCCTGTAGAGAATTCCCACCAGAAGCATCAGACAGCGTGAGAACGTGTCCCCAGAGCACAATTAATTATAAACCAGCTCATTATTCTAATTTTGCTCCTCCTTAAGGAGGTGAGGGGATTTCTCGGCTTTGCTGAGGCATGGTTTGCCAAGCCAACATTAAATGCTTTGCAAAGCAGGAACGAACCCCCCGCATTCCTACATTCCTACATTGCCATTTCACACAATGACAGGAGTTTTAATTAAGTCTTAGCATGTTCCTGAGAAATTTAATACTCATTTTAAAGTTCCCTAGTTGCACTAATTCAACCCCGAGGCTCTGATCCTTGCGATAGGGTTATGTGGAACTGGGTGGAGAGCAGGAGCTGGGCAGGGGTGTTTCAAGGATTGCTGCCAAAATCCAACACACTGGGATGCTGCTTCAGCTGCTGGTGGTGTGTCTGCAGCTCAGCACCTTGGCCAAGCCCCTCGAAGCCAGTTAGGCTGGGTTTGGGCAGTCTAGGGCAGCCCAGAGCCTGTCCACAGCCAAGGATCTCTCTGCTCCAGCTGGGAGCTGCTGCATGCCTGGCTCAGCTCTGCTTGTGTCCCCCATGCAAATCTCCTCTATATGAAGCAAATGGCAAAAGCAACACCTCTTTCAACGTGCTGCATTCAGATAGACAAAACCTCTGCTGTGCTGGCAGCCAGGGCAGTGCCATGTGAGATGCAGCAGCCTTTGGATGGGTGACTCGTCCACCCTTCCGAATTTCTTATCTCAGACTTCAGTGCACACCATCTAACCAAAGCTCAGCCTCCTTCTCCCTTTTACCTACCTTTTATCTTGGTCATATTTTTCAGCTGGCTTCAGGAACAGCTTGGCTCTGGCTTTAATGCTTGTGCCTTGCCTAAGCAAACCAGCGCTGGGCTCATCCTGTGCCTCTCTGGCTGCTGGGGAGTGGGGAGCTGCTCTGTGGGAGGACTGCAGCTCACCTCCTAAGTCATTAATGTTTCATGGCATTAATCAACACAGGCTCCTGCTTATAAAGCGCTTCTTAGAAACAAGGCTAAGAATAAGCACGAGGTGTCCTTGCTGAGGCTAAACCCTCTCTGCTGGCTGGGGGATGCCCATGCTGGTTGGAGCAGACCCAGAGAGGGGGCAGCTTGACACCAAGTGAATTCCATCCACAGTATTTCAACCAGAAAATAAAAATTCTGGCTGTACTGGAAAGATGACTGCATGCTAGGAGGAGATCCTGGTCCTCCCAGTGTGGAAGGAGCTCACCAGCACTCCCCCAGCCAGTGCTTACAGGGCATCCTTGGGACCCTCCACTTGGGACCTTGGGTGCTTTCTGCAATTATTTGTAACTAAAGAAATGTCTGAAGATAGAAGCTGCAGGTGGGCAATTGGAACATTTTAAGAATTTTACTACTTCTGGTGCTCATTTTCTCCTTGAAGCCAAGCCCCGACAATGCCACTGAGCCTGTAACCCTGGCTGGGTGACACTGGTGATAAGGTGTGCAAAGGCAGGCTTCCCTCTGCACAGTCAGAAAGGAGCCATCTCTTTAAGAAATATATTCAGTTCTCAGCAAACCCATTTATTTTTAGTGCCCTCCAAAATTTGCTTGTCTTTGGAGAAGAAACGAAGCAAACACAGTAATTCTGAATAATTTAGGGGATAGAGTTTTGGGCTGTAGTAAATGGCTGTGCTATGCTGGGGCAGGGGCTGGAGGAATGCAGGGCTCACTAATAACATCCAGCTGATCAAGGTAAATCAGTGAGAGCCCCTGCAGGGAAGAGGGAAATATCCCTGTGGTCATAAAGCAAATGCAGCCATGCAAAGGAAAATATTGTGATGAGCGATGGGCTCAGCTGCATCCTGGCTGCATCGCGAGAGCTGCGCCCAACAAAGGGATGAATATGCAAACGAGGTGGGATATTCACCGATGGAATTAAACAGCTTTCCTGCTAACCAGCTTTGACTGCTCGATATCCAGCTGCCTGCAAAATCCCACTGAGAGCCCATCCTGGCACGGGCACAGCACGCTGGCCCCTCAGGCCCTTGGCTCACTCCATGCCACCTTTCTGTGCCCCAGGAATGCTCGGCAGGCGCAGTCAGGGCTGCTGTGTGATGCTGGACTGATGCTGCCCTGCAGCTTTGGCACCAGGGGGATGGAAACAGGATCCTCCCTGCATCACCGACACCTGTGGATAATGGATATCCCAGTGCTCACACTGGCAGCAGGACACCAGCAGAGATCTCCACCACAGCCCGGGCCCAGCCCTGCCCAAGTGTCCATTTGCATCCAGTCCACATTTCCTGGCACCGGAGGGATGCTCCCACTGCCTCCACTCAATGCTGGGTGATCTCTTCCCCACTTTTATGTACACTGAGCTGGAGCATTCCAGCCCACCCCATGCTATCACAGCTTCCCACTCACCAAGGAAAAAGGCTGAGGTCTTTTGAGTTTAACTTACTGGAGCATATTTCATGGTAATTTAATTATTATGGATCTAACTGGGACCAGATTTTTTTTTTTTATTCTAAGGTGCAATTGAGATGATGAAGAAAACTGCACTCAGTTAAGAGTGATTCACCAAAGAGATCCATGAATCTACCTGCCAAAATTTTAAAGAAAAAGCGGTTTTCTTGCTAACACAAAAATAGATGCATAACTACCACAACCACTCATCCTGTTTCAAAACAAAAGCAAAATTTCTTGTTCCTGTGTTGGTGCTTCAAAGATTCTTTCTCAGCAGACTATAGAATTACACACTGCACACACAGCACTGGGATCTGTCCTCAAAGAAGGCTTTACTCCCAGTAAGGGTCTTCTGCTTCCTGGCTGAGCCAAGGGAAACTGGGGAAGAAAAGCAAACACTGAATTCCAGCCTCCTGCTATGGTTTAGGGAAGAAGGAGCAGCACAGCACTGTGCAAGACTATTTTAGAACAGAAAAGTTTTACATCTACGCCCAATGAATATTAAACAGCCACACGCTTCAGCTCTGCTGCCTGCGCCTGGCGCCGCATGAGCAGATTTAATTTCTCTTTATGGAGAGGAGCAGACCCACACCCAGATTCTCATGCATGTGCCTTAGAGGTGAACGGGATGTGAAGGGTGAACCCGAGTCTTCTCTGCCAGGAGATCCCTTCAGCAATCACTCACAACTGGAAAAACAAGGAGACATTAAGGAAAAGCTGGCAGCGCAGGCAGGGTTTATGCAGACTGACATGGGATAACTGCAAGCTCACTGGGAACTCCAAGTAAACCTTCCTGGGCTCTCACACCTGCTTGCAGATCCAAGAGAGGTGTCAGGTGAAACAATAAGGATGAGATGGAGAAGGAAATGGTACACAAGGTGGGAGCAAGGCATGGCCAGGGCACTCAGTATCCCAGCTGAGGTGGGACCAGGGCTCTCTGGGGCTCAGGCATCTCTATTCACTTATCTTCACCTTTAACCCACCAGACAAAATGTGCAGCTGAATTAACCCCCTAGGAAGCAACAGCAAAATAAACACAGAGCCTGTGTGCAAACATCCAGGGACGTTTCATGAAAACAACTCCAATCCAAAGGCATTGAGCTGGTTTTCATCCCCAGCCTTTGATTTTGACACAGACTATGCTCTGTTTGCCCCCAGCCCCCACCACTGCTCTCACCTGTGGAGCCATCCAGGCCAACCCTGCTCCTGGGCACTTTTTCTGGAAGCATCCTCCTCC
Source organism: Chloebia gouldiae (assembly GCA_003676055.1). NCBI lineage: Eukaryota > Metazoa > Chordata > Aves > Passeriformes > Passeridae > Chloebia > Chloebia gouldiae. Next base: position 3,982,596 of record QUSF01000023.1, on the reverse strand, counting down.
ACAGGCGAGTGTCCTGCTGGTGCCCATGGATCTGCAGAAACCCTCGAGGCTGCAGCGCTCATGCTCCTCGCCGTGGGCAGGGATGCTCTCCACAGCCTGCATCCTGCTCCTCCTGCTGCTGCCCCAGCTCCAGCCCTGCACCGACAGTCCTGCCAGCACCCACAGAGTGTGCATGGCTCAGCACAGCCTGGGAGGGGTGCTGAGCTCTGCCTGTGGTCCGTGGGAAGCCCCTCTCAGACACCAGGAGCGAGCCGTGCTGGCCGATGCTGCCAGCAGCTCCCTGGGGTCGGATCCTTCCTCGTGCTTTTCCACACGTGGTGCCACAGGGCTGCCACACCAGCACTGAAAAATTGTCTTTTCATCAGGGGCTTTGTTGACTCTGTCCCAGCCTCAGGTGTCCTTGAGTGAAGCCCCCCTGCAGTTCTCCTCTTCCCTGATTACGGACCAGGAAATGCTGTTGTAAAGATGGTCCCTAACGTGTCTTAAATGGACTCCAGAAGGTCCCAGTGCTGGTGCAGAGACAGGGTGGTGGGACTCCCCAGGGATGCTCCCCTAGCTCCAGCCTCCCCAGCAAGCCGAGGCAGGGGATGGCTTCTGCACCCAGTGTTGCCTTCCCCACTGAATTCCTCAGCCCATCTCTTGCGGCTCTATCCCATCCGTGGCAGAGACAGAGACAGAGACAGCGCTGCCCCTCTGCTCCCATCTGGCAGTGCATTAAGAAAATGAGAGCTGATTAAAGCCTGTCCCCTCCCGAGCACCATTGGTCCCCAGCAAACTGCTGACACCACTGACCTGGGGCAGTGGCAGACAGGTGGACTTCCCTCTGGCCACAGACATCCAGTTTTAGATGGATTTGGTGTTGCTTGGGTGTGAGCATTTCCTGTGGTCACAAGAAGTGCTTTAACTGCAGGAAATTAATGTGTTAATTTGATTTTCTTTTTTTCTATTACCTGTTAAGAGGTTGGTTCAGGCAGTGCCTCTCCTTGCAGCCCTGCTCCTCTATTGCACACTATGCAAGGATGTCAAGATGGGTCAGGAAGGAGCTTCTGTGTACCCACAGCACCCCATTAACCCACAGCAACTGGAAGGCCCCTGTAGCACCAAAAAATCTCCTGTTTCTCAAGGCAGGCCAGCTGGAAAGGCCCATTTCCCTCCCATAAATCTCCACCTGCCAGCACTTTCTAGAAGGCAGTCAAGAACATTGAAACTGGGGAGATTTGCAAAATAAACAGCAATCAAACGCAAAGCCCTGGGTTCCTGCTCCGAGGGTGTTTGTGTGCCAAGACACACAGATCGTATCAGGCTAATTTACAAAAGGAAAACCGCCCTAATTAGTGTTCAGGAAAGCACTTTAATGAGAAGAGCATTAGTGCAAAAAGCAAGAGTGCCAAGAGGTCAAGCTGTTCCTAATGCCAGAAAAACAGGAAATGGGGCATAGCTGATCTCTGCCCACCCAAGCCGCAGCACTATTTTCTCTTTTTTTTTTTTTTAGTAATATCTCAGGCTATTAATGAGGAATTTAGAAAACCCGGGGCGTAAAGCCCAGCGGCAGGGCAGAGCCTCGGCCGGCAACAAGCTCGGATCAGCGCGATGCCAGGTGTGGCTGGGGCTCCCTGCAGCCACCTCCCCTCCTTTTTGGGGGCAGAGTGCAGGTTTTCTGGGGTTCCCCTGCGAAGGGAAGAGCAGCAGCCCTGTCAGCGCCACAGCCGCCTCTCTGCCGGGGGCCAGTAACCATGGCAGCGGAGGGATTCGCACGTGATATTGGCATTTCTGCAGCACAAAAGAGCCTCTTATCGAGAATGAGTAACTGGTCTGGCTGGTCTTCATTCCTCCGGTTATTGCTACGGCACAGCGTCATGGGGCAGCTCATGTGATGCTCACCATGGGGCAAATTCGGACCATCCGGCGTGATGCTCCCGCTGGGACGCATCCAGATCATCCACGGGGAGAGACGTGGGGGGCTCCAGGATGCCCTGGAGGCTCCCCCAGCCCCGCAGCAGCAATCCCACGGCGGGAGGCAGAGCCAGCCCTCCCCACCACTTCTGGCCAATAAAGCTGGGAAGGGAGCACTGCTCGTCCCGGTGAGCTCAGGTTCGCAAAACGAGCATCTGCAAACCGTGTGAAGTAATTTGGGCCACACTGGTTGTCCCCAGGATGTCACAGCCCAGAGCTGGCAGGGGTGCTCCCTGGCTTCCCACAACCTGATTTATCTGTCTTCTCCAGTTGTTTACATTTCTTCTCAAATTTCTTCCAGTTTATCGAAGAAAACAGTTTTGTGACTTTAACTGTTTGACTTCCAGCTCTTCTCATGCATCAAGTGACTTCTAAAAGCTGGGGAAACTGCATGGCAGAATGTAGGTTTCTAGGCTTCAGTTCTTCAGATGATCAAACTCAGCTCACTGATACAGCACAGATCTCCCTTAGACATTCACCCAAGGGCATGAACCAAAGTGGGCAAGTTTCATCCCAAAACCAGAACAGGTAAATGAGGAAAAAATGAGAAAGGCAAAGGTCACTGAGCCTGAGCTCAGCCTAAGCTGCTGTTAACAAGAGCTGTCATGGGCACCAAGAGGTTTGTGAACCTCTGTGGGGTCCCTTTCCATAAGGTGGTCTGGTGTTTTTTCAGGGTGTTAACTCCAGTGGGACCATTGCTGCACTTAAAAGGAGCTGTGTGCTCAGAGCAGAGAAAACCAGACTTGGATTAGCTCAATTTTAGGGGAAGGTAAAAGGGATTCAGACATTTATATGCAAGTGTCGCTCAAAGCAGAGCTGCACAAAGGAAAAAATATTTATAGATAGAAAAAGTGGGTTACAGACTGTTCCCAGAACTAGGAGTGTGTCCTGCTGGTTAAGGTCTGCAGGTTTCAAGGTTGAAGTACTTAATTTTATTTCAAGCTTTCTAATTAAACACCATTTAACTGGGCTTTCCATTTATCCTGCAATTTCTTTCTGGACCTGAGTCTAATCCCCAAACCTGCTTATTTGCTTTTACTTTCATTACAACCTTATCAGTGATTAACCTGCAATTGCACTTAATCTTTTTAAAAGATTTCTCTGGCTATAAATACAGAGAAGCTACCTGCCCTGTTTCTGTCCAGGGGAAAATAACTTCCTCCACTGCCAGATGTCTGTGGTGGGTTATACTATTTCTTTTGGCAGCTGATTTTTCTAATGGGAGACATTTGTCTTCTTTAACTTCCTACAGTACATTGAATCACTATCAGTTCTCTGAAAGACACAGGCCACAAGGAATATGAATACATCCCCATTATATAAAAAAAAATTACATATATAAAAATATAAACAGTATATATAAAGCCTCCAGTAATGATGCTACTGGTGACAGTAAGGCAAAACCTACCACATTCCTACAGCTCCAAAGACAAGCTCTGCTTCTTCCTCCAGCACTTCTCTATTCCACTTATTTCACTAAAAAGCAGCAGCAGCTAAAATATCACTGCAAGAAGACCTGGTTTCTATGGCAATAAGCAGCTGCCCATCAAGATTCCCCAAGTACTGCATTAATATGAGAGAGGAGCTCATATCAGATTGACCCAGCACTTAAGGACATCAAGAGGAATGAGCAAAAGCTAGTGAGAAATGCAGTAAAGGTACATGGAGTGTTACCAAATCCATCAGGAATGTTCCAAGGGCAGTGGAAGGAACACCCAGTGATGAGTGCCCTCTGCAAGATATTTATTGGAACCAATGCAAATGGAGTCCATTGCAAATACAGCAAAACTGGTAAATGAATGGAATTTAAAAGTTCAACAGAAGAAAGCTAAGCCATGGCAACCCCCAAAACAAGAGGCACTAAAGTCTCTGTCCTCTGTCATCTCTAAACAGTCCTGCAGAGCAAACAGACCTGAGCTCAACTCCCCAGCCCAGCCTGCAAGTCTAGCCCTACCTTGACCTTAATTATTACCTGGAGAATAATCTCTCCAAAGAACTAAAGCCATAAACAGATCACAGAGAAGGATAATTTCAGATCTCCCCATGGTTCCAGAATTACCAGTTGTGTATCCATCACCATCTCATGCTGTGTGTTGAAAACTAAGGTATTCAAGCAATCTTTGCTATTTAAGAAAGATTTTTTTCCCTCCTATTGGTTATTAGAAGCAAATTACATTTCTACTACCAGTATTATGTGACCTCAGAGCCTCTCAATTATTTATTGGGAAATATGAACTGCATGTGAGGATTTTCTGGCTGTCAGTGCATAAGTGAGCAAGAAGTTGAAAAACAGCTAGAATGTTGAAATAAATCCACACCAAATAAATGGTAATCTACATGGTGTTTATTGTAGATGCAATGAATTATGAGAGCAATTACAGCCCACTATTTATTTAAACACTTTTTCTAAAGAATATTAAATCATTGAAGTAAATAAGAGCCCCAGTTTGATTTTTGAATCTTTCCTGTTTTGATTATATAAATATTTATTTAAAGAGTGCAAAAAATCCCAAACTCCCAAACTTTGCACTCCCTACCAAAATCTTCTACCTGGGAGAAAACCACTTGCAAATGACTGAGGATAAGAAATATTCAGGGAGGTTTGGGTGGGAGGTTTTTGCAGGCTCTCCCCTGCAATGTGATGGCTTCAGACCCTCCTACAGTACAATGGGGCTCATTAAATTTGTTTAAAAAGAAAGCAAGATATTATTAGCTAATGCTAACATCTATTCTGGCTTTAATTTCTGCCACAGAAACGAATACATTTTGAAAGGGGGGGGGGGGGGGGGAAAAAAAAAAAGAAAAACCCAAAGGAGGTGAAGGTCAGCCCCGTGCTGCTGATGGGAAGAGGAATCACCCAGGAGGTGACACCAGCACTGCCACCCTTCACTGTGTCACAGCCAGACCTGTGGAACCTGCAGCACTGCTCACTGCATTCACTGAACACCTGAGAAGTCCCTTGGCCACGGTGACAGGGCTGCTCCCTGCAGCAAAACCTGCCCCAGCTTCTCCTCCACAGGATGGAAAGTGGCTCCTCTCGATGGAGCCAGTGGTGCTGTAGGAACATGGACAGCCAAAAACTTGGGGAGGATCTGCAAAACCTCATCCATGCACTGCTCCTCACCTCCTCTCAGCTCACCAGCAGCTCTCTCTGCTGGGTGCTGGCTTTGAGGAGGATGAGGAAGGAGCTGGTGGTGCTGGAAGAGGATGGGACACCCTGAGCCATCAGCTGGGTGCTGGCTGCTGACCAGATGTTTGCCTTCCCCTCCAGCACCCGGTCCCAGCACAGCTGGGAGAGTGACTTCATGACTTCAGTGATGAGCAGGACCAGAGTGGCTTTTGTCTCTGTGTGAAATGTGGCCAAGAGCCAGTCTGAAGTGGCTGAAGGGCTGGAAATTGCCTGCTGGAACAATGCAGACGTCACTGAGGTCCAGCAATGAGTGCAGGGGAGCACCTGCAAGCTCATGCACACTTGCTGGCATGTTACAGGCTCTGAAACAATGTCTGGGAAAGGAGAGCACCTGCTGCACTTCTCTTTCCCCTCCCAGCTGGGAACCAACTCAGCTTCTCCCTTCCTGCTCTCTGTTCATCCCTCCCAGCAGTGGCAGCACAGAAAAATCCCAAGGCTGGAAAAGAAATCCAGGAACATCTCATCCAGGATTGTGCTTCTCTACCCTTGAAAGATACTCATCAAATCTCCCCATAAGAAACCCCAGTAATGGAGAGTCCACCACCTTCCCAGAGTGGACAGCTGGCAAGAACTTCTCCCAGTGGCAAAGCCAAGGTGGTCTTGGCACCATGAGGGGACCCTCAAGCATCTTGCAGTCTGTGCACTTGGGGACAGAGCTTGGCATTCTCATGACAGCTTGATTTGCTCCATGCTTGGCCTGTGAGCATAGTCCACATCCTTTTCAGATGAATCACTCACCAGTGCTGCTGTCAACCTTGAGCCCAACACAGAAACCTTGTTGTTTTTTTCCCTTTGGTTGTTTCTAGCCAAGCAGTGACTCAGCTGTCAGAGGTGAATAACTCTTCATGCTTTGTCTGAACACTCATTAACCATCCAGGGCCATAAAAAGCAATTTTTCCATAGCTCTCCTACCATAAGGCTGGATTTCAAAACAAGAGGCCTGACCTGAGATTTAGTGGGAAATTCATAAAGGTGCTCAATAGATCTGCAAAGCAGAGAAACCTTCTATGGTTCTGGGTCAAATAGCAGAGGGTTTTATCAGCAGTGATTGAGGGTCTGGGCAGAAGAGAGAGGCAGATCCTACCCACAGCACATAGCAAAACCTACAGCCACTGCATGGAAATAATTAACAAGAAAAATCTGCTAGCCCAGGCATTTGCCTGACTCCTACGCCTGCCCTGGGACCTGCTGCTCTTTCACTGCTCTTCTTTTTTTTCATCTTTCTCTGAAATCTCAGCAGCAAGGATTTCCTCATCTTCTTTTGCTGTGGAAATCACACGAATGGTGACTAAGTGATCAGGAGATTCTGAGGATATTTCCTCTCCCAGGCGGGTTTGTGCTCTGTGGGCCGTGACAGGCGATCGGTGGTGCACTGGGGATTTTGGTGGAGTTGGGCTGACACTGGAACCCTGCAATAAAAAGTTAAAAAAGAGGCAAAAACAACCTTAGTAGATCCTTGCCCACTATCCCTAACATGGCAAAGCTGGACAGGAGTTCTGTGGTTCCAGCACGGGATCTCTGTTCTGGCATGTCAGCCTGAGGCCAGGGATGCTCCCTGCAAGAGGGGCTGCTGGATTATATCCTGAGAAGCACAGAGAGAGGAGCACAACAGAGCTCCCTCACATCTGCACTAACTCTTGTTTTGCTCCTGAAGCTTCTGGAGGGGCTGGTCTTGGCCAAACCTGGCACTAGAGCTGCTGTGAGGGAGCAGCCCCAGACTGCCCTGGCCTCCTTTAGAGAGGAGCCTCGGAAGCCTGCCCCAGGGATGTGCCGTGGAGAGGGAGGTTCTGAAGGTCCAGTGGAGCACCCCAGATGTTCTTCTTGGAAACCTGTGGGAAGGCTACACCCTTCTACAGGACCACTGCCCCAACAGAACCACATCTGCCACTCCAGGAGGACTGCAGCCCCTCCAATTTGGACTGCTACCAACACGCTGGCCAAAGGGGTGTCAGGTTGTGTTCTGACTCTGTCAGTGGTTTTTCTTTTGTATTATTGCATGGATTTTGTTTCTTTTCCCTTTTCCTAATAAATTGTATTTCTGACTTGGGGTCTCTCACTGGTTTTGCTTTCAAACCAGAACAGAGGTTAGCAGGGTCCTGCTCACCCACTACTGGGGTTAGCTCCCAGTACGTGCACCCTTCAGCACTGGGCTTGTTTTCACTCATTCAGAGCCCTCAGTGCCACTGCTCACTGCTGCTGTTAACTGGTTATGGATTAATGTTAAACACAACTTTGTTTGAAGCTTCTCATGCCTCTGAAGGACTGCAGAAATGCAATTATGCTTGGCATCAACCTGGTGTTTATCCAGCCTCAAGGTCACTGCACTCCCTATCAGCTCCTCCTTCCCCTCCCTCTGCACATCCAGATGTGATAAGTGTGCCTGGTTCCATGCTGAGAAGGGTAACAACAGGGTCTGCATGGAGACAAAACCTTCCTTAGAAGTTTAGTTGAGACAGTTGGAATTCAAAAAAAAGGGGGGGGGGGAGGGAGAAAGGACAGGGCCATTTTCCTTTTCAGCTGCTCATGGCAAAAAGCAAGGGGCTCCTGCAGAGGTGGCAGGATGGCATTGCCCTGCTGCAGGAACCTCTGTCCCAACCACTTGGGGAAAGCTTTGGAACATCAACTGGGCTGTGGGTGCCCCTGCCAGTACAGTGATTAATTATGAGGGGCTCTGTCTCTGCAGGATAGAAGAGACATTCATTCATCTGTGGCTATAGCCTAGCTAGAAATTAGACTCAGGCTTAGCACAGGTAAGCAAAAATTTAATGTATTTCCCTTTTGTACAGCAAAACAAACCCCTGTGGGACACTGGCACTCCCCCAAAGGCTTGTGCAGGATGCTGGGTTACCCCAAGCTTTGACAGACCCCAGCATCCTGAGCTCAGTCCTTTAAGGCACCTTAACCACTGCAGAGCCGGTGGGGAGAGCACACCTGGCACCCAAGGAAGCCAAGCCCCGCTCCCCGTGCTGACCTGCGCCTCCTGCATCGCCTGCAGCTCCTGCAGCCTCCAGCGGAGCCGCCCCAGGGCCCCCTTGCCCCCCATCCTCCTTGTGGCAGCCAGGGCGGCCCTGAACAGCTTTGGGGTGTCGGCTTTCGGGGGGATGACCAGGGCATCTCCGGGGCCTCCTTTCTCATCTTTGGGCTTGTTGCTGCTTCTCAGCATTTTCCTACAGCACGGAAAGGGAGAGGCGATGTCAGCCCGGGAGCACGATCTGTTAGCTGGATTTTACAACGCAGAGAAACCAAGCGTTAACAGGACAAGGAGCTTTGTGTGCCTTAGGGAGGACAGAACAACAAATCTAAGCGATGCTAAAAACTAAAAAGAATCTTTACATAGATTTTTTTAAGCGAAGGCGCTTTGGCCATGCTCCTTGCCCAGCTCCACCCGCTTTGAGAGGGGAATTTTGGCAGCCGGAGCCCGGCAGGCAGCGCCGAGCGCCGGGTGCCCTCTGCCGAGGGACAGCAGCCCGGAGCGGGAGCATCCTCCGGGAGTGGGAGCGCAGCGCCTGCCGCAGGAGCTTTCCCAGGGCTTCACACGGAGAGAAAACTCCCCGGAGACTGCGAAGCCCAGGCTCGGCTGTTTTAAACCCCCGCAGGTTAAAAAGCAGCAGCCCAGCACGCACTTGGCTTTCTTACGCAGCAGTTTCTGAGACTCCGGGTAATGCACCAAAATCTCGTTCAAGTCTTTCTTCTCCAAAATAAAAAGGTTGGCGAAGCCGTGGGCCACGACGTTCGCTGTCCGGCGATTTCCCCCTCCTGCTGCCAGCAAGCTGGGAGAGACAATGCGAGACATCAACACCTCTGTTCACAGGCTCAGAACGGCAAATCTCCTTTAACCTGCACCTCTCTCGTTCAGGGAACTCAGAGTTTGTTTATTTTTCACTCCTGATGGAATTTATCGTGCACGATTTTTAAAGAATGATAAAGGGAAACCTTGGACGGAGTACTATATAAAAAATTACTTGTGGGTTGGAAGGGTTAAATATTGCGTTTTACACCAGTGGAATGTCTGCTGGGCTGTGGGGAGGCAGCAGTATTGCTGTGTTACCAACAGGGCTTTTCATTCCCATCAAAGGGCTGCATTAATGACTGGGAGACTGTATTTGTGAAACACCTTTTCTGATCAATTTTCCCATTCCTCCATCCACATTCCCCTGTTTACCATCACCAGCTCCCGAGGCAGAAGACAACATGACAGCAGGAAAGCTGTGATTTGTGTCTCAGCCCCTGCCCAGCGTTCATGGCTCTCAGTCACAAAGATTAATTGGGATGCTGCTGATCCTTCCACTTCCCACCCTCCTCTCCCACAAGCTGTATTTCCCCAGCTCCCTGAAAATGCTTCTCTCACCTGATTTCCCCAAAGACAGATCCAGCTTTCAGAGTCACCAGCACGGATTTGCCGTCGGGTCCCCCCAGCACCTGCACCTGTCCCGCCTGGATGATGTACATCTCACGGCCTATTTCTCCCTGCAGGGAACAGGGGAGCTGCCTGGGATGCCCACAAACAGGGAGACCTCATGGATGCCCTAAGGAGCATCTTGCTGGAGATCCCCATGACCACACTGCCCTCTCCAAACTCCCAAAATGTCTCGATGGTGCTCACTCCTGAGCATTCTCATCTCAGCATCCCAAAGACTCCAACAAGCTTTCCACTCCTCCCCTGCTGTTCAGAGCTGCAGCTGCACAGGTCAGTCTTTGTACAAGACCAGCTTCCACGGAGGATGTTTTTGCCCCAAATTCCCTCCCTGTGAGGTGGCTCACCAGGGTGATGGGCCAGGCCTGGCTCTCCCAAGTGCCCTGCACAGCCTGGCCGTGACTCCCAAGCATCCCCTTACCTTCTTGCACACGTAGTCGTTGGGCAGGTAGACCACGGATTTGAGCCGCTTCAGCATGTCAAAGATCATCTGTCTGTCACAGCCCTGAGCCCAAACAGAGCCAAAAGATGCCAGAATTAGTCTGTGCTGGCGTGGCAGGCTGTGCCAGCAGGGGCCTGTGCTGCAGAGGGTACCTGGAAAAGGGCCACTTTGCTCACGATGTTGTAGTTCACGTCGATGGCGATGTCCAGCCTCATCTTGTCTGGCAGCTGCACCAGCAGCTCCGACTCATCTGTGAGACAAAGCAGGAAAGTGGCTGCTTCCTGCACTTGATCTGAGAGTGTGTCCTTCATGTGGCAGTGGGGAAGCAGCCCACGTTCTGGTGACAGAGGGCAGGAGCCTGCTCACACAGAAAGGTCTCCTCCAGCCTCTGCCTACCCAGCAACCTGCAGGTCTAATTCTGAAGTGTGATGGAAAATCACCCTTTGTATATCATTACCCCTGCCCTGATGGCCCTCAGAAACAGACCACTGAGCCCAAATCAGCTTTTTTCATGTCCAGGAGGGTGGGCACAGAGGTTCTGGTCCTGCCTGATGACTCACTAGGGTGAGCTGGTGGCTTTGCTGCTGGGCACACTCTGGCCAGCGATGGACAGTCACTGTCCTCTCCCCAGGGCTTGTGGGACACTGGACTCAGTGTGCTGTAACCAAAGTGCTGTGACCCAGTGGCAGTCTGTAAACTCTGTAGGTGGGCAAACAAGCCCCTCTGCTGAGGAGTAAAATAAGCCACCCTCCACCCCCAAACTGTAGTGCTATTTGACAGCAACAATTTTCAGCTCTGCAGAGCAACCACATGAGATAAAACATGAGATGCAAGCCTGGATCTCACCTAGCATGCCTTGGGAGTGCCATGTGTACTCGTACCACGTCTTCACCCTGTTCTGAACTGTCCTGGGGATCCTGTAGAAGTTCATGTATTTAATGGTGCTGTCCATGCAGCTCCGATAGTAAGTTTGTCCTGCAGTAGCAGCACCAACCACATCTCTCATCTGAAAGGAAGAGGTGGAGGAGAACTTATAGTTATCCATCAGCAGGTTAAGCATGTAAGCCAAGCCCTAACAGCATCTGCCAAATCCTTCTTGTCTTGCACCAATGCTGAGCAGGTCCTCCCCTGGGGAAAACAAACCCAGAGAATCAAACCTGTGGGTCAAACCCCCACCTGAGGCTGTAAATCCCCCCGACACAACTCACCTGCCCTATCATGACAGAGAAAGCAAAGACGCCTGTGAAGTAGTTCAGCAGCTGGAAGACGATCTCAAACAGGGTCTTGGGGTCTGGCAGGCCCCCGATGGTGATGAGGGTTTTCACTGCCCAGTAGTAACAGCGGATGTAGCTGGGAGGAGAAGAGGAGAAGAGCAGAAGAGAAGGCAGCTCTAAAGGCATTTCTCTTCCACCCCTCAGCGTCGAGCTCACAGCCTCTGGCCATGGCAAGCCAGAGCCTGCTGAGAGTAATTATGGATGACAAAAGGAAAAACTGAAGGGTTCAGACTCCCCAGCACCCCTGCAGGTACTTCTGGAGATGCTACAGGAGCAGGAGAACCAATGGTCCCTCCAGGAACCTCCACCTGGGAGGCTCAGCTCTGCTTACTCCTGCTTTCTACTCCTTACAGCTCTGCCATAAACCAGCAATGTATTTTCAGCAACATTTACACTTTTAGAAATCATTAAGGGGAAAGACGTGTTTGTGAGCAAATTGTTGGCATGGGATTTAGGAGAAGCCAAGTGAATTCCTGATTCCCTGCTCTTGGGCATTCCCTTGGGTGTTTTGTTTCCACCTGAAGATGGACACAGATTTGAATATCATACAAAATAACTCTCTAGCAGCAGCATTAACACAGGTATGGGCATTCAGCTTGTGAGCCAAGGATTCTGCCTGTAGCATCAATCACTGACTGCACAGGGGACATTTAACATGGGTAATGCCATGGTGAGGGGACGGGCTGGCCACTGTCCCCATCTCACACCCTGGCTGGTCTGAGGGGCCTGACACAGGGCACAGGGACACACGGTGTCACTTCCCATCCCAACCTGGCAACAGTCAACACAGACAGGAACAGGATTCATACTCTGGTCCTGGTTGGTCAGGGAGCATTCCTTTGCTTCCCAGCACCAAGATCCCACTTCGTCAGCCCATTCAACCTGCAACTGCTTTCCACCTCTGCCCAGCTGCAGCCTCATCCTGCAGCACTGTGTACTGCTGCCCATCCATCCCTCCTGTCCTTGTCATTCTCCCTGGTTCCACATCTTCTCCTGGCACTCCCAACCCTTTGCTTCAGGGGTTTTCATGGATCCAGCTGCATCCCAACACCCCCCTCAGTGCTCCAGCTCATCGAGCAGGCTGTGCTATGTGAGACCCCCAGCCCTGGCTTGTACCTGTTTCCTTCCCCATCATAGACCCAGGTGGTGGAGCCCAGCCCTTCGTAGGCTGAGGCCCAGTAGTAGAGGCAGGAGTTCACGTGCAGGCTGTACAGTAAGTAGGCAGTGGTCCGAATCACCCTGCAGGAAAACCCAGGAGAGAGCAGGAAGGGAGATGATGGCTCCTAGGGAAGGGTGTCAGGTTCCCCCCTGGGATCAGTAGGAGCCTTGAAGTGGTGACCATACAGGTGACAGAGCATCCCAACCCTGCTGCTGCCTCCTGCAGCCCTGCAGCTCCAGAAGTGCCAAGAAAAGCAGTTTATCTGCTGATGGCTCTCCTTCACTGCCAGCCCCCCGTGGGCTGGAGGGAGGTGATCCTACCCCTGCAGGCTTTGGGACCCTGATGTCCCACCACATCAGCCAAAGTCCATGTCAGACAGCCCAGGCACAGCAGGGAAAGAAATCAGGGACACAGAACAAGTGCAGAATGAAGGGAACCTTCCTCCCCAGTGGGAAACAGCAATTCCATGCTCCCTCCTTCCCCCCTTGGCCCTCACCTGTAGATGTATGCCTTGGTCAGGATGGCCTCCAGGCGGCTGTTGAACTCGAAGAAGGCCATGTACTGGGAGGAGAAGAGAGCTGCATGTTCCAGGCTCCCTTGGGAGAGTCACCTCCCCATAAGACCCCTCTGCCCCTCATTTCCCTCCTGCAGCCCCTCTGCAGCATGGACTGCCACAGGCAGATTTGTCTCCATCCATAAGTGCCCTTCTAGTCAAACGTGAGTAGTCTAGGATTGAAATAAAGTGTTTGACCAACAGCCCTGCAAAGCCTTTGGGACAAAACTTCCCTCCATTTTATAATGCTCCTGTCCTAAATGATGAGTTTAACAAGCCATAGCTCACCCCAGCCAGCACAGGACTCCTCTGTGTGCCCTGCAGCTGCTGCTCTGCCTGATTTTGTGAGCCCTGACTCACCTTCAGACAGCGAGGGAAGCGCAGGAGGGGGTTGACACCCACTTTGAAGTAGAAGAAATCCAGGGGCAGGAGGCACAGCACATCCATCTGAAATCCACCCAGGGAGAAACCTCAGTGGGGACCTGCAGGAGCCCTGGGGTGGGGCTGAACCCACAGGGCAGATGAAAGATTCAGATGAATAAAGAAAATGTTGACAAACCTTGAAGCGTTGTGATCGCAGGTAGTTCTCTTTCATGGCCTTTTTGTCAGTCTGGTGGGGAACAGGAAGGAGAGAGAGAGAGAGAGAGAGAGAGAGAGAGAAGAGTATTGATTATTACTTAGAGAAAGGAAAGCTAGGGCCAGTAGGGCCAATGTGGTCGTCCCTGGCTTTCCTCCTCTGCACCACAATAGGGAAGATGCTCCCTTTGTGCCTGGAAAGGGGAGAAGAGCAAGCAGAGAAGTCCTGGCCATCTTCCCATCCTACCTTGGGACATCCTATTTTGATTTTGCATCCCAGGAAAAGCACATCACAGTGCCAGCACCATAAAAATCAGCACGTGCAGGGGAAACTGCCTGTCTGAGCATCTGCACGACCACAGGAAGGCTGTACCCTCAAGGTGTGATTTTTCAGTTTGTTTAATTTAATATGGAAATGAAATCAAGGGCTTCCCTTATCTCAGGCATGGGATCTGTGTCTTCAGATTGCAATTGCTAATGCATCCTGCCTGGAGTGCTCCTGAAAATTAACCCCAGAGTTTGCTACGCCCATGCCCAAGGTTGGCACCACACGGCTGTGCCAGGGCCAGTCAATGAGCACCTCACCATGGGCAGAACCACCCCATGGAGCAGCACCCTGCAGGCATCCCTACCCAGCTACAGGAACCACAGACCACACAGTGCTGGATAGCATGGCACTGATTTTATAGGGAAAATTGGCGTGTTTGGCAGAAAAAAAGACTTGGCTTATCCAGTCGGTGTCAGGAGAGGTGCTCGTGCTCTCTGGGAGTGGCCAGAGCCCTGATGGCCATGGCCAGGGTGAGAGAGCTCAGTTCAGAGCCCCATGTCCCTGAGGGTGATGGGGATGGGAGGTCCCACAGCTGGTGCTCAGTGCTGGGATGCAGTTCCCTGCCACTCACGATGATGTCTCCCCCCTGCACGAACTGCAGGCGGGTCTGAAAGATGAGGATGTCCAGCAGATAAATGAGGTCACAGAGGTAATCCACCAGCAGCCAGTAGTGGATGTTTGCTGGAGTCTGGTAGGGGAAAGCCCAGCGGACAGGGATCAACCAGCAGTTCCAGTTCCAGGCCATGACCACGAAGAACAGCCACAGCACGTACATCAGATCTGCACACAGGGAACAGCACCACCATCAGCTGGGCACACATCCCTCCTCTCTGGGAGTCCACTGCACAGGGGGCTCTCCATCCCCTGACCTGCCCTCAGCACAACAGGAAAACCTGCAGGAAGTCTCCTGGTGACAGTGTTTGACTGCAGCTGGGCTCTAGCACAGAGTGAGCACCCCTGGTCACAGAACACACCACATTTTATCAGAAAGCTTCTTCTAACTTTGCTCATTCAGCTATATTTTCTTTTGCTCTGCTCCCACAACTTCAACTTCCCTCTTTTTGTTTTTCCCCTCCAGCCATGCTGAACTAGCTGGCTAGCTGCCTGAGCACAGAGGCTTCCAAAGGACTGAGGAATATGAAAGACTAAGGAAAGAGTTGGGCTTCTGTGGGGCGGCCACAAGGCAGTGGAATCTTCTTTTGTGATTTTAATTTTTTGTGGGGGTATCCACACCACAGGGAAAGCAGAATGCCCAGTCCTGCTCTTGACACCCACAGCTGAGAGTATTTAGGAAAGCCTGTGCCTTGCAGAGAAATTTAAAAGTCTGAGCTTTAGTGAAAACTAAGTTGCTTCTTGCTTAGTTTTCCTCCCCTGCTCCTTAGCCTCTCTCCCCCCAGTGCCAGCAGCTTGCCCCAGCCCAGGCTGTGCTCCATCACTCACTGGTGAGGGGGTCGATGCTGCTGGGGAACTTGTAGCTTCTCAGGCGGTCCAGCCAGGGCCGGTGCTTGAACGTGCAGCACAGCATCTCACAGTAGTGGTCATCCCCCAAAGGTTTGTCCCCCTCCAGCTCCCCTCCTGGGGCAGGCACCGGTGCTGCTGCAGGTGCTGTCTTGGTTGGAGCTGGGAGAGGCCACACAGTTATTTCAAAGGGCAGAAAAATCTTCATGCTGCAGTTTTTCTTAAGGTCTTTAAATTGTTAATAAAACAGTCGCCTCCCAGAAGACACAGCGTGTATGGGGACCCACCAGGGAAACACCCCCAGCCCCACCTGAACTCACATGCCACAGGGCTCTCATCATCTGAGGTGACATCAGAGTCAATCAGCTTCTCCTTCACCTTCTCAGTCCTCTCCTTGAAGAGCCTCACCAGCTCCTGGAGCCGGCTGTTGATGACGGCGCTGCTCAGGCTCGAGGCCGAGCCGAAGCGCTCGGGCAGGCTGTGGGGACACCAGCGGCCATTCCATGCAGGTAGGAAAGGGCAGGGCAGGCTCATGGCATCAGAGAAACCAGGAATGGTTTGGGTTAGAAGGGACCTTAAAGCTCATCTCTTTCCAACCTCTCTGCCACGGGCAGGGACTCCTTCCACTAGACCAGGTTGCTCCAAGCCACATCCAACATGGCCTTGAACCATGACCCAGTGTTGACCCATTCTTTAACCTACAGCATCTGAATTAGGATTTATCTTTGTTTATTTGGGTATTGTGTAGTAAGAAGAACACAAAGGAGCATGGCTCCCTCTCCTAAAGGATATTTGGGATCTTTCCACCCGAGCCCCAGGATGTGAACCCCTGGTGATCCGGAGCCCCCGGGCCCTTTACTCACCTTTCCCTCTGCTCCTCCTCCCAGCCCAGCACTCTGCTGGGGGATTGGCTCACCAGCCCCTTGTCCAGAGCATCCTCTGGGAGCAGTCGCTTCCTCCTGCAGACACAAAGACCAAGGGTTGGCTTGGCTCCTCTCCCTCCTCCCCCTCCCAGGTGTGACCTGCTTTCCATTCCCCCTTCTCCTACTGGGATCAGTTTCCCCTAATTTTCGACAGTGCCTGGAGTAGTTGGGAGTGAACCCCCTGCTCCTTTCCTGCTAAAGCCCTGTTTGTCCCTGAGCACCAACAAGCCCTTGGCTCCATGGACATGCAGCCACCTGGAAACTCAATTTGGGTACCTGGCAAGATGCACAGAGGGCAGGCATCATCCTGTGCTTGCTCCCAGTGCCACAGCTTCACATCTCTGCACTTCCAGAGGCAGGCAAGGAAAGTGCAATGCCAGCAATGCCTAGAGCTTGTGTCCTAACGCAGCTGGGGGCTCCCTTTGGCACAGTCGGGTTTCTCAGGTGACTTCCTTACATGTAGGCAAGAAAGGTGTCAGAAGGGAAGCTGAATATGAAGATAGCAGTCCCAGCAAAAATCTAGACTGGTTTGCAAACCTGCAGCCAAGCCCAGAACTTTAGCTGTGATGAAGAAATTGTCTCCTGCCACAAAACTGCTGATGCCACTGGCCATGGCACAAAATGTGTCAGTGCTGTGTGTGGAGCAGGAGAAGCAGGATGCTGAGGGAGGTCATCCTGCCATCACAAACCTCCCAAAGAAATGGGATTCAAATGCTGTGAACCCACCACCTTCAGCCTCACTGGCTCCCAGGTGTGTCCTGCTGGGAGGTGGAGCAGGTGAACGAGACTGATGAACCTTCATTTCCCAAGTGCCCTGCGCAGGCGTGGAGGAAAACCACAAACCCTCCTTTTAAAGTACTCTCAAATGTGGATGGAGGAGTTCCCAAAACATCAGTTTAGAGAAATAGTCATGCCAAGGTCCGTACTGTTGTTAGGACAACATCCATGGCCTATCCCCAGTCTCCAGCTGCCCTTGCCCTGCCTCTGTCCCCTCAGGGCACCCCTGAGCAAGCCCCGATGCCAGCAGTGGCAGCCCCTTGCCCTGTAAGGGACACGCTGCAGCAGACACACACCCGCAGTGAGCAGCCAGCTGGGGTGGAAGGGGGTCACAGCCCGAGCCCTGCTCAGGTTTTGGTGCCCTCAGGAAGCTGCAGGCAGAGGCCAGAGGCCCTGGAACATGTGGGATGCACAGGGTCCCTGCCCACGTGGCATCAGCCAGGGTGTCCTGGCAGTGTCTGCAGGAGCTTCTTTCCAGGCTCCAGTCAGGTGTGTGGCTCATTTGCAGTGAGTCTTTTATGACTCTGTCTAAACACTCTTCACTCCAATCCTTCACAGAGCCATGGAGGAAATAACTCCACACTGTGGCCAGTAGAAGGGATTTAGAGATATCTGGAGGACTGCCTAATGCAGAGTTATGTCTTCTTCCTCTGGAAACACCAGCAGGACATGAGCATTTTCCTGCTGGCTCACAGTAATTAATTTTTATTTCTCTATGTTGGAGAACAGGAGTTCCTTGCTTTAAAAAATACCCAGTGTTGTTTGGAGACACTCCCTGGAGACCCAGCAGAAGGGTTTATATGCTCACGCGTGTAACTACAAATATGTTTAATGCTGCCAGTATTTTCACTGCAGGTATTTTACATAAAGTCTTGGGCTCTGCTGTCCCAGTATAAATATCTGTTCAACAGACTGGATTGTGGACATTTTTACCATTGTATTTGCTACTCCAGGAGCAAAAACTAAAAGATCCAAACTGTTAAGTGAGAATTACTACAGCACCTGGTTTTCAGCACAGAAAAAAAAATCACATTTTAGCTTTTATTTTGAATCCTCTGCAAGAGTGACTCTCAAAAAAGCCTAGTGCCACAACAGAAAAAAAAAAAAATCTATCAGGTTGCTCCAGCCTAAATTTTAAAGCTCAGTTTTCATCCTCCCTCTCCCTAAGCATAGAATCGCTGCGTGGTCCGGTTTGGAAGGGACCTTAAAAAACCATTTAGTCCAGCTCCCTGCCATGGGCAGGGCCAGGTAGCTCCAAGCCCCATCCAACCTGGCCTTGAACACTTTGCAGGATGGGGCTTCCACCACTCCTCTGCAAGCTCAAACCCAGGGGGGGGGGCACGCTGCAAACCCTTGCAGCAAATATACAAGAAGAAAATTGTTTATTTTTAAGATGCAGGCTCATATCCAGCACACAGACCCTCTGTGCTCTGAATCTGAGAACAGAGACAGGTGGACAACAGACAAATGGAATTTGCCCATGGTCTGGGCATCAAGCCCATCTCCAGGAGGACACACAGACAGGGCCGTCCCTGGCCACAAAAGCTTTAAACAAAATGCAATTTAAAAAACACAAACAAGGGGCAAGGCTTTGGCCATCTCCTCTGCTGTGCACTGGGGTGACACCCGCTGCACCACTGCCCAAATCTGCTGGGAATGAGCATCCCCAATGGCCGTGGAGGTGCTGCTGTGCTGGGGGAGCCTGGCAGAGCCGTACCTGGGGGATGCTGCGCCGGGCACCGCCAGCAGCTCGGGGGCTGGCAGCGCTCCGTGCCCGCCCTGGATCTCCACAGCACGGCCTGGGCTGTCCACATCCTCCATCTCCACGCTGGGGGAATCACCTGCTCCGTGGGAAGGACAATAATGGCAGGTGAGGGGGGCTGCCCAGACCCCACCGCTGCCCAGAGCTGCCCCCAGCCCTGCAGCGCGTGGGAAGGACTCTCCTCCCTCCCTTCCCTTCTGGCCTGGCTCTCCTTTCTCCTAAGTATTTGGAGCACTTATCTTTTTCTTTTTTTTTTTTTCCCCTAGTTTTTAACACTCTAAGAACTACCATCTGCTGCCCTTCTGCTTGCCCAGCTTGCAGGGATTGCAGCTACTCCATCTGAGTGTTGGGTTCCCGTGGTTTGCAAAACAATGGAGATTAGGATTCCCAGCTGCAGGTGCTATGCAGGAACCCAGGTTTTCCAGGAGCAAACCTGCCTCCCTGGGTGTAGAGATTCTCCTGGTTCTTCTGAATGTAAACATATGGATTGTGACAGCTCTGAACCACACAATGTTTGCATCTCATGCAGAATAAGGCACTATTAAACAAGCATTTATGGCTTCTTTCCTCTGCAGAGGTAATAACTGCTTCCTGCCACAGACAAGGTCAGAAGCAGGAAGGTTGGATGTTTATAGTGGGTAAAGTAAAATTCCAGTTGTCCAAAGGAGAAATGGCACTGGGGGCTACCTTGGCCAGACCCCACAGTTTCTTGGCTGTGAAGTGTGATGTCTTTCCTAAGCTATTTAATAAAATAAAATTAATTCCTGCAGGATTTCTTCTGTGGGAGGTTTTTACACAACTGAAAGACCCCATGCACCTCCTCCTGCTTTGCACTGATGTGAAGCTAATGGATCAGTGTGGCTTGACTGAATGCCTGAGAAAAGGCCTGTTTGGGTGGCAAAGTTAAAATCCTGTTGCATGTAAGGAAAAGCAGCAAAATTCAGCTTTCTGGTGAAAAACAAAGCAAAGCAAAGCTGCAGAAAAGGCAGAAAGCCATGAACAGCAAACCTCCACCTTCCTCTCAGCATGAGCAGGCTGCACAAATGCTGGAGAGAAAACTGTGTGTGGTGATATTGCACCCTCTGCCTGCAGGTCCTTCAGGAGAGCTTTTCTGAGCAACTCTAAAACACACAGCATTTGCAAACACTCTCTAGGCTTAGCTGAAAAGGCACACAGTGATGAGGCAGAAGCAGACAAACACGTGGATTTTGTTCCCCAGCCTCTGTCCTGCAACATGAAGCATGCTTTTATTTTGTTTTAATTCTTCCCCCTCCCCAGAAAGCAACAAAAAAAGCAACTACTCCAGAAATCCTCCCCCCTGCACCCCTCTAGCTACACAAAGCCAACATCTCTAATACCTAGTGGGGATTGCTCCTCAGTGCAAAAATTGGGGTTGACAACTCCAGCCTGTGGCTTGCAGGCGCCAGGGACGGGGGTGCGGGCGGCAGCGGGGGCTCGGGGGCTGGGCACATTGGGGAGCAGCTCTCGAGCCCCGTGGCCAGCAGGGGAGGGGTCCCTGCCAGCCCCTGCCTTGTCATGCACCAGCCGGTGCAGCTCGACGTCCCGGGCCCGCCTGGCCATGCTGCTAGCAGCCTGCTAGGTGCTTCAAGCAAAGGACAAGGCATCTGCAGCTGCAACAGAACACAGAGTGGTTTGAGAAGGGAGAGCTGGCACGGCAGGAATGCGGGGCTGACCGCGGTTTGGGGCTGCCTGCTGCTCGCAGGGCTTGGTGGGTGTCCTAGCTCGTGTTTTTTGTGGAGTTATGGAAGGTTAAGGGTTGGAAGGAACCTTAAAGGCCATGTCCCATGGGTAGGGACATCTCCTGCTACTCCAGGTTGCTCAAAGCCTTATCCAGCCTGGCCCTGAGTACTGTCAGGGTCGGGGCATCGACAACTTCCATGGGCAACATGTTCCAATATCTCACCACCCTCGCTGTGAAAATTTCTTCCTAATAATCTAACCTAAATTCCCCCTGCTTCAATTTGTACCCGTTACTCCTTATTCTATCACTACAGCTCCTGATAAATCAGCATTTTCTAGCATCACTGCCCCTCTGCAAGGGCTGCATGCAGAGAATCTCAGGGGTGAGGGCAAGCCACCCCTGTGCAACTCCCTGATGCCAGTGGAGTTCTGCCAGGATGTGCCTTTGCTCAGTCAGGCTGCAGTGGGAGCTCACCACCTGATTTTCATTACCACCCATTGCTTCCTGCAATGTTACATTAAAATGTGTTTTATGCCACTGGTTATTTCCCAAATGGAGAAAAGTAGTAGAGAAAGTGCTTTTTATCCCTGTACATCTTCCAGCTGAAAGAGAAACTCTTAGTTCACATCAGGGATTGCTTAACCAACAGGACTAAGCATTGTACATTCCAAGCCAGCTCCAGACAATGCCAATATTGCCACTGTGCTGTGCCCATGGGATGTTTTACCCCAGTGAACAGCCCTGACTGTCCCTGCAGGCCCAAGCTGCAGAGGAGTCAGCTCCCTGCTCCCTGACAGCAGGACAGGAGAAGCTCAATTCTCCCCCCACCAGGCACTGCATCCCCTGCTTCTCTTCACCCCAGTTTGGCATCATTCTGCTACAGGCTGTACCTTCAGCATCAGCTTCAGCTGTCTCCTCTTCCACCTTCAAAATGAAAAAAAAAAAAAAAGCCATTTTAAGGAGAAAAAGCCCATTCTGTCAGCAAAAGAGAAGATTTTGCAGCTTGACTGGATGTCCCATATCCCTCCTACCGCCAGATTCTCAGCTTGTTGTTCAGTGCCCACCCTGCAGGGTGAAAGGAGCCTTCCCTCCAGCCACAGTTACTTCTGCTGTCCCACTTCAGGGATGGGGACATGTCCTGTGCCCAGCCCAGCCTGCTGTCCCTCCTGGAGAAGCTCTGAGCCCCAGCACTTGCAGGGCAGCAAGAGCTCATTGCAGGGAGTCCAAGCAGGGAGCGGTGCCGTACCTGCACAAGGGCACCTTCCAGATTACTTATCTCAACTTCCTCCAGCTGCTCAACCCCGAGGGCCTCCTGGGCAAGGCAGGCTTCATCCACACCCTCATCAGCAGGGAGACAAGGAGGCTGCAGCAGGGGTCTGGAAGGGAGAGAAAAAATACTGCCTGGGAGACCAGGTGAGAGGTGCATAAATAAATCAGGGCATTGCATGGATATAACAAAAAACTGCAGAGGCGGAAAGATCCAGGCAAAATGTTTCTCCTCCTGTGCATAATTTCTCATATCATTAAAGTGGGC
Source organism: Chloebia gouldiae (assembly GCA_003676055.1). Classification (NCBI taxonomy): domain Eukaryota; kingdom Metazoa; phylum Chordata; class Aves; order Passeriformes; family Passeridae; genus Chloebia; species Chloebia gouldiae. Next base: position 3,960,551 of record QUSF01000023.1, on the reverse strand, counting down.
CAAATAAAAAGCTAAAATCAAATTTCCAGGCAAGGCTTTCCCACAAGCACTATTCCATTCCCATGTTTGCCTGTGCAAGAAACCACCAGGACACATAATTCTCATTTTCCTTCCTGAGCAAGCACAGGCCTCAGCTCCAGCATTCTGACAAAGGGGCTCCCAAGACTGATTTTATTACTTTAATATAACTTCATAACTGAAATAAAAACACCTCAGATGTTGCTCTGTGCATTTACCTCTTGATTTGTTCTTTCCTATCAAGAAATGCAAAGCGGGGATTTGGGATAAGGAGAAGAATTTTAAGGGAGCTAAATACTCTCTTGTTTTGTTATATTTAATAATTCCCCCCTTAATATTTAAAATTATGCTCTCTTCAAATGTGATCACAAATCTTTCCATCCTAAACTAGAAAACCTGTTGGTCTCTCTCTCTTTTCCCAATAAACAAACACATTGAAGGATGGGGTAGCATCTCATTCACCCCACAACTGAAGCTCAAGTTTCTATAGTGAAGCTCCAGGACCAGATTTTGATGAAATACAAACATATGGGTTTGACACTGAGTAATCATATGTTTTCAGCTTCTTTCTAAAAATCTAGCTACTTTAGAGGAATTAACACAGAATAATATTGTAGTACTAGGTAATAAATCCCTAAATGTTTATCTCATATGAAATCAGAGCAAACTACTAATCTTGAGCAGAAAGATGTCTCCCAACACCATCTAGACCAAAGTCACCACCTTTCACAAGAACTCGGCTATTTTCTACAACAGGAAAAAATGTAAAATTGCACCTACTTGTATGAAGCAGCATTTGCAGACACAACACATAATCCTGTCTTTACATTCAGCTCTGTAACACTCAGAATAATCGCGAGTGCCCTGAATGAATGGATATGGTTGAAATAGCAGGGCCCATCTCCCGGAGCTGGGTGCTCCCACCTCCCATGAAGGCGCAAGAGGGGCCGCGGTTGCTACGGGCGGCCGCGATGGAGACGGAGCCGGTGTCACCAGGAGACGCTCCTGTCACCAGGCGCCGCGTCAGCAGCGAGCCCTGGGGTGAGCCGGTTTGCCAAAGCATCCCTCTGGCATCCATCCTTGCTCCATGCATCCCTGCCTGGCACCCCCATCCCTGCCCGGCTGGGATCTCGGCTCTGCCGTGGCTGTTTCAGCCTCTCCAGCTGCTGAACGCACTTGAAACAAAAGCTGCGATCACGCTCGATTCCAACAAAGCCCTAAAGGCAACGGGAGCCACTCACTCTGCACTCTCCTCCTGCTCCTCCTCTTTCTTATCTTCCTCTTTCCTCTTTTCCTCTTTCGTCTTCTCCTTGTCTTTTTTCCTCTCCTCTTTCTTCCTCTTGTCCTCCTTCTTCACCTCCTCCCTCCTCTCCTCTTCCTCTTTCTTCCTGTCCTCCTCCTCCTTCCTCTCCTCTTCCTCTTTTTTACTGTCCTTCTCCTCGTCTACCTTCCTCTCCTCTTCCTCCTTTTCCCTGTTCTCCTCCTCTGTCTTTATATCCTCTTCCTTTTTCCGCCTCTCTTCTTCCTCCTCTTTCCTGTCCTCCTCGTCTTGCTTCATCTCCTCTTCCTCTTTTATCCTTTCCTCCTCCTCCTCTTTCTTCCTTTCCTCTTCCTCTTTCTTTCTCTCTTCCTCCTCCTCCTCGGCAGTGTTTGTGGAGCCCAAACACAGTCTGGAAAGGAGAAACTCATGAGTTAGAACCCCCGAGGTGTGTTAGAGGCTCACATGAGGGGCTCTGTGTGTCCCAAGCTCTGCTGAGCCAGTGTGGCCCAGGGCACACCTTGTGCTGAGCAAAGCTGAGCACTGCCAGTGTGGGAGGGGGGAACTGCTGTGCTCACCTGGCTGTGCTGGGCTCAGGGAGCATTTTGGGGTGCTCAGAAACCCTCTGTGAGCATGCATGGACCCCTCTCATCCCCTTGCTGTGACACCGCTCACTCCTGGCTCTGAACACACTGCCCAGCCCTTGGGAAGACCCCAGCAGGGGCTTCTTTTGGCAGAAGCAAGGGTGAATTATACAGAGACAACTTCCATTTCTGACTGTCATTCCAGCTGCATGCACAACTGCTGGGAACAAGGTCTGAGGCCTCTTGCCTTGGGGCTAAATTCAGCTCCCAGGAGCCTAAGCAGGGCCTCCCTCACCCGTCCTTTGCAGGGCACTGTGAGCATGGCTCCCATGGCTCTGCCACTGCCTGCCCTAACCAGTACTGGGACACCAGAAGAAAAAGACATTTCATCAAGCACCTTTTGGATCCTACTAGGGGATGCCCCTGTTTTTGGAAACAGGCACCTTGGCCGCCAGCTCCAGCAGCAGCAGTTGCAAGGATGGATGGCCAGGGACAGGCTTGTCCCCTCCCATGGCCACCACACTGGTGACTGGAGAACTGTGGGAACCCAGGACATCCCTCTGGCTGCCCTGGCTGTCTCAAGACCCTGGCAGGGGGCTCAGAGACCTTGGCACAAAGTCAAAAACACCTGTGGCTTTGATTTTAGCCTGTGGAAAAAACTGCCAACTTTGTATGAGGAATTACAAGCTACAAGGATTTGAGTAGTGTGATAGTTGAATTAATACAGGGTGAAAAAGTAGAATTTTGGGCTTTTTAGAATGGGGTTCAAGGGGACAAGATGGAGGGATTTGGGTGTGTCCTGACTTTCTTCTCCTTCTTCTTGCTCCCCCTTGTCTTGCTGTGATGGTGACACTTTTCTATTGGTTTAAGGTAGACACACACTATCCAACATAAAGGATAAATATTGGCACGTTATTGTAAACATAGTACAGGTAGTTTTTGGTATAAAATGTAAACACCACCCTAGAGTGCAGACAGAATGCCATGGCCAACCTGCTAGACAGAGCTCAGCAGGTCAGAGAAAAAAATGTTATAGATAAGAGAAAATAAACAACCTTGAGAAGCCGACCCCGCACATTCAGACTCCTTCCTTTGGGAAACGAGGACTTTTACATTCTTGAGGTCACCTCTACACCCAGACCCTGAGAGAGAGCACACAGACCTGCCCATCAACAGCATCTGCCTTCCCCTACCTGGTTTCTTCTTCCTGAGGTTCCTCCTGTATGGTGGGAAGGGAATGAGCATCTGCCTGCAGCTCAGCCTTGTGAGCCCAGGCCGTCATCGCTTCATTAATCTGGCTCTCATTGATCTCTTTCAGGATGAGATGGGTTTCCTCCTGTTCTCCAGGGGCTGCATGAACTGAAACAGGAATGGGGAAATATCAAAATAGTGCGACCCCCCTGTGCAGGGAATAATGCACTCTGATTTCACGTTGCAGAAGGCTGAATGAATTGCTTTTATTAAGTTAAATTATATTACATTAATACTATACTAGAACTATATCATACTAAAAAGATACCCAAGAAAAACCCATTACTGTCTCCAGACTGTCATGACACAGCTCTGACCCAGCTGGCCAATCCATCCCAACAACCTTCACCGGTGTCCAATTAACAAATCACTCCTTGGTGAACAATCTCCACAACACCTTCCACAGGTGCCAAACAACAGGAGCAGCCAATACAGATAAGAATTTTCTTCTTTCTCTGAGCTTTCTCACTGCGTCTCACAACTTCCCAGGAAAAATCCTGGGAGAGAATCATGTCTCTCTCTGTTCAGAGAATGTGAATACCACAGGGAAAGGGAGGTGATGAAGTGACAGTAGCACCTTCTCCAGAGGCCAGGGGTCGGGCCAGGGCAGGTCCCAGGTTTGCTGTGCTCCAAGGGGCAGTGCTGAAGCAGCACTCAGCCTGCACAGAGCTGGGCAGCCCTGCTGCCCCTCAGCTGTGCTGCCCAGGTGCCAGAAGGAAGAAGAAAATTCACCATTTTCTGCCAATCACAGCCAAAACCCCATGAAGGCCTTGAGCAACCTGGTCTAGTGGAAAATGTCCCTGCCCATAATAGGGAAGTTGGAACTGGTTTAGCTTTAAGGGCCCTGCCAACCCAAACCATGCTGTGATTCTATGAAAGCTATAATCCTCTGCACACAGATGAGTGCTGGCTTCCCAGCACATGTAGCCTCCTCCACCAGCAGTGACCTGGCCCATCTCCAGGCCATGTTTTGTCCCTCTTTGCAATCTGCAAGAGCCCAAAGCCTTTCCCCTTGTGACCCCACAGTGAATTTCTGTCCTAGCAAAGCCCAAGGGCCCTGGATCTGCAAGACCCAACCCAGAGCCCACATCACAGCACTCGAGCACCACGTCCTGTCCACTCTGAGCACTCTCCCAGGCAAGGAACATCCCACAGCACTTCCCAGCATCACTGGGGCAAAACCCACAGCAGGTTACTGGGGCTGTAGGCCAGCTGCAGAGTGAGGAGTCTGACCCATGAGGAGCCCTCTCCATGTCCCAGGGGTACCCATCCTACCACATCAGGCTCACACCAGAGAAACAGGAGCAGGAAGCACATCCGCTTACTGTAAAACCAGTTTATTTTGAGGTCTGCCTGACAGCAAAACTTAATGTCCACAGCAAAGCTAATAGGAAACGTGCAAACTGAACTACAGAAAGGCAGGAAACCCATGCAGTGTCATATCTGTGGCTTATTTACCCACCCCATGGTGACCACACTGCTTCTAGCCCATTCCCTCTGGATCTCCATTAATTATAACATGGGACAGCAATCAGGGCTTTTAAAGCACACCATGGCTTTTGGATACATTATATGAAAATGTTGTAAATACTAAAACTGTGTCCTGGTACAAGCAAGATTGATTATAAACACAGGGGATGGATCTCAGGGCAGTCTCTTGGCTCACAACTCATTGTTACAGTTGCCTGGATGGTCCCAAAGAGTGAGAGAGATCTTAACCTGGCCTGTCAATCCATCCGGGGGCTTATTCAAAATATGGAAAAAGGCTTTTTACCAAGGTTTGTAAGGACAAGGGGCAACAGTTTTAAACTAAAAAAGGGGACATTCATATTGGACATAAGGAAGGAATAGTGTACTATGGTTGCCCCATCCCTGGAAGTGTTCAAGGACAGGTTGGATGGGGCCTGGAGCAACCTTGTCTAATGGACAATGTCCCTGCCCAGGACAGGGAAGTTGGGCTAGATCATCTTCAAAGGTCGCTCACAACCCAAACCAGCCTGCAGCTCCAAGGTTGGTGTCTAAAACCTGGGGTGTAGGGGCTCCCCTGAGCCCAGTGTGCCTGCACTGGCCATGCCTGCCTGCAACCTCTGGGCTGGAGACAGCCCCTGGAATCCCCTCCCTGCTGGGACATTCCTGCTGCTGTGTCACCCTGTTCTTTTGAGAGTTTTAAAGTTCTTCTAAAAGTTCCTATGCCTTCTGATATTTACATATTTCAATTGAGTTTTCTCATGCATGTTCATGTAAATAATGACTGTTTTGCATTCTTCTTTGTGGGTGGAGAGAATTGATGGACTGTTGGTTTGACCAGTGTGGTTGGAGAGGTGGCAATTTCATCCTCCAATCCACTGTCACTTTTACTGTTGTATATATAGTGGAATCAGAAAATAAAGTTTGCTTTTTTAGGTTCTTTTTCTTTCCTTTTATATCTAACCTGCTTCTGTGAATGATTTTGTGTCACAGTGTGACACTGTGCAGTCAGTGCTGCATTCATGGAGTTGTGAGTGTCCTTGGAGGGAGCAGCCATAGTTGGAGGTAAGGGGAGTTTGGGGTAAGTTCTCTTAGAAGAAGAGCCTGGGCAAATCTGTTTAACCATTAACTCCAACCTATTCACCTAGAGATTAACCTCACCCACCTGATTTGCTGCTGCAAATCAGAGTCCTTTCCACTTGCTGGGAGGAAACACTCAGTTATGGAAGAAAAGCAACAAGGAGCTTACAAGAGCTTCAGGAGGTTTGTAACATTACACCTCAGAGGCAGAATTTGACTCAAAGAGGCCTGGAGATTTCAGCTGGGGGTCTCAGGGTGAATATTCAGATGTTGTGGGGGCAGTGAGAGGGCCAGGAGTGCTGGGAGACTGCAGCAAAAAGCTTTCTGCCAATGGAGGTGTCCCGAGTGATGCTTTTCTACTATCCTGTAAATTATAGCTCCCATCTCATAGACACCATCCTGCAAAACCAGTAGCTCCAATTCCCAGAGCAAAGAGGGAGCCAAGTGGGACAGCCCTGAGTCCCTGTGCCAGCCTTGGGTCCCCACTGCCCCAGCTGGGATGGAGCTAGACACCATTTGCAGATTCCCCTTTGCTTTGCCTCCCCAGCTGTGCTTTCTCCTCAGGTTGGTCTCATTTGGATATGGGAAGGGCTGGTTTGCCACGGTCTTCATTTTCCATTTGTTTCAGAGGCACTAAGCCCCTTTGCCCCCTGAAACAAAAGGAGAAGGAAAACATTAATGAGCGTGCTGGCAGTTTGGTGCCAGGGCAGATCTCTTGCTTGACCCAATCATTCCCTTCCTTGGGCAGGTTAAATGATCTGGAGATGCCTCAAGGCACCAAAGCCAGCTGGGCACAGAGGCTGTGCTCACCCAGCACATGCAGCAGCATCCCTGGCTTGGCTCTTTCTGAGGTCCATGGCAGCACACAGGCCTCCAGTTTGTACAAACACATGGAGAAATGCCTTCCCCCAGGATTTTCCTCTCTGAGGTTCTGCCAAGGGGATGTTGGCCTGTGGGAGCAACTTCCCAGCATATCCCTGGGGGTTTGCATTTTCCATGTGCCTCAACTGTCCCTGCTTCCATCAGTAGCCCCCATAGCCCAACCAGCCACTCCTTTCAAGGGACAGCACTTGCACAGGGCTGTGTAACCCTGCCCAGACCATCCACAGAGGCAGCCGTGGCTCTGCATTTTGTCCAGCATCCCCCAAAGTGGCTGCAGTGGGGAGCCAAGCCCCCCTGCCTGCAGAGCTGGTGCTTGGCCCCCTCCATGGGCACACAGCAGTGCAAACCCTGCAGGTTTACCCACAGCCATGCAGATTCCATTCTAAGACATATAATCCCAGCATTTTGTTTTCCTGGGTATCTTCCTACACATCTCACAGCAGGCAAACATCAAAGGAGATAAAGTAAGCAGCAGGTTTGAATTCCCTTGTAATTCTTTGATCAAATCCCTCCAGCTCCAGCACAGCTCAGACCTTGATATCAGCACTAACCTCAAAACCCAGGGCCTGAGGATGTGGGATGCTGCACTTGGACACTCCCTCAGCCTGAGTTTTACCAAGCCCACGCCACAGCTCAGCAACAGCTCCCTCTTCTCAAGTGTCAGCAGCCTCCCATGGCTTCCCTGGGGGATTCCAGGGGCTCCTGAGCTGGCACCCAGGACAGACCAGGGGATAAAAGATGCCAGTGACCCCTCTTCCCAGTAACCCAAGCCAATAACAAGCTTGGCAGTCAAACCATCATGAAGAAATGGAGCCATCACTTACTTTGTTCCACAGGACTCGAGGTTGCTGTGGCCACTCCCTGTCAAGAGGAGAAGGGAACCATGAGACACTGCTCATTTTCAGTCACCCTTAATTCTTACCCTCAATGCCCCTTTTACCCTAAATACCCCATTTTTGTGGCAAGCTGGATGCCTTGGCCAGGGGCATGACCATCCCCACACTCAATGGTACAGAGCAGGAGCACAACAGTGAGTTTGCCTGGGGGCTAGGGAAGAAAAGGAGAGCTATGTAATGCTCCTGCTGCTTCTCCTTAGAGCTGGGACCACACCTGCATGAGATGCCAGAGCCTGGACACCAGCCAGTGCTGCACAGAAAGGCAAGGAAACAGTAAAGAAAGCACATGCTATGGGATTTCCTGCTGCTTAGAAGCCAAAGACTGGCTTTCATCAGCTAAGCAGATCACGGGGACTTGTTCTCTTGACAGAACTTGGTGACAGCCCAAACCACAGCAGGTCCCAGCACTGATCTAGTGGCATTTGCAGGGCAGGGGACACCCTGCTCGTCAGGGATGTGGTGTTCCCGTGCTCTTTCCCTATCCATCAGACAGCCTACCTGTGTGTCCTGCTTCTCCCTGGTGACCGGCTGTGGCATCACCTTCTCCAGCCCCTGGACAAACCAGCTGAACATCCTGGAGACAAGAACCCCTGTTAGAACCGGCAGCCAGAGGCTTATCTCCGGCATCAGCCGTCCCTCTGGCCAGCAGAGCTGGGCAGAAGGTGCCACCGCGGTTACCTGCGGCCGTCCGCAGCCGCGGCCCCCGGGCCCGGCTGGCCCCGCGCTGCCGCCGCCTCCTCCGCCGCCGGGGCGCTCCGTGCGCCGGCAGCGCTGGGGTGCGACTTCGCCTGGGCTTTAGTCCCTTCTGTGCCTGCTCAGGTTCATTCGAAAGAAGGAGGATTGGCAATGGAGCTGTCATAAATAGTTGGGAAGTGGAGCAAGCCAGGAAGGGTCACCTCCCGCAGAGGGAGAGGCTCTGGGGGCTTCCCTGGCAGCCGGCCCGGGGAGGACATGGGGGGCAGAAGGTGTGCAGGGCTCTTCCCTGCCCGGGGAGGACATGGGGGGCAGGAGCTGAGTAGGGGCTGTGCCGTGACGCCGGGACCTGTGTCCCCACCCCTGGGAGCCGTGTCCCCTCCCTTCCCGGCACCGAGGGAATCGGGACGGGGGCAGCCCAGCCCAGCCCAGATCGCTCACCTTCCACCGCGCCTTCGCTCCTCTCCTTCGGCTCTGTCTGCAGAGGGACAGAGGGACAGAGGCAAAGCACTGCCTGCGGCCTCAGGCCACCCCAGGTGGACATGTCCCCACCGCAAGAGGACCCACGCTCCCAGCCCCACACACCACCCGCTCTGCTTTCAGCCCCACTGCCGTGTCGACAACCAGTTAACCCAGACACCAGGGCCGCTGACACCAACCCGTCAGTCCCAAGTGAAGGGCCCTCCCTGCATCAGGGTTAAGGAACACCGGGACAGCACCCAGAGGTCTCTTTTTGCTCCGCTGGATTTCCTTGGCTTTTCCCCCTCAAGGTTCCAGCTGGGCTGTGCAGGGGGATGAAGGCAGGGAGCTCCCCCACTCTCATCTCTGCCCGGTAATCCCCTCTCTTCCCAAGCTAGGCAGCGCTCACCTCCAGCTTTTTCATCCCCTCTGGCTGCGGCAAAATCCTCTCGAAGCCCTGTGACAGCCAGCTGAGCACCCGTTTTCCTGCCCTGCGGGGAGAGCGCCGCGCTCGGGGAGCTCATCCTGCGCCCTCCTGCCCTCCCGCATCCCCCCAAGCCTCGCTGGGCACCCACCACTCCTCCGGGGCGGTCTCCGGCTCGCCCTCGGAGACATCCTCCTCGGCATCGAAGGGAGTTATCTCTGCAAGGAGAGCGCTGCTGTGGGCGTGGGGAATCTGCACTGCTGGCAGCTTCAGGTGCCCCCATCAGCCAGCGCAAGGGGACAATAGTGCCGGCGCCACCAGCCGGGGAGGTGGCAGGTGGGAGTCCCGGGATGCTGCAAACTACAAACTCCCGGCTCTCCTTACCCAGATGATCGTCGTCCTCATCCCCAAGGACCTGGACCTCTGTCTGAAAAGGCAAACATATTGTCTGAAAACCTGACAGCCCAAGAGAAGGATCACCCCACTAAGTGGGGAGGGAAACCTGCCCTTTCCCCAGGGATGGATGAAAGTCAAAACCCATGCAGGGCTGGTTTAGTGCTCCCACTTAGCACTGGGAGAGTGATAAGAGGAAAAAAGAAGAAAAGGTAAAAAGAGGTAGAAGCTCAAATACACCAAAGCATTTCCCAGATGTGTCTCCTACCTCATCAGCAATGTCAACACTTGTCTCGAAGCTCTTCCCGAGTGCCTGCAGCCCTGGGGCTGGGGCTGGCTGGGGAATCACCTTCTCCAGCCCATGGGAGAGCCAGGAGAGCACACTGCTCCCCACACTGCCAGGGAAAATGTCAGTCAAACTGGGGACACCATCCAAGGCATCCAGCCCCCAACAAAAAGCAAAATCCCAAGCAAATTGTGCTGGACAGAGAGTGCAGGAGCCATACCTGTCAAACACAGAACTTGAGTCCTCAGAAACCACAAAGGTCACTTTCTTTTCCGTTTCTTCAATAGCAGCAGGGGAAAATAAGGCAAGCTCTTATCACCACTCTGGCAGCCCCCAGGAGGCCAGGCAGGAGTGGAACAGGCGGGTAAAGGAACATTGATGTGCAGCCTGAGCCAGCGTGGGGCTTACCCTCAGTGCGTGCCCGCTCAGCAGCATCTGTGGGGCCACCGGCCTTTCCTGTTGGTGCCTTCAGGGCAAAAGGCAGGAGGTGTCAGAGAATGAGGCACAGGGGACACTGTCCCTGTTCAAAGGTGGCTGCAAATCCCAGGGACACCCCATCCTCCTGCTGCTTCCCAGCAGCTCAAAGTAGGAATGCATCCCGGCCCCCCTCCCTCCTGGGGATGCTGCAGTGCTGGGGATGGCTGCAGAGGCACCAGGCACCTCTCATCGTGCTCATGGTGTCCCCATCACCCCCCAAGCTGGCTCCCTGCTCACCTTAGCTGGCTGCAGCTCCTGCACAGGGGTCTCCTCTGTCACATGGGGCACTGGGGGCTGGGGGACCACCCGGTCAATCCAGCCCATCATCCCGCTGGCTGCGGGCAGGGCCGAGGGGTCTCCAGCTGGCACGAGCCCAGCAGCAGGGCTGCACACTGCCCAGGCAGTACCAGCTGCACCAGCTGCTCACTGAGCTGTCTCCTGAGCAGCTCCTTGGTGTCCTTCCGTCTCCACGTCCTGCTTGGGAAACACGGCACTGCAGCACAGGCAGGGCACACCCAGCTCAACCCCTCATCCCTCACTGCATTGTGAGCAAACTAAATGCTCTATTTTATTCACACCATCTCAGTTAAACTTGCTTTTCCTGAAGGTAGCTTCCTCCTTTTCCTGAAGGTAGCTAGATGTTTCATTTTCACACCTGTCCTGATTAGGAAGCCATTGCAGACAGATCACAGAAACTGTGATGCTCTGCTCAGGTTCCTCTACTCTCCCCATCATTTTTCATTTGAGGGAAGCTGAACAGTAATTTGAACAGAATTTTTTTGTGAGGAAGTTCATGTCCCAACACACACATCCCCTCTTTATGCTCCCACAAAACAACTCTGCTCCACCACCTTTCAGCCACACCCCAGGGACACGGTGGCTGCTGGGGCAGGTACCTGCTGGGGGCTCTGGCAAGTGCAGCAAAGGCATCCAGCAGTGGCTGCTGTGGCATTGATAGGGTAGGTAAAAGTAAGATGTTGCAGAGCAAGGATTCAGCTGTCCAAACCCTGGCTGCTTGGTCTTTTTGGGTCCCTTCCCCCCCTTTGTGAAGCAGCTCCAGGCTGGGATACAGCACCAGTGAGCCAAGTGATGCTGCACATTCCCCTTCTTAGGGGAACAAGAGCTGGGGGCTCTCATCCAGCTCAAACTGGGGGCTGCACTTGCTGTTGCCCCTATGAAGGGCTGCGCTCTGCTCAAAATGCCCCTCTAAAGATACCCCACTCTGCCCCAAAGAAGGCTCAGGAGCACCTCAGACAGCCCTCAGGCAATACCTGTGAAGGGCAAAAGAAAGCAGATCCCTGAGCTCCTTCCAGCCCAGCCAGGAGACTGCACAGGAGTTTCAATCCCAGTTACATGATCCCAGTCCCACATGCAGCAGGTAGAGGCTGGAAGCTGCTCAGCACTGAGCTCTTTGAATTAACCCCTCATGCAGCTTTCAGGCATGCAGGACATCTTCAGTTCCCTTGAGATGGCTCACTGGGGGCTCTCCAAAGCCTGGCTCCTTAAATCTAGGCTGGGGTTTGCAGGAAGGGTGATGGGTGTGCTCAGCCCTGTGCTTGCCTGCACCATGCACTCTCCCAGAGACCTCCACACCCCACAGCTGGACACGGTGGCTGTAAAACACCTCCTGAGGCCTGACAGCCAGAAACCAATTAAATTACCTGGTATCTCACTGGGTACAAGGGATTAAGGAGCTGCGAATGCCCTGGGAACGGCAAGGAAAAGCTGCCCGTGCTGTGCAGCATTTCCATCCATGCTTTGGCACTCTCACAGGTCCCACAGAAGCCCAGGGTCCACGTACACAACTGGGCCCAAACAATCCTGGAGAAAACCCCCTGAGGCTGCAGAAAGCCCCCCTTGTCAGCCAAGGGCTCCTCCCTCAACGTGAGCTTGTGCAGCTGGAAAAGCCTGGACCATATCCCCTGTCCTTGGTCTGGGCAAGAAAGTGGAGGGCAGAGGCTGCTCCTCGGCCAGGTCTGAACAAGAAATGAGCAGAAACATTTGTGGGTTCCCACAAAACTAGCTGCTGAAAGAAATAGGAATAAGTAGCCAGGATTTGCCTTCAATGACATGAAGGAGTTGGCAGCCTTATGCATCCTGCTGCATTGCAGGCACCCAGCAGTGCCACCACCTGTTGTGGCAGCTCCTTTTGCCAGCCAGCAAAGGGCCTTAGCCTCATGTCTAAGAGCAAGAAGGACACAGACCCCGGCCTCATTTGGAGCAGGGAGCCCCGTGGCCTTTCCTTCCCCCCAGCAGCTGATCAAAGCTCCACATTACCCAGCCCTCGCAGCATCTCTCCTGATGGACTGCACAGCTCATCCTCCGGCTCTTTCGGATCACCAAACCCCCCTGTGATGTGAGAGGTGGCCCTGCAGAGATCCCAGCCACATCCCTCGCCTCCCTCGCTGCCACTTACCCCTGCAGCCCAGCACTGCCTCCCTGGGAAGCCACCCCTGGCATGTGTGGGTCCCTTGGCCACTGCAGCTCGCCACTGACCCCTCCACCCCACCTCAATCGGCTCAGGGCTCTCTGAGGATTAGCCCTGTGCTGCCTGCAAATGGGATTACTGGCACCCAGCTGTCCTGAGTGCCTTGGCTTCCAGCAGCCAGCCCGGTTTAGGTGCAGAGTGCTGCAAAATAAACCCCAAAATCAAACAGGTTTGAGCATGCTCGAAATCCCTGGAGCCACCAGAGCTACCCCAGGCACTCACCGGCAGTGCTGTGGGGAATGCAGTCGTCTCACCCGTGTGCAGGTGGGCGCAGGGATGTGCAGAGGAGCAGCAGTGGAGCTGCTGAAACCCCGTGGGGTGACACGAGGTGATGTGCCAAGGGTGCTCCACCCACAGCTCTGTCCCAGCCCCAGAGCAACGACAGCAAATCTGTGTTGGGTTGGTCTAAGCCTCCTCTTGCTGAGCTGCCAATTGCTGCTTGATCCGTTTACCTCCAGCCCTGCACGACTGCCAGTCTTTCCCACTGCCCCTAATCTTGGTCACAGTGACACCCTGGAATCCAGGTACCAGCACGGCTTCTCTGCCCCATGTCCAGCTGCTTCTGCATGCCAGAGCTCCCCGGAGCAGCGCTGGAGCTCCCTCATCTGCTTCCTCCTTCCCTGGCTCCAGCCTGGTGGGCAACAAGTACCCATCGTGCCTGGCCCTGGCACCTCTGCCGTGGGCTCCTCTCTTGTTATCACAGGATGGGGGACGCAAGGCAAACCCTCAGAAGAAGCCTGAACAGTTGAATGTGGGGCTGGGATCCCAGAGCACAACATGCCCCCTGAACAGTTGCTCCTTTCTGGCAGGAAGAGACTCCTGTCTGCTCCTGGAGCTCCCAGGGAGGAATTTTGCCCTGGGGAGGATCATTCCAGTTCTAGCAGGGGCAAACCCACTCAGCATACTCTGCTTGTGTTTGCTTTCCTGCTCGTACCCTGCATCTTCTGGTTACCAGGAAGATGAACCATCAATTCTACTTCAAAAAAGTTCAGGGGAAATAAAGAAAACATGAAAAAACAACAAAACAAAACAAGAAAAAAAAACCAAAACAAAAAAAAACCCAAACAAGCAGAGCCAGACAGAGCACAAAGACAGATGAGGAGGCATGCTTGGCACATGGCCTCCACTCCAGAAACCTTACACACCCACAGGAAGGTATAAATAACTATAAATTTATTAGTAAAGCAAAACAATTTGACACTCACACAGAAGAGCGGGATGTGTTATTACAATATATATACACACATACATGGAGTATCATCTTAGAAACACATGGAGAGCAGTGTTAAAGGCACTGCAAGCCACACAAACCTCAGCAACCTTGGCTTCAACTTCCAACAGCCCCAGGAACTCTACTGGAGTCATGACCATAGGTTGGGAGGCACCCAAGAATCTCACTGACCATGAAGTCCCTCAGATCCACGGCTTGGAGGCACTCAAAAACAGGCCCACAGTCCAGCTCCCACCTGTGGTCCTGCTCTCCCCACTGAGCATCCCAGGCACGCTGTGAGAGCAGCATCTTCACATGCAGAAAGTGCCAGAGGCAGCTGCCAGGAGATGCTGCGGAGGAAGCCGGGCAGCTGGGGAGAAGCTGGGTGCTCACCTGGGCCCAGGGGAGCTGCCAGCCCCAAACATCACTGGCCTGCCCTTAGTGAATCTCAGCATTTCACCTGCATGCACAGGAACCTTCCCACAGGTGAGCTCAGCACCCAGTGGAGAAAGAGTCAAACTCTGAAGTATAACAAGAGGGTTTTGCCTATTTTTTAATGGTCAGGCTTCAGCTGCAGCCTGGACTGATGGTAAATACCCAAGGGGAGTGCAGAAAGTGTTCTCCTCCCTCCTCCCTGCAAGGGCAGGCTTGAGTGCCCAGAGATGGTCCCAAAACTGTCAGAGGATGCTTTCCCCTTTGTCCCCCAGTCCAGCACATGGGCCCCAAGACCAGAGCATGAACATCTTCCCACCCAGACTGCAGAGATGGCATCTGCTCACCAGAGAGCTGGCATGGCCACCTGAGCATCCCCTGCTCCCAGGGGTGTCCATGCCACAGCTACCTCAGCTCAGCTGCCTGCCTGATGCACACAGCTGCTCCACAGCAACCCCAGGAGAACCAAGGGCACTGTCTGAGCCCACCCCAGGGCCATGACATGTCCCCATGTCCCCAGGAATGTCTCACAGTCCTTCACTGACTTAATCCCCAGCCTTGGAGATGGACATGGCAGCTCCCACCCCAGTCCCCATTTCCTACAGCTCTGTTCTGGCTCTTGGTCCTGGCTTGGATTCACTTGTCAGAGCATGGGCAGGATCCCATGCCAAGCTGCCAGGTCACAGGCATTGCCCATGCCCAGTGAAATGGATGGCCTGCTGTGGGGAAGGACCAGATGCACCCACTGGATTCCAGCAAGACTCAGATCCTAAACACCTGATCTCACCATCACTGGTTTGGTATCACCAGGACCCAGCCTCAGCCTGGAAAGGAATTTGGGGCTGGGGAGAACAGAGGGAGGTGGAAACGAAAGAAGAGACTTCACAGTCAGTATGAAAGAAGGAATGAAAAACAAACCACTGCTTACAAATAAAGAACTGAACGAAGAGAAAAGAAGCTGAGAATGTCTTTTAAAAGTATAACTTGTGGAAGGGGCTGAGACAGCTAAAGGCATCCTGTAGGTAGGGTTAGGGAAAGTGAAGATCAGTAAAAGCCCAGGTTTACAGACTACCTTTTCCTGGACCCAGGAAGCGAGAGGAACAGCAGCCCTGGAAAGCAGGACTTACGTCCTGGAGAACACCCACACAACCTCTGCCCAACCTAACCCTCCTCTCCACCTACTCAGCAGCATCCTATGCTCAGACTGCCTGCCAAGGTGAACCACCCAGCCCCTCAGCATCCTCAGGTGGGCTGCCAACCAGTCTTGAACTGACTCAAGCACTTGCCACGTGGCTGATGCCACACCAGCTCCAGCACAGCAACTCTCTGAGGTGCTGCAGGGCAGTGAGGAATGCAAGAGGCCAAGCAGAGGCAGGAGCTTGAAAGTTGCTTGAAATAAACACCAGAGGTGAAGTGCAACAGGTACAGAGTAGAGACATGGTTTACTCCCCAAAGGGCTTTGGCCCCAGCTGCTCTTTGGTTTGAAAAGGAAACACCAGCAGTCAGCAGAGCCCTGCAGTGTGATGCCCCAGGGACATCAGCTCCCAGGCCAGCCTGTGCCTCCCCACACAGCAGCACAGTGCCCCTGACACTCATGTGCCTCCTGCTACTTCCACCACCTCCCACCTCACTGGAAACAACACGACCTGAAGGCACAGCAATAGAGGTGGACCTGCTTCCCCTACCCCTGTAGGCAACACTGCTGCTTCCAACTAGAAAATGCTCCTATAAAAATAAACCCAAAGCTCTCTGTGGGCCCTCAGTGCCCACCCCACACAGGTCCTCCACCTGCAAGCTCCAGCTGCATGTTCTCCATGGGCTTCAGCTGGATTTGGGCTGTTGAAGGGCAGCAAATGAGACAAGAGACTGAGTCACCACAGCCAGTCCTAATAATGATGTTCTCATCCTGCACCATGATGTTTTTGAGCCTGGAGGCACCTATTCTGATGACCTGGACCTGGGCTCATCCCTGCCAAGCTCCCCACAGCATCCCCTCCCTCCCTCCCTGGCATGGGGTCCCATGCACACAGCCCTGATGAGCCTCTCTGCCCAGGGCACTGCTCAGCCATTGCCACATCCTAGGCAGAGCCAGAGCTCCTCACTGGGATATCCAGGACTTTCCCAGCCCCTCAGGAGAAGAGAAACACCCCCCCAACAGTCCCTATGTCCAGCTGTACCAAGGGGACAGGATCTAGCAGCTCCTGCACAGTGTGGGGCTGTGTCTGGGGCTCACCAGCATCCTCCTCTGCTCCAAGTGCCAGGCAGTCACCCAGGCAGCTCCCCTGGGCTCCTGGGGAGGGAAGAGAGCAGGGCACAGCCAGCTGGTGATTTCTCCAAACTCTCCTCTAGCCAACAGCTGCCCCAGAAAGAAACAACAAAGCCACAACAGCCCATGGAGGCTGCAGCTGACTCTATCTCACAACCTCCTCCTGGCAAAGATGAGTTTTTCTGCAAGCTCTGAGCCCTGGGCACTGATCCTGGCTGCCAGTGCTGTGCCCAAGTGCTCAGGGTGACCACGGAGCCCCTGGCAGCTGTGCTGGGCAAGAGCAGAGGAACCATGGCCCCAGGCAGGAACAGAGCATGGGTTCAGGTGGGTGCCACAGTCCCCAGCTGGTCCCAGTCACAGCCTTCATCACCACCAAGCCCTTCTGTAAAGACAGGATTCGCCTTCCTTTGTTTGGACTCTCTTTTACTCCTACAGTAAAGCATACACTGAACTTACTACATATTAAACAGCAAAAACCAGCTACCTAGAACTAAAGAGCTCTTTAAAAATCCAAGATATCACATCTCTTTTTTTTTTAAAGATTCAGTATGACATCAAGTTAAACTATACAGTATTTTTAATGAATTTTAACAAACTGCTTTTTAAAAAAAAAGGTAAAACAAAAAAAAAGAGGAAAAAGAAACACAGATGGAAAACTTGGTAGGAAGTTCTACATCTTTGAGGCAGCACAAAGTAAGATAACCATCATGGGTCCCTCTTCCTTGGGCAGCAGAGAGCAGAGTCTGTTTTAACCACCTTAAAGTTGCACATGAAAAAGGCTCAGCCCCAAAGTCTACCCTGTCACTTCCCTGTCCCAACTCCTGAAAATGCACTCTGTTCCCCCTCACGTTGCTGGAAATGGAAAACTAAAGCCTTTCCCCACCTTTCAGACAAGTGTCTCCCAACAGAGATGCAGGCCCAGTCCAACCCTCTGCAAGGTTACTCTGTCTACACTTTTCATGGACAATGTCCTGATCACGTGTGCAGCACATACTGGCTGCTGCTCACTACAACCTCACACGAGCACCAGCCAACAGCACAGACAAGCTGAGGCTGGCAGGGACTTCTGAAGACCATCAGGTCCAAGTCCTTGCTTGCACAGGGTCAGCTCCAGCAGGTTGTCCAGGACCACCTCCTGCCAGGGACTGAACATCTCCACAGATGCATACTTAATACCTCCAAAGATGGAGGGGGAAAGCTGGGGGACAATCTAGTAGGCACATCTTCAACCTTCAAGGCATCTAACTGACATGCAATGGATCTCTTGGACATGAGAAGCCAGCAAATTCCTGCAGAGGAAAACACCTGAGGCTGCATCAACCTTGCTAGGGGAGATTTATTTTTAAGTGATGTTTACAAGAAGTGTGCAAAACCTGAAAAATACAGACGAGGTAAAGAAAGGGCAAAGGGGTAAAACAGGACTCCTGCAAGAGGGGAAAAAATAGACTTCTCCTTTACCCACTGCTAACTTTGCCCTCCCCATGGAGCTGAGCTGCAATCCAGAAAAGATTCTCCTGGCTCGCTCTGGTTCCTCCAGCAAATCAGACACCAAGCCCCTGGCACGTGCCGTGGGTTACTGCTGGCCATGGCAACACCTCTGCAGTTGTAGGTTATTGTAGTGTTCATCTCACCCCTTAGTGTTGGAGCTGTGACAGCCCACGGCCTGACCCTGCTGGAGGTACTACTGTCAGCCCAAGGGGTGCTCAAGGGGCTGGAGGCAAGGCTCAGCAGAAGGGATAAATCCCTTGGGAAGCAGCTCTTGAATGTCAGGCTTTTGGTCGGGAGCAGGGTATGAATGCTGTAACAGAATCATGGAACTGTTAGGGCTGGAAGGACCTTTGGGGATTATCTAGTCCAACCCCCTGCTAAGTTAGGGTCACCTAAAGCAGGTTACACAGAAGTATGTCCAGGTGGGTTCTGAATGTCTCCAGAGAGGGAGAATCCATGACCTCCTGCCAGGCAGACTGTCCCAGTGCTCCTTGCCATGCTTTCTGGTGGCAGCACAGTGCTTCCTACAGCTCCCTGTGCAGCTGGCAGGGACAGGGGGCAGGCAGGCTCACTCAGAACCCTTGCAGAGTGTGACAGCCAGCAACTGCAAAAGCAGCAATGCCAAAGTGCTTTTTGGAGCTGTGAAGCCCCATGGCTTTTCCCTTTCAACACTCTAGAAGGAGGGAGAGCAGGGGAGGTTGGGGCAGTCAGTCAACAGTAATGATCTGAAATGATGCCCTCAACTGAGCCTGGACCAAGTTGGGAGACCCCAGCAGCAGAAACCTGCCACCTCTATGCTGAGCAGCACACCCTAGGAGAAGGGAGGGCTGGCTCTGCCTTGCTCCTAAACCCTCTCCAGAAGGAGAGTCACACAATCGTTGCCACCAACGCTGCCAGGCAGGGCAGGGGAAAAAGGCTGCACGCAAAGAGCTGGTGCCTGCAACAGACAGCTGAGCTCCCAGGACTGCAACTGCAGGTTCAGCACAAACTACAGTCCAGGGAACACCAGGCATCTACAGGCATAGTTTCCTCTCTCCACCTCCCTCCTCTCCTTTCCACCCCTTTGAGATGTCCACATCATCTGTCGCTACTTCAATACAGGTGGCATATCTGAGGCCAAAGGAAAGTTTACCTGCCCACACACCGTACCCTCCCTTTCCCCCACACTCCCTGGAGGTTGCAAACAACCGAGGAGAGGGAAGGGAAGGCCAAGGCTCGGGAATGTCCCATGCAAGCTGAAAGCCACCGTGGGGCAGGAGGCTCACGGCAAGCAGGCAGCCACCTGGTAGGCACCCTCGGCCGTGTGCTGGACGCTGTGCTCCTGCAGCAGGCCCAAGTCCAGGAACCGTTCCCCGCACCACATGCACTTGTACTGCTGCTCCCGGGCATGCACGCTGTGGTGCTTGTTGAGGTGCTCGCGCTGCTTGAAGGCCTTCTCGCAGGAGGAGCACTTGTAGGGCTTCTCGCCCGTGTGCACGCGCCGGTGCCGCTGCAGGTCCGACGCGTACTTGAACCGCTTTTCACAGTCGGGGCACTTGAGGGGCTTCTCGCGGGCCGGGTCGCAGCGGTGCTGCACGAACTCCGAGGAGGAGAAGAAACGTCTCTCGCAGAGTGTGCACTTGAGCGGCTTCTCGGCGCAGTGCGCCAGCTGGTGCTTCTGCAGAGCCGAGGCCCGCTTGTACGACTTGTTGCACACCGCGCACTTGAAGGGCCGCTCTGCGTTCTGCACGCACTTGTGCCGCAGCAGCTCCGAGGACTGGTTGAAGCCTTTCTGGCACACGTTGCACTTGAAGAGGTTCTCTATGCCGTGCACGTGCTGGTGGTACACCAAGTGCGAGGGCTGCACGAAGCCCTTCTCGCACAGGTTGCACTTGAAGCGCTCCTCAGCCTTGTGCGTGCGGCGGTGGCGCATGAGCGCGTACTGCTGCTTGAAGCTCATCTGGCACAGGTCGCACTTGAAGGGCCGCTCCTCGCTGTGCGTGCGCTCGTGCTGCCGCAGGTCCGAGGGACGCTTGAAGGCCTTCTGGCACTCCCCGCAGCGGAAGGGCCGCTCCCCGCTGGGCGTGCAGGGGTGCTGCAGCAGCTCCGAGGACTCCTTGAAGTGCAGCTCGCAGACGTTGCACTTGAAGAGGTGCTCCCCCGAGTGCGCGTACATGTGGCGCACCAGGTGGGAGCGGTGCTTGAAGGTCTTCTCGCACACCGTGCACTTGTAGGGCCGCTCCGAGCTGTGCGTCCGTTTGTGGTGCACCAGGTGGGAGGACTGGCTGAAGCTCTTGTCACACAGGGTGCACTTGTAGGGCTTCTCACCCGTGTGGATGCGCTCGTGCCGGGACAGCTCCGAGAGGTGCTTGAAGGTTTTCTGACAGATGGAGCAGCTGTAGGGCTTCTCTGAGGGGTCGAGAGGCTGCGAATGCTCTACCTCGGGGGGCTTGTAGGTCTTCTCACAGATAGAGCACTTCATGGCGTTGCCGTTGTGGACATTGTGGTGCTGCGCCAGCGAGGTGAGGAGGGAGAAACCCATCTTGCAAACCCCGCACACAAAGGGCTTCTGCTCCACCTGGATACACTGGTGTTCAAGGAGGTCGGTGGCCTGGTGGAAGATCTTCAGGCACTGGGTACACTGGAAAGAACGGTCATGGCTTGGCAAGCACTGGTGCTCATGAGGGTTGGAGAGGTGAGCGAGGTCATGGCCACACACACCGCACTTGTGGGAGGGCTCTCCAGCCTGGATGGGGGCGTGCTGGTGGTGCTGCAGTCCGGGGTCCGGCTGGAGCAGGATGCCGTACACGGCACAGCCCAGGGGGTTGTCAGCAGTGCTGGGAGGGATGGAGTGCTCTGGGAGGGCGGATGCCCCAGCGTGGTGCTGCTGCGGTGGCGGCGGCTGCTGTGGTTGCTGCTGTTGCTGCTGCCAGCTTTCTGACATGCTTGGGAAAAAAAATGGGATTTTAGCAGTGATAGCTTCAGCTTCCCGGATGAAAGGGTTCAAGTAAAAGCAAGACCAAAAGATTCTGAGATCCTGATTCCCTGTAAATGATCCCCTCAAGTTGAGACCAGAAAATCCAGCCCACAGCCAGGATCCTGGGAAGAAAAGACGTGAAGAGACTCCAGAACCTCCTCCTTAGACCAGCACAGGTTCTTTATGGACTGATGTGGTCTGACTTTTCCTTCTTTTGGACAAAGGAATAGGAGGCAGAGGCGAGTGCCTTGAAGACGAGAGAAGGCCCTTCTCTGTGCTGGCTGTGACGTGCTCACACTTGTGAAGGGTACAGGAGGCAACTCAGGGAGCAGCTCTCTCTGCAAGAAAGAAGACAGCTCATGTCAGGTCTTAGAAGAAACGTGGGCAATTCTCTATCAACCTTCTCCCATGTCTCTCTTTGAAAACTCTCCTGCATCCCTGCAAAGCTACCAGAAAGTCAGTGTGGAACCGAAGCCCACTTGCTGCTGTGCAAAGGGCCTGGAACAAGGAGTTCTCAGCCTGGAAAGGGCTGGGCTCTGCCCAGACACAGCCAGGCACACGTTTGGGTGTTGTGCTCTCACGAGAGGCAGCACCACCGCCCAGGGCTCGCTCAGCTCAGCGTTGAGTGGGTCACTGGGTCTCCAGCAGTGCTGTGGCCCTGTCTGAGAAAATCTGTCTCTCTGCACAGGCTACGCATCAAACACCATGCAATCAAGACTTAGATTTTACACGTGTCAATGCAGATCCCAACGTGATCCCACCCCAGCTGAAACAGCTCTGTGAAACGGTTCTGCTCCTGGATATTGAGCCCATTACCCAAGGGATGTATGCAAAGCACTTCCCCCTCCATGGGCAGCACTTGTAGACTGGAAGAGCCAGAGAGCTCAGGAGAATATTTGCCCTCAGTGTTATCCTATCCTCAGTCAGAACACAGAACCCACAGGCATCACTCTGTGAAGATAAAAGAAGAGTTAAAGCAGTGGCTTAGCTGAACCTCCTACCAAACCATGTAATAAAAATACACTGAAGCCAACCAACCTATGCCAGAGCTGCAGCCTGGCATTGCTACAGAGCATCATCAGGCTTGTGCTCACTGAATAATTCCAGTCTTTTAGAAATGTCCAATAAAAGCTGACACCAATTCAGAGAAGAATAAGACCCACCAGCAAGCAGCAGACAGCTGCAGTATCAACAGACCTCAAGAGGGAAAGTGCAAGCCCTGGTGAGCAGCAGCCACCAACAGTCCTGGACCTTGAGCCCCCAGCCCCGTAAGAGCACCCCCATGTCTGTGTCAAACCACTTGCCCCCAGGGTAAGGAAATCCTTGGTCCACAAGAATACTTTTTGTGTTTAAAACTATGCAATAAAGCGCACCAGGGAATCCCACTTCCCAGCATCCACACCTCCACCAGCACTCAGTAGACTGGGTTGAGCCCCACAGCTCAGGCAGTGCGGGACCCACCTCTGACTGCGGGGACACTTCATTATTTTGTGCTCCAGCACAGTTTGGGCAGTAAAGCCCCCAAAGGCGCCATCGCAGCCCTGTTGGCACGCAGGCTGCCCTCCTTCTAGGGAGGGCTCGCAGTGACGGTACCGCACCCGAGCTCGGCGGGACACCAAACTTCAGCCCAGGCCGGGTGCCACCTTGCCCCGCACACACCGCGAACCGCGGCGGGATGAACCCACCGGCGAAGCATCCCGGCCTGACGGGGAGGGAAGACTGTGCCCCTCGCAGGGCAGAGCGATACCAACCTTGGCTTACCGAGGGCTCAGCGCGGGGACCCGCGTCGGCGCCAGCTCCAGCCTAACTCATCCCTCCGTGGGAGGTGGGAAGCGACAACCATTTAGGGAGCGCGGTCGGGAGCGCAGAGGTACTTTCAAACTGGCGAGGCGGCCTGCTCGGCATGGCCCGGCTGCTGCCGCCGGGCCCGGGCCGCCTCAGGGCCGCGGGGCGCGGGGGCGGCGGCGGAGCTCGCAGGCCACCGGCAGCCGCCGCCGCCGCAGCCCGCGGC
>QUSF01000023.1:3900001-3917532 GCA_003676055.1 Chloebia gouldiae | reverse complement strand
CAGGAGGGGGCGGCGCCCCCTGGCGGGCGGGCGGGCGCCTCCCGCCGCTCGTGGTGCTGCTGGTGCTGCTGGCGGCGGCGGCGGGCGAGGAGATCAACGCCGAGGTGAGCCACGGGCCCGGGTCGCACCCGCGGCCGCCGCACCGGCACCTGCGGGTGCAGGAGCAGGTGCAGGCGGGGAACGGCGGGAGTGGGGTGCAGGTCGCCCCCAGGGGTGGCGGGCAGCGGGCGCGGCGTGTGGGGAGGAAGCGCTTTGTGCCCGGCGGGGGAGGGGGTGAAAGGGCTTTTGATAAAGGTTCTGCTCCACCACCCTGCCGGGGGAAGGGGAGTGGGGGTAGAAGAATTTAATAGATTGAATGTTTTTAGAAATTAAAATGTTAAGCCATTTTTGGAAAGAAAAAAGGGATAGGAAAAGGATTGGAGAACCTGGAGAAGACTTGGAAAAGGAAAAAGACTTGGACGAGCAATGCGACTTGGAAAGGGAAAAAGAATTGGAAGGAATTTAGAAAAAAAGCTTTAAAGATTAAAAGGAAAAACCCCCTAATTTGGAAAATATAAATTGAAACTAATAGGGAAAAAAAAGTTACAAAAGAGTAATAATAAAGATAAAAATAAAATGCAATTAAAGCAGACAAGAGGAGGCGGAGGCTGGGGCAGGAAGGAAGAGCCCCGGCGCGCCCCAGCACCCTCCTGCCCCCCGCCCTGGGGCTGCAGCCCTGCAGGACAGAAGCCCCTTTGTGGGTGCAGGCTGGGGTGGGGGTCCCAGGCTTCACATCCTCAGCAGCTCCCAGGGGACGCCTTTGGAGGCGGACAGTGACAGGCAGCCTGCAGGCAGCCTGGCCCCCTGCCAGCTGCCTCGTCCCTGGAGTCAGACAATCCGGCAGCAGCCCCCCGAGATCACCAGCTCCTCCACCTTTCAGGGCAGGGCAGGGCCCCTGTACCCTGCTGCCACACTTCTGCCTGCTTGGGGTTGGCATTTGCCACTGGCAGCTGGCACTGACCGCCCTGTGAAGGGACACGGGGCTGGGGTACGGTCCGGCACAGGGAGGGATCCTCCCCACGGGGTGTTGGGGAGCTCTGGGTCCTGCCGGGGCTGACGCGCTCTCCCGGCGCAGGCATGGCTGCGGCTCTACGGGTACCTGCCGCAGCCCAGCCGCCGGATGTCCACCATGCGCTCGGCTCAGACCTTCTCCGCGGCGCTTGCGGAGATGCAGAAGTTCTATGGCATCACCGTCACCGGCGTCCTGGACGAGGAGACCAAGGCGTGAGTTTCTCCATTGCCCCTTTGCTCAAGGAGATGGCAGCTCCACTCTCCGGCTCTGTGGTTTTCTCGGACAGCCCCAGGGCTCTGCCGGCACCTGGAACAGTGGGTGCTGTCCCCCTTGGGAGCTGCTTCTCCCCTTTTGGGGGCTTCACCTCAGCAGTCAGGATATCGTCCCTGCTGTCTGTGGGTGCTGTACCCCCTCAGGGATGTTGGCTGTGGTGGGCTAAGCCCTGGCTCGGTGTCCTGGCAGGTGGATGAAACGTCCCCGCTGTGGGGTCCCGGATCAGTTTGGAGCACGGATGAAGTCCAATATGCGTCGGAAGCGGTACGCGCTGACAGGGCGGCGCTGGAGCCAGAGCCACCTCACCTTCAGGTACTCAACACTGCCAGGAATTCCCTCCCCCCAGCCCATGGAGAGCCATGGATCCCCTCAGGGAACAAGTGCTGCTCCAGGCCTTCGCTAGTGAATTCTGTATCCCCAGCATCCAAAACTACACGGAGAAGCTGGGTCGGTACCACTCACACGAGGCTGTCCGACAAGCTTTCCGGGTGTGGGAGCAAGCCACGCCGCTGGTTTTCCGGGAAGTGGCCTACGAGGACATCCGGCAGAAGAGGAAGAAGGAGGCTGACATCATGGTGCTCTTTGCCTCTGGATTCCATGGAGACAGCTCTCCCTTTGATGGCCTTGGGGGATTTTTGGCTCATGCTTATTTCCCCGGCCCTGGCATGGGGGGGGACACACATTTTGACTTGGATGAGCCCTGGACGCTGGAGAATGCAGATGTGTCTGGTGAGTTGAGGGCCAAGGAGGTGGTAAAGGTGACCAGAGGAGCCTGGTGGCTGCCTGGGCTAAAGGAGGGGCAAAGCAGGGGCTGTGCTAGTGTGGACAAGAATGGCAGGGGAGGGCAGGGCCACCATGGGTGATGCAGGCTGATCCCACTGGAACACCCCTGCTGCAGGATGCTGGGTCCAGGGGCCTTCCTCATGTGTCATGTTCTCCATCCCCTCTTGTTGATAATGCCTCTCCATGCAGGGAACAACCTTTTCCTGGTGGCTGTGCATGAGCTGGGGCACTCGCTGGGCTTGGAGCACTCCAGCAACCCCAGTGCTATCATGGCGCCCTTCTACCAGTGGATGGACACGGAGAACTTCCAGCTGCCCGAGGATGACCTCAAGGGCATCCAGCAGCTCTACGGTGAGGAGCTGGTTGGGGGATCATCCCAGAGGTGGGATTCTAGGCATGTGTGTGGGGAAACTGAAGTACAGGTGCTGCTGGCCCGCATTACCACATCCCTTCTCTCACCTGCCCGATCCAGGTACCGCAGATGGGCACCCTCAGCCCACCAAGCCTTTGCCCACCGTGCCACCCCGGAGACCTGGCAGGCCAGACCAGAGACCCCCTAAACCTCCCCCTCCGGGGAAACCAGAGCGGCCACCCAAACCTGGCAGCCCAGACCAACCTGACCAGTATGGCCCTGACATCTGCGATGGGGACTTCGACACGGTGGCGGTGCTGCGTGGGGAGATGTTTGTATTCAAGGTACCTGCCCTGACCCCCTCCTGCCCCTTCCCTGGGGATGTAGTGGGTCTGTGGGTGGGAGGACCCCTCAGCAAGGTGGCTGTGTCTCTGTCCTCCCCATCCTCTGCCAACACCCTGTTTCTTTCCAGGGCCGGTGGTTCTGGAGGGTCCGGCACAACCGGGTGTTGGACAACTACCCCATGCCCATCGGACACTTCTGGCGGGGCCTCCCTGGGGACATTGATGCTGCCTACGAGAGGCATGACGGGAGGTTCGTCTTCTTTAAAGGTGAGCAGGGAAGTTGGATGGAAGGGCTGAGGTGGAAGTGAGACCCAGTGTCCCCCACAAAGCTGCTGAGAGGTTGGTTGGCTTCATCCCATCCTGACCCACCTCCCCAGTCACAGCTGGGGGTCAGGGTGGCCACAGGCATCTACCACTATCCGTGTTCATTTGTGCATCTGCCACAGCAGCTGGGCAGGACCTTCTCATCTCTCTTCTCCAACTTTTTTCCCTCTAGGTGACCGGTACTGGCTCTTCCGAGAAGCCAACCTGGAGCCTGGGTACCCACAGCCCCTGGTCACCTATGGGCAGGGCATCCCCTACGACGGCATTGACACGGCTGTCTGGTGGGAACCCACAGGACACACCTTCTTCTTCCGTGGGGACAGGTGAGTGTCTGTGGGGCTGTCCTTGCTCTGCTGCCTCCTGGCCCCTGTCAGGGGGAGAATGTTGGGCAGTGGGGACCCCTGTGTTCGTCACTTACTCTCCATGTCCCTCCCCAGATACTGGCGCTTTAATGAGGACACACGCTCGGTGGACTCTGGGTACCCAAAGCCCATCTCTGTCTGGGTGGGCATCCCTCCCTCGCCCAAGGGAGCCTTCCTCAGCCCAGACGCCTGTAAGTAGAGGAGGAGAGGGGTGGGTGGTCTTGGGGATGAGGTTATCCCTCTG
This sequence comes from Chloebia gouldiae, assembly GCA_003676055.1. Classification (NCBI taxonomy): domain Eukaryota; kingdom Metazoa; phylum Chordata; class Aves; order Passeriformes; family Passeridae; genus Chloebia; species Chloebia gouldiae. The sequence continues at coordinate 3,913,799 of QUSF01000023.1, read as the reverse complement.
ATAGCCTGGCTACATGGGATGGACATGGGGAGCGTGTCTGGGAGTCAGCAGTGAATCCCTTTCAAAGGGTTTCACCAGTCCTGGAGCAAGACCTGCTGTCTTGGGCATCTGCAGAGATGCCCAGGTTCTGCAGTGTCCTGTGCCCACCCAGTTACCCCTTGTCTCCATCTTTTTCCCCCAGCCTCCACCTACTTCTACAGAGGCACAAAGTACTGGAAGTTTGACAATGAGCGTCTCAAGACAGAGCCAGGCTATCCCAAATCCATCCTACGGGACTTCATGGGCTGTCATACAGAGCTGGTCCCAGACCCCAATCCCCGCTGGCCTGATGTGGACCGACCCCCCTTCAACCCTGATGGGGGGACTGAAGGTGAGGAGGAGGAGGAAGAGGAAGATGAGGATTACAACGAGGGAGATGGCCAGCCAGGCAGGGACGTGGACGTGGTGGTGCAGATCGATGAGTACACACGCACCATGAGCGTGGTCATGGTGCTGGTGCTGCTGGTGCTGCTGCTCTGCATCCTGGGCCTCATCTACGTCATCGTCCAGATGCAGAGGAAGGGCGCACCCCGAATGCTCATGTACTGCAAGCGCTCCTTGCAGGAGTGGGTCTGACCCTGGCTCCCTCCCCCAACCGCCCCTGCCACCATGGTGCTAAGATGGACCTGACACTCCCTCCCCTGACCCTCACCACGGCCTCGGCCCCTCTACCCCATTGTTGCTTGATGGCTCCAGCCTCAGAAATGGGGGGATGCCCAACCCCCCCAGCCCCTCCAGAGCAGCCGGGCTGGGACCGGGGATGGTCATGGGGGGGGCTGGAGGGCATCCAGGCCCTGCCTGCTCCCCAGTGCCTGTGCGTCCCCCTAGCCGTGACCCTCAGGCTGCCACCCATCACGTGCCTGCATCTGCCATGGGTCCCTGCAGGGTCCCTTCCTCCTGTGCGAGCCCACTGCAGCTTGGGTGGTGAGTGGGCTGGGGGCTGCTCACCAGTGCTGCAGGCTGGCAGGTCTCAGCCTCTGGCACCTGCAGTGGTGGGGAGGGAGGGCTGAGCTCATGGCTGTGTTGTCTGTTGAGCCACGGGGCTAACAGGGACGTGGTGCCTAAAGACAGCGTGAGTTGGGAGATGCCGCCTCTGCAACCCTGCTGGGGCTCAGCTCAGTCTGGCCCTGCTGCTGCCACTGTGGGAGGAAGCCCTGGGCACGTGGCCCTGTGGGCAGGGCAGTGGGCACAGCCACCTTGTATGTCCATTAAACGGGTCGGGTGTGTGGAGAGCTGTGGTGCCATCGTCCTTCCTGCCATGAGGGTGCCCTGGGAGGGATCGGGCAAATTTTGTGGTAACGGGGCTTGTCTGGGGGGGTCACCCTGCACGGCACCCCCAGGGGACTGGGTGTCATGCTAGGGAATGCAGGGAAGGGGCCAGCATGGCCAGTGATGTCCCTGCAGCAGTCCCTGCCCTGGGGCTGCCACTTCAGGGGGGTCAGCTAAAGCAGCCCCCCCACCCCCACCAGTGGACAGAGCAGCCTTTCAGCTGCTCCCATGGCAGTGACAAGGGAACACAGGGTGCCTTGTTCTCCCCCAGCCAGCGCTGCTCTTCAGCCCTGGGCAGCCACCTCCTTTCCCCGTGCAGGGGCCAGCAGCAGCTGGGGGACCCTCCTGGAGCCGCTTCACAGGGTGCTTCGGCTCCCTGTCCCCACGCAGCCCTGATGAGTTTCCTGGGGGGAAGGGGTGGCCATATCCTGTCTCACCACTGCTGTCTCTGCAGAGGAAAGCAAGAGGAGTCATGACTGCTGCAGAGATCAGAGAAATAATCATGGGAGTGGGAAAGATTAGACTTCAGGGGTAGGAAACTGGCTTTATCTGGGGAAAAATGTTGCTCAGCCATTAATGGGAAGAAAAACTAAACCACAGAGGCTGGTGATGTGGTGATCACAGGGATGGGAGCTAGAGCCAGGTTTGTTCTGCAGGTGCAGCCTTGGGGTAGGCAGCAGAGGCCTAACACCATTGCTGCACTGGTGGGGAGGCTGATTGGACTGTGCTGGCCAGGGGGGTTGTGTGAACCTGACCCATCCTTGTGGGGATGACCCTGTGGAATTGGGGAGCATCCCCATGTGGGAATTGACTCCAGTCAGCATCCTTCCTTCCTCCAGCCTCCTCTGCAGCAGGACCAGGGCCAGCACTGTGCCAGCACCTGTGCCCTGCCTTTTTGCCTGGGCACCTCTGTCTTGGTGCACCCCTGCCCTGCTCCCCTTGTCCTGCTGCTCCAGCTGCTCCTTTGCCCTCATCCCCTCTGGCCAGCCCAGATGGGTGGGTGGGAGGGTTCCCTCAGTTCACGGATGAGGATATGAAGACTTGTGCTTCCCCCATATTTCCCCCTCCCCAGGACCCAGAGCTGCTGGCTCAGTTCCCAAATGCTAGAACCACTTCCCAGCACTGAATTACCCTGAGCTGCCCAGCTACCCGTCAGCCTCTAATTACTGTAAAAGGGAAGGACTGATGCTAGCTCTCACTCAGCTTTTCTGGTGCTGCAGGGGATCCCTGTGGCCTGAGTCACCCATCCCCTGCCCCAGCTTCCATCACATTTCCAGCCATGAGCTGATTCCCTGGAAAACACGTTTGGCTCAGACTCAGCACATAACTGCAGCCAAGCGAGAAGGCAAAATCAGGAACAGAAAACCCCTGAGGAATTGGGAAGAGTGGGTGGAAAAAGATCTCCAAGTGGCTCAGGGCTGTTGTATTCCATCAGCCAGGCCTTGCTGGGTCACATTCCTTGGCTTTTAATTCTTTTTCAGTTTGGTTTTGACTATTTTGCCCAGATTTGTGCTTGTGTGGGTCTTCCCCAGAGCTGAGGGAGGACCCACAGCTCTGCTGAGCTGGGAGCCCTGCCATGGGGCAGCCTGACACTCCAGCCTGTGCTGAACCGGGGCCAGACAGGCACCAGGAGCTGCCAAAAGCCACGAACCTGGCCAAAAGGCGAGGCAGGAGGAAAGCACAGCTGGGATTCACTCTCCCCACCCCTGCAGAGACTGCTCCAGAGGCCAGCACAGATGCATTTCCCACGGCAGATGCATTTCCCACACTGGATGCACTTCCTGTGGCAGATGCATTTCCGACAACAGATGTATTTCCCACGGCAGCAGTGTTTCTCTTCTCTCCTGGGGCTGAACAGGGCTCAACGGGGTGCAGGGCTGAGACCCCAAAGCTTGGTCCCTGGAAAGATGCCTGGCTTGCAGGGAAAGCCAGAGCTGGACAACGGTGCCCAGGGCCAGCTGCTCATGGTATCCATTCCACGGCAGGGGAGAGCCCTCCTTGCTGATTCAGGGTGGGACAGGAGCTGGGAACAATTCCCCAGCGGGAATTAGGGATGCTGGGAGCAGAGGCCCAGGCCACCACGCTTGGTGAGCTGGGACACCGCTTCCCACCCCCTCCCGCTTTTCCCCGGATGCTGCAGCAGAGCTGGTGCCAGGAGCCCAGGGCCATCTGGAAACGCTCACGGACAGCAGTAAGGGACCTGCTGCAGACAAAGCCCTGCATTTCAGCGGTGCCCAGGCTCTGCCGGAGGCCCCTGCGCTGCCCTGCTCGCCCACAGTGGGGTCAGCTCACCCCTGGCCACCCGTGGGTGTGGGACCCCCAGAGGGCAGGCTGGCACCTGCTGTAAGGGACAGGGCTGTTGGGAGCACAGGGAGTGTGAGCCTGGCCCCGGCAGGCACCGGACTGCCTCGCCAAGATCCACTCCTGCCTGGCAGCTCCCTGCTTCCCAGAAATAGGTTGGAGAGCCTGACCTGGAGAAGACCCTGGGAGCTCAGCATCCTCCAGGCCCTTCTGTGCTGGGGTGAGCGTGAGGGGGAGACCAGAGCTGGCAGGAGCTCTCTGCCTGATTGGCATCATCTCAGGAGAATCCTCCTCTTCCTCTGCAAGCCAGGGCACAATCCCCTGTTCAGCGCTGAGGAAAGGACCCGGAAAACACAGAGGAAGCCGGGCTCAGTGCAGAGGAAGAACTGGGGCTGGGATACGGCAAGCAGCGACCGGCCGGCTCAAGGTCGGAGGAAACAATGCTGGGGATGGAGGGAAGGGCCGCGGGGCCCTGGGAAGGGTGGAACCTGCTGCCTGTGCTCGCTGCAGGCAGGGCGGAGGCTCCGGGTGCTGCCCGGGGAGGGGTCGGTGCCAGCACAGCCCCGCTGAGGGTGGGTGGGATGCACCCACCAACCACGCTGAGCGTGGCTCAGGTGTGTGTGGCTCGTGCCCCCTCTCCTCCCCTCACACCCACCGGGCAGCCCCCAGCCTGCTCCCGGGGTGCTGGGACTCCTCGTTTCACAGAAAGTAATTTCTGGGGCTGCAGGGACAACACATGAAGTGATGGTGAAGCAAGTGGGCTGCTGGTCTGTTTCAGCATAGCTTGGCATCCATCTTCTCACCTCTAGCAGCTCTGAAGCTTTCCCCACTGCATCCCAGGTTAGCTCTCAGGGTGCACAGCTGCTCCCTTACCGAAATATATCGTGTTTGGGTGATCCCATTTTGCAGCCTGCCAGGGGAAGCTCTCACCCCTCTCCTGCAGGCGCTGGCAGGGCAGGAACATCAGCTCTCTCTGCATGCACAGTGGCCAAAGTCCCCAGTACCGTTTGGTTTCCCTGGGTGGTGGCCAGTGGTAAAACTCAAAATAAATATTTCCCTTGCCTCCTGCCCTGCCTGCCCTACATTAGACAACAGCTGCAAAGGATTAACGTCGCCCTGGAGGTGTAATCCCTCTATAACGATGACAACATTTGGCCCAAGACATCCAGGGAGATGCAGAATGGACAAGAAGCAGAGTTTGGCTCAGATTTTTTTGATTCCTGCTTATCCCTCTGTGGTAACAGCTCTGTCCTTCTTTGTCAGGACCCATTTGATAGGAAAGTGACAAAGTGCAAGGGGACGAACACAGGCAGGGACAGAAGCTTGCACTGCCAGACAGTGTGTGCTGGGCTGGACACTCACACAGGATTCTTCTGCCCCAGCAGCAGAGCAAATGGAGAAAGCTTTCCAGGAAAACCCCATTGCCTGCTTGCCCTGCCTGAAGCTGCCACCTGCCCAGGCAGAGCCACAGGAGCCTCGGGATGTCCCAGCCTTGGCTCGCACCACAGTGACTGCCAGCTGCTCCAGCCCAAGCCTGCTGCTGCTGCTGGCCCAGCCCAGGGCAGGTCCCTTGCTCCCAGGAGCTGCAGCCTGTGCACTCACTGTATTTCAGCACCCAAGCTTTCCAAGGGAAGCTTTGCTTTCATGTAGAAAGCAGCTTCAGTACTGAGGTCCTGATCGAAGTGTCCAAGTGCAGAACCTTGCCCCAGGCAGTGGAAGACAAAGGTGAAAAGCTGGTGCAGAGAAGGAAAACTGATCTTTGGGTGGGCCCTGCTCTGCCCTGGGTTGAAACCAGGGCTCCCCCTAAAAGATTCTTTTCTCTCCCACTAAACATAAACTGCAACAAAGACTTGTGCAGGAAGGAAGGAGCAGGCCACCCATAGAAAGGTGAATGAGGAGATATTTAAGATCTTGTCTCCACAGGCTGCCTGCACTGAACCAAGACTTCCCTCTGCCCGCCCCTCATACCCAGCTGGGGCTGCCCCAGGAGTAGGCAGGCAGTAGCCATCCATGACTCCCATCTCTGCCCTCACCTCCTTCCTGCAATCCTTCACTCTTTCCATGTAGGAAGATGTTGCATCCCAGCCACATCAAAAGCCATAACCAAAGGAGTAAGAAGCTGGGTGTTCTACCACAGGAGTTTTGCTTGTGCACATTTAGGAAAGGGCTGCTGACAGGATGCCTGACGTTCTGGCCCATCTACCAGCAGCATCCTTTTCTCCCACAGGGAGAGTATCCAACTTCACCCACCATGGTTAAAGTTTTGATGGGAGAGAGGGATTAGAAGAGAAAGATTTTGGAGTAAGTTTGTGTAAATCATCAAGCATCTGGCTGTAAAGCAATGAGCCAGTATCCGATGATGCTCCACTTTGTGCAGCAAGTAAACAGGAAGATTCAGCATTTTGTTTCGTATTTAAAAATACACAGAAGGTCCATATGGATGTAAGGGTTTGTGGCTGGGAGTTTATTCCAGCAAATCCGCTGGCACAGCTCCTAGAGGTCGGGCAGGAATTGGCAGCAGGGCCCATCTGATCTCTGCAGAGGCAGCCAGCTCGGGGCCCAGGGGAGCCCAGCCCCTCTTAATGCATTAGGGCTGGTCACTCAGGGTGAGCTCAACTCCTAAAGGACAAGGGACAACTCCAGCACAGGCCCCAGCCGGGCAGGGAAAGGCAGCAGCAGCTCCTGCTGAGTATTCAGCTGCCAAAGACTGCCAAAAACACATGGTGTTGAGCAAGGGCTTGCAGGAAAGGATGCACATTTTAGCCTCCTGGGGTCTGATGGATCCTCTCAGCAGCTCCCTCAGCTCTGGCAAGCTTTGCAAACATGGAGAAAGCCTTGCCTTGGACTTCACTAAGGCCAACCCTTGGCACATTATCCAGTGCAATTCCACTTAACAGCTCAAGTCCAACCAAGCCTTGACGTATGTCAGTGCAAGATGGATGGTGCTTTGTCATGTAGTCCTCCTTGGCTGGGCTCCTTAGAGCCACCAAGCTGTTCAGCTGCTAGAAGAATTGCAGAGGTCTTCTCCAGAAAGCCTTCTGCAGGTGCAATGCAGCCCCATGTGGCAGCACCTGCAGTTCAGAGCCCAGCAGCTCTAAGGGTGCAGGTGAGGCAGCTCTGTTACAGGTGTCCAGAGAGGCTACAGAGGTGCAGAGAGAGGGTGCACAGACATGCCAAACCTTTAAACCAGATGGGGTCTCAGTGGTCAGGATTAAACCCAGAATCTAAGGCAGATGTCCCCCAGCAGGCTCTCCTCCTCCTGGGAGAGAGCAGCTTTGTTCTACAGAGCAATAAAGAAGTGAAGTCTTCCCCATTCACTGCACAGCCCAGGGAAAGATCAGTCCCAGCCTTCAGTACCTGCCCTACAGAGTACTGACGGGGGACTTGGTCCTGGGCAGGAAAGGCATCATCTACTCCTAGACTCAGCCAATTACTGATGGAGTCTCTGGCCTCCCCTTCACAAGCCTTTCTACAACAAAGGCAGATTGGTTTGAGGCAGGGAAGGGCAGATTCAGCACAGGAAAAGACTTCCGCTCCTGTTGTGCTGCTTTGCTGAACCTCCCCTCTGATCCCTGGGGAAAGGGACAATCTGGCAGCTGGAAGGCTATTGTGTGCCTCGTGCTGCTAAAGGCTTGGCTGAGAGCTGCAGTGAGTTGGGAACTACACAGCCAACAAAACTGTGCCTTAACAGGCAGGTAAGCCTAATTTGTCACTGCTGGGGAAAATGGCTTCAAGGAAAAAGGGAATGAAAAACCCATTTTATGAACAGCATGAGTTTTTGTCATAGTACCACAAACTTCATGGATTGGAGACAGTTTCTGTCTTCTCTGTGGAAACCTTACTAATTTTCCTCTCACCAGACTGCTGCTGTTTGTATCTGTGCTATCCCTTAAACAGTGAGAGTGCTGATCAAAGTCAAGTTCAGAGACAAATTCTAACATCTGAGTTCTCAAAGAAATTCTCTAGCACTTTCTGAAGCACTAAAATGAGCAAGTTAAGGATCCATCAAAGGAGGAAGAAGACAGAAGCAGATTTACAGAGCCAAATGTTTAATAACTTTTGAAGAACAAGTATTACATCCGTATTTAGAGCATATATAAGAGATGGAAACAAGGAAATAAAAAATAAAATTGCTATCTTCAAGAGGATGCACTTAACTCCACAATTCCTGCTGAATCCCTTCTTTGGAGGCACAGTGGCCACTTTGAGCAAGACAAGACTGGGTACCAGGCCACCTGCAGAGTTTAGGCTCAACACTTCAGGAACAGCCAGGAAAACTCTGACTCTGTACACTTTGCACGCCCACATCTCTTCCCAACGTGATGTTATTGCTGGACAGAGCAGGGAGAAGAAAGGAGACACTTACAAGACTTGGCAGCACAAGACAACAGTACTGGGAGGGCTCCAAGCACTCCCCAGACACGTCTGTGAGGCTGCTACAGCCCAGAAAGCAGTGACAGGTTCCCCAGAGCCATTACCTACATTTAAACTGCCTTCTACCTCCCACTACCATCAGCCCCCAATATCCTCCCTCAGCAGCTTGAAACTTTGCCCAGGAATCTTCTTTCCTAGAAGAAGTGTCTACATTGGGACAGGCTGGCCCTGGCAAAGAAGGTGCCTCCTCACAAGCCTCAAATTTGCTGCATGTTGCTCAAGATCTCTCAATATGCCAGCATGTTCATTCCTCTCCCATCACTGCAGGAGCAGAGCTTGGCATCTCCTCCTGAGGGCAGCCATGGTGTCTCCTTCCCCCTTTATGGCACCACAGTCTGCATGGGGCGGGGAAAAGACCGGAGGGGACTCATTTTGGGCTGGAGGGACACAAGCATCTCTCCTGGAAGACAAATGTGGAACTGCAGCTGCTCTGAAGAGCAAACTTGCTGAGCTGAGTCATGGATGAAAGCTCTGGAGAGATGCCGGGAGGCTGCAACTGCCCAGAGTCCTTCAACACAACCAGGGAGGACACAGGGAGCAGCTGAACAGCTCACCCTGCTCCTAGATGGGAATGACAAGTTCCATGTGTTTTGGCAGGAAAGCTATGCAGCAAGGCACCCCAGACAGACTGCTCACCCTGGCAACAGAGAGGGTGCTCCCTGGCTGGTGGCCAAAGCTGGCATGAGCTCTGCTGCCAGAAGAAACTCCGGGTTGTGAAGGCAGCAGGAGGAGGCAGAGGAATGCTAGTCTGGCTCACTGTTCTCCCACCCTCCTTCCCACACCTAGCTCACCTTGGCCTTGTTCTGGACAGGCAGATACAGCTTGAACTCAGCTGGGAGCTCATCCTCTGAGTACAGCCGGTCAGAGAAATACACCCGTCGGATGCGACAGTTGGCGTGGATCTGAGAGTCAAAACAAAGAGTCAGTCCATTTTCCACATGCTCCTTCCACATCCAGCTTTGGTGTCATGCTGCAACATGGATTCTTTGGCTCAGCAGCTAGAAATCTACCTCACTGTCTTGCTTTTCTGAATCTGACAGGGCATCAGAGAAATGCTGGTCTGTGCCCTCTGCTTTGCATTTGCATCCCTGTCTCCAGGGATGAACACTCAAAAGACTTGGCCAAGCTCTGGTATCTCTGCCAACTGAGATCTGTCTTAGTTGCTAAGGGAATTCTCTGCTGTGAACTGACCTATGCTTTGCTGGTATCAGCACTTGCCAGAACACCCACAGTCTCAGCCTGCTGCATTTTTAACACGCCCACTTCAGGGCCTCCCTGAGGTCAAGAATGAGCCTGTCCAGCCTGTGCTGCCTCCACTATCAGCTGGCAGCAAAGTAGTTGCTCTGGTCCCCCTCGGGAGTATGTGAGAAGGCAGACTCTCAGCTGACTGCCTGCACCTCAGGGCAATCCTGCAATCCTGCAAGAACTGTAGCACTCCTCTCACACTTTGGAACAGGCATGCTCCACACACAGACATTCCTCAAAATAACACACACCACTGGACACTGTGAACATGACTCCCTAGCATACGGAACAAGTTCCATGTCCTCAGCAGGAACAAACACTGCATCAGCTCTGTTACATGGGACTCAGTGAAAGCAGGGTCACTCCACTAGCACAAGGAAACAAGCTTGAGCAGGAGTATGAATGGTCTGTACACCGTGGGTCTTTCCCATCCAGGCTCCCATTCAGCCACTCACTGTCCAGCCTATCTGGACAGTAAGGCAACACACAGCTAATTCCCAGCAGAGCTCCACCTTCCTACCATGCCACAGGGAGCTGTAACTCTCATCCTAACCAACACACAGGCAGAGAAACAAGAGGGAAATGGGCTCTTTCATCCCAGTTCAGTCAAGTAAAGTGAGGCCTCAGTCAGGCCTTTGCTGACTTTCCACAGCGCTCTGCAAAGAGCAGGGCTGGCAAAGGAACCACACAGGTCTAAAGCCAGATCCCCATCCTGCTGTGCCAGCCGGCAGGAACATCACCAGCCCTTGGTTTCCCAGGGCAGGTCACAGCTGCTCCTCACCTGCACTCTGAGGGTCTCGATGTAGTTGGTGCCGTAGGCGCGGCGCGTGAAGTCGGACAGGTTGAACTGGATCTGGTTCCAGCCGTCGTCCAGCCGCATGGGCATGGTGCAGATGAAGGGCTTCACCCGAGTCGTGCTCTGGTAGTTGCTCGCCCGGAAACGCCGACGGACGTTCTTGTCGTCCAGCACCTGGGCAAGGAAGGCAGGCTGCTCACCCAGGCGCCGGGCCCCGACTCCCCAGGGCAGCGCTACCCGTCTCCAAGAGGGCTCTCTACTCCCACCCCTCCATTCCACAGCAGAAGTCATTTGAACACAGGAAACAGACCCATTTTCAGGAATAGCAACAATGTGTTTGTGAGCTGACTGATGCTCCCATAACCAGAAAACCTGACACACCACATGGCCAAGAAAGCAAAACTGTTTTGGGGATCACTCACTGCCTGGGACAAGTTCCAACACAAGACTGCAGGCTCTCTGGCGCCTTCCTCAGTGGTCCCTGGAGGGGCCTCCCCACTGCACACTCCTCACCTGCACTTCAAAAGTGAAGTATTTTTTCAGGTTCTTGATGATCATCACTAGGAAAGGTAGTTTGATGCCCAGGGTCTTCTTTGGGTCAGCAGGGCACGTGATGTACGTGGTACTGAGAGGTGAGAGAAAAACACTTTAGGATCTCACACAGCACAAAGTGCACAGCCCGAGGTAGCCCAAGTCTCTCCCTTGGCCCAGTGCAGCCTTGGAGGACAGGCAGAAATGGGTAACTGTGATCGTAAGATCTCAGCAACAACCAGGGCTTCCTGTAACAGGAGGAGGAGTTTCAGAGGTAGCTGCAGGTAGAAAATTGTAAAAGGCACAAAGAATGCATCTCAAATTGCACTTTTCTCACCCAGGGCATGAAACACCTTCCTGGACAGCTTCACCTCCCCAGTTTCAAGGCCATGTCAGCGCTGTTTCTAAACACAACCTCCTCCTACCCTTGACTGAACAGCTAGAGCCTTCCAGATCGTGGCAGAGGCCATGTGTGCTCTATACGGCTGGGAAAACAGAGGTCACACTTCATGCCTGGCAAGTTTTGTATCAACACTTCTTGGAGGAAGAGAAGCATTGGCTCAGTCTGTCTGCAGGAGAGGAGTCTCCACTGCCCTTATAAGGAGCGCCCTGCTCTGAATCACCCCTGGAGAAGCCTTGGAGACGCTGAGCCGGCTTGTGGAGCTGGCGTCTGTCTCCCGGGACGATGGAGACGAGGTTGCTAAGGGAAGCTCCATAAGCAACTCCCCTCATAAATCTCCCTCTGATATTCCTGCTATAGGGAGAGCAGCCGTCACGTGAGGAGAACAGGCCCAAGACAATAGAAGAGACAGCAGACAGTGCTGCTTTTCCAGTAACTGGCAGTGCTGACTGAGGCTGGGTATTAAATACTGCTTTTTTTCCCTTCAAGTGATGGAAGAATAATGGGATTTTATTTTTTTATCCCTTAGCCCCACTGAGGAGAATGAGAGCTCTACAGTCAAATCCAGGGAGAGGAACAGCACACTGCCACAGAGGAGTATCAGTGATATGACCCAGATTCTTCAATTTATTGCCATCACACTGCTGTAGTTTGAAGATGATGTCTGCTGGGCACTGACATCTTTCACTCTGCTTCAGGGCAGAGTCCTGCTCCCCTAGAACAGCAGAAGAGGCTTCTCTTACCTGACATTTGTTCCTTCAATCTCCAGCACCAGTGACTGAATGTCATTGTCCGTGATTCGCTTGATGTGGCCATTGCGCACCTGGAACAAAAGTGGGGCAGACAGCACAGATGTTACTTGACAGGGAAAAAAGAGGCACAACCAGCTCCATTAAGAGAAGGAATAAGACTCCAGGAGGACCCATCTACATTCACTTGGCTCTTGCTCTCCTGGACCTCACTGCTTCCAAGGCTTTGATCACTGCCCCAGAGTGCCAGCAAGAGTTTATGGCCCAGCATGCTGCACAAACACTGAGTGCAAGACTTCCATCTATCAAAATATGCTGCAGTGAACACAAGGGACTCACGCTTCACGTCAGAGGCCCAAATAAACAAACATAAAAGAGTCAAACTTGAGTGCAATAAGGGGTAAAAACAAGGACAAGCAATAAAGGGGAGCCACCAGCCAGCCACTAGGCAACCAAGGGGACTTGGTCTGTATTGCTGGGCTTGGCTGACTGCCTCTGGGGAAGGGCTGGACACTCATGCACACTCACACACACACTCAGACACACTCCTGCACACTCACACACACACTCTCTCCACCAGCACAAGCAGTGCACATCCTACTAAGGCCAAAAAATATATGGGTATTCCCCATGTCACAAAAGCTTGAGATATTCTCTGAGATCTAAAAAAAGCAGAAATCACAGCCTGCTGCTTCTTTTTGCAAAGATATAAAAGTCTACATTAGGACAGCTATGAACCCAGTAATCTCAGGCATGCACCTAGGACACGGGAGAATGTCAAATACTGTTTCCAGTTCTCACCAAAATGACTGGGGCATTTCATGCACTGCTGAAGAGAGCAGGGCAATCCTCACAACAAGCACACCCAGGCTGGCCACGTTTCATGCAAGAGAGACTATTGCAAAACTACTGCAGCTGAAAGGACCACTGCTGACATCCACCCTGCAAGCAGAGCTCCTGCTGGCCACTCATGGGCCACACAATCATAACAGTATCACCCTGCACAGGACAATTCACATGGGAAGGTGCCTCCAGAGGTCTCTAATCCAACCTCCACCTCCAAGCAGGGTCAGCCCAGCCTGCTTATGGCTTATCCAGTCTGACAGCACACTACATCCCTTTGCTGGAGAATCTTTAATGCGTCCCGTCCTTTCACCATCCAAATAAGCTGTTGATCCTCTCTTAAAGTCACGAATACTTGTGCAAAACACAGACACACACACAGGCAGTGTGAGGCATCCCAGTTCTTCACAGAGCTACATGGGTACCCCACGGATGGGAAACAGGATAGGTCTGTGCTTCCTGTCCCCCACCTCACAACTCATAAATGCTCACACAAGCTCGCTCAGGTCAAACATCACTGCTGTCTGAACTGCCATGAAGGCTTTCGCTCCTGCCAAAACCACAAAAAATTCAGCTAAGGCTCATGCACAAGCAACCAAATATGGGCTGTAGCCTCGGTCTCAGAGGTTGCAACAAGTATTTTGCAGAATCACTAAACTATGGATGGTTTGTGACGGGGCCGGGCTGGCGGGGGGTGAAACAGCACAGCTCAACATCTCTAAACATCCTGAGGGCGGCTCCTTGATGCAAGACAGCTCGGAGAAGGCACGGGGCTCTGGGCAAAAGCACTCTAAAAACTGACAGGAGGGAGAAACAAAGTGATGAGACCTTCACACAAGCCGCCGCAGAGCCCACTTCAGCATGCCTCTGCCGTGAAACCCCTGTTGGGAGGGTGGGTCACGCACCAGAGGAGCCACCGCACCTCGGCCCGCAGCGGCCACGGGGCCTTGGGCATCCCGCTGGTGCCGGGCGGGCTCTTCTGCCCAGCAAAGGCAAAAAACACTCATAATATCGCACTGCCCTCAGAAACACCCCGAGGGGCCCGGTACCGGCTCCGGGGCCGTGCCGCTCAGCAGTGCCCGAGAGACGCCGGTCCCCCGTTCCGGGGTCCCGGTAACGCGGCCGCTGCAGCCGCGGCGGGGCCGGGCGGCCCCACGGGAGTCCGGGGCGGCCCCACGGGAGTCCGGGGCG
>QUSF01000023.1:3868948-3899991 GCA_003676055.1 Chloebia gouldiae | reverse complement strand
GGGCGGCCCCACGGGAGTCCGGGGCGGCCCCACGGGAGTCCGGGGCGGCCCCACGGGAGCCCGGGGCGGCCCCACGGGAGCCCGGGGCGGCTCCACACGAGTCCGAGGCGGCCCCACACGAGTCCGGGGCGGCCCCACACGAGCCCGGGGCGCCCCGGGGGTTCCCGGTGGTCCCGGGCCTGCCCCGGGAGGCTGAGCCGAGCGGCCGCGCCGCTGGCCGGGCCGAGCCCGCCGCCTCACCTTCTTGTCCCAGATCTGGAGGGGTTTGCTGCCGATGCTGTAGAGCACCGAGAGGAAGCCGCTCTGGAAGGTGTTCTTGAACATGCCGGGGCCGGGCGGGCCGGGCCGGGCCGCGGCCGCCGCTCTGCAGCACACGGCGGATCCCTCCGCGCCGCCGCCGTCACCGAGGAACTACTCGGGGCGGCCCCGGATGCACTTCCCGGGTGACGGCGGTGCGGGAGCGCTGCCACGGCAACCGCGGCAGCCCCGGCAGCCACGGCAACCCCGGCAACACCGGCAGCCACGGCAACACCGGCAACACCGGCAGCCACGGCAACACCGGCAGCCACGGCAACACCGGCAACACCGGGAACCCCGGCAGCCGCGGCTCCGGCCCCTGCCCTCCCTCGCCCCGCGGAGCTGCTGGAGCCGAGCCCGCTCCGAACAGTGCCCGGTCCCCCGGGGTTGGCATCGCGTTCCCCGAACGCTTGGGCTGTGGGCAGGGACGCCTCTAAAACATCTCCGTTCTCCCCGCCGCGGTTTGCTGTTCCCAAGGATGCTTTTTGCCCGTGGAGTGTTTCTCAGCCTGGGCTCTGCTCGTTCCTCCGAGGGGCTCCCTGTGCTGGACTGGAGCATTGGAATGGTGTTTGCTTCAATTCGTTGCTTCCTTTAGCTGCAAATTCATTCCTGTGTGCCTTAGGAACCTCCTGTGTCTTCTTGCTGCTCCAAGCCAGGCAGGGATAACATACAGGACCCTGGCAATGTTTGCGGGTTTGATGGACAGCTTTATCGGTGTGAGAATCTCTTTGAGTAGAGACAAGGTCTTGGCACAGCTGAAGAGGCTTAACAGGGACAGCTTCGGCTAGAAAATACATTTCTAAACTGACATACATTTCTTCTGGCTGTCATAATATCTGTTTACACCATCTGTTTTCAATGTCCACACACTAAACAGCATAAAAATTACCATTTTGCACCAGCTTTATGGTTCTTCAGGTTAATTCTGGGCCTCTGTTGCTAACTAATGCCCCATTCAATCCTAACAATGTTGTCTGCTAGGTGTGCTTGTCTCTCCCATGGGCTACAAACACTCCCTTCACAGCACCTGTGTTAGCAGCACTTTCTCTTTCCTTCACAATTCCTTGCACAAACAAGTAGAGCACACAAAAAGCAAGGCATTAGTTAGAAATGATCAGCTATATTTAGTCAGTGGGTTAGAGTACACTTTATATGGCACGATGAAATAACTTGTTCCCTTAATCAGATGGTAGGAGACAACTGGGACAAATATCCAGCTGCCATTCCTGAACAGCCGGCTCAGCCACACGCTCTCCACTTACCACTTTAATGTCATGTTTTGCTGCACACAGAAATAGGTTGTGGTTTCAAATTGTCCCTATTTCTCAACTAATTTTAACAAAATGTAGTACCCGTTGCCCCTCCTCTTTCCCCAGGCATGTGTGGGCAGAGACAGAGAGCCCTGAAAATCATTAACCCATATTAATAATCAAGTCTGGCACTTGAGAAGAGGTCTCTGAGGGATGTATTTCAGAAACTCACACCCTGATGTTATCCACCTGGAAGATTGGTAGGAAGATGTTGGCATGTTACCTCACACCTGCTTCCAATTCCCAGGGTGTACAGGGATTGAATTTGGGAGAGCAGATGGAGGAAAAGGCCCATCCTAAGAAAATAATCTGGCACAAGAAGTGAGCAGAGAGTGCCTGCTCCAGAAATAACTGCCCACTAAAGCATTTCCTTCCCTTCAGAATTCTCAGCAATCCAATGCCTTCAGAGGAATGAGATTTTCAGGAAGCTTCTGAAATGTTGCTCCTCTGAAGTGTCACATTGCTGGGTGCAGTTATGACACCAAAATGTAGCAGGTCTCTCCAGTATCACCAAGTCTGTGCTTGCCTTGGAGCACCTGGTCCAGGTTGATGGCCTGGGAAATCCTAACCCAGGCCATTGCCCTCTTGACTGAGGCTGGAGAGCAGATGGCCAGAGCTGGGCCAGCTCCAAGGACAGTGCTTGGACCAATAAAAACAGCAGCAGATTCAGTCAGTTCCTTTGTGAGCCAAAAGCCTTCGCTACATGGCAAAACCAAGAACCAAGTAATGACCCCTGCAAAGAGTGTGAGATCCTGGGATTTGTCCAGATGATTCCAGCTGACTCTTCCAGCCTGGATTTTCCTACAGGAGCAGCAGTGCATGAAGGGCAGCTGTAATGGGAAAACCAAAAAGACAATTGGGCAGGAGATCCATAACTACCACATGCAAGAGGCAAGGCCCAAAAGTGGTTTTGGGTGCTGAAGCAACCTGGAGGCCTTGGACCTCACACTGGCTGAACTCTGAGCAGTGCAGAAGGAAGAAGAGGAGAAAGCTGGGCTGATGCTGAGAAAGGATCAGAAGAGAACAAGGATGTAAAGATCAGTGGGTGCAGAAGGAGGCAGTGCCAGCATGTACTGGAGCAAGGTGGCAGAGAAAATCAAGGAAGGAGGACACACTGTCTTGGAGGGACACCTGTGCAATGGATGGAGCAAGGGGCAAGAATGAGTGAAACCTGACTCCAGAGAAACTGGAGACAAAGAAGGGTAGGAAAACAATTTATTCCTGACAAACAACAGTTTAAAAAGTCACTGAGAGCATTCTCTGGAGACAAGCTGTTAATTTG
Source organism: Chloebia gouldiae (assembly GCA_003676055.1). NCBI lineage: Eukaryota > Metazoa > Chordata > Aves > Passeriformes > Passeridae > Chloebia > Chloebia gouldiae. Next base: position 3,897,102 of record QUSF01000023.1, on the reverse strand, counting down.
GAAAGGATATAGGCCGCAACAGACAGCAGGTGGCAATGGGGAACATGATCCAACAGCATTAGGAGATGGATAGATCCAAGCAGCAACAGTGCAGGGACCTCAGCTCAGAGTGTTGCTTCTGCCCTGTGTGGGCCTCAGGTGGGCTCTGCCATGGGCTTTTCCCTGCTCTCACTGCTGGCCAGAGCTACACCCATCAAAAACAGTCTTGATGAACAGAGATGCCAGAGATCAGCACACTCCTGGATACAACAGAGCTGCCATTAAACTGTTCCCTGGCAATGGACCATGCCCTGCCTTACAGCACCAGCAGGTTAAACTTACCTGATGCCCAAGCCCACATCTGGGCCCACAGCAAATCTCCATGTGTGACACACTAGGACAGTGCATTCCCACACCTGTACCCATTACAGGCCTTGTGCAAGGACTCACTCGTGCAATTCCACTTTGGCCAGTGCCCAGGGCTGGGTGAGAATAGTGCTGAGTGGTTCTGTGCTTGACAGGAGCCCATGGCTGAGCTCCCCTCCCTGGGAACCAGCAACAGGTCTCTCTTTCCCTGGCAAGAGCCTCGTCTCAGAGGACCCCATCCCCCAGGCAGCTTCAATATAGGGGAAAATTGTATAGGGAAAAACATATGGGCAATGAAGGAATGGGACAACACAAGAAAAATGACCATGTACAGTCATACAGAGTCCAGCTGGTGGCTTTTAGACAGAATTTCAAGTGGTTCATTAATACCTAAGACCAGAGCCCAGCTTGGCCAACAACCATTATTGCAGGCAGACTCTCCTGAGCACTGCCAGTGAAGGACCACATCTGAGAGGAACTCCTGCAATGCAGTGACCCTTGGGCAGGACCTCCAGGCTCACAGCTTTGTGGCCATGGTGCTGGGGAGGAGGAGGAAAGCCTGAGCCCAAGAAAGAGGAAGAGATGGGTGCTCTGGTGGTTCAGAGACAGAGCCATGCCCAAGTCCTCCCAAGGCTGGAAAAAACAGGTACCAGTATCAGCATTCAGGCCACCACCCAGGCAGGCACCCTCAGAAGAGTGTGGGGGCCCAAGGAGGGAAAGGAGAAATATCTCCAAAGGTGGCAAGTGGCTCCTTTGCCTCTGCCCACATTGACTTTGTACAATTTTCTCTTGCTTTCCTCACCCAGCCTGTTCTAGCTGGGCACAGGGAACAGCTCACTCTGCCAGCACTCTCCAGCTACCTCCCCACTGAATACTCCTCCTTGCATGCTTCTTTTAAAACTTTTATTCAACAATATAGAATTCTTTTAATTATAGTATTGAACTGTCCATCACGATACTATATCCCCTGCAACCCCCATGTCCTGGAAGAGACAGGCACAAGCTGTCTGACCATGGTCCATCAGAGGTTGGGGGGGGAACAGCCGGAACAGAGGAAGGAACGACTAACCAACAACTGCTTTGCACACCCTTCACGTTTCCACGCTTTCTGGGTCAGGAAGAGCTCAACAAGGAAACAGAGGCAGAAGAACCTTTAACACTCGGAGGGAAGGGCTGCGGTCATAGCGAGGCGAGTGCCGTCCAGCCAGGCGTGTGCCCCGCTCTGAGCCCTGCCCGCGCCGCGCAGTCCGCCCGCCGTCGCTCTACCGCGCCGATAGGACGTTTGATTTGGTTCTCATTCTGCTTATGGAAAATTGGGAGCAACAGCATCGGACCTGAGGAGAGACGGGAGGAGGGAAGTGAGCTCCGCGAGGAGGCGAGGGCTGGGCACGCTGCCCCGTATCTGCCATCCCACCCCCAGCCAGGCCCAGCTGCACCCTCCATGGCCCTCTGGATCTGGGGACAGCAGGGAACCTCAGCCTGCTTTGGAAAAGGTGAGAAAGGAAGGCAGAGCTAAGCAAGGTGAGAGAGATGCAGTCCAGCAAAGCAGAACTGTCACAGACAGCCAGACACAAGTTTGGACTTTTCTTCCACGACCCACTGTTTGGAGTTTCCCTCCACTACCACAAACACCTCCCATAATTCCACTAAAAGCACTCATCATGCCCAACACACTTGCAACAGACAAGCTGGCAAAGCTGCTTGCTGCATCCATTTTCTATTGCATCCCTCAGTGGCTGCTGGGGCTCAGTTTTGAGCCTTTCTTCTCACAAGGCACTCAGCCAAACCAATGCTCTACCTCTGCTAGAAAGCTGGAGCCAGGCCAGCTGAAAGGCCAGGAACATGCACTAGGACTCTCCTAACTTTCTCCAGGGGAAAGCAGATGAAGATGCATGTTCCCCAGTCCTCTTAACTTCCTAGGTACAAAGCACTCTTCCCCAGCTCCTGGCTGTCCCTAAAGCCAGGAGAATGCTTTGCTAAGGTCCAGAGGAGAAAAGGATTTCCTGCTCTGAGTGCTAGAAGAGCCACAGGCTACAGAGATAAACTGGTGAAGGTTGCAGTCATATGTCCCCACTGCCTTGGGATCAGGAGACTCCACACCCTCCTCATTCCCAGACTCAGTTGCTGTTTCCCTCCAGGATGAATCTGCCACTGCTCATCCTACCCTAGAGCTGGGGAAGGGATGTGGGGAGATAAGGGGCAGGTTGTTCCAGCCTCTCTACTTACTGCAACCAGGGAAAGCCATTTCAGTCTCCGGAAGAGCAACTCTCTTCCTCTGTTTGAGGATACCAGGAAAGAATTCCCGACTCAGGTTTAGAGAACAGATATTTCTCCAAGCACCAACTTGAAATTTCACCATCAGGTTCAGACACTGTCAAGCATTTATATGCAGCACACTCATACACAGTGGTCAACAGTGTTCAACTATCAAAGTTCCCCCACTCAACCCATTTTTCTTCTCCCCACCTCTTCTGCCCTGCCCTTCCAGAAGCTGGGAATGCCAACACACAAGAGCTGGAAAACAGAGAAGCTTCTCCCATAGCAACTGAAAACCATGAAAAACATCCACTTCTCAATGGAGAAATTCAATAGATATTTAAAATCAATTCAAAACTTGATATTAAAACCACAAACCAACCCTGCTGATAACTGGCACAGTGTAAGAGCACAAGAGACTCCCCTGCCCCTCAGGCCAGGCAGGCAGGAGGGCAGGCAGATGGAAGGGGAGGGCTGGGAACACTCACCAATGCCTTCAGCAACCTCTGCAGGAGAGCAAATGTTAGCAAGGCCCTGCAGGATGGCAGCAATCATTACACGCTGCTCCTCGGCCCAGACACCCAGGACAGTCCCCATGTCCCCAGGTGCAAGGAGACAGCTACTCCCTACTCAGCACATCTTTAGACAAAGCCATCCATGCAGGCTGAAAGCAGATGAGCAGGGGGGTACACAGGTGGAGAACCCTGATTTCCAGCCGTGCATTGGTGACCTGGTCTGACCCAGCAGGTAACAGCAGTCAGGTCTGTCCCTCACGCAGTGCCTGTGTGAGGCCAGTGGGGCACAAGAGCTGAGCCCCACACTGTGCCCAAACCCTCACACCTCCTCTGCGGCCCCAGGGCAGCGGAGACAATCTGCTACACAGAAACTCTCAGGGCTGACAGCAGGAAGAACTGCAACCAAAGACTGAGTAAGAGATCCCAAAAAAACACAGACAAGAGGGGCTGGAAGAGCTGACCTGCCCTCCTGGAGGAGACAAGGCCTCCAGCTCTCAGGCCTTCTGGCTATCCCATTGATTTGAGACGGCAGACGTTCAGACGTATAGATATTTATTGGTTTCAGTGAATTATACAAATGGATTGACCTGCTGTCGATGCCAATAGAACTTTATTGGAATATGGAATGTAAACAGATGTTTCAAATAGAAACATTGCAACCTTATAAAAAATTAACTATTTCAACAATGCCGCAGAAGGAAATTCTGTGTTTAGGTGCTGGTGGGAAAACACTATCTCCAGCGTCTAGGTTTGAGTGTCACCAGAACCACTTGATGAAGTTACACACAGAACAAGTAGAGGAGGCAACTGTGAATTGTGGGGCTATAAAGCCATCGAGGGATCTGATGAAAGAACCCATAAGACGAACCCCCCACCCCCCAAGAGGATCGGCACCCCAGAATTCAACAAATGGCTGACTTTGTTAAAACACTGTGTGGGATCCCAAGGCCTGGATCAGTAGCTGCACAGCCCCCACCCTGACGCCGCTGTTTGTTGATCCTCCCCCCTCCCTGTGCTCTCCTCCCCAGCCTCCTCTCACTACTCCATCCTGCGGTGCTGGATTGAACCGCTCCAGAGCTGTGCTCTGGCACAAATCTGCGTCTGGCACGAATTCTCATGGGAGCCACGTCATGAGGTACGTGGTTGCACACCTATCACAAGAAATCTTGCAACACTGACTTTCCTGAGCTCGGTGGGAAAGTCTGGATAGTCCCTCCCCTCTCCTGCCGCAAGAGCAGCTCTCACATTCACAAGTTTCCAAAGCAGGTCTATTGAGTTTCTTCTCAGAGCGAGCCTTTGTCAAACACACTGGAGGAGGGGATCTCCTCTCCCCAGCAACTCGGATCAGTGCCTTTGTTTTAATGCTCCAAACCAATCCCGAGATGCTGCTGGGTTTGTGGGTTGTTTTTTGTCGAACTCCCCCTCCCTCCCCCCCAACCACCCCGGCATTCACAATTGAAACTGGAATTCAAGGGCCAAATTCAAGCCCAGAGTGAGCAGTAAAGACTTCGACCTCAAAACAGAGTTGCACCTGCTGACCCCCAGCCTGAATTTGGTTCATTCAGAGTCTACAAGTCAGAAAGGCAAGTTTAGAAAGAGGCATGCTAAGGGCTGATGGTGGAAAGACCAATTTGTCCCCACCAGCATGGTGGGGAAGGCTGGACTGAGAAGGAAGAGAAGGATCCATAGAGATGTGAACCAGAATCAGTTGTGTGGAGCCCTGGGGATATCACTACGTATTGAGCTCTTGCAAGACCATTTGCCCAGGGCTTTGGTACCACAGGGTTAGAGTTACATTAACCACAACCACCAGAGAGGAACTGAGGTTTAAGACCCCCCCCAAGGTTAGATTTCTGCCAAGTATAAAGGGGAGGGAAAGGAGGGGGGGGTCCTTGGTTCTTTTCCCTTCACTGTGTGACCGAAGGTTTTGCTTTTATTTGTAAACATCTTGAATTACCCGTCGTTTTCCAGTCCTCATCGTGCTGTTGTCATGCCACTGGAGAGCACAGCATTTTCTGAGCTGGGCTGGGACTGCTCCTTCACCACTGGATCTGCAGGAGACAGATCAGGCAGGAAAAGGAAACAGCATTTAATAAAGCGGAAGCTCCACCTAGGCAAATCCTTCCAGAGAAAATGCCCTCAAACTGCACAGAGCTGCTAAGGCTTTTGCAGAGTGGGGAGCCAAAATTTACCCCCACAACTGCATCCCTGCTGGTCCCAGCTACTCCACCAACTCACAGAAATAGGGGTGATCCATCGCCTCCTTGGCAGTCAGCCTCTGTTGATGGTCATATCGCAGCAGCTTGTCCAGGAGGTCAAGGACTTCAGGACTGACCAGGTGTCTGTTCTCACTGTGGATGAAGTTCTCCCAGCGCTTCCGGGAATGCCTGCAAAGGGACCAGCTGTCACTGCACAGCACTACCCCAACGTCCCATGGGAATCACCTGCCACCAGCCACTTCTGAGTATGGGTGGCTGTGATAAACAGACCATAGCTCTTCCTTGCACAAGTTACTGCCCAGCAAACACCTGCCAAAGGTGGAAAATCCTCTTCTTTATGTACACAGTTGTATGGATCTCCTGTGCCAGGAAAGGCACAACATTGCACATTCCCTTCTCTCTACAGGGACTAGACAACACCATGTGGCAGGCAGAGTGACACTCTTGGGATTAGAACTGGTCTGGCCTGCCAGCCAGCCTCACAGAAGCTGTCCTCACTAATCCCAGCCTCACAGAACCTGTCCTCACTATTCCATCCATTCCACTTGTCCTTTTCAGAAATCTCAACTGGAAGACTCTGAGGCACACAGCCCACACTTAACTGCAGTTTCTACATCTCCACATAAAGGATGTGAACATGCAGGAGAGAGACGAAATAGGGGATGGCTCATGAATCATGGGAGACACAAAAGGAAAGAGCCTGCATTTCAGTGACTCCCTGAGATGACATGAGCAGCTAGATGTGATGCCTGCAAGCAGCACCGTTATCCAGAAGATCGAGCAAGCCTTTGCTGAGAGTGCCTCAAGGGTACAGACATCAGTTTATCTCCCTCTCTGTGCTTACAAGGAAAAAAAGGCAGCGTTTCACTTCTCCACTTACTGGCCCAGGATGTCATTGAAGTGCGGGTCCAGTTCTATGTGGTACTTCTTGAGATACCCATACAGCTCATCGGTGCCCAGGACCTTTGCGATGCGAACCAGCTGGAACAAAAGGCATGTTCAGACAGCAGAAGTGCAGCCCATCACTCTTTTGCAGAGGCAGAGCTGCCCAAATCTAAGAACCCTCCTTCTGGAAACATCCAGACAGAAGGAGTTTCTCCCTTGAAATTTGCTTTTGCAACATGTGCAGAAAACAAATTTCCTGCACATGGCAGCAAAATCAGAGATGGCTGAACCAAACATAGCAGCATCCTCCCAGCCTGGCAGTCCCATCCCCAGAGGCTCCCCACTATACACACAGAGATGAACTGGGGACAAACTTTTCACAAAGTAAGCCAGGTAACAATGTCTTTACTTGGTCATAATTGTCCTGGCCGTGGAAGAAGGGCTCCTTTCGGAAGATCATGCTTGCCAGCATACAGCCTAAACTCCACATGTCTAAGCTGTAGTCATACATCTGAGGGAGAAAAGGAGAAGCTGTCAGAAAAGGCACACTCACCACAGCCTGGTTCCCCACAAGCACAGGCAGCCTCGGCCTTTGCACTTCACAGCCAGCCTCTCTCCAACCCAGACAATGCCCTGACAGGCAAAACCAGACAACCCAAAGGTGGCTAAAGTGCAGCCACAAGTGTTATCACTGGATAGATAGGAAGGAGGAGACAGACTCTTACTTGGTAGTCCACAAGGAGCTCTGGTCCTTTGAAGTACCTAGAGGCCACACGGACATTGTATTCCTGAGCTGGATGGTAGAATTCGGCCAGACCCCAGTCTATGAGCCGCAGCTGAGCATGCAACAGAGACACAGAGTCACCAGCCAGGCAGGTGTTGGCCACATTGGCCAAACCTCAATCCCGTGATGCAAGTGTGGAGCCCAGGGTGGAGGGAGGCCCTCTGTGGACAGCAGATGCTCTCAGCAGTTCTCTGATCAGGTTTTTCCCTTTCCCCTAACATCAGTTGGCGGGGCAAAGCCCAGCTTAGAGAGTTCCACTGCCTTCTGAGTCCAAGCACACTGTTACTGCTGGGCAGCTGGCTCCTTGCCAGCACCATCAGTTGAGTACTAGGGAACAGGCAAAAGTCTTACCCACTCTTTAGAAGAGCTGGGCTGAAAGCAGTGTTGATTTTACCTGGGGACTGAGAGCAGAAAATGGGGTAGGAGGGGCTCAGCACATCCTGCAAGGTAGACCATGCCCACAGCTGGAATGGACAACGTGCTTACTAGGGAAGGACTCCAGTAAGAGATTCCCTTCCTTATACACCTTGCCTTGCCTGTACAGCCACTGCTGATTGACAGAGAGGGACCTGTGGACCACCAACTAGTTCCTTGACACAAATTCCAGGTCCCTGGGGCAGGCACACACAGCACTCAATGCGATACAAGTACCATGACAGTGGGGGTAGGCCCCTGTGCTGCCCATTTCCTGCGGTCTAACCAGCACACCCCAGCAGTGAGGGAGCCATGCCCTCCCACTGAGGTGCTTCCCTGTGGGACTTTGACCATCTCCTGATGCTGGCACAGGTGGAGGGGAGAAAGTAAAGAAAGGTTAGAGGGGTATGTGCAGCTGTCAGGGCTATGGGCAGCAGAGTTTCAAGTTTCCCTGGAAAACCCCTGCTTGTAAGCCCTGGTGTCACAGTACCTTTTTTTGCTGGTGGTCTATCATGACGTTGTGGGGTTTGACATCCCTGTGCATGATTCCCATGCTGTGACAGTAATCCAGGGCCTGGCAGACACACACACACACAACAGACATGGCTGTAACTACAGGCACAGCATTACCAATGTAACAGACAGTTCTCAGGCAGAAGCAAGAAGTGCCATAACCCTGGCACATGAAAGGAGCAGTTTCATCTTTTATGCTGCACATGAGAAAGTGACAAGCTGGCAACAAGACTATATGGACGTTGTGCCCTACTGAAGTCAGAGGTGTTCCCTGTGCTCCCTGCACAGTTGTTGAATAACACAATGCAGAGAGGTGTCCCACCTGGTGACAAGCCCAGTGCTCCAACCTGGATAGCCCTGTGCTTCATCGGTCAGGTTCTCTTCCCTAGAAAGGGAATGATTCCTACATGCATGCAGTTTTATGGCCTTCCAGTGAGGCTTTCCACTTGTGCCCCAGAACACACTCAAGCTAGAAAGTCACCTCTGCCCTGCCGACTGAAGCAAAACTGCACTTAAAAAAGGCAAGGGATAGCACACGAGGGAGAGCAAAGCTGCTTCAAACTTATAGTTAGGAGCACATATAAGCTCCCCAGCTCCATGACCTTGCACCACTTGCCACCCCAACGCAGCTGTTCCCTGGAGCAAGGGCGTGAGAATGTTGTTTTCTCATCTCCAAGGGGAGGGAGATCCATCCATCAACATCTATCAGATGCTATGGCATCTCCAGCAGCACAGAAAGAGGGTACAGCTTGCAGTCATTCAATATCCAAGACACCAGTGCCAGGGAAGCAACGCTGTCCTTGGGCCTGTGCCACAGTGGGAAGCAAGGAGGCAACAGCTTCCATCACAGCAGGGCATCAGAGAACTGCTCTGCAGTGACAAGGGCCTCACAGCCCACAGGACTCACAGCAAACAGTGGTCCTGGATCTCCAGTCCAGGAGATCTGTAACAGGTCACACAAACTGCTTCCAGGGATGAAGCTCTTCTAGTGTCTTGTGTTGCCAAGGCTCAAGTATCAACTAAATTTCATCACCCCTCCCATCCTAATCCCAGGCTGCCTCAGGCTCACTCCCAGCATCCAGTAGGAAGGTCCCTCCCTTCCAGAGAGGTGGGCAAGCATGGGGGTAAAGAGAAGAAAGCCTCCCTTGAGCCCACTGGATGTTTCAGGATGTCTCCTTCAGTCATCATGACCTGGAGCACAAAGGGCTTTCCTAGCCTGTCCCACTCATTTCCAGAAGCATGGGAGCTGCAAAGTGCCAGCCCAGAAGTGCCAAGGCCCTGCTAGGACCTGAGACAGCCAAGCTGCTGCTCAGCAGGTAAGCACAGAACAGCCCTGGGATGGGTCAAACCTGTCAGATCTCCCTTGTGCCCTGCTGCCTCCCCTGTCCTGCAGACGGAGACCCCCAAGAGCCAGTGCAGCACATCCCACAGACCTGCCATGGCTCCTTGAGGGAATTTCCATGGGAAAGTGCAAGCTGGGCTAGTTAAGGGAAGGTATTTAGGGCACTCCTCACTTTTCATCAGAGGGGCAAGGAAAGCTTTGGCTGGGAAGTGTCAAAGGAAAATACTGATGTTACATACAACAAGCTGGCATAACTAGTGGGCAGAATTTACCTTCTGGGGCTGCATTTGAGTACTGCAGCAAAGTAAAGCCTGGAGCTGCCAGTCCCTCTATTTTACTCTCCCTAGCATCACAGTTCCCCAGCCCTGCCTCAAGGACCTTGTCCAGGCTCTGGATGTTTTTGTGGCAGTTGATTTTCCTCATAGCAGCCCAATGGTGCAAGAGTCATAGGGAGACCAAGCACAGCTCTACCTGGTGACACAATCACAAACACTTTAGACCTCAGAGAATCACACACTCTTTGGAGGCGACCAAAGGCCCTCAGTTTGGCTGCAATACCTCACAGCAACAAGCCAGGTAACCTGATCTGTTCCCAAACCTTCCCAGGTTATGAGACTTGGATTCTGCACTGAACACAAAAGAAGTAACCTCTTAGCAACAGTGCCCCATGAGCTCCACTACTGCCACTCTCGTTCCTGGTCTTCCCATCCAGACTGTCATGTGCAATGCCACTCACCTTAAGCAGCTCATACATATAAAACCGAATATCAAAGTCTGTCAGGATCTGGTACAGTTGCTGAAACAGATTTGGGGAGGGAGAAAAAAAAAAAGAGAGAAAAAATAAATACTCAATTTTTGGAATACTTTCATTTCCTGCACCCCACCTGCCTCCACTGCTCATTCCAGAGCAATGACACATTCCAATAATTGACCCATTCCAGATTCCCTATGAATGCTACCATTCCCAAGGGCTCTCCCGAACTCAGACCTGCCAGGAAATCTAGAAAGGATGAAAGGGCTCCTGTGAAATGCTACTGGCATCATTCATACTTGTCACAACTTTCCAGGAGGAGATGGGCAGGCTGGCTGTCCAAGGGGAACAGAGCAAAAGCTCTGGAGTAGGCACAGAAAATTGTGACTTTCTTTCTGTTGTCAAGTTGCTGTGATGACTTGTATGTCAGCACTGACAAGAGCATTCAGAGAAGGTGGGCTGGGAACACATGGGAAGGTCTCCAGGTGTTCAGGGTGTGAAAAGGAAAGGAAAACGTCCATCTAAAGGAGCATGGATTTGGGAAGCACAAAGAAGAGAGCCAGCCTTAGAGCCACAGAGGCTCTCCTCTATCCCAGGGTAAAGGCTAATTCAACTGAAGAGCACAGAAATGTTTGTGGGACCAAGGAGAGCACAACTTGAGTTGTGGGGAAGTGCTCACTGCCACCACTCTCCTCTCTGTGTCCTTCTGCAGCTGCTCACATGGAAGTGACAGAGCTCCAGGGGGAACTTTAACCTGCCTTGTGCCACCAGCACCAGCACAGGAAAACTCACCTTCCTGCTGCTCCCACACCAGGCACAGCTGGCCCCAAATTTGCCTTCTGCTCTATATCTGTCACAGGCTGCGGAGTCAGCCCAACCTTGTTGAGCTGTCCTCTCTTCCAGAGAAAGCAAGGCAAGATGCCAGGGCAGGGCAAGGAAGGACACTCACAGGGCAGCAGTGGGACCAGACCTCTCTGCCCTTTCTTACAAACAAGGATCATCTCATAGCTCAGACAAATCACCAATTGCATCAGCACTGAAACCTGCTGTCCATCACAGGCACCACTTGGCGGCTTCAGGAAAAATCCCAGAGCAAGGGATTGAAATTCACATTCCAAAAATGCAGCTCTGGACCTGGATCCCTTCCAGGCCCATGCTGAGATCCTCAGGCTCCTGCCTTAATGAGGGCCATCTGCAAACAGCCCCTGCCCAGCCCCAAAATCAGAAATCATTTGACAACATACAAGTGTCACTTACACACACAGAGCTTTAACAGCCTCCAGGACACAACTGCATTGTATTCTCATGAGCTGGGATGATCCTAATGCTTTGGAGCAACCCAGTGAAGCAGACAAGTGAGCAGGGAACAAAAAAGACATAGCCACAAGCTACAGAGCCATAGCAGGGATGGATTTCCTGACTTGTGCACAACTGATGCAGGACACAGGGCCAGCAGAGGACAGCTGAGTCCTTCCAGAAGTCTGTTTAAATGGCTTCCTAGGTTACAAACACTGCAAGAAATATGTAAAACATGTCCTTCTGGCATTCACTGCCCTGTTCAACTTCACCTGGCAACATCAATGCACCTGGGGGAGGAGGAGGGCAGGAAAGGCAGTGGCATTACAAGACTAGGCTTCATTTTCCCTATTCCCTGTCTCTCTGCCTCTTGCTGCCTGTAAGTGGGAAGGGGATGGAAGGGAGGCCACCAATGTCTTTCTTCTCAGACCTGCAATACTGTTGCTTCTCTGCCTCATGGCCTTTGGCACTGGGCCATGATAAGCCCAAACACTGTTGGGCAAACAGCATTCAACAGATTTCCCTAGAAGAGCTGCCTGTGAAACCCAGCCCCTCTGACCTCTGCCAGTGCCAAGGCCAGCAGTGTGGCCAGCAGTGCCCAGCTCTGCTTACCACAGGGAACAGTCCCTGCAGGAGCCTGCTCAGCCCTGCAGGAAGGCAGTGAATGCACACAGCTTTGAAGGACAGAGCCAAGGTTTCCACTGCAAGCGGGTCCTGCACAGGCAGCTGCCTCAAGCAGGCTTTGAGTGGGCTCCAAATCCCCTTTGCCCAGCCTAGCAGGGCAGGACAGACACCTCCTTTGCAGACATGGTCCATGCTCTGTTCTTACAGCTGTCTCTGGGGAATAGGATTATCAGAAACATCATTGTGGGGATCACTCAGATCCAGCTCAAACATCTGCTCTGCACTCAGATCCCATGAGGCCTCAGAGACCTGGGCTGGTCTCCTTTCTCCATACAGAGCATTAGAAAGGCCAAACCCACCCACTGGCAGCCACTACCCCTCTCCAGCTTTTGGTGATATTTTGGACACATCACAGAACCAGTCATAAACCAATCCTGTTAGTGCCTGAGGAGGCAGAGACACACTTCCCCCAGCATGGGGCTGACAGGAGTTAAATGCTTATTCCTCTCCCCTGAGTGAGCAACACAGCTGGCTACGTGCAGGAAGCAGCATCTGCAGAGCAACAGGGTGGCTGTGAGGAGACACTGCTTTGGGGTGGAGGGCAGCAGCAGTAACAAAAGAAAAAAAGGAAAACAGTTCCCAAAGCATCCAGGCTTGGCAGCCACACAAGGGAGGAGAATCTTTTCTGCTTCTACATTGCTTATGCAGGGCAACAACCATTTTTTTAAACAAACCCTGGATGTGTAAGGACAAAACCCATGCACACATTTCCCTCACAGCAACAAGGCCTGAAAAGTCACCAAAGTGCAGGTGAAGTGGAAGACTTGACTCAAAAGCCCACAACTCTAGCAGGCTGAAGATGCTGAAGCAACCTTCCCTTGCTCACCTTTCTTGCCCATCTCATCTTCAGCTCCAAACCTGCTACAGCAAACCCACCAAGAACTGCTCCTTGAGACCTGTCTCTGTCCCCATTTGCCTCTCTGGGGCAATGAAAGGCACAGTACCAGGTATGCTTACAAAATACATGACAGCTGACAGTGACTACAGTGAAGGCGTCTCACTTCTAGTTTGAAACCAATTAGCAAAAACATTTAATTTTGCTGATGGTTTCTCAGTTGCATGTGGCTCTGCAGTGCAGCTTTCATTTAAGGCAAATTGCTGTGGAGAGCTTGAATGCTCTCAGATGACAAGTAATGCAGCAGGTCTGAAGAGAAACACTAACCCTGTACATAAGCTGCTGTCCTCACCCAGCAGAATACATATCCAGCCTGGCTCCAGCTCATCCTCCTGGCAAGTACAGTGCTGCCACTTCCAGAAGGGACCCAGACAGGTAATTTAAGAAAATGTAATCAGCTCTGGGGAGGTATCACCTAAGTCTCCTGTTTATACCATCATTTAAGAATAGTGAAATAAAAGCTTGTGTTTCTGATCTGGGATCATCCACAGCCACAGCTTGGATCCCACAGAACTGCAGCTTCTGCCCAGGCACAGGGAGCTCAGAAAATTCAGCAGCCACTTCCATGGGTGCACAGGAACAGTGTTCTGACATTTGAACAGGCACAGAGGTCAAAGTATTAGCATCAAAGCAAAAAATAATAACGCTGGAGGAAAGGAACTTCCAGAAAGGAGACAACTGAGCAGATATTCAAACTTGTGAGCAACTACTGCCAACAGGACAGAGAAAAATGGAAACCTGTGGAGTGGTCAGCAACCACCTGCTGCCTGCAAAACACGTCACCAGGAGCTAAGGCCTCCCAGGCTTCCTCACAGGAGGAAGGTCAGCCAGGACTGCCAACACTGCAGCAGCATTTCCCCTCCAGAGCTGCCAGCAGGCCAGGAGTCACAGCCCTCAGCCACACAAGCTGCCCTGGGCACCCCTCACACACCCTGAAGGTGATTTGCCAGTGACATGCTGGCTCTCATCAGCGCTGCTGAATCCAGATGTCAACATGGAGATGGGCACATCAGCAACAGCCACATCCAAACAAAGAGAAGAGGTCCTTGTCACCTGGATTAGCTCATGTGGCACTTAACTCCAGCAGAACTTGACTGCCCAGGGAGATATGGAGTATGGAGCAGGGGGACAATGACTGGGTGCTCTCCAGCTGCTTCACGTGTGGAGGTACAGAGCAAGCTGAGACCTCCAAGAAAAGTGCTCTCACGTACTCTGCACTCTCTGCTTGGCACTTCAGAGCAAGGGAAGAGACATCTTGGGAGTTTCTGTATAGAAGTCACCCACAGGCACCCTCAGTAGAAGCAGCTCTATAATCTGCAATTAGCTGGAGCCCCAAGAACCTACTCAAACAGGCAGACAGCTCATGGGAGTGGAGCATCAAACAACCCACACACCCCATACATAGCTAGGGAAATTCAGGTTACAAACAAGCTCTGAACACAAGAAGCCACACTGCATGCCCTGGGGACACACTTGCATTCCCAAGACAAGTTATTCCTGCCTTGTACCAATCAGCATCAAAAGCATCAATACTTTCTGTCTTGGACTTGTACAGCTGTGAATTTGGACTTCCCCGAGGAGCAAGGCTTTCTCCCAGGAGCCTAGAGAAGTCTGCTGCAAGCTCATGTAGGTGTTTCTAATGCAACAGCCAGAGCTGAGCACTGTCACTTGTGCAGTGGCCAGTCCATGCTCCTCACTGGCTGCAGCAGTGCCCAGCCTGGCTCTCCATGTGGCCAGGATGGCCAAAGGAACACAGACCCCGAGCCCAGCATTTTCAGTTAAGAGTCCCTACTGGCCACCAGCCTCAAGGTACTGCTGAACACTCCACTTCATGGATACATTTCAGTTTCTGGGGGATATCTTTGAGGGTAATTTTTCCTCTAAGGACATGTCAGAGTGGTGTAATCACATCTGACTTGGAGACACACAAAGCAATCCTCAGCAAGGTGTACCAATGCCTGAGCAAAGTAGCTTATCTCAAGACATGTATTAAAAATAAAAATCAATGAAATAATTAAAAGGTATCTAAATAGAAAGTTAAAAACTTCTAGGACCAGCCTTACAAGGAGGCTGTGGGTCACAGAAGCATAGGGGAACATTCTCAACACACGAGGCACTGGCTCAGCCCAGATGATGTCAACAAAGCCCAGGTAAACCAAACCAGCTTTAATTAGCCCTGAAAGGTCACCACAGAGAACTCCTCTCATGGCTGTTTACTCGATGGAGGCAACACTGCTCTCCCCACTCAGAGCTGTCAGGGCAGATTCTGCTGCAAGTTCCTGTCCTTGTGGCTCCTGCAGTGTATCCCTACATGAGATTAAGCAGCACTCAGACCTTCACTGCAGCATGGCTGCAGCTCTGGCTACACACACACATCCCACCCGGCAGCATCCAGCTCGCCAGGCCCAGCCCAGAGGGGCAGAAACTGCATGTGCTGCCCCTCAGCATGCAGGGCTGCAGGAGCTGATCTGTGAGCCAGCTGCCTTCTTTATAACCAGCCAGCCCAAGATCCTTCTCTGGGTGTTTGGTACATCTGCTTCCTACAAAACCTGTACCTACATAATGATCTGGGACAGAAAGGAAGAAAAAAACACCATTCTATAACATGGAATGAGATCTCTGAATGGAGCAGGAGGGATGACTGCTGGCTTTCTAATGGCAACTGCTCAATTAATTCTTAAGTCAGTCACCACTGACTTAAGTGATTTAGGGTAAAGGCTCAAATGGGGGAAGCAAAGATACCATTAAGATAGGTGTGGCTGCTGATTATAGATCCCTTTTGTCTAGAAGCATTTTGGAAGCACAGGCAGTTGTAGCTGCACTCAGACAGGACCCTAATTTTGGAAACAGTAATATCCCTTGGAGCCCTCAGACATCAGAAGAGCCAGGGAATATGCTGCAGCCTCAGACAAGGAACAAAAAAGCTCTTAAGATGTATTCAACAAAGTTCAGTACCTCACTACCAGGCTCACTAGCAGTGGAAAATGAGCTCTCTAGCCTCTGCCACCCCACAGCTCCCAAGTCTGAAGGATTCCAGAATAAATCAGTGTCACCAGTTCCATCAACAGCACTGCTGTAAACAGAGCACTACAGCTCAGGGATTAACTTGGGCTGAATATATAGTACAGCAGTGATTACTAAATTGAGAGGGGAGTAAGAATATCTAACCTGTTGACCTTATTCCTCAGAGTTGGGACATTCAGCACACAAACCTTTTATGCCTTTTCATCTAGAGCCCATTAACAGGTTTCTGATTTGCATGGAGAAAGAAAAGTGAAGCTGACAATTGTGAAAACTCTAAATTCCCCCACAGCTCTTGAGGATTATATGAAAATCATAGCATTTTACAGGAATGGGAAGCTTCTGTCCTCCACACTCAGACAAACTCACCTTAAAATCTGTGTTATTGATGTACTCAAACACCAGAGCAGGGGTCTTTGACTGCAAGAGAGAAAAAGTCATAGTTTCAAATACACACTTGACCTTTCTTTGGCTCCAAGAGACCTGAGAAAGCCTTTGCTTCCTGCCCAGCCTTCACTAGGGACAGCGAGGTGGGAGCAGGACACGGAAAGCGCAGCCCTGCTTGTACCCCACACACTGAGCACCAACTCGGCATTTTGGCCAGCACTGCTCCCCCACACAGAACAGAGAGAGCACTGGGCAAGGCAAAACGTGTCACCAGGAGCTAAGGCCTCCCAGCCTTCCTCCCAGGAGAGAGGTCAGCCAGGACTGCCAACACTGCAGCAGGATTTCCCCTCCAGGGCTGCCAGCAGGTTGGGAGTCACAGCCCTCAGGCAGCTGCCAGCCACAGAAAACTCCCCAGGAATGGGGTAACTGTGGGAGTGCAGAACATAACATGACTGCTGGTCACTGGGTAGGACAGCAACCAGAAGGATTAAAGTGCTTAATATCTACTTGCCCTGGCTGGTACTTAGGTTCCAGATGCTAGACAGAAGCTAGAAAGCTGAAGGCTCTACTTTCTTACAGAATTTGTAGGACTTCAAAACTTTTCCCCCATCAGCTGGGGCAACTTAGGAAGGACACAGAAGGTGTGTTGAAGATTCAGGGGAACACTGAAAGGAAGAGGAGCCCATCCAAACAAACCAGCCATGCCTTCAGCTGATGGGAAGGCAATCCCAGCACACCCACCCCAACACAGGCACCTACCACTGGATCCTTGACAGTGTCAATCAGATTAATGATGTTGGTGCCACCACGGAGATTCTCCAGAATCTTAACCTCGCGTTTTATCTTCTTTTTCTTCACTGGCTTAAATAGACAAAAGAAATTAGAAGTGAGAGTCCTTTCAGAAATAACACTAATTTCTGCCACTGATTTTGACTGGAACACATCGCCTCCCCTCCTCTCTTTGCTCCCACCCTCACATGGGAACATTTTTAGCACCAAAGAGGAGACAGACACTTTGCATGAACTAGGGTTTCCCTCTCATCCATGAAACACTTCCACGCATGAGGGGGACAATTAAACCACTCCAGACAAACAGAACTGTGACTCCAGTAACTGTGGTTAAAAGTGCCTTGGACTGCTATGTGGTAACCTCAGCATATTGATTCATGTTGTGCACTCCGTCACAGGACAAGCATGGTGGACCTAGCTCTGCTTTTGTTTACCAACACTAACCAGCCTTTCACTTTTCAACCTGTTTCCCAATGAATACTTTAATCCTATGAAACAATAACCTGAGAGTCTCCAACATCAGGATTACTTGTAAGCTCAGACACTGCTGTGCCTCACTTGCAACCACCCGATATGCACAGAGCCAACTGCACTGCATGTCACTGCATCCATAACCATGATTATTTTTAAAGCCTAAAGACATTTTAAACAGTTTTGACTCCTCCTCTAATCTGCTCAGTCTCAGGAGCCCTCTTTGCAAAGTAAGCTTTCCTCTGGACATCACCCTGTGGAGACTGACAAAGAACAGCTGCTCCCAAGGCAGAGGCTCAGAGCTTGGGCTGGCTTTTACACTCTGCTGCTCCAGTGGTTCACTTCAATGCAAATGATCGTTTCTGTAACTCATCCACTCCCAGGATAACCCTAGCTATGTGTAAATGAAAGGCAGTTTAGAGCAGATAAGAGGTGAGACTTTTTTAATGAGCCTTGGCTACTGGCCAATGTGGGCAGCACCAGCTGCAAGTCACCAAGTCTAGCAGTCCTTCATTCCATAGCTGGAACATCCCCTCCTGCCCCACCAATATCACTAAAAAGAACTGCAGACATCTTGCAGGGACTGGTAAAGCCCTTTGCTGGTAAAGCCCCATCTCTGAGGCTGCTGATAAAAACACTCCTCTCCAGACTTTTAGCTTTCTAAAACATTCATCATCTGGCACTGAGTCTGGTTTGTGTGGAGGGGTGTGATGAGGAATGGCAAAGGTATGAGGCACCTTCCCAAAGTAACACACATTAGCAGATGTCTGCGTGAAGGACAAGGAGCCACAGGAGCTCAACAGCTCATGCTCACCACCTCATATCTGCCACAGCCTCCCACTTCTATGATGGCCACAGAGTGCTGATGGGACAACTCATACTCCCCTTATAGGCAAATCCAAGGCAACCCCTGTTTTCAGACCCCTGGCAGAAATGTATGAGCAGACAGGAGAAGGAACAGAAGGCTTTATATAGTGGGAAGATATGGCGTTTATGTAAGTGATAAAATATGCTGTATTTCCAGGCTCTTCAGGTGGCTGAAACCTTCAGATTCGAATCCTGCTCTTCTCCTCTTGCAAGTTAAAAGGCATGAGCTAGACTTTAAAGCCAAAAGATGAGAATCTCAGCCTGAAGCAAAGTGCCAAAAATAACACCAGTGCCAGCACAGGGAACGTCAGCACCTCATAAAGCCACTGTGGAAAACGGCAGCAAGGCCACCGCAGCTGTCAGAGCTGGAGCCATGCTGGGCAGAGCTTGCTGGGGAGTGGGCGACCAAGACCCCAGGGCTGTACCCAGAGAATGCTGGAGCTCATGGGAGCTTGGACAGAAAGGGAGAATCAGCCAGAGCAGGGGCATGTAAACCAGCAAGAGTGAGAGCTACATCTTGGAACCTGAGAGGAGGATGCTTCATTAGGAACTAATTTAATTTATGTCAGCATGGAGACAGACACCACCCTTGTGTCACCCACATGCACAGATCTTACCAGAAGGCCAAGATGGAATTAGAGGATGTAATTTGGTTACTCTGCTTGTCCAGTGAGGCAGATGCACACACAGGCTGTTTTCCAAGGAACTTCAAAGAGGAATTGAGGCACTGACATCCTGAAGGTGCTCCCTGAATGGCCAGGCTATGACAGACATGCCTTGCAGCCTCTCTGCTGCAACACTTGCACCTGACTGGGAGCTCAAACAGTCCCTGAACACAGCCAAGAGAACTCAAAGCCCACTTTGAAATACCTTTTCCTTTGTACTGTAGTTATTTCAGGGGCATTTTGCATCAGCTAGGTGGGGGAGGATATCTCTCTATCCCTCCCAGATTCCCTTTTCTCCTTTCATAGCAACCACTGCTCCCACTGGGGCAGAAGTTGTTGTCTTCCAGTCACTTCCACTTGTTTGTTTCACTTTCTGCAGGATGGGAAAATGATGCTCTACGTTATCTCCATCAGAAATCTACCCTTACCCACCACACACTAAAACACTAGAGTAGACAAAATCAGTGACTTTTGGAAAAAAGGGGAGAAGAAAGTTGGTCTTTTTATAATGAAATGCCTGCAGATAATCACCACCAGCAGCATCTCTGACATCACCAAGAAAAGACACTCGGGTGAACACTGTGTCAGCAAGAGGGAGAGGTAAAAGCCACTCGCTGTTTGCACTTCTTCCTGCTAACCTGCAGGACTGCAGAGCTCTGGCCAGGCTGGTCACACCATCCCCACATCAGCTGTGGGCTGGGATGAGGGCCCCAGAAGCCTCCAGGCAGGGCTGGGGTTGGGAAGCCCTGCATCCTCAGACGCTCTCCCAGAACACAACAGTGCTTGGAGTGGGGCTTTCCACCACTAGGTAAACAAGGATGAGGCAAAAGAAATGCCACAGGCTGAAGTAATTTTAGAGGAAAAGCTATTGCCTAGGAGTGTCCTCAGAGAGAGCAATGTGGGGGAACAGTTTCCCCATTTCAGTGGTGACTGCTGGCCTGCACCCCATCCCACACAGCTTTCACCTACCCAGCCTCTCGCCACCTCCTACCCACAGGTCCCAGGCCACTGCCCCAGCCACAGCTGCAAACACCATGTGCTATGCAAGGACACATCCCTGGAGCTCTGTTTTTGCCCAGTAACCAAGCCCAAGTAACTGATACCAAGCCCAAGCTCTTCCATCTGGCAAGTCAAATACCTTGGTGAAAACCACTCCAACACATGGCCAGCACTGCACTGGGGGTAACTGTTCAAACCAGAGAAACTTTGCTGACTTCCCTCATGTCCCATAGCCCAGTACAGCTGAAACTACAGGCCAGCAGCAGCGTATCAGCCACGCACCAGGATTAAGTCTGGGTTGCTACAACTGTCTCTCAGAGTCATCCGATCTGTGTCTCCAAGGATGTTGACTCCAAACACACATGGATTAAATGTGAACTGAAGCTATTATGGCCTCCAACCATCTGCCTCTCCCAGCAGGGATAGCTTCTAAACCACCAGCCCTTGCAGCCTTGAGTATTTTTAACAATACTTATTTAAGGCTATTTTATTAAATCAGGCTACGAACAGCAGCATTTCAGGTTGTGCTTCCTACACAGGCCAGTCCTCCTGCACTGGGAGGGGGATTTCCAGCAGAGGAAAGGAGCAGGCACCTCGACAAAATTAACTGCTCCTGAGTCTGATCTGCCTGTGTTTGCAAGGCAATGTTTTACACAGGTACAGCCTCCAACTCCATCTGTTCCCACGCCAGAGGTATTTCAAAGCTTTCCTCCATGCTGGGATTCTCCAGTGACCAGTATGGGTCAAAGCCCTTCCCTCTGAAAGAGGCTCCAACACAGTCCCTCTGCTCTGTGCAAACACCTACTTCGATGAAATCTGTACAAACTTGACAGCTTGGAGACTTCTGTCGCATTTGGTTGAAACTGGCCAACCAGTGCAAAAACTACTGGGGGGAGGAGGGGGAGAAAGGCTGACAGACAGCGGGATTTCGTAAGACTCGTTTCCATAGGAAACCAGGCTAAAAGACATGTCTCAGTTTAACCGTGTCTACACTGGGAGGGGTTTAATTACTTCAACTGCATCAATACCCTTAGAACAACATTACTGTCTAGCACAAGCCAGTTTTCCAGTTTCCCAGAAAATTGCTTCCTTCCTCAGGCAAACTGGAAGTGAGGTGGCTGTGGATTGTGGAGACAAAACATGCAGCTCACAGCTGTCCACTATGCTGAGGGCCCAGAGCAGAGGGACAAGATGACCTCCAGCCACAGGAAGATGGTCTCTGCTGGACCCAGCAGCTCTCACTTGACTGTCCTCAGCCACCTATCCTTTGGTGGTGGCAGGTTTCCCACCCTACTAGCCAAATGGATAAGGATGCTTCAATTCACTTGAAAGTCAGGCAGAAGAGGCAGTGGCAGTGACCAGAGCTATCCCAACTCTCTTTGCCCAAAGACTGGGGAGCATTGTGTATAGCTATCCCTCTGCAGAGGTGAAAAATGATAAGCTTTGTAGTCAGGTAGATGCAGAAGAAAACACCTTTTTGTGACCAAGAGAATCTGGGTCATTTTCCACAGGATAATGTACACTTGTAAGCAGGGAAGGAGTCCAGATGCAGCAAACACCATCTGGGAGAATTAACATTGTTTGCTAAAATAAACCTTTAAATAAAAGACTGCCATCACTTCCTGTCTTGAATGGATAAATGGCTGCCTGGTTAAACATATTTTTTGCTTGGTTTCTAAAGCAAAGGGAGTATACTCTTCTGTCAGATACTCCAGTTCCAGCTTTCCCCAACAACCTGGGGACCCATTGCTTGAATTCAAGCAAAGAGAGAAATCAGATTTGTTACCCAAAGTTCTCTACGCATTTTCTCACTGTGAAAGAAAAGCAGTGACCAGGAAGGCATGTGAAATACGAGTTAAGTCCAAAGCATAAAAATCATTTTACATTAACCCAGAGCAGGCAGCCAGGCAGTGCACACACGCTGCCAGCTGAGGGGCACACGTGCTGCTCTGAAGGAATCACAGAAGGTGCTGGGTTTTGCCCAGCAGGTGCTCTGAAACAAAACTGGGGTTAGCACAGCAGGAAAGAAGGTTTAGCAGTCAAAAGATACAAAGTAATGCATTCCACCACCCCATTAAAAAAAATCAATTCTTTGCTCACCAGCCTGAATAGCCTGGAAATACAACGATGCTTCCAGTGAACAAGCAGGGAGATCTGAACACACAACGTCCAGGACCAGCAAAAGGCTCGAGCAGCATCCCTATCACAGGCTTTGAACATTCAAAAGCTGGCACTAGAAGCTCATTTGTCTCTAGCAAGTATTATTGAAAGGATCACAATAATCAGCCTATAAGGCCCAGCACCAATTGCTCAATAGGAAAATTGGATTCAGAGCAGCTCTGCTTATTTTGCCAGACATCAGCTGGGAAATCAAATAATCGTATTCCAAAGAGCTACAAAATCGAGGAGCCCACTTATGTTAACATTCTGTTGGTTGTTTGCATTTTACCACTTCCACTGTGGAAACTTTTGCGAGCTGCTCTTGAATTTTAGAAAAGAGGGGGGAAAAAACATACCTTGAAAGTACAAAAGTACTATTGCTTTTTAGTTAAATAAAATATACTTAAGTTTGGTAGAATATCCCGGCATGTGTTCTGAAGGCAGCTTCATTATTTCCTTTGGAGTCCTTTTCATTCCAACATGGCACACCTCAAAACAGCCCTCCTGAGGCTTCAGAACTGCCCATGATACATCAAGAATTCTGCAGTCAACTGAAAATGGGACACGTGAGGACCAAGCCCTGATCCCCGACAGCACCATGCCATGGGATGGGAATTATTCCTTCAGCCCCCTGCAAACAGACACAAGGCTGTATCTCACCCTTCGCCAGGTGGGAGCTGCAGCTTTGCAGCTCATCAGTTCCTTGGTGTTACACCACCACCACCACGAGAGTCACCAGCTGCATCTCCAGGCCTCTGCAAGGCACCCAGTACTGTCCCAGTTGGTTGGTCTCAGCTCACACAAGGCTGGACTCCAGCAGCCAACTCTGCCAAGCTCATTGTGGGCAACTAGTGTGTGAAAGACAAGAGCTGTGTACCCATCTCTCTTGCAAAAGGGCTCATTTCAAGACTGCCAGAGGAGGAAGTGGGCCAGGGGGAGCTGGTTCAGTGCATGCAAATGCAGGAGGAGCAAGAGACAGAGAGTTACCAGGAGCAGGCATTGAACAGCTTTGGTGGAAGGTCACTGATGCAGTCAAAAGCTCCAGCCTGAGGGACCAACAGCATCCAATCCTATTTCCCTGTGCAATCCCTTCTGCACACCAGCATGAGAGTCATTTCAGCCCCTTCCTAGAACAAGCTGATGTATGTGGACTCTAAAGCTTGTAGAGACAGAAGAAAACTTAGCAGAGCCACCATCCCAACCTGTTCTCTAGTTACTAGAGTGACAACTGGAGTTCAACACTGGCAGGATCTTCCAAGTGTGCCTGGTATAAGCAGCAGCTCAGGAGGCTTCACACAGCCCAAATGGGGGAACAGGGGAAAAACAAAGCCAAACATTCAAGAATGCACTTGTGAAACCATGTACATGGTTGAAATTTCCAGTGCATGGACTCAGCACAGAGGGACAAAAGCCACCAAAAGAGAAAAAGGCTATTTCATCACTTCTGCAGGGCCTCCATTTCACTGGTCCCTCTCCTTGCATCTGCATTCTTCCCCTACCTCCACCCATGCAGATGAACCACACTAGGAGACAAAACAGCCTCTTTTTGATGGGTTTGATGCTTTGCAGGCAAGTAGAGCATATATGGACATATAGGTGCATCACAAAAGCAGGATAACTCCTGACTCCTGTAGAGACCTGCCAACATGGATGTTGTAATCTCCACCCCATGGAGGGGGTGCAGTAGGGATGGAGGCAGTACAGGAGACTGGGAGGTGAAGGACACACTTATACAGGTGGTACAGCCAACCCTCAGCACCAGCAGTAACTACAGGTAACTCATTGTAAGAGCATCATTCTGACGACATGGTATCACCTGTAGCAGTTACAAGCAATGTGGAAAGTTAGTCTTTGGCTTTTAGAGTGGCACCCTGCAACACTGTTCACATCCTCCAAGAACACCGTTACCCCCAGAACAGAGGATTCACTTTAAAGCATGCTGGGAGACATTTTGGAGCTGCATTAGCAGAAAAACAAAATGAGAAGTTCATCAAAGAGACCGCACAGATTGACCTCAGTGGTCCATCAAAAACCTCTGTGTGGTAAGACATGGATGAGGAGAGCTGCTTCAGATACCTGCACTGGATGCAGACAACACGCGACTCACTAGCAACAAGGATGTCTTAAACTTCCCTTGTACATCCTGAGGAATGTCAGGCCTCATCCTGGGAGTCAAACCTTAGCATCAGATTTAAGTATAACCTGAAAACACGTACAGAACACTTCCACACACCCTCCTTTCCCGGTGTGGGCTGCCCCAAGGCAGGCAGGAAGCAGGGCCACAGCTGTACCCAGGCCAGCCAGATCAAAAAGCAGACAGGAACCTCCAACAGCAGCGAGGGACTGCAGAACACAGCTGCTGGCTGACTCCATGCCCTACTAACCTGTGGGGTAGGAAGGTCAGTACAGTGCAGAGCCCCCACACTTCAGACCCTTCTCACTCTTTGCTCTCTGAATACATTGAAAAGCGGGGGAGGAGTTGTCCTCTGTCTCACTGCTCAAGATAAAAGCTTCTGGAGGATGTTAGGCATGGGATGTCTTCTGTGGCAAGCCAGGCTCCTGCCCCACTTTGTACACACCATCCTACACAGTGCATCCTGATGTCCTGCTGCAGTGGAGTGAGAAGCAACCTGCTTGCTTCATTTGCCTTTCTAAAAAAGCTGCAGAATTTTCCCAGGAAAAGTGACATTAAGAGCATCATATTTGTAAGGCACTTGATCCAGAAAACAGTAATGTCAAAGTCATTTGCATGATCTAAATTCTCTGCCATTGCTGATAGATGTTATGACCACAACTAACAACATCTCCTTTTCCTGCAGGATTATGCCTGGTCCTGCACTTGGGGGAGCAGAACTGAAAGGAAATGCTGGGTACTGGCCAGGGAAATAGGACATCTTGCTTTATGGAAGCCCAAAAGGCCAAAAGCACTGTGGTACCAACCAGAGCCCTCAGCTCCCTGGCCTTGTCCAAAGTTGAAGTCTTCATGGAGCACGTACAAACAAACCAGGCAAGTGGCTGCCCTAAGAGGAAGAGCAGTTATCTCCCTCATGCAGCCCTAAACCAGGACCTATGCTCTAGTCTCAGCTTTCTTGAGGCTAAGGGACTTGCCCAAAGTCACACAGGAAATCTCTGTGGCTCAGTTCTGCATCAAAGGGTGATAAAATTTCCTGGCCTCTGTGGAGGATGGTACAAGATGTTCAGGTAGTACAATGCCAAAGCAGGGGAATTACTTGCTATGTGCTAGCTTGTGCTCAGTAAGGACAAGCTGCTTCAAAGAGCAAAGGCTAGGAAGACACACCAGTGACTTCCCATGAAGCTGAGATATCAAGACAGTGCCTCTTGCTAAAAGTCACTCTAACACCTAACATAAATTGTACTCTCAAAAATGTTAAAGAGAAAGGACTGTGTTAAACTGTGCTAAACAGCTGCATCCATTGCCCAACCATGGTACTTCCCTTTGACCCATCCCTGCATCACACAAAAACCTGAAGACTTTTGGTTGCATTTCTCATCTCACAGAATCCAAATTTTTCCCCAGTTAGGAGGAACAGAGACACCCAGCCCCTTTGCTAAGATTTCCCTGTAGATACATGCGATTATGTTTGCAATTAAGTTTTGAGTCTGGTTACAGGAAACCAGAGGCACTTTCCACAGATCAGAGTGATGTTATTGCCACACTTCACAGGTTTTCACAATGTACACAACGTGGTGCTCTGAAACTCCCTTTTCACTGACCCACTTTCCACTGAGGAGAAAGTTCATCTTTATTTATCTGGACCTTCTGCTTTTCCTTGCTCACTCACAGGAATGCTGTCTGCATGTTAATGCCAGTAGGGAGAGCCAGGGGAACCAGTGGCAACGCCATCCACTTCATATCTGGGACAATCCAGTCTCCTGCTTGCAGGGCATTAAGGCAACACATTCAGGCCCCAAGGAGAAGGAGCACCCAGCTGCCCTCAGATGACTCTTGCCAGCTGACTCACTGTCCAAGGCTGACAGGCTCCCTAGCCATGACAGAGTTCAGCTGCCACAGCGAGAGCAGCATCGCTCCAGGGGAGGCTCTTTGGGCTGGGAAGAGGCAAGGAGCAGGGTTTCTGATGACTTTTCCTGCAGCCTCCTTTCAGCCTCGTGGTGCCTTTCTATGTGCGACAAGACCTAGGATTTCAATAAACTACAGCAGTCCCAAAGAGGTCACCAAGGGCTCCAGAGGAGCATGCACAAGTGCAGTTTCCCCAGGCCAGCCACAAGGCATCTTGCTGTAAAATCCAGCTCTGCACTTGCCACTTGTGACTACTGTCTCACAGCAAAAACTCCTGCCTGCATATGCTTTAAAAAAGACAAAACCCCAAACCACAGAAAAATCCAAAGGAGGGGGAACATGCCAGAGGAACCTGGCTTGGCACAGACACGTGAACCTCACCACTCTCACGTCAGGCTCAGCCACAGAGGACAACTCACCTGGCCACCTCCTTGCCCACAGCCAAAGCTGGGGTTTGCATGCCTCCTCCCAGAGGCAGATGGAAGATGATACCTTTCCCAGCAGTGCTGGCTGGACAAACCATGACAAGTTCTTTGGGAAGCTAAGGCAGATCCTGAGGAAGCCGGCACAGTGAGAGAGTGGGAATGTCAGCAGAGACAGCCAGACATGCCATCTGAGTGGATCTAGTGAGAGCCTTAAGGCTACAGCCCTGCAGAGATGCATGTCCTGGAAAGCTGCTCTTCTCAGTGGCTGCACGGGCACATTAAGCTCAGAACCCCCTGCACACTGTGGATGAATGTGTGCCCAAATTCTTAGGACACCCATGGTCAGACACTGTCTCCCACGTGCTCTTGGGGAACAAGTGACAAGTGTTGCTGGTCCAACAAGTGACAGCCGCAAGTGTCAGCCAAGCCAGAACCAAACATACTGCAACTCTAACCTTTCATCTCTGTCTTAACTCCCCTGCCTGCCCCAAGATCACCAACACAGAGTGCAGCTAGGACAGTCAACACAGCTTGCTGTGAGCTGTTGCTTCAGTGGCAAACATGGTGAGACATGCCCTGCAGTGTAAAAGCTGTGCATAGGCATTCCAAACTACAACCTCCCAGTGCTGCACAAAGGTCCCCACAGCCCAACCCCACCAGGTGCAACACACCAGCACACAGATCACCAACACTGCCAAACTTTGGTAGGTCTCCTTGAGCCCCCTCAAGTTTCCATAGTATTTGTAGTATGACTGTTATGAAGCTCTTTTCCACATCAGATCCTCTAAAGGACTGAATATAAAATATTGGTGCTTTTTAAACTGCTGAGCATCCCACAGCCTGGCTCTGGAAAGGCCACATGCTGGCTGTCTAGAGATTAACAGAAGGATTCCCCCCTCCAGGCTTCACATTCCTGTTGAAATGGCAGTCCCTGGGCTGTTTCAGACAGGCATTGCCAGATACGATTTGCCAAACACAGACAGAACACGCAATGCTGTTCAAATGTCAGAATTCAGCTCTCCCCCACCAGAGGAACTCTCAGCCCTGAGCTATGCTGGACAAGGAGGGGTGGAGACATCAAAACATCGCTACAGCATGCAAGACAGCAAATCCATTTCCAAACACACCATCCCAATGGCCTTAACGAGAAAACAGAAGTTTTGGGGTGAAGAAAGAGATCCAACAGTTCTTTGGCCTTGCCAACCCAGCTCCTCTCTCTCTTGCTCCCAGCCACCACAAGCCTCTACATCATCAACGGGATACTCACCTTGAGGATCTTCACGACGACCCTCTCGTTGTTAGTGATGTTGATGGCCTCAAAGACCTCGCTGTACTTCCCTCGGCCGAGCTTTCGAACCAGCTGGTAGTCGTCCTGGTTGCTGCGGGCAGCAAGAGGAGAGAGGCGGTGGTGGGGGAAGAGCGGATAACTAAC
>QUSF01000023.1:3830808-3863948 GCA_003676055.1 Chloebia gouldiae | reverse complement strand
TTCCTACCACAACTGCAGAGTGAAGACAAACATCATCTCCTAGGATCTGGAGATGTAGAATACATGAGCAAAGCAGTCAGGCCCTGCATAAACTGGAGTTCATGGCAGACATGCAAAGGCCAATGCCTGAGTCACCGGTTAAAGCGACGCCATGATGCCGAGATGTGCAGGTGGCTGTTTTGCAGAGTGAGGTGGCTGGAGCTGCCCTGCTACACAGCTGAGATGTTCATCTCTCAAGTAAATTCTGCATGGGACCACAGCAAAATCCTGTGCTAAAAGGGAATTTGTCTTCCACAGGATGCTACTATTTGGGCAGAGATGTTCAAGCATAGAGTTGGCAATTCTTTTTTTTTTCTGATGGATAATTTTCCTGGTAGAGTCCACTGAGTTGTCAGAAGTTTCATTACTGGTGACATCTTCCTTGATGCTTTCCAGTGGGACACAGGCAGGCTATTGAACTGGCTTGCCAGGCTGATTCCTGGCAGGAAAGCTGGCCAGTGTGCTGCCAGCTCCTTCAGCTGGTGCCTGGGCTGCCCAGCTCTGGGCACCACGGCTGCCTGCTGCCTTCAGATGCTGCCCGGCACTGCCCACAGCAAAAAGCCCAGTTTGCAGTGATGGGAAGTTTGCCAAGCTTTACCTACTTTCACTCAAATGCTAGAGGTCTGTTTTTACTACTACTACTACTACTATTACTACTACTATTGTTGTTGTTATTATTATTATTATTATTATTATTATTATTAATTTTCAAATCTGGCCATAACAGCCCAGGTGTTTCCCAGAGCAAAGTCAAGGAAAATATTTGTTCAGCCATTAAAACATCACCTTATCTGAACACAAGATCTCTGGACCAGGGACAAGTTTTCTGGCAGAGATATGCTAGGTCTCCTGCTGACCTTTGAAAAGCTGTGTGTGGCTGGACAGAGCTATAAACACTGCATATAAAAATCTGCACTCCACATTTTGCATCTGCAAAGCCTCTTGGCTGTCCAGTGGTGCCATCCTTGCCCACCACCCATCATGGCTCTGCTGGGTCACTCAGGTGCCTCTCCTTAACCTACTGAAACATGGCCTGTGGCAGGCTGAGGCATCGCAGCCATGGCCTGGTGTGGAGACCTGATGTTAGAGTTATCTTTGCAATCTTAGTCAGCCAACACACACAAGCACTGCTTTGAAGACAGCTTTTAATCCATGTCTGCAGTTCAGCTTTTTCATGGGATCCCCATCCCACCTTGCATGCAAAGATGAACTCCAGGCTATGCCCTGTGCATGCTGTTCCCTCCTCTTCATCCCAAACCACTCAATTTCTGGTGTCGAGTTCTGTATGTGGTGAAGATCCCACAATGAAGGATGTGCATCCCTGCACCCAACAAGGCCAGGAAGTGAGGTTCCTCCCATGAACTGGATATGGTTATGACTCAAGATGCATTTTGAAGATGAGTTTTGACATATTCTAGCCAGAAATAAGACTGGCTTTGCCAGTGCATTGATTTTACTCATGTATATATGATTAGATTGACTTGCATCCCTCATCCCAAAAAAAAAGCTGTGATGAAGCATCACTGGCCACATAATCAGCTTTTGGGGGAGACACACACATTTAAACAGACTTGCCACCCACTGCCATTAACCCTGAGCATCTCGCACGGAGAAGTCGGAGCACATTGCTGTGCCATGGTCTGGATCCAGCAACAGGGATACTTACAAATGATTCTCCACACCCTCACAAAGCTCCTAAAACTAGGCATGCCTGTAGGGACAGCTGCCTTCAGGACTGGTTCTACTGTTCCCCCCAGTTTTACAGCCAGATTGTGACAAAGCAGAGTCTGTAAGAAGAAGATTGCAGTGTCATGGACAGAGAAACACCCACCGTGGTGCAGATGTACCTCAGATGGGAGCAGGGGGCCAGAGTTTGCCTGCACCCCTCTGGAGTCTTTAGCACCCAGCTGTTGGAGTGAGTCCTGCCTGGCCCAGCTGGTGACAAGGAGCCCGGAGGCAGTGCCTAATCAGGAGCTTCTGGGAGCTGGTGCTGCAGGAGTGCACCCCAGGAGACCCCTGGGAGGGCTGTCCCTTTGCCATCACACCCCCTGCCACTGCAGCACACATGCATTTGATGAGTTTCCAGTTCTGCATCTGTACCTCTACCAGAGCAGTCCACCTTGAAGCCCAGGTGCTGGTGGAACCATGACCAGCCCATGTCCTTGACCCACAGGCCATGGGTTCACCCAGCTTTGCAGCTCTCCGAGGAGGTCAGCACTGCCAAAGAAGCACGACCCCCATGGCAGCTCTCACAGGCAGCATGGAATTCCTTTCTGAGACCAGCACAAACCTCTTCCTTTGTCCAAAGGCCTGGCTGCCTCCTTGCCAATGCTGCTGGGAGACAGGCATTTCTCACAAGGAGCTGTAGCCTCCCAGCAGCCTGGCCGTAACCTCGGAAATAATGAGTTTTCAGCTTCATGGAGAACCAAGCCAGCCTGACTCTGCAAGGAGACAAAGCCTGAAGCCTGCTGCCAGTTCTACCCACAGCAAGATGAACACGGCTCTTCTGTGAGCTCACACAAAGCCTCCCTTGTGTAAGAAGGGATCCAGCCAAACAAATGATCTCCTTGGCTGCACGTCTCCTGGTGCTCCATCATTTTTACTATTTACTGGATTGTTCCCACAACCAAGGAAAATTTAACAAGTAAAAGCATCTGATAAAAATCTATCAACCACAGTAAAGCACCAACCCAGCCAAACCAGTCTGTACAGCACAACCCTCACAGCCTTCAGGACACGTCCATTCAATTTACCACCCAGAAAAACAAATGCTGTGTGGTACTTGCAACATCACCAGTGTGGAGTCTTTGAGTACAGCTTATGTTACCAAAGCGCAGTGAGATGTTTGAAGGTTGCTTCCTTCCCCAAGCCTGGTTCCCTGTTGTGCAAAGACAAGTTCTTATGTCATTTCCTTGGCATTTTGTCCTTCTCCTCTTGTGTTTCCGGACCACGCTGCTCCCCTTGCTGCTGGCCTTAGCAGTGAGGTCCTGACTCCTGGTGACAGCCCTCCTGGCCAGGTGCCTGGCAGGAATGATGCACCTTGTCTTTGCTGAGGAGCTCTGCAAGAAAACAGCTTTTGGCCACTGGTGCCTTCAAGTCTCACAGTTACTCACAGATGGTTCAAATCTTGCCTTGGAGACAAATCTCAAGGCAAGTTTTGACTCCAAGACAAAATTTGAACCACCTGTGAGTAATCCTGGACGACTTCCAGTGCTGTGATGGATGGTGTTGGTTCTGTGCTGGAGGGAGCAGCTGGAACAGAGACTCCCATGGCAAAGGCGTGCACAGCCTGGACAGGTCAGGTACCAGAAGAACGAGGCCACCACCGTGTTTGTCTTGGTTGAGTTCTTTTCAGCAGATGTCGAGCACACATGAGCAACCCATCTACCACCCAGAGGCAATGATGTTTGCCATCCTCAGTGAAGGTGGCCTGGGACTGTGTGGCCAGCAGGGAATGACTCCAGGCAGGCAGAGTGATTGCACAGGAGATCTGCTGTACAGCTTACTTAGCCAGCTCCTGGAGCACACCTCTGGATGGGAGTCTTGCTTTTTTATCAACAAGCAGACATGGAGGCACAGGAGGGTGCTGTTCCCTGGTGTGACCCATGGTGCTCCAATGCATGGCCTGTGGCAGCTCAGTCTTTGTCGGGAGTTTGCATGGAGTGTCCTGGTCATGGAGAGGGCACAAGAGACATTTTGTGAAGTGACTCAATATCTTTTGCAGGATGCTGGAATTAGTGGACCATTAAAATTCCTTTTAGCCCAGTCCCACATGAAATCCCTCTTTCCCAATAAGAAGAGGATATCAAATCAAAAGAGAGAAGGTATTAAGAAAGCCAAGGCAGAAGAGGAAGTGTTTGAAGAGGTGTTTGTCCACTGTCATAACAATGGTACAAAGAGCTGATCCAGGACAAACACATCTTCACTATGGACAGACAACCTGAAATTCTTAATTTTTCTCTCTGTAATGAGACAGAAGTTTTACAGCCTCTGTAGACTCTAACATATTAAGGAGTATTTCAAAGCTGGGGTTGTATGCTACATTTTGTGCAGAAAAGAAGGCAGAAAGTAGAGGGCAATTAGGTTCTGAGCAGGACAAACAGTCTCCAAGCCGAGTCCCTCTAGCAGTGGATGATGCAGTAGTCCTGGAAGCAGAGCAGCACAGTTAGAGGGGGGCCCAGGACCAGGCTGATCCTACACATTACTGTAGCAGCCATGAATAAGTTGTTTCCATAGGCAGGACAGTAGGATCTGTCAGGAAAAGCAAACAGTGGTTAAAAGCAGAAGTCTGGTCAGTTGGTAAAACCATTCTCTGAGGGATGTGCATGCCCTTAACTGGAGGACAGATCCATACTGAATTAGCTTTTCTATTATAAGGATGATGATTCAATTTATTTCTACAGGGTGCCCTTGCCAAAGGGCTCTGTGTCTGTATAGTTCATAATAAAACAATTAAAACCCTCATTAATGCAAAAATCTTACCAGGCTAGCACAGAAAGGGTCTTTCCCTTCCCACAGAACCATGAGCTGCCAGACTTACAGGTCTCATGGGAATGGAAAGAGTACGGAATCATTTTTAAAGGCTGGAAGAGGCTAGGTGGGAAGGATTACAGGGGGCCACAAGTTCTGCACTCAGAAATCATTGCTATTTGATGGATTGTTACAGTGAGGAAGTCTGTGTGATCATGTCTTGTATCAGCTCTGTACAATAGCAGGTAAGGTATAGTTGAGGAAGCATGAAGGATCCAATATTAGTGGGAATTCATTGACTTCATTTTGGAGGGAAACTTAAGTTAAAATTAATCTGAAAAAGGGAAAGGAAGCCTTGAGATTCACAGCTTCTGCCAGGCCAGTCTATGGCACTGCTCCCACTAAGTGGAGCAAAACTGCATTGGCCAGCCAGGACACCTGTCCCAGGTAAAAATTTTCCAGCTTTGTCCATCTGTTTTTTCTGATGGTCTTGTCACTTTAGTCTAAGCAGAGAGATTCAGGAGTATACAAAGAGAAGTCTCCTTATCATTCCATTCCTGCCTTGGACTGGGCACCACTGGCTTCCCCAGGCTTCCCCAGAGCAATAACTGGAAGTCACAAAGCAATGTTCTTGGTATAAGTGACAGTATAATGTGTACTACAAATTATTCTGCCACAGAAGGAAGAGGTGCCATGCAGACCAATGGCTCATTCAGTTTCTGCCTTTATTCCTACCTACATCCAGCTATGCCAACCCATCAGTGTGAGGATATGAAACTTCCCTACATTTTCTTGTGTGACCTATCCCTAATCCCTATGGAACTGGGCTGTTCTAACACTTGCAAAGCTGTAGGATGCCTAAAGACATGAAGGACTGATGAAGCACCCAATGATTAATGAAATAGTTTTCATGGCAGAACAGGGTCAGACTTAATGGTCTGTGACAGAAAGCTGGTCAGGGCCAAAATGCAGGGGACAGACATTTTTATGGACATCTCTGCCTGTTGGGTACTGGATCCTTTGCTATGGGAGACAGAGCCTGGCACAGCCACATTTGTTAAATTGCCACAGTGCCACTTTCTTCCAGGCATACTTACCTTTAACGAACTCTTTTCCCCAGACACTGTGTCCTAGGTCCTGGGAAACTAAAAATTTTCTTCAAAGGGCAGTTAAAGGTCTCACCTTTAACCATTGAAACTTCCAGCTTAATCCAAAGTTTACTCTGACCCCAAGTTAGCAGGTTGTCAGCATAGGTGGAAAATCAGGAACTGCAAGCAATCAAGCTACTAAGGCACTGGGGACCTGGCTCCTCAGCAGCGCCAGTACAAGCATGCTGGAGTGCAATCTCATCAGTCTGTGAAGTTCAAGTGTTGTTTTGCAGTGTGATTCCTCTCACTAGAACTCACATCAGTATGTAAAACCATTTCCTAGCTCACTTCCACCCCAAAACCTCATTCCTTTGGTCTAGATGTGCTTGCAGATAAAGGCAAGTTTGGGGTCTGCAGGCAACTAAAGCAAAGCACACAGTCTGAGCTGCTGCACATAAAATTGGGATTTCCATGTGTGAGAGGCTGTGGCTGTGACCAGGACAGCCCTTCCTGTGACATGCTTTGCAGGAACACACAGGGAGGAGGAATGCAGCCAGCCAGGGCTGCCACTTGCCATAACCATAGTGTGGGAATGGCTTGTAGATGTCCTTGTTTACAGAGCACAGAAAAATGGGAAAAAATTTGATAGACACTATTAGTCACTAATATCAAGATTAATCACACACAGCAGGAAAATGTGGTTTGTATGAGTCAAAATGCTGAGGAGCTGCTGGAGGAGCTGCTCCAGGTGGACACACACCTGAGTGAGGGGAGCATCTCATGCAACAGCTAAGGCTTCTGCTGGAAACGTGGTTGGTTTCCAAGACCTCGGCATTGAGGGATGGATCTCAGTAGAAAGCTGCCCTAAGCTGGTGAAACAAATTCTAAACCTTCACACACTGCCTACCCCACTATGCTTTGATACAGGATCTGTTTAAACCCCTCCTTTGCATCTTTTACTGTGCACACATCAGAAATCTAGGAGCAGGACTTAAAAAATTAACTTCTTAAATTAGGCTCTCTGTCCATACTGAGTGTTGAGGAGTACATCTGGCCCTGGTAGCTCAGCTTGCAAACTGCAGATTGAGATGCAGACTGAGCTCCGGGTAGGGGCCTGAGTCAAGGGGCCGTGAATTGCCACTCTTTTAGGATAACAAAGGGTGTGAGGACAGGGGACTGCCAGCCAGGTGAATGGACACTGAGGGGGCACATCAGGAGCTGGGAGCTACCAGGCTCTTGGAGGTGGAGAGGGATGACCTCAGTTGGGGGATGCACACGGAGATGGGGACTCAGGAGGAAGAGCAAGGCTTGCATGTTGAGAGATTGTGAGGTTATAAAAGCTCAGGGGTTCCTTTGTTGTGGGTCCTCCTTGGAGGAATAAATGGCTTAATGGAAGCAGTCATATGAGACTCTGAGGTGGTTTACACTGGGAAGGAAACCTGGTGTGGCTGTGTGATTAGGGAGTCCAGAGGGACACCCTGGAGCTCACTGGATCTGCCTGCTGTGAGGGGGCTTCTGTCCCAGCAGTGGAATTCTGGCACTGGGAGTGTGACTTTGGAGAGTCTCGTGAATGGTCAGACTGGGAAGTTTCCTTAACAATGAGGGCACTGAAAACACGCAGCTTGCGTCTGCTTTTCGGGAGTGTTCGGTACTTCTTGGATGCCATGAATATATCTGAGGACCTTTATTTGTTTTCTGATTTATTGGCTTTGGGAGCTTGACTTCATGAACTAGTTTTTTGAACTAGGCAAAAGCTCTTATCACCAAGAGATTGACACAAGGGTGCTCCACAAAATGCTTGTGATTTTGTAGGGGCTGAGTCACCGTCACAGATGCTGCCAGTCCTGACCTCTTCACTGAAAAGTCTCGGTATTTACACTGCTGCCTTTTCAACACACTTCAGGCAGTACAATGACAGCAATCCTGACCTGTGAACCCACTCCTTGGCTGGTACTGGGTGACAGGTGACCAAGTCTCTCTCCTGAAGGTTTTTGGGCTAAAATATATCACCATTTTTTACCTTTCTGAATCTGCACGTGATGATGAACAGACTCCCAGAGGCACTGATGGAAAGAAACATATTCTGGCTATTTATCAATGTAAAAAGACCCAGTTTCCAGATGAAGTTCTAAGCAGTGGATTGGATTCTGCTTCCTTCCTAGGCACCTCCTGGAGATGCTCATAGTCTGGGCTTCCTGGACCTCCCCAAGATTTAGAGGTGAAGGAACAGAGATGGTGATGTAAGAGGTATTTGATGGGGAGTGCTAACTCTGGCCCTCAGTTTCCTGCAGTTGGACTCCCCTCTTTGACCTCTCCTTAGAGGGGGGCTGGGTTCTAGATTACTGGGGCTACAGCGCTATTTCTGAAGATCTTGTTGCCAACAGTATGAGCCACGTGCTTACAGGAACTTTGACACTTTTAAATTAACATATTTCATTTTTGTCAGCACCCTGCTGATACTTTGAAATTATGCTAAAATGTAGACTGCTTCTTAATTACTTCAAATGCCAAGGTTTAATTACAATGCCTCTGAGTTAAATTTCAAGGCAGCCAAACTTTCAGAGCCATGCAGGAGACAGACAGGCATTCCCATAGCAAGCTCATCCTTCAAAAAAGATGAAGATGGTTAATACTATTGATTTCCCAGCACCAGTATTTCCTTTTTCAAACACAGAGCATGTTAACTGGAGCATTCAGTGCCTGTCTAACCATCTCTGGGCTGGGCTATTCCATCTGGACTACAGCTGCAAGAGCAATCTGCATTCCTGCAAGAGGAAGAGTTAAACCAGGCTTCATTACACAGCTCCGGAGAAAACACACACCCATCCTACTGGATGGGCATCCTTCCCCCTGGGCGAGGTGAAGGTGCATTAAGAAACAAATTGCATGTGGGCTGGTTTTTACAGCACAGTTGAAACCTTCCTGTGAGCAGCTGGATTCCTGGCCACTCTTGAATCCAGAAATGCAGGCAGAAATTGCTGTTTGCTGTGAGCCATACTACATTTCTATAGCAGTATCCCATTTTATTTTCCAGATACAGAGTTTAGAGACCATGACCTCGAACACAACAGCTGCAGCATTGGTGTGGTAAATCAACTAACTTAAGGATAATAAGAATTTTTTTGGCCCTTGGCAGACAAGAAGGTGTATCAGGCTTGGTTCCAAAAGCATGCTTGAAGTCCTGGGCACCAAGAGCACAGCCTTGGACATTGGGCTGATAATGGCTGGCCTCAAAACATCAACTTAGGCTCAGGTAGAAATCAGCCTTGACTCCAACGTATCCCTGGAAAGATAAGCATGTGGATTCAACCAGACACTGAAAAACCCAGTGAGCTTTCCATGTGCCTGGGGCAGAATGATGAAAAAACCCAGGAGGACTTTATCATTTCATACTTTGAGTCCTGACTGAATGCAGACCAGGCAGGACTTTCACAGGATCTTTGGAAAACAAGGAGGATGTGTTCATGATGCTTGCTCTTCTGGGGCAGTCAGCCCTGGAGGGAAAAGGCAGATGTGACACCCACTCCTGTGAAACCTGTCTTAACACAGCAAGAGGAAGATCAGCTGTCCTTTGGGAAGGCTGCCCCATCCTGAGCCCAGCTTACTGGCCCTTCCTACCACAACTGCAGAGTGAAGACAAACATCATCTCCTAGGATCACCAAGAGAAAGCCTCCAAAAACACCAGCTTAAGATATTGGCAAAATCAGGTGCTGGAAAATATTCTGGAAATTATCTGCCAGCTGTAGGTATTTCCCAGGGGGAGAAAAGGAGACGCCTGTGTGCAGCCTCCACACCTGGCTGGTGCACACCTGAGCCGTGACGCACATCCAGCGCTGCTGTGTGGGGCTGGAGGTGTCTGAGCCTGTCATTCAAACAGCTCCAGGGCCAGTTCCCCTCTCACAGCTGCGGCACTCAGAGAGAACTGGAATGGTTGGTCAGGCAGGGTAACAAACATCTGCTAGATGAGAGCTACCAGCACTCGCTGCCTTGTCTCTGACTCTGCCAGAATACTAAAGTTTCATCTTCGTTTCAGTGCTTTCAGCAGTGAAAGAGGATGAAGCTTCCAAAGAAAACATCATCTGATTATACTCTGGGGACTGTAATCTTGCAGTTCTCTTAGATGCTGTGTTTGTGTCAGAAGATTACAATTCATACTATCTTAAAAATTAACAGTCAGGATTTAAAAGACTGTGGAATGTTTTTGTATTGCCATATTTACTGATTTCCTCAGAGCCCAAGGTCTGAAGCCACATTTCATCAGGAGGAAAAAAAAATTAGTACTGTTTTAAAGCTTGAAAATTGTTAAGAATTAGACACCATAATGATATTAACATTAAAAAATAAATCCCAGACCTGCTGAAAAAACCCCAAACCTATGACTTCTAAGGCATTTTCATGACTTTTAGGGACCATGGCATTATTTTATTAAATATATTGCCATCAAAGCTGTGATTTAGCTCATAAAAATCTTTGTTGCTTAGGGATAATAACGCATCTTGGGGTTAATGGATTCTGTAACCTCCCGAGTTTGGGTTATTTCTAAGAAGCAGGCACTGGCAGCCAGCTGGAGAGCACTTTATTAACCAGCATCCCCGGAGAGCAGACACTGTGACACTTGATATCTTTTTGGCTTAGAGGATATGGCAAGGACACAAAGTTCCTGGCAGCACCTTGGAAAATGAGAGAACAGCAATGACACAGCCGAAAATGTGCTATGCATCCCACTCCCAGGGCTGCCTTGGAACAGGGATCCTGCCTGCCCTGCCTGCCCTGTGCCACTGCCACCACAGCTGGGCAGCAGGGCAGGTCTGACCTGCACCCTGCCCTGCTGAAAGTGTAAATACTTTCTGGTTTTAATATAAAAGAATATTATGTTTGTTAAGCATTAACAAATTTGAATGCATTTTACACATTTTTAAAAATCTAATTGCGTTTGAAAACAAAGGGCTCTATTCTTGACTAATATGACACTACTTGAGAGATCATAATCAACTTTTTTAACATCAGATCTTACATAAATTCTCTCTCTCTCTCTATCAGATCAAACCCCATTCCTTTAAGGCACTGCAGATCCTGTTTCTCTTCTTGGTCAATACAAGTTGCTGTTCTCTTTGGAAACCCACATTTGAACTTCTGGGCATTCAACTTTTAACTTCTTAATATTTTTTTCAAGAAAATAATTAGTGAGATATATTGTAAATAGATATCTAATGAAAATATAAATATGTAATGCATGTCTATACATATATAAGTAATTAATATTAACAGGTATTAAGAGGGTTTTACTGGCTAAAGTATATAAGTATAATGAATTCATCTAGCCCTAAAGAAGATTAAAAGTGTTAATTTGAAAATGAAATATTTCAAAATCAAACAGACAAAAGTAATTTCTCATAAAGTGTCATCTCACTTTAAAAAAAATGTTTCATTCTATCAGAATTGTTCTGTCCCAAGGGGAAATATTTCAGTTCTATTCAGGAGCCTCTAGTTGGACACACACATTTTTGTTTAGCTGCTGACTCTTTGCCATCTGTTAGTGATATCAAGATGTCCTCCACAACATCAGTGACAATCCTAAATGTGAGATACACCAGGGCTTTGAATTTTTTTCCGTAAAAGTGTTATCTCGCTTTCATCAAACCTGTATTATGCACTGAACCCAACTTGTTAAATTCTGTCGTGCCTGGGATCTGTCAAATTAGACCTGTGCCAGTGTTGTAGTTTGAAAACTGATTTACAACTCTTAACAAACCCAAATCATGTTGTCTGACAGTCTGATTTCACGTGAAGCAGCAGCACACTTTTGAAAGAGGTGAAAGACATCCTACCTGAAAAACATTGGTCTCAGTACAATTGCCAGTCTCCAAATCACAGTAATTCTGCAATTGAAGCAGGAGGGAAAATGCCAATAAAAAAAATGAGCCAGATGAAATGATGTGTCATTTGCAGGAGAAGCAGGCAATAAAAATCATATTTCCCTGTTGGTTCAATTCCATTCCTTCAGCACAGTTTGAATATAATCTAATATAAATGTACCCTTTCCACAGCAACTGTTCTTATAGAGATTTAGCTCATCTTGGTTTCAAGCATCCATTTGCAACTCAAGCACCATGAGAAGCTTTAAAATATGACATTAAAAAGACAACAAATAAAAATGTTTCAGATATAAATAAGTTCACAGACCAAAGGAGGGCAGGGTACTATTGCAAAGCTATATGGGTCTATGCTGTGTAATGAGGTGATTTTGGAATAGAGAGCATGAAAAACAGCCCTTAAGGAAACAAGGCTGAGACAGCTTTGGTCTGTGCTTGTATTCCTCAGGCTCCTTCTCAAGACACGGACAAAGGGGATGCCCTGTGGTGATGGCAAATGTGTGCAATTTGTTATTTTAATAAGAAAATCCTTCATTAAGAGACCAGGGTGTCAGCAAACAGATCTACTTGGGACTTTTAGTTCACAAATTTTTGTTTAT
Organism: Chloebia gouldiae; assembly: GCA_003676055.1. Classification (NCBI taxonomy): domain Eukaryota; kingdom Metazoa; phylum Chordata; class Aves; order Passeriformes; family Passeridae; genus Chloebia; species Chloebia gouldiae. Next base: position 3,851,878 of record QUSF01000023.1, on the reverse strand, counting down.
TAAACACAATGTTACCTTCCAGGATTGTTGAACTTTGCCTGCACACAGCAGCTGTAATGTGTTAATTATTGTGAACTACACCAATGTTACTCTCCAGGCATGAGGGCTTTTACACAAGACTAAAGATACTACTTTTAGCTCAGTATTGTGATAAAAGCAGGGGAATATGAGGAATAGTATAAACCCCATTTTATAAACTGTTTCACAGAAAATAGAGGCGTGGGGCTCTTAGGCTTTAAACACAGGCTTTCAAGGAAAAACTGACACACCTCTGGATTGGACAGGAATTACCTGGGAGATTTTGGGGATCTTCTTTTGGGGCCCTGCCCATGCTCAGGCAATGACCTGAGCTTGTACACAGGCCACCTTCTGCCTGGAGTCAGGGAGCCATGGAAGGGTGGCAATGAATCACAGAATAATTTGGAGGTCACTGGGCTGGGCTTCCTACCCAAAGCAGGGCAAACTTTGAAGGTAGCTCCAGTCTGAGCCAAGAGGTGACTTTAGCCTGAGCTCAGCTCTGTGCAATGCAGGATTAGCTGGAACTGGTGCGTGTCTGGAGGCCTCAGGCATGGCTGGGGCAGGCTTGGCATTGTCTGCATTTCACTGTGTTGATAACCCTGTTATGTCCTACTGAAAGGTTTCACAATTTTCTGCTCCTGGGCTAAATAGGGAAGGATCTTGGCTTTGGCACTGAAAAAAAAAAAAAAGCTGAGGGACAGCAAACACAATTCTAACACAAGGTGCCTGTTCTAAGGTGCAAGAGTCTAATGCAATGAATGCCATGTTAAACTACTAATGTGGAAAATTACTTTAGCAGCCATTGATCCTGGAACAAACAAACAAACAAAGTAAGAGATGCAATCAAAAGGTTAAATACCAAGGAACTGCAAGGAAGCAAACAAGGAGAGATACTGAAAACTTGGCATGATTAGAAGAGTGATAAACACCAGCTAGTTTTTCCAGCAGAAACATGGGCACAGGAAAATCTTTCAGACAAGGGGAAAATGACATTGAAATCAGACTATAACACTTAGAAGGGTGTTGCTCTTTGTGGGTCCACTGCTGAAAGTCTCCTGCAGAGTAAAGGAAGACACTAAGCTGCAGCTAAGGAAAAGCTCAGGTAAATTACAGACAGAAAATATCCACCATACCCTCATTGTAAAGTTAATAGTTCAAGAAAACAACAAATGGGAAAAGCTGCTCCTCACAGCCCCAGAAAAGACAGTTTTAGACATCTTTCCTATCACAATTGACTCCAGAGTGTGCTGAGGCTTTGTGTTGGGGGTGCAAAGCCAAGATGCACTTTGCACTGTTGAAGTAAACATGTGCTCATGTGGATGCTGTAAGAGAAACACTGATGTCAAACAAGGTCCTCTCATGTCTTGTGTGATACCCTGAGGGGTTGCACACCGCTGGACACAGCAGCACCTGGCTCAGCTCTCCTACATGGAAGCTCTGGAGTTTGTTGGCATTATCATTCCCTGGATGTGCACAGCCTGGAAGGCAGGCAGCAGCAGAGAGAGTCAGATGAATCCAAGCTGGGAAAACATAGGCATAATGAGAATCTCAGCTTTGAATCCTGTCCACATGTTAGTGCACAGAAACACAAATCAATCCTCATGTCTTGAAAGCAGTAGTGCAAGGTAGAGGGGAAAAGCACACAAGCCACCCTGGCAGCTGCATCCCCAAGATTAACAAGACTTGTTAATTGAAAATCCACAGCAAACTTTCAGTGCTAATTATTTGTGTCTTCACATCTGGGTGTAAATGTTGGAAAAGTCAGGACAAACGTGCAAGGGCTTTACCCAGGCCACCTATAAATTAGTCCTCCCTGTGTTTTGTGTTGCAGTGGGGATAGCAGGTGATGGAGGCTTATCCAGGGAAGCTGCCACATTAAAAGTGGACATGCTATCCCTGGAAATGTTCAAGGCCAGGTTGGATGTGGCTCTGAGCAACCTGAGGAAGGTGTTCCTGTCCACAGCAGGGCAATGGAACGAGAACGTCCTTAAGGTCCCTTCCAAAAAAACATTTCAAGATTCTACAATTCTCTGAAATCAGTGCCTGGCAGCCCCACAGACCATGCAGTCTGAATGCCATCCTAGAAGCCTCTAAAGCTAGTCCCTGAGCAGAATCCTAGCTATTAATACTCTTCCTCAAATATCAGGGAATTTAACAACCTGAAGGGTGTGCAAAGAGCACTGTGCAACAAGCGGAGAGAGCAGAGCTGTGCTCAGTCCCTGCACACTTTAAATAGAATGCAAAAGCTTCAGATACAGAAAAGAGCAATGAATGAATCACAAGATAGAAATCCCACTAAAGTCAACATGAATGTTGCAGCCCATTAATTTCAGCAGGAGGTTTGGGGATTAAATTAATTGTTGAGTCTGGGCCCAAGTCCACTTAAAATAATATTAATTATTAGGAGGGCACTAACTCGCTCTAAAAGTCACCAGGACTCAGAGGTGCAGCAGCAAAAGACCCCCTGCTCCTCCCGAGCAGCAGCTTTGCTCATAAATTCCCATGTAGTGGTTGCAGATCCCCTGCATGGGTCAGGGCCACTGTGTGGGGAACGAGGAAAATGCTTTGCATGGGAATATGACGTGACTGAAATGGGCAGAATGAAACCAGGGGAGAAAAAACAACACATGGTTCCCTCAGATATGGGATGGTTCTTCCTGCACAAGTGTTTGGAAAAGGGACATGGCTGCTAAATAGTGCTGGAATTTTCACTCCAGCTCTAAAAAAGTCTGTTTCTTGTTCTCAGCCCAGACTCTGTGTGTTCTTCTCTTCCTGGCTGTGTCACCACAAGTCACTGCATGAAGCTGGCTGTGAATGCAGAGCGTGTGCTCCAGCCAGCACAGGCTGTCACTGCCCAGCTCACACACAGCCATTCACAGCCTCCTTCCTTAGGATCAACAGGATGCATGAAATGCTGCTAAATCAGAATCCACACTTCAATCCCCAAACCACCAAAGAGTTACACTGCCAGGAGACAACAGCCCAAAACTAAGCCAGGAAAGAGCTGGAAATGAAATACTCTCCAGGTAGCAGATTAAGTTCCAGGCAGGTTTTAAAAAAACCCTGCAAAATACTTTTATCCAAAAAAGCCTTTCTACTGCAAAGTACAGATACTTCTTCAAGCCTCATAAAAACTGATGAACGAGCCTACACAAAATAATGATGCCCACAAGAGACCCTACACAACTATTCCAGGAAATCCATTGGTTTTGATATTGGTATTTTGTCTGAAAGTGCTTCAGTAACACCACCATGAAGGGCAATGAATGGAATTTGACAGCATTTAGAAGGGAACAGAATTCAATTGCTTGCATTTCCTGACCTCCTTTGTTCTACAGCACAAGGTGAACTCTGTAACAAACACATCAGAGCAGCTGTTCAACAAAAACCTTGCAGATTGACCTTACTGCTAATTTCAGATGTATTCTGTAAGAAAGAAACACTCTATTCCCAGAAAAAATAAATAAAACTGACTAGAATATCACCTCTAGCAATGACATGAAGTAGAATATGCTTAAAGAAAATAAACTGGCACTATTTGCTTACATCTATTAGCTTTGCTGATTCATGTATATTTGGTAAAATGCACTGAAAGGAAAAATACAGAGGAATTAAGGTACACACAGTTTTGATTGGAAGGCCCTTCAGACTGACTCATTATTTTGTGCCTGCTCTGGTGAGAAAACACAGCTGCAGCCCCTGGTGCATGTAAGTCCATACAGACTGATGACATGCTGGCACTGGCAAAGAGAGGATGAGAATGGCTGTAAGGCCTTCATCCCTGAAGCCCTCCTGTGGAGGCAGGACAGGCCAAGGGCAGCAGGACAAAGTTCTCCAGTCTTCTCTATCCAAGACATAAAGGCACAGAAAATTCTGTTGGGATGGCTTAACAGCCAAGACCATCCACAGCAAATCCCCCAGTGTGAGCAGCTTGCAGGGGAAGCTATTTTAAGTGCTTCAATACAGCAATGGCTTTTTTACAACCATATCATACTTACATTGGCATAAAAAATATACTTTATGGCCCCCACTAATTTTTGAAAAAATATTCTTTTACTATTTTCAGCTGCCCACGCTGTTGGCAGAAAAAGGGTTCTGGAGAAATTTTGCCTGAGGTCCTGCACAAAGCCAGTGACAGCTTCTGGGAGAGTGCCACAGGAAGCATGGAAAAGAATTATTTGTATTAATGCAGATACAATTTTTTTTTCTGTGGATCCCAAAGTATCCTAAAAAGTGTCAGTTTTTCACAGAGAAAACATCCAGAGATCATCTAATAGGCCATAAAATGAGACAGGCAGTACCCCTGATCCCAGTATCCTCCCTTTCCTGTCTGTACACTGAGTAGGCACTGGAAGCATCATCTGTGGGGCAGCCACTGTGTTTTAGGGAGATGAGGAGAGGTACAATCATGATAAAGTGGGCAAGTCCTGCAGCACACCAGCACTAAGGTGTTGCAGAGGAGGTTTGGAGAACTCAGCCATGCAGATAACTTTCCTCTGATGTCAGAGGCTAAAAACTGCATCCAGCAGCTCTTGTTGTATGTGACAAGGGGTTTTAACATTAAACAAAATACCAACACCTGTCAAAAAAACACCCCAAAACAAACCCCAGCATGAGATCAAAGAGAATTATCTGCAAAGAAAACAAGACAAGACTTCAAAGCCCTTCGTTGATTCTGTCACACTAAAGTCACCATGTCCTGAGGCACCTCTCTGCATCTCTGTCTATTTTGTGTTTAGATACCACAACCACCACAATGTCTTCAAGTGTAATTAACTGACACTGAAATTGCTTATGTTGCTGCCTTCCCATGAAGGTCTCAGAGGCTGGCACACATCCCAGCACATTACTCACTCTAACACGAGATGTCAACATCTCAGAGCGAGGACTCCTCTCTCTGTCAGAGCTCTCACCATGCACGTTTCTTGCACTGGCAGTGGACCATGCTCAGTCTTGCCTGTGATGAGCTGCTAGACCAGAGGGCTTAATCTGGGCTGGTTCACTGGCAGGAGGTGAAAGCCCCACATGCTTCATATCATGTCTGTGAAATCATGGGAGCCTACAAGAGCCCTTTAAAAGGTTAATCCTTGACAACCGAATAGTAACTTTCATTCAAATATCCTAAAAAAGAAGAGAGGGATTAGCAAAGGATGAGTAAAATTGCCATGAGTAGTAAAATACCACTCTGTGTAATGTCTGAAATTGTCATTATTTCACAGCAAAATTGCATCATTATTGGACACAAGGAGAGGTGTGTCAGACAGCTCTGGTGATGGCTGCATTTCTAGCAGTGCATATACAGTCTGTAGGACACGTGTTTAGTCCTTCAGGGCCCAGCAGAGTTAAAAAAATAGCTCTTCAATCTCAGAAATAGCTCCCCACTTTTTGCCAAACAGCTGAAGATATATGTCTTTGTGACAGGGCAGTGTCTGACACACAGTTGTAATGTCAGTATCCCAGGGAGCATTTGTCAACCTTGGTATCAATCTCTTGGCTCAACACAAGAACTGTTACCATCCAAGGAGAGTCTCTGAAGTGGACAGGGATAAGTGCAGTCTCATTTTCTCACTACTTCTGGAGCCTTTCAATGATACAGCTGTGTCTGCCCTTGAATTTCTTGGAAAATTCAAGTATTAGCAAAGAGTGGGGTCTAGCAGAAAGTAGTACAAGTCTGGGAAGAAAGAAAAGAAATACCACACTGATTTTTAAAATGGAAGATCTAATGTAAAACTGTTCTGTTCTGACATTCAACTCCACATCGTTCTGTGGAGCTCTGGGTGCTGTATCAGTGCATACCTGGTCATGGTTTCATTATCTGTAGCTGGGAAATAGATGGGAATCACCATGCTGTTGAAACCCATGTAAATAACATAAATCCTAAGCAGAGCCTCAGGCTTTGTAAAGACCATTCCCAGCCCTGAGAGTGGGGCATGTACATCCTCTTGTGCCTGCACAGAGCCGTGACCAGCACATCACTGAATCCCTACCATAAACTAACCTCAAGTAAAAAGAAGAATAGGGACTTTAAGCTTTCCTTCAGGACTAATAATGTGGCAGTAAACAGAATGGTGCCAAGCTCAGGACTGCAACACTGCTGAGACAACTGAAGGACACGGAGAAATTATCTACACTGTAATGGCACTGGGTGATTGCTGGTTGAGGTCACTAAGAATATTATTGATAATAAAGGATGGGGCAGTGAAAGACTTTTCTTCATTTTTGCATATTCTAAATGACAAAGTGCTCATCAGACTTACAGCCTTGATCTAAGGACAAAGGTGAAAGAGCCTCCTAAGCCCCAGCTGCACTTCACAGCAGATCAAATCCACTGCATCCGTGCCTTGGGCTGAGTGCTGCCCTGCCAGGGTCAGCACAGAACCTCCTGCCCAGTGCAGGGTGCAGCACCCAGAGCCTTGTGCTGAAAGCTGATATGGTGTTTGCTCAGAGAAACTGAGCAGACACAGAGCTCTGCTCTCATCAACGAGAGGACCCATCAAAGAAAGCTCCTAAGGTAAATACATCCTCTTAGCAGGGCCTTATCTGTGCCCAGCAGATCAAAGAGCACTCCTGCATGCTGCACAGCGTGCAGGCACAAGCAGCAGTGCTCTGCTGAACAGCCTGCCTGCCTTGATGACTTGCAGGCCTGTGAGACATGCATCACATGTGGAACTCGTGATGATGAATTTGGGGATTTTCAAAAAACAGATATCTAATGTTAGACTGCCATTTGGGAACCTAAGCTCACACCCTGACCTTCAGAACACAGAAAGCTTCACAGCACCCAAGGAGTCCAAGTGAAGGGACTTTTCAAAGATGTAAATTAATTTTATCAGTCACCAAAAAGGGATAATTCAAAAATGTGTTTGAAAATGTTCTCAGGACCTGCATGTGCCCTGAAATACTTACTAGCCACCAACACTTGTGATTTTCTAAAAATGCTTTCCATTTGAACTTTTTTCTCTGTCCCCATTGCCTGGTGAAAGACACGTACACACAAAACAGACCAGGCAGGAGGAGGTGGCAGAACTTCTTATACCCAAAGTGCTGTCAAATATACAACACTGAGCCTGAAGTTGGCAATCTTAGGTCACTTCTAAAATCAGTAATTTCCAGCAAAGGTTGAATTTTGGAGGAATAATGTCACATTAAACAGATTATGAAAGGGATAGTTATTCCTTTGGTGGAAGAAGCTACCCATTTGCTGGCCTTTCTTAGCAGCTTCTGGTAGGATTTGTGATAAAAATCCTACTCTGCTGACAGAGAAGAGGGTAACCACTGGAAAGGGATGGTTAGTTACCTTTCCCTTTCAGGTTCACTGGGTATGTGATCTGCTCTGACTGCCCTCTTTCATCCTTCCTGGGGCAATGGCTAGAATGTTCTTCTGCCAACAAAATGCATAAAAGGGATCAAATGAATCTGAGGCCACAAATGAGTTACATAACCAGGAATGGCTGATCCTGCACTACTCAGCTTCTCATGACATCAGGTATCAGCAGGAATATTGCACCCCCTTCTGCTTTTGCTTTCACCCCTGGGCAGTCTCCAGCAAAGTGGGTTAGGGATCCCTCTCCTCTGTCTTCTGGGATTCTTTGGGTCCTTCCACCACCCCAGACCCAGAGCACCCACAGTCCCTACCTGGTGTTTCTGCTTACCCCAACACTGCTGCTCCAGCCTACAAATGAGGCACAGTGAACAGCCCCACCACTGCAAGGATTATTAATTTTGTCTCTTTGTGCTTTGGCACTTGACTGTGAGCTCCTCCACAGCATCACTTCCTCTTGTCTCTAAGGGTTCAGCTGTGAGCTGGGCCTCTGGTACAAATTCTTCATTGCCACACACACAGACTGCATGGGAAGCCTGAATCCAACACTGCCATTCTTGGGTTACTTTGAAAGGAGATCCTGTAATGAAAAATCTCCACTTTGAGGTTATGTGCCCCACAAAATACTAGTAGTATAACCAGAAAACATTGTGTACTACATTAAGGAGATTCATATCTTCTAAGTGGAGACCAGAGAAGTTAAAAAGCAGAATAAATAAGATTTTTACTAAAAAGAAGCATGCAGTGTAGTGTTCAAAACAAACCCCTCAGCATCAGCATAACACTGCTTTCAAATTTGTCAAAGGCAGAGAGGAGCTGAAATAATTTTAGCCATTATTCCCCATATACTCATGTCAGAAAAGGCATGTTTTACACTGACTTGGTTACAAGATTGAGTCAGGCACAGTGTATACACTCTTATATGATCCCATGTCTATCTTCCACAAAGGCTCTGCTTCACTCAGTCCACAAGACAGAGATGCAAAGGAACTTTCTCTGACTCACCAGATCAGATGAACCCCATTAGCTTCAAGTCAAGAGCACAGAGTGAATCAAAGTGCCCTTTTCAAGCAGAAGAGCCCTGCTAGAAAGAAAAGTGAGAACAAACAAAGCTCTGAAGAAAGCTGAGCCTAAAGACTGAGCAGGAATATTTTTAAGTGAATAAGAAAAGCCAACAGGGAGGTTTGAGGAAGACAGGGAAAATAATTTATGAATTAACTTGCCCTGTCACTGTGGGGTTTGCCCACTTGTAGGCACTTGGATTGCAGTTTTCTCCCTTCAAAAGCAATGATAAAACCTCCCTTTGTGCACTGGTGCAGGGTCTGGCCCTGCATGGCAATTTATGGCTTCAAATGTACAGGTCAGTTAATCCTTCCAGTCTTGGTGAGGCAAGAGATATTTCCATTGCTCAAAGAAACTCTCTGAGTGGAAACTGAGAGTTCTGACTTTCCCCAAGTCACAAAGTACATCCTCGGCAGAGCTGGGAGGAGCTCAGAAAACTGTAGGGTGCAGAAATCCCAGTTCTGAGCTCAGGCAATGCATAAACAGATCACAGTTTTGAATGGCTGCTGCCAACCACACTGACAAAGGGTTCTGATCAGCTGTCTTTGTGTCCTGGCAGTTCCTCTTACAACATTGATTCACCTGGTAGTGGGGAACTGTTTCAGGACAATGATGAGATACACAAACAAGGTGAGCTGCTCTCCAGCTATGAGAAAGGAGAGTAAAACAATTTCAGTGAAGCAGGAACTCACACACCAAGTGACCACAGCTTCCCAAGGGCAGACAGGGCAAGAAACTCCCTATGCTTGCTAACCTGACTGCAGGTATCTGCCAGATGCATTCAAAACAGACATCTAAACCATTCTCTCATCCAAAACAAGATACAGTGGCACTCAGCTGTGCAGGTATGATTTTATTTTAGGTGTATTTGGAGCTAAACTCAGCCCAGCTGCTTGTGAACACGCTCACAGCTTCTGCCAGAGGGGCCTCCCCGAGCTGCAGGGGTGGGAGCAGCCGGCCTCATCCCGGCTGGAATTTGTTCAGCAGTGAGCTCCAGGGACCCTAGTGAGAAACAAGCTCTGCACTGGAAAGGACAGCCAGGACAAGCTGTCAGTGAGGACATCAGGAACACCAGTGGAAAGCAATCGTTTGGCAACACCTGAGCCCTGCAGTGCCAGAAGTGCTGTCATGTGCCACAGTATTCAGGATAGGAAGTGACTGGGGGAGGGTTTGTTTGTATTTTTTAACAGCAGCCAGTACAGATGGTTAAAACCACGGAACACAACTGAAAAACTTGCTACCCTCACTCTTATACCCTTCTCTCTACCCAGATATCACTGTTCCCTTTAGATGGTGCCATTAAATCCCTATTTGCACACAGCAACCCTACAGAGCAGCCCATATAAAAACAGGAACACTGAGAAAGTGGCTTCACCCCCTGTCATTTATTATTGCACTTGACTGAATATCAGCCACGTGCCTGTCAGGCCCATTGCTCTTTGGAGACACACAGACACACAGAGAAGCTACAGTATGTTCTGAGTCTATTCTGAAATAGCCCACCCCAGACGCAGAAATACACAGGGGATGCAGCATAGACCCCAGAAGGGAAAAAAAAAATCCCATTTGCTGCAACTTTTTGAAGCTCCCAGTGATTTACTTGTTTCAGCAGATGGAGCCATTGCAGTATTCACCATGGATTGCAAACTAGGCCAGTTCAGCCTGTTAAAAGGGAAAAAAAAACCTTCTGCCTGCTCTGAGGACATTTTCAAAAGAATCCTTGGCTGTATCCAGGCAAGTGTGTGTCACTTAGGCAACTACATGCTCTTTCAACAAATGGACTGGCTTGCCCTGAATGTCCCAGGACTGATTTTTTGATCTATAGGATCATTAGTAATTATATATTAGTATCACAACTGAAGTTTATGGTTTTAACCTGCATTTCCAAGCTGGTAGGTCTCCAAATCAAGCCCACTCTGTAATTCTGATAAAAAACCCCCAGCCTTTGCACCTAGTTCCCTTACTGGTGATAAAATTAATTTTTTAAAGGCCTGATGTCACTACCATGGCAATGGCATCTAGGTGCAATTGCTGAGTTATTGTGTTGCAGGATAGCCCGGGCTGATGGGGTGGGGCTTTTGGAGTATCTACACACACATATATTGAGGAAAGTAATACAAATAAGAACACAACAATTCAAGTTTCCAGAAATGCATTCACTGACGAGTATGACTCCTTAAAGGTTATAAGAAGATAACTATGATCATAAACTTGGGCATGAAACAGCAAGCAATTCATGGTACAATTAGAATTTGAGATAAATGGATTAATAATCTCTTGCTCAAGTATCTAATTAAGAAGAAGCTGAATTCATCAAAGGCTGCTGTTGACATTATACATTACTGAAGGGGAATGGGGATTTAATATCCCCTTGGTATGAAAACTCATTACCATTATCCCTGATGGAGGCTACACATATACAAGGGGCAAAGATTATGACACTTAATATAGAAAGACAAAAGGACAGAACTGACCCCAGCTTTGCATCTTGCATAAGACCTGCTCATAAGCCACACAATAACTTTGTGAGTCTTCCCCACATACTTTTAAATGCTTTGTCATTTTCAGGGTTACAGATAAGACAGAAGCTCTTTTACAGTGACAACCACAGCAGGTCTGGGCTGTGCTGCCATTGTACTGCTGGTGAAGCAGGATAACACTTCTAGCCCAAACCAAATCTGTCCCCTGGAGCTATGGCTTTCACCCCACAGCAGGGAATGGCTCACTCAAGGCAAGCTCAGAGCCTGCAACACCAAACCAATGCTTTCAGCACCACCAACCTGAGAAAGACACAAATGCTTTGTTGAATCAACCAGGGACACCTGGGCCTTAAGGGTAACCTGCCATAAATCAAGGGCAATTGAGAACTCACAGAAAGGTTGGGCAGAGAGCAAAGTCAGACATCCAAGGAATTTCTGCCAGGAATTTCCACTGAAGGCTGGAAGCCCAGCTTCTAATCTACCATTCCTTCCCAGATTCCAAATCAAGGACTTCTCATTGCACTGACTCCTGTGGCAGCTTTGGTTTGAAACAGCTATTGAAACTGAGGCCACAAATCCCTTCTCATTTGGGAATAAATCTAAATTTAGACCCTAGTCTTCAAATGAATGCATGAAGCTGATCTACCTCACTGCATTACTAATGTTCTTTATAAATATGATGTCCTAAAGGCATTTTTCCACTTTTGTGTATATGTGGCAAAGAATTGGATTAAAAGGATGGATTCTGCTAGAAATACCCATCATTATACAGAACAAACACAATTAATAATGAACCAGTTCACCCCCTTTAAAAAAAAATATCTTTCTATAAGAACTGCAGGAAGCACAAGCGAAAGAAAAGCTGAAAAGAAGGAAATAACAAAAATTATGAAATAACTGTACTCTCCACTGGTGTGAAGACATGGCTGATGTGCCCAGAGGCTGGGCTGGACTGAACTTGCTGGCAGCAATGGCAAACTACAGCTTCTTTGTGGCTCATGCATCAGGCTGCTGCAAGTCAGGAGTTGCATTTATGGACCAGAAGCTCCTGAGCCCATGGGCTCAGCAAAAGTTGTGGAGAATGGGCACAGTGAAAAGATGAGACTGAAAATAAGACAAAGCAGATTCCTGGCCAGCTGCTCAGCCATTCTCCTGGGCGGTCAGACTGCTCTTGTGAGCACCTTCTGTGGATGAGGCACCTTGCAATGGCATCAGTGGAAAAGCTGGGCAAAGGCTCTGTACGAATCAAGTTTTAAACAACTCCTCTTAAAACTGTGTAGTGCAGCCTCTTCCAACCTTTTTGTACAAACCTCCTGAATTAGGGAAGAAAATTAGTATCAGTCTCTGATGTCTCAGGAGGATGGGTTTCCATGAGACATTCTTTCTGAAAACTAAATGCTAATTGAATTAAATTCAATGTTTTTAAGGGTGCTATTCCTAATCAGCTTTGCAGAAATAGCCAGCTGTTTTGGTGTGGGCAGACAGAAAATTGGGATGATGTCATCACATCCACAGCTAATTATTTGGAAGGAAATTGAATGCGATGGAAAATGTAAAAGTAGGTGAAAATGTAAAAGCAGAGGAACATTCTGCAATAACAATGTAACCTCATGCAGGGAAACTAGATGACTGATGTTTATTAGCAGCAGGAGCTGTCTGTTTTCTGGGGCTTCTGATGAGCTGACCTCAATCAGCAACCAAACACCCATTCAGCCTTTTGCTCACTCCATCGTGTGGGGAGGAAGAGAGGAAGGTGAAAAGACTCATGGATCAAGTTCAACAGGGAAGGAAAAAGCAAAAAGGCAGATGTCCAGTCACTGACTGGGAAGAAGGGTCTCAGCATGTGCAACATTGCTTGAGAACACGAGCTCTGTGAGCACAAACATCCCCCTGCTCCACCTCCTCTCCCTGAGCTTTTACTGCTGAGCCTATGTCATAATGAGTGGAATATCCCTTTGGTCATGTCCCTTCCCTGTTGGTTTAAGCTTCCCTGAATATAGAAGTTTTTAAAACACCTCGCAGTTACCCCATCTCTAAAAAAAAAAAAAAGCTTAATTCAGCACTTCCCCATCTCTCACCTCACCCCCAGCCCACTGACTGCAGGAGGGAGCAGGGAGAGCTCTGCCACTGTGCAGGCACTGCTCAGCAACCCTGACACTGTGCAGGCACTGCTCAGCAGCAGCCAGAACTCTGGGGCAGCAGCAGCACCACTCCTTTAGCCACAAAGGCATCACACAGGAGGCTGGGACAAAAGTTAACTCCAACCCTGACAGATCCAGTGCACTGCTCCATCACAAAATTCTTCCTGATGCTTAAAGCCAAAGCAGGCTTGAATGCAAAGGATGTTATAAACAACCTGCTGCAATTTTAAGCAATTGCATAAGACCTTTATCTTCAAGGTCTGACTCACACATTTCACTGTCAAAAAGCTGGGACTTGGTTTGTGGAACGAGCTCATTAGGAACCACAAACTCTATCATGTTTCACCTGAAATGAAAAACAGCTACCATCCAGTCTGACATCTCTGCTAGAAAAGCCATAGAATTGTGGGCATTTAGAAGTGAATCACAGAAACAACTCTGCTCTGCATACAAGTCTCAGAAGGGAAAGGCAAAGATCTCTATGACACAACACTTAATGCACTCTGAGACTCTGGGATGGAGATTATTAGTCAAAAGAGAAAAAAACCAAAGCATTTGCATTGAAGCACCCATCAAAGAAGGTGTCACTGTCTTTAAGGACTGCTAATTGTAATATGGAATTGTTGTCAACAGATATATGTTGATGTCATCAACAAGACAATAAAATCACCCTCAGTGATTCTGATGAAAGCTGCACTTTCTGTAGTGGATTTACATCTATTTATACCATGGAGATATTTTGCCTGTAATTCTGCAAGGAGATGGATTTTTGCACTCCTTTTTTTTTTTGAAAACAAGATCTAAACCCATCAGTCCTCTCAATAAGATTATGCTGGGTTTGCCAAACCTTCCCCACTTAATGTATTTTTATGTTATTTTACTAGCTCTGCTTGTAAATACAGGATTATAAGAAAAATGAGGAAATCAAAAGATATGCAGCTTCTCCTAGAAGAGGTTAAAACCCTGTCAAAAATCCTCATCTGTGTTTGTGTGATAAAGGCTGCTGCTGAGTACAAGCCACAAAGTCCAGAGAAAATGTGTTTGCTTTTAACACATCTCATGGGGTTTTGTCACTTTTGAATATAACATTCCTGGATATTTAATTGCTGGCACTTGCACACTGCTGACTTACTGGCAATGAGATATATTGCTGGGCATGTACAGAGGTGTTTCATGAAAACCAAGATAAACTTTACAGGATCACAGAGCAGTCCCTGCCTGACAGAGCAAAGCTGTCAGATCTGAGGATACAAAGAGACAGGATGTTCTCAGAACTACAGAGCCATTCAGCTGTCAGACATGCAAGCTGCCTGTCTTGTCTCTTTTTTGCATTCCCCCACACTGTGAATCACTGGAATTCTTCCAGAGAGGATGCTCAAAATGAAGTGCATTTTTCCCTCAGTCCCTGGACTGCAATGGTTAACCTCTCAAACTCTCCTCTCATGCTTCCCAAGCTCCCAGCACCTGGGATTGTCTGACTGGTCTGGCAAATGATGTGGGTAGAGGAACCTGCAGGGCCCCACAGGCATCCCTTTGTGTCAGGGTGCTCTCCCTGCATGGGGGTGAAACAGCTCCAAACTCGCCCCAGTGCAAAAGTGAGCAGTGCTGGATGGAGGTGGAGGGTCAGTGCTGAACTGTTGAGTGCTTTTGGTGTTGAAGAATGCTGAGACCAGCCAGACTCATCAAGGCCAAAATTAAACACCACAGGAGCAAAAGAGATTTGCCCATGATCCTTGCTATGGGTGAGTAACATCGACCTCTACCTAATAATTATTTTGCTGACTTGGATACAATTGCTTCAATAATACTGCAATAAATAGTGCATAGGTAGTGCACTACCTATTCTGTGCAGTAAATAATTCTGATTAAAATCTCTTAATCTAATCATCATCAATCCAAATAAATAATTTTTAAAATTAATATAAACATATTTGGTTTACCATCCTTACTCCTGAAGGACAAAGTAGTACAAAGGCTCAATTACAACTATATAATCCTTTAGACATAAACCATAGACCAAGTCTGGGGGTAGAGTTGGAACCAGCTGCATCTTGTCTCTGAGAAGGGATTTAGAAAGCAAGGGGGTCCTTTCTGCTCCTCGTGACTCAGTGGGAGGGTCTCCCTGATAAACCTTGTCCAGATCTCCCATTCTGCCTGTGATACCTCTGAAAAGCTCAGAAATTGCTGCTCTCTGCCAGCCTCTAGAAACTGATATGCAGCAGCCACTTCTCCATCTCCCCATGACACCAGGAATGCCAGCAAGAAACTGGGTTTGCTCTGCTCCTCACAGAATTCCTAGTTAATATTATATTAATAGGCTTTCTCACTGGGGCACAGAATTTTTGGTGTGCTCATTTGGACTGTAATCTCATTATATCAACAAAATTCTCAGCATGTATTCAGTGTAACCTGACATTTCTACAGCATTTCTTTCCTTGAAGAATGAAGGGCTTCCTCACAAGTTAAGAACAAGATTCTCTACTTTTTGACACAATGCAGTGTGCTCCAGCGAGGTGCTGTAAGATTTCCCTTCCCAGAGTGATCAGAGAAGAAACAATTTGGATCTTTTCCTGTTCTCGTATGCCTAAAAAAACACAGGACAACCTGACCACATACCCACAGTCCAGAACTGAAAAGCAGTAGCCAAGAGGCAATCAGATTTAAGGAATTCAAAGATTCTGCTGGCCAAAGACAGCGAGCCATGGGCCAAAAGGAGCATTGATGCTCTGAAAAAGCCCTGGAATATCAGCATTCTGCTGATCTAGTGCTGACAGATGAAGAGCTGGAGGAAGGCTGAAACGGTGATTCAAAGAGCAGCTGAACACAGACATGAGTATGCTGAAGAAGCCAGATAGAAGAATTCTAGGTGAAGGCAGTGAAGAAATTGATGGCGTTCACGTTGTGGTAACTGACTGGTTACTTACACATGAGTTGGTAGGAACCTACTCTCTGTGCAATTCAGAATTCAAGTTCTCATTCTGGATCTTGAGAAAAACATAAGGTTGCCTTTTTTTTTTTTTTTCTTTTCCAGTAACTCACTTTAAAACTCTCCAGAGTAATAAAAACAAGAGAACCTAGAGTCAAGAACAGGAGTATTAGGATATAAAGAGAAAAGCATGAAAAATATCTTTAGACAGATTTACAATTGCTTATCTGAATCTTAAAGAATAATCTTTTCTTCACAGCAGTAAAAGCCGCATATTTTAGCTTGTTTTTATTGGAAATGTCCTGGATAGCTCAGAAAAAAAAGCCCCCACATCATTTAGAAAGTGAAGCTCATATAGCAACCCACTCCTGTCTCTTCCTTTCAAAGAGGTCATCAGCTTCTAGTTTTTATGTAATTTCCTTAAAAAAAAAAAGAAAATAAAAAGAAAGTTTTTTTTCTGTGCACAAAGATTGATTCATTAGATGTTTTTTGTCTCTGGGTATTGAAAAGCCTTTAGCTGAATAGAGCTGGAGTTCATGCAACTTAATTGGAAGAGCATCATTTCCAACATCTCCCTAGGATATTTACTATGAATGGTGAGACACAAGAAAAAGAAATTGCTGATGTTTAATGTTTTATGCTGTGGAAAGGCTTCATTGTTTTGCTCAGCAGCTTGAGTGCTTTATGAGTAGGAAGGGGTCTCCCTGTCAAGAATGAATACAGTACTTTTCTTTCATCCCCATCATATGAGTGGATGTGAAAGAAATTAAAATACTGTGAGTTTTCTACTCACATCATCACAGTCACCTTGAGACACCAAAAGTTTGAGAAATGTCACTTTTAGAATTTGCTGCACAGTCATCAGCAATTCTGCACAGTCATCAGCAATTTCCTTAATTTCTTGTTAAAGGCAGTTATCACAATTACAATTTTCCCACACTTCTGAACAAAAACAATAGAGAATTGTCATCTAGGGAACTCCAAGTGGAAGAAACAGCCACAATTTTGGTAGCATTCCCAACTAAACCACAAAAAGTTTTAGCAACATGGCACGACTGCTTAAAACAGGAAACTTTCTGGAAATGCCTGCTGCTGATTTAACTGTGACTCTCCACTTACCAGAAAAAAACTACACAATGGTTGAAAAAGCCTTGGACAGTGCTGAATCCAGTCCTGCATAACAACAGGGTGAATGACAGCTGGGGAAAAATATTGGAATTCTAGAAATGTTTTTGTTTTTTCAGATTTTTTTTTTTTTGCAATGCCAGCTACAGCATCTGGTTGATTTTATGACTTCAATACTCCTTTTTTTAGAAGGTGTTTAAAAGATTTTGAAAGCTGGCCAGACTCCCAGCTGCCTCCTGGCTTAGAGACCCTTGCTGGAAGATGGCAATGAAAAGATCCTTCCCATAGGATGTTTGCTTACCCTAAATCCCATCGTTTCATCTGTGGCTGTTCTCCCACACAGTCCTCCACACTTCCTCCACATGAAAAGGAATGATACTCTGGAATGTAAATACGATTATGGTGTATCCTTACTACTGCTGCTGAACATCTCACATTCGCAGATAAATTGAACAGGAAAGTGATAATTTCCTCAATTTAACTACTGATTTGTGCTGCTACCCCTTTTCCTTCAAAAGATGAAGCTGTGCTGGACTGCAGAGCCAGTCCTTGGAGAACAGAGTTTATTCATATGACGAAGCACTTAACTCCCTCAGCATAATCCCACTGAAGCCAATTGCTTTACTTGAGTATTTGCACAACAAAGGGGTAGCAAAGACAAAGTACGATTTACAAATGAGGTCTCCCACTGCCACGGGCAAGTTAACTGATTAGGAAATGCAAATTTATTGAGTGCAACTTCCAGGAGGGAAAGGAGTAGCTAAGTAGCATTAGCTACTTACTTAGTAAATAATTCACTAAAGGAGCTCAGACACCCCGGGGCGGTGGGTGAGGGATTTGTGCTCGGGGGAGTGTTGCCTTCCTCCAGCTCTGCTCTCAGCTGTATGAACACCACAAGCCCGGGTGCTCCTCAGGATCCTTCGGCCAGGTTAGACAGTAAAACTCTGCTTCTTCAGATGTCTCATCTAGGGATGCTAAGGCAGCAGTAAACCCTGCCAGCATCTCTGATTGCTGGATAACACATGCAAATAAGAAAAGCAAATCATTCTGTAATCCTCTCTATCTCAGAGGGGAAAAAGATTCAAGATTAACCTTAATTTGTGCTGTGGTTTAATCCAATACGTCGGAGACTGATGATTCCTCTCCCACTTTGACCTTAAAATGTAGGGTAAGGAGAGACCACAGGGAGAGAGATGCTTCCCTCTCTCATCAGCATCCTGCAGCTCTTACAGCTGACTTACTCGGTGGATTTAATGCTATTTAGATTACCCAGGATGGCTCCATCAGCTGCCTCTGTCATCACCCCCCATGCAGATGCTGACGTGACAGAGCTCAGCAACTCTGCAGCACACACAGACACGGGCTGCTCTGATCAAAGGCCCGGGAGGAAGCAGGTAACAACCCGGCCTCCCCAAATTTATCTCATAATAAATCGGCTGAATTCTGTGGTATTCAAGATTTTAGAACATAGATCAGATGTAACAGGCTGTTCCTCAGTTTCTAAGATTTTTCTCTTTCTGGTACTTTGCAATCTTCTAATTTATCTGCTGTACCTTCAGGTAATTTGGATTTTGTTCATCACAGCTCAACCTTAATTCTGTAACACTTTTCTCTGTCATTACTCAATCTTTGGCATGTATCAGTTGTGACACAGGACATTCCTTTTCCTTCAGGAAAGCCTTGAAATCATATTTACGAAAATACAATGTAGTTTAGGATGCTTGGCTTGTTATGCATATTTTTACACTAAGATTCACACACAAGTGCTCAAGAATAAGAACCTGCCTGGTGCTTTTCTGGGGATGAGAAGGCAACTATAATACAAAAAGGGGTGACATAATTTTGTCCACCAAACTCATTATGCTTTAAAATCCTCACAAAAGAACCATTCTTCAACTGATTTTACAGTGAGTGTAAACATATTTTCCTCTGTGTTCTCTCAGCTTTACTCAGTACTTTGGGCTTTCTGCACCTTGGTGATTATTTCTGTGTCACACACTGGAGGCTGAGGCATCTCAGGACACAGGGAAATTGTGCTTTTCTTTCTTCTTTTTCCAGATGTCTTAGCTGTGCAGCTTGGAAAAAGCAGATTCCATTTGCATCGTTCTCTCTTTTCACTCACAAAGTGCACACTTTCATATTTAGCAGAGATTTGTTTCCTAAACCTCATTAAGCAGGGAATACTTTTACTAATCCAATTCAGCAAATTATAATTTTATCAGAACTGTCCTTTAGAAAGAGCTTTCAGAAATTGCTCTGCAACTCATCTGGAAAATGTGCACGTATAGAAGGATTTATTTTCCAAACAGAGTCTTAATCCCCCATTAAAAAAAAAAAAACAATACCAAAAATCAAAAATAAAACCACTAACAAAAAAAAAACCAAAACCCCAAACCACAAAAACAATACAGGACAATAGTTAGTGCTGCTAAAATGAATATAATGTTTGTTTTCTATGCTGTAGGAAAAAATCCAGCATCTTTACATGACCTTTACATTAAATCTCTCTTTGGAGGCATGAATGCCCTTACAGCTGCTGACAGTATTTAATATACCTGACTAATGGGGAAAGGGGACACTGGAATCAGCAGTGTGGGCGTCACACTGACAAACACACATGGGTACATTTCTTCTGCTCACACAGCTCAAAAAAACCTCACGGTGTCTTTGTTGGCTGGATTTTTATAGCACAGGCTGCTGTGGGACCCAGGGGATGTGGAAGTGACGGAAGCACATCATCCTGAGGTCCCAGCCCACACTGGCTGTGCTTTATTTTTCTCAATATGAAATAAAACAGCACAAGATTTAATAAACTGGATTTTATTATTTTGCATGGGCCTGACTTTGATGAAGATGCTGAAGTACCAACATGCTAATTAAAGATGACAAAACAGTAACAAATCATAGCAGATCCAGCCTGAGCAAACAGAAGCAGGAAGAATGCTGAGGTCGTAGGAATTAACAGATGATTAAAGATGCATTGGGCTACGCCTTCGTCATGGACTGAAAATGTCATTAAAAAAGTCATCAAACCCTCTATAAATAACTCCATGATTATTTCTCAGGGAAATTGTCAGGTGTTGCAACACTGTTCAATTGTTTATTTATTTTCCTTCCTCAGCAGAATAAAGACTGAAATATTTACTAGATTATTTAAATGTTATTTTGTAGACTGCTGTCTATAGAAAAAGTCATGTTTTCAGCATATACAGCTCAAGGAATAGCAAGAAAATTTTAATCTGATGAAAAATGAACTACTTTCCAAACAACAAAACGATGAGCAAAAAAAGCACAAGGTCAGGTTCTAAAATGAAGTAAAATACTGATCAAAATGGGGGATAACCACTTCTTTTATCCTTGCACAACCAAACCCAGAATTTAGCACAGGGTATTTGATTCTGCCATGAAAACATGACTTGATTATTTGTATTACGGCACTAAAATAAATTACTTTGGGCTGTAGCCTCCCCTTGAAACCCAAGGTATGCATAGTTCATTTGCACTGCCTTCTGCCCACTCAGCACAGCCACATCCATCAGCCTCATCATGCGCTCTGCAGGGTGAGCCACATCCCTGATTGCCAAGGAGAAACACGGGCACAACCAACCACACGGGCAGCACTGCCACGGGCAGGGACACGAGGGACACCAGGGACACCTCCCGCTGGCCCCGGCTGCGCCAAGCCCACCCGGCCTCGGACACCGGCACGGATGGAGCACCCACAGCTGCTCTGGGCCTCACAGCGAGGAATTCCCCGCAAAGCCCAATCCCAGTGTGGCTCCATCCCCCTGTCCTGTCCCGACACGGCTCCGGCACGCCTCTAACGCGCCCCGGGCTGCGGGGGGACGGACGGCACCGGCCGCGGGGCCCGGCGGGGCGGCAGCCGGTGCCTGTGCCCGTCCCCATCCCGCTCCCGAGCCCGCTCCCAGTCCCGATCCTGATCCCGCTCCCATTCCCGATCCCGATCCCATTCCTGATCCTGACCCCCGACCCCGCT
>QUSF01000023.1:3803994-3825808 GCA_003676055.1 Chloebia gouldiae | reverse complement strand
GGGACACGGGACTGTCGCTCTCGGGAGGGGACGGGGCGAGGGAGGCTCTGCCCCAGGGCTCCTTCCTCGCCTCCATCTCCTGTTGCGCCTCCCAGGCCCGGCCGCCCTCTCTTGGTCACTGCACTGATGCTCTTCGCTGCTTTCCCTAAAGTTATTTTTTACTTTTATTATATACACTTTGCCTGCTTGGGTTTTATTTTCCCTTCTTTTTCTCTTGCTGTTTCATCAGCTGACAATTCTCAAATCAAGAGCGTCAATAAAAAGTCCACTTTCTGACTCTTGCCATAAAAGCCTCTAAAGTGTGTCTGGTTTATGCTACAGTCACAAAGGACTGTTCTGAAAACAAGAATGCCTTTTTGTAATGCTGGATCTTCATTAATAAAGAGAATTTCCTCTAGACATTCACTCTATGTCTTTGGGGTCACTTCAAGTGTACTTTCATGGCAAGGATAACTTTTGGCTTCTCTTGTTCCTCCAGGGATCAAAGCTGGAAATCCCCTTGTGGCTTGCTAAAGGGCTGCACGACAGCAAAAGGAGAATCATCTCTGTGGAACTGCCAAAGATCTACAGGGAAGCCTGGAGGACGGTGTTCAGTGCTGATGCCAATGTGGTTGATCTGCATAAAATGGGGCCCTACTATTATGGATTTGGCTCACAGCTCCTGAATTTTGAGAATCCAGAGAATCCTGAGATAGCTCAGACTATCCTGCAGGCAAGTATCTGAATCAGGTCCTGAAATGTAGATTTGCATTTTTCTGTCTTCATTTTGTTCCCACCTGCTTAGCAGTCTTCAGGAAAAATATCCTGGTTTAATCCAAATGATTCCTCGATTGAATATGGATGTCCCTCTTGGCAGCTGCACAGGCTGGTGCTGGAAGCCTCCACTCTGCATTCAGGAGTGTAATTTTAGCTTGGTGTTTCCACACTGTGAATATGGTATTTCATAAAATCCTGTAAAACAGGACTAGAGGAGATACAGAATTATTAAATTATACCTGTCTTTAAATCTCTCTAACACTGAGACCTCACACTGCTCTGGGCAATCTCTTTCAGTACCTTGCCAGCCTCACCTTAGGAGCTTTGCTCCAGTGTTTGAACCAAAGCTCCTTCACAAGCTCTGTTCTGTTTGTCTCATACAAAGCAAATGCTGAGGACAAATTATTCTCTTCCTTCCTGCAGCAGTCCCAGTTCATTTGATGTTTCTCAATGTGTCATGCTCCCTAACCTCTTACTGCCCTCAATGTGCACTGCTGGTGCCTCTCCAGTGGCTCTGCATCCACCACGCTGTGCCCTGAACAGCAGTGCAGTCTCAGGACTTGTGCTGATGCAAACAAAAGGATTACTTTGTGAGTTTTGTGTGGCTGTGATGCTCTTGGCTCATCTTGGTGCAGCATCTGGTTTGTCACGATGCAGTCACACGGATCTGTGTTGGGTTTGCAGTCCACAGTGATGTGGTACAGGGTGCATCTGTGAACAAATAATTTCCTGACTCTACACTATTTCTGCCTTAATGTAAAACCTTCTGTTAGTCCTGAGTCAATGACATCCTCTTGTTTTCCCACCACCTTTCTAATTAGTCAGGATTGTTATGAATTAAAGAGCTGTGCTCCCTGACATGCCTGTAGTCATCCCTTCTGCATGTAGCTTGCTGATTTAATAAGCACAGCTTCTATTCCTTTAGTAAGCTCATTAATTAACATCTCAAACAGTAGCTGGTTCCACAGAGACCCCAGTGGAACTCCACTCAGTGTGTTCTTCCCTGCTGACAGGAGCTGTGGATGATGGCTGTCTCTCCTGACCATCTTTGGCTGGTCTGGCTACAAATCCAACAATGCCCCATGGCAGATACCCCCGTGCTGCTCTTCCTGCCTGTGCAAGGCCTGGCATCCTGCCCTAGCAGGAAAGCAGGCTGGGCTCTGGGAGTTTGCTCTTGGCAAGTCCACCATGGCTGTGATTCTTTTATTGTCTTGCAGAAGTTTCTCTATTGCTTCTTTGTTCCAGTATGCTTCCAGGAATTGATGCTGATGGATTTATAATTCCACGGCTCTTCCCTTCTCCCTCTCCATCTCCCCTTTCTCTTTTAAAAGATAGATGTCATCTTTGTCTATTTCCAGACTTCAGTCTTCTTGAGCTTTTAAACATAACCACTAACTGCTCTGAGATCTCTTCAGCCAGGTCTCTAAGTGGGCTGGGATGATTTGTATTGCATTTTTTTTCCTTTCTCTGTGCTTTACATTAAGGCTGATGCAGAGAGGCTTTAAAGTGCTGCTGCTTTCTTGGAGCTGTCCACTGAGCATGTGCTTTGTGCATTGAGGGGGTGTCCATGCCTTTCCTTGTCTTTTTCTCCTAATGGACATCTTAAAGAAAAAAGCCATAGTAGAATTCATTACTTATTGACAGAAAAATCAAAGCATGACAGGTTTGATTTCTCTTTTTAAAAGCAAACAAGAGGGGAGTTGTGCTGACTTAAAAACTTATAAGTTTATCCTTATTTAAGCTATTACTTTATCCTAAAAGTTCTGGTGATTCTAAAATCAACTTCTGAAGCTCGGTTTTCAAAGAGTTTTGACCCTTTTTTTTCCAGTTCCTAAAAACAAAGATAGTGAGGAAAATAAAATGCCTTAAATATGTCTTGTTGATTGGCTTTTCATAATGCTATTTATAACTTGCAGATTGGTTTGGGTTTTCACCTTTTTCATGGTTAAGTGTTTTTCTAGCCTAGTGAATGCTTTTCAGCAGCAGTTTGGCTTAACTTGCAGGACATTCACAACTTGCAGCTTGTACGTTCCTGCGGCTGTGTCATGAGATTCATTCCTCCTGCTCTAAAGCAATGATTGCTTGAGAAGTGAGACAGAATAGATCATAATTGTGTTGTATCTTGTGTTCTCCTCAAGCCTGTTGTGAGGAAGCAGCCAAAATCCAATTCTGTGCTTGCTTCCCATCAGGTATTTGATGTCCCAGCTCAGGCAGGAAGTGGTTTTGTCTTTGTAGCCAAGCTTAACAAGTGCTGTGCTGGTTGCAGACCCTTGGCTTGTTGTGAACAGCAGCCCAAACCTTTGGCTTTTCAGTTTTGAGAGCTCAGGCCACCAGGTCTGAGCTGGGGTGGCTCTGTGTTACCTGTCAGTGACTCTGTTTGTTCCCCTCAGACGTTCATCGCCCGTTTCCGCCGCATCATGGACTCCTCTCAGAACGCCTACAACGAGGACACGTCTGCGCTGGTGGCTCGGCTGGACGAGCTGGAACGGGCTCTCTTTCAAGTGGGCCAGAAAGGGCTGAATGACTTCCAGTGCTGGGAAAAAGGACAGGCTTCTCAAATCACAGCTTCCAGTCTGGTGCAGAACTACGGGAAAAGAAAGCTCACAGAAGTGGATAGTTAAAAGTCTGAAGAACGTGAAGTTACAGTGGGGGATACAGATTTACAGCCCGTCGTAGAAGAGCAAAATCATTCAATTTAGGGAAGGACAGGCTCCCTGTCCATTAATGGGAATTCTTCTCTGTAACAGCTTTGGATAAAACTAATGAAAATTTTAAAGGCAGAGGGCAAGGGTATAAAAACTAGATCACACCACTGAACAGCCTTACAGCTTACTCATA
Organism: Chloebia gouldiae; assembly: GCA_003676055.1. Classification (NCBI taxonomy): domain Eukaryota; kingdom Metazoa; phylum Chordata; class Aves; order Passeriformes; family Passeridae; genus Chloebia; species Chloebia gouldiae. Next base: position 3,822,214 of record QUSF01000023.1, on the reverse strand, counting down.
GCACTCCTGAGGAGTTGCAGCTAAAGTGTTTGCTAGGTGGCTGAAAGGCTATGAGAGGATTTTCTAAAAGGGTAATAAATACTAATTATCGCTCCAAATTGATATTTACAATACCAGATCTGGACAGAAATGTAATTTATGTATTTCATCTTGTCCTTCCCATCCCAACCTCCTGGAAACAGCTGTTGATTCTATGAACAGCTGTTTCCAGGTTTCCTGTTCTTTAGAGAGCCTCAGTGATCTGGAAAAAAATCTGATATGGCATTAATTTTTTTTTTCATTTCTTATCCACTGAGGTGGAACATGTGCTCTGTGTGAGGCAGGAATGTTTTTCTTTGCTGACTCCTGTACACACTACCAGTGCCCTGAAGAGAAATACCTCCTCAAACCCACACAGCAAGTGGCTGCACAGGTCTCGTGCTACACTGTCCTCTCTCTCCCTTTTTGGCCTTTGTGACCTTGGTGCTGTGCAGTAAAGAGTGTTCTTGTTTGATGCCTGTGGCTTTTGTGCTGGATGTGAGAATTGGCTGTCTCTGTGATGGGTGTTCTACAGAGGAGGAAGCAGAAGGCAGCAAAGAGTAAAGTCTGGACCAGATCAAAAGCAGAAACTTCAATGGAAACTGTCCCATTATCAACCTTTGAGATATTTGTTCCTCCCATGAGAAATTCGTCTGATTTCTAAATTTGGTTAGGAGAAGAGACAGAGCAAATGAAGTGAATTTCCTTCCTTCTGCTCCATTCAAATGAATGAATCTAGGAATATGATCCTGGTAAATGTCATCCTTGCCAGTAGGAGTAACTGGATTTGGGACTTGCTAAACAGCACAGTGATTATCATCCCATGTGGATGCCCTTAAACCTGGATCATCTCAAGTCCCATTGGACTGGAGACAGAAGACATGGTTATCTCTGTAGGGCTTAGTTCCTGCAGTCATCAGGATGGTTGTCCTTTTGGAGCAGTAGTAGACACCTTACAGGTGCTTCTGTGCCTCTGTAGAAAGAGAACCTAAGCAGAGGAGCTGCATCCTGGTGTTGCTGAGCACTTCACTTCCCTCTTTGGGAGGTTTATTTCACCTCCCTGGGAGGTGACAGCAAGATCAGGTCTCAGAGGAGCTGTTAATGGACTTGAAGATGCACCTGGATATTGGATGCTTCAAACAAGACCTCGAGCATCAAGGGCCATTCCTTGGGCAGAGATGTTGAAGCTCGGCCTGTGGAGGTGGTGAGGGGGGACAGTGTTGTGCCTTCACAACCATCACGGTGCCTCCCCCTCAGCTGCACAGGGCCAGCTGTCCTGCCACAGGAGACTAGCTGGAAGCTTGCCTGACAAAGTATTTGAAGTATGTGCAGGATGAAGTGCTGCTGCACTTAATGACTTAATGGCACGTAATGGCTTACGCATTTGGCAGTTGTCCATTTCTGGATTTTTATCCTGAATAAATGTTTTGTAAGGGAATGCTCGTAATGTGAAAAATCTGTTGTTAATCGTGCTGCAGCAGAAAAATCAAATGGGAAAGTCCAGGTCTCTACAAAAGTGTGGCCATGATAGATAATCCCTCTGCTCTTACAGGTAATGTGGTCAGGAGCTAACTTGTGCAGTTGTACCAGTGTAGAAATAATTCCTATCTGACTTAGCCCAGGTGGGATCTTGCAGCTTGTACAGGTTGTGGCAGAGACCCTGCCAGCCAATCAATAAGCTATTCCTTTAATGAATTACATTTTTAGGAACATAAGACTGGTAGAGATGACTCCATGTTACCTCAGCTTTGTTGTAGTGGTGGTGGGAGGTGGGAATTGGCTGTCTCTATCCAGATCCTGCTGCTCCAGGCACTGTGGCAAACACTTTGTGTACCGTGGCAGAGCTGTGATCAGTGCTGCAAGGGGAGCAAGTTGAAGTCCATCTGTGACAAGAAGCATCTTTCAGTTGTAAATATTATTTTACTGAGATACTGGCTTTGGGATGTAGCTGGTTTATAACCAAAATCATGAGTTTCATCAATTTCTGGACTGGTTTTGGTGACTATCCAAGCTAATTTTCCTGCATTTGTAAGAACATTTTTCTTCTCTACTGCTGGATGCAAAATCCAAGCAGAAGGTTGCTCACTTGCCAACATTTTGTGCAACAGCCTTCAGAGTAGGGAGAAAAATAAATCCCTGAAGTAGTCTTCAATGTCACAGGCTTTCTGTAAGAAGGCAATGCCACTTCTAATAACCCTGAGTTTAAGACCCTTAAAAAATCTGATCCTGTAACTTTAAATTACAGTATTGCTTAGTTTTTTCCTGTCCAGAAGTACAAGAGTGCTCTTTACTTTTTGTGAACACAGCTGACCTTTTCCATAGCACTGCAGCAAGCTTTAAGTTAGAGGAGTTTGAACTTGTGTGTTTCAGAATGATACAATAAATCTTCATTACAGAACTACCTGGGAAAGGTCTGAAAAGGACTTTTATTTCTCCCATGTCCTTTAGCTTTTAAATTTAAGGACTGCTGATGTTTATCACAAATCAGTCCATAGACACATTTTATTGTATTGCCACAAATATTTTCATTGTAATCAAGTGAAAAAATAGGCAAAATTTGAGCACCAGCCAGGATGAGCAGCAACAAGAAGTGTTCTGGGAGCAGACATACTGTAACACCAAGTATTATTTTAATGAGAGACACAGTGGCACCTGGCTGAGTTAGGAGCACAAGCTGTTCTGATCTTCAACCAGTGATTTTCTACCTTTTTTTTGGGGGGTAACCAGCTACAACAAAAGCTCTGTTCAAAATTTTAATTCAAATCTGGGTTTGGTAGGTTGCATTACCTTGTCCTAGATTAGAGCATACACGAGGGGTGGATGTCATGGTTGGCAATGAAAATGAAGGATTACTGACTGCTGCTGCAGGAGGGAAGTGGTGAGAAAGCTGTGGAGTTCAAAACCCTTCTGCCAGGGAGAAATTTGCCATCCCACAAGTCCTGACCACGGTGGTGAAAAAGAACCCAGAGGGGGCTTGAGACAAGGAATGAAAACAAGAAGGAAGAGGAGACAGTGAGCTTCCACCTCCCCTGGGCACTCTGAGTCTGTTTGATGGGCTTTGTTTCCCAGTGGAAATTGCTCTGGGGAGACTCTTCCCTGAGGGCAGGCCAGGCTCTGCTGCACAGGGGCCAGGCTTGCTGGGAGCCCCCAAAGCTGAGTCCTTGCTCTGCTCTAGGGAGCAGGAAAGCACCAAGAGCACTGTGCTGATTGCCAGAACACTCCTCAGCTAGTGTGGAAAATTACAAGGGGCACAGCCCCAAAAAGCCAAGGCATTTGTTCTGGTTTTCCAAACACTTCATTAATGTCATTGACAATACCAGCAGGTTCCTCAGATTAGCATGCTTCTATTTTTGAAGAGTTATTCCTCATGGCATGCTGCCAGGCAGTGCCAGCAGCCTCAGTATCCTTTCTATCAGGATTGGCAGGGCACACTGGTCCATTGCCTTTCATTAGCCTTTGTGAGGATTTACAGCTGCAGCTCTCTGCAGTGCTTCCCCCTCACCTTGGGGAAAATGCACTTTCTTTGGGATTCCCAGCTGGACTGTGCAAGGCAGAAATCTGTTGTAGGAAAAAGCCACTTTGCTGCTGGTGGGTTGAGGCAAGGCACAGGCAGCAGATGGGCTGAGCAGGGTTTGGGGTGTGAGGAACATAGAAGGACAGGGAATAAGGAATCCCAGTTTGCCTGCAGATTAGCTTGAGAAACAGCAACCCTAAAGACAGTCCCAAATTTACCCTCCTTGGATTTCTGTGTCTGGAAATGGGCAGTGCTAAGGAGATACCTCCTGAGGGTCACAGTGGTGTTGTTCCATTTCTGTTGTGATGCTGTGATAAAAAAAAAAAAAGGTGGCAGAAATCAAATGGAGGTTGAAAACTGGACTCTCAGCTTGTGTGGCTTGTAGGACAGGGCTTGTCTCTAGCTGACTGTTGGTCCCTTGAGGGCCATGGGCTCTCCCCAGGGAAAGCAGAGGAGGGTTGTGACAAACCCTTGCTGAATATAAAAGACAATTTTTCCCCTGACTTCAGACCAGGAAGCTGCCAAATGCTTAGGATGTAGTGTGGTACTTTTTTTCCTCAGGCATTAGAGCAAAAGTGGAGTGAGGAGGTGGCTGTGGGACTTGGCAGCGATGCACAGGGGAGGAAGCAGTGAAGCAGACGCAGTAATCAGAGCACAAGCAAAGCAGCCCTCACATGTGCTTATTTCTCTTGCTGTGGGACCATCCTGGGCAAGGTGGGTGTATCTTTGCAGACAGGCTCTCATCACAGCAAGGATTTAAGATGAGTTTCTTGCCTTCACCTCACACACACAAGATTTGCAGGTTTTTGGCTGTTCAGTTGACATCCTGCAGCCTCTTTCCTAAGTGCTCTTTGTGTCCACGGGTGGCTGAATGGCCATTTCTCTGCTGAGGTGAGGGAACAAGCCTTGCACAGGCCCTGGGCAGCACTAAAAACCAACTGTGGGAGTCACACCCTTTGCAAAGGCTTCCAGAGAAAAGTCCTCCCTGTCCTCAGCTGTGCTGGTGGAGACCCAGGGAGTGTGGATGGAATGGAGCCCTCCTGGGCAGGGCTGTACTCTGTACTCGTGTACTACAGCCCCTGTGCATTTGAGGTTACTCCAAGTTTGCACCAAATCAGCAGGGTTTATTGCAGTCACGGTGGATTTACTGAGCTCTGCCTGGAGGCTGAGTTGTTATTTTTCCTTTCAGTTTGGGCTCTCAGGTGCACAAATGCAGCTCTGGCTGCCTGGCTGAGTCTGTCCCTGCTGACACAGGCGGAATGGGGTGAGCAGATCAGGGCCTCCCTGGATGGCCAGGCTCTGATCACCCAGCACTGCTCTGGATTCACACAGCATCCTCCAAGTGAGCCCTCCCCGGGCGTGCAGTAACATTTAACTGGGTGGTCCCACCCTCATCTCTGGAGCTCTGCCCTGTCCTGGCTGCACCCAGCACCCTGGGGCTTCAGCTGAGTCAACAGGGCAGGAAAAAGGCTCTAGGAAAGGAAAATCACTGCAAATCAGGCCTTGGGAACAGCATCTGCTTTATGGCAGAGACCGATTTAATCTCCTTAGCAATCGCCTCAATTGTAGAATCAGCAGGATGCTAATTAATTGAGAGGTGCTCAGCGACAGCCATTGAGATCCCTTCTGGCTTTAAGTGGACGCCTTTTGGGTTTGGCATTTGTGCTGGCTGCTCTCCTAGCAAGAGGGTCTGCCTGGGGGCTAAAGCCCTGTGTGGGGTGTCTGACACCTGTCACCTCGGGCTGCCTGTCCCTCTCTGCTGGCCGTGCCCGGGGCTGGGGTGCCCACACACCCCTGAGATGATGCCATGGCTGTCGGGAATCACTGCCCTGGCCTCCCCCTCCTGGCTCTCAGCCCAGGGAGCCAGCAGAGAGGGGTGGCTGCAATCTATGAAACGCCTCACCCTGCCTCCCTCTGGCCCTTCCAGCCTGGAGCCAGCCCCTCACCTCCACCCTGAGAGTCCACAAGCCGATTAAGCCCAGCATGTTAATTGGCTGTGACAGCTCATTTTGTTATCTTGCACTTCGTTATTGATGGGGTGCGTGTGACTGGATTCGCAGCGAAGGTCAGTGCCAGGATGGGCCAGAGCCCCTTGTTTGGTGAACCCCAGCACGGGGGATGGGGCTGCAGGAGCCCTGCCAGGATCAGCTGTAAAGCAGCAGCACGGTCACACAGCCAGCAGCCACGTCAGGGGGCATTTAACCCCGGCGTGTGCAACACCCTGACTCCGGAGCACGTGCAGACTCCAAAAGAAGAGGGTTTGGGGGGTATCTGGCACCCACTGGTGCAAACCACTCTTTCCAGTGCTAGGTGATATAAAGATTGGATTTAAAGCCCCTGAGGTGGGAAGATGCACAAACCAGGGCAGCACCTGGTATCCAGCTCTCCCCAAACCAGTTTGGGGACTTCATCTTGGTTTTGTCTTAGGCTTCTACAAGGGACAGGGCTAAAAAGGGCAGGAGAGAATGAGTGTGCAGGGAGCTGGAGAGCTGAGAGAGGGATGTTTGTGGTTGTCCAGTGAGCCAAGAGCTGTGGGAGGAAGAGATGAAGCCCTGCCTCAGGAAGTGAGAGAGGCTGGTGTTACAAAGAGTCAATGTGCTGTCCTGAAACAGCAGTGACACACCTTTGGCCAGTCCTCTTGCCTCTCTCCCAGCATCTGCCGGGTCCGTGGGCCCAATGCAGCACAACAAGAGAGTGCATTAGTGAGATGTGGGATGAAATCGTTAGGATTGATGGATCAGAGCTAGAGGTATTGATCAGCTGAGGGCGAAGGAGAAGGTCAGGGGCAGAGCTGGTGGGGTGCAAGGCAAGGGGAGCTGGGTGTTGGGCTGCTCCTGTGAGGGCCTTCTTGACCATCAAGGAGGAGGTGACTGCAGCTGGTGGAGACTGGGAAACTGTGGAAACTGAGAACAGAAGTTCAGTGTTCCAAATCCATCACCCTCCCCCTAAAGCATCACAGCAGCTTGCAGCTAGAGAGGTCAGCCCTTGGAAATGGCATTATTCCATCCTCTGAGGGAAGGTAAGAGTGGGCAACTTCGCTGTGTTGTGACAGGTGCTGTGCAGTTGAAAATGCTGATTAATGCTGCCTTTGAGAATGTGCCAGTCTCTGGCCTCCGAGGAGAGAGCCCCTGCTGTCTCTGCTCTGTCTCACGCCTATCAACCTGCTAAACACACACATGCCATCACTCTGAGCACCCGGCTTGGCTCTGCTGACAGGTATTTATTTAAAGCTTGGCTTGATTCCGAAAAGAGGCTGTGGCAGAAGCGGCAGAGTGGGCCTGAGCAGTGCTGCTGGCTCCTGTGGCTGGGGGGAGGCAGGAAGGGATGGAAGGGCTTGCTCTGGAGAGATGGGCACAGAATCCTCCCTCTGGAAGAGGTGTCTCCTGGCAGTGGGTGGCTCTCCAGGCCCACAAAGTGAATGCCTAAACGGAGGTCAGAGTTCAGCAGCTTCATTGCAATGAGAAGGAGTTGAAGGCAGTGCACTGCTGCACACACCCTGTAGGCACAGTGCTCCAGGGCCAGGTACCTTCCTCGGGAAATCAGCTTTTCTCTGATGTGCTTGGCCAACCGGTGCAGCTGATGGACCAGACCTTCAATTCCAGGCAGAGGTGTCTGTGCAGAGGCAGCTTTGGAAATGGCTGAGGGCAGAGTCCCCAGGGCTGCCTTGTTCCTGGCCCCAGTGCAGCTGAGCCATGGGAATTTTTCTTGGCTGGTTGCTGTTTTTTGTTTTATTTTTTTAAATTTTTTTCCCTGGCTTTTGGACAAAATCATCCCATTGCCCCGAGGCAGAGGGGCCGTGAGCACTGTAAAAAAATGGGGCTTGGAGGAGCAGCCACCCTGCAGAACTGGCGGGCAGCTTGAGCAGCAAAACAGAGGGGGTGGACTCAGGGTCTGAATGAACAGAGAAACTTGAATGGGGCCCAGCCCTGTTAGAGGGACATAGCAGAACATCTCGTTAGGGCAGAGCTCGCAGCCAGGATGGAAAATTACTGGTAGCCCTGTGTTGGGAGGGCAGGAGGCAGCCAGGGGGGACGGGCAGCTCGCCAGCCCCAGCACATGCTTTGTGGGGCACACAGGGCACAGCACGGCTCTGCCCTGGGCCGGGTCACAGAGCCTCTGCTCCCGTCCTGGCCTCGGGGGCTGTGTTGCATGGAGAGGATACTAAGCTCCCTGCAGGATTTTACCTTCCCAGGCAGCTTCAGTGGAATGTGTGGTGTCAGGATGTGGAGCAGCAGGGCTGCCTCCTGCCTGTCTCTGTCTCTGCCCACAACGCTGAGCTCACGCACAGGCAGTGCCACAGTGCAGCCCTGCCTTGTTCTGCATGAAGCCCAGCATTTCTGGGGACACCAACCCCTCCTGGCACTAATCTGAGACCTCTGGGCAAGGCTTGAGGTGTCTCTTTTGGGGCACCCAAGATCTAATTGCCATGCTGCCATTCTGGTTCTGATTATTTTGGAGCCAGCAAGGTGTGGACCTTTTGCTGCCCTGGGGATGTAAGGCTGGGGCAGATTGTGCCCGCCCTAGGTGTGGGATGTCCAGCCAAGGTGGGATGCAGGATGGTGCCCATCAGCAACAGCTGCTGCCACTACAATGCTGCTGCCTCACACCCAAGACAACCCTCACCATGGTCAAGGCTCCAGCATGTGGTCCCATGCCCATGGAGCAGCTTTACGTGGGAGACACCTCTCCCTCAGCACCTGCACATCCCCACAGCCACCAACGTCACACTCTCACTGCTTTGTGTGCACTGCTGGATTCTGGGAAATGGCTCCTGAGCATTTTTGAAAATAGGTCTTTGGGATATGTCTCACCAACTGCTTATTCTCATTTCTCCCTCTTTTGAATAGCTTGACTGAAACAATTCATCCAAGATCCAGGGCTGAGCAAAGCAGAACCAGCAACCACTGGCTTCAAACAATGTTTTTATTTAAGGGCAAGAATAAAAACATCACACTCATGCACAAATGAGGCTAAATTTAGCTGTGACTCCTCTGCACATCGTCACTGGACTGCCTGTGCCTCGGGGTGGTACCCAATCCCCATGAAGCCCTTTGATACAGGCACATTCATCCAGCTGGTCCCCAGCACATCTGCCCCAGGCTGCTTCTCCTCCTGCCCCCAAATCAGCCCTGTGTGCAGCACAGGATGGGAGCTGTGGACGTGTGTCAAACCCTGCCCTGCCTCAGGGCTTGGATTCAGGTCCCTGCTTCCCTGCTGGTCACCTCTACATCCCTCTCTGCTGATGGCAGCTGTGTGCTCTGTCCACCACCAGCTGCCCACCACAGGAGGGGTCCTCGTGGCACTGTCAGTGCTGGGTGCCACTGTGGGAAGGGTGGCCAAGGGGTGCAGAGCTACCTTCAACAGGGTTAGGGGTCCCAGCTCACCTCTGCCAGGTTGAGATGGCACCATCGCAACAGGAACATTTTTTGGGGGAGCAGGGTCATGCTGGAGCATTTTTATTGGAGTTTTATGGTCTCTGCCTTTTTCATGAAATCTTTCCAGGTTTCTTCCAGAGGGAGGGAAAATGAAAGGTCCCAGGACCTCTGGTCCTGCCACCACCCTCTTGCCACCAATGGCATCTGTGGGTTCAGCAGTTCTGGCCCACTCTCTCTCTGCTTGAAGGTGTGACTGCTGAGAAGATAAATCCCAAGCATGAAAAAGAATTTATTCCCATAGAAACCCCTGGCAACTGAAGGGAGACGAGGAGGAGGAGGTTTAAATGTGTGCAATATCAGGAAGATCAGAACCAACACTGTCTCATCCCTGACCAGTTCAGAGAAAACCCCTTGGCTGCTGGACCCACAGAAGAGGGGGGGAAAAGCAGCGCTGAAGGCAGGGAAGATCTGATCCCATTGAAGGGCTAGGTGAGGGTCTGGCTCCTACTTGAGGGATTTAAGAGTCCCTGAGCTCCCTGACATCATGGGCTTTTCCTCTCTTTGAGGTGAGAAGGCAAATGCAGCCTGGATGCAGAACTTGTGGTGACTCAGCGGGAGAAGCTGAAATCAGCTGAAATCTGGTTGCCATCCAAAAAGCCTGGGACAAGCTGTTAAAATTGATGTACCAGGGATGAATGTCAGTATGAGCAGACATTTCTCCAGCCCCTCAGCAGCTGTTTGTAGGATGACTGCCTGTGGCTGCTCTCAAGGCACCCCATGGCCCAGCAGGCAAAGGTGCCCTGAAGCAGAGGGGTCTGTTGGCCACTGTGGCTGGCTGAGGGGAAATGAGGCTGTGCTCTGAGATACCTGATTCAACCCAGGTGCTGAGGAACCAAGCCCATTGAGAGGAGGTGATGGGGTCCTCAGGAGCTCCCCATGGTTTGATAAGAGCCAGTTTTGGATGGTATGTCCTGTGCAGTTGCCTTAGGCAGCATGGGAGTGGAGGCTGTTACATCCCTATCTGTGGGAAAAAAATCAGTTAAAGTGAATCAGAGAAGTACAGAGGAAGGAACACTGGCAGGATGAGCTTGTCAAGTGTGGAGACAAGCAGGATTCAGCCCTTGCTCTGGGACAGGCCAAGGCTCTCTGTTCTCAATGTCCCAATTGTCCCAATTCAGGAGAATGCAAGTGATTCACAACCTCCTGCTCTGCCCCAAACAGCTGCCACCCTACACCTCCAGCATCAGTATGCGGGGGTTCATCATGACCCCAGTCACAGCCTCCACTCCTGGGTGATCCTTCTTGACTGTCACAATCCCCATTCCCTCACAGCCCCAGACCATTGTGGCCCTGCTGTGGGGACCTTCATTGCACAGGCCCTTCTTATCCTGAAACCATCTGGCAACCTTGGTTGGGACCATCCTATGCCAGGGGAACCTGCATTCCCATGCCTCAGAGGACCCTCAGGTCCCTTGTCATCTGTGGTTTTGTTCCTGGATACTCCCAAGCACTTTGTCCTTCATGGCCCCACTATCCAGGACTTCCTACATCCCTTGGCCACCAATGGCTGTGTTCCCGGTATCATTGTTTTGCAGGTCCCCTCTTGTCCCAGATCCTCCCTGAGCACCTTGGTTATCACCTTCCCCTGCTCTCAGGGAGACCCAGACCCCTTGTGCATGGTCCATACCTGGGCTGCCGCTGTCCCCTGCTTCTGGGACTCCACGACCACAGGGACCTGTTGGACCTATTGGTCATCCCGGTCCCACTCTGGGACCGAAATGGTTCCCTGCAGGGTGATGTGTGCCCTCGGCAGCCTCCATCCCCGTGCAGCCCCGCGCAGCCCCCAGCGCTCCGCGTAACCCCCGCAGTCTCCATCTCCCGTTCGCTCCCGCCTCTCTCAGCACCGCTGTTCTCCTGCTGCCCCCGTTCCCGATCCCGGCCCCGTCCCTCCCCTCCGGCCCCGGCGAGGGGAGGAGGATCCGGCCGGCGGGGCCGTGCCCAGCCCAGCCCCTGCGCCGCCCCGCGCACCTCGCACCGGCTCCGGCTCCGGCTCCGGCTCCGCTCGCCCCCCGCGCCGGGGCCGCCGCCGCCCCCCAGCCCGCCCCGCCCGCCGGGACCCGCCGCCCGGCATGAAGGTGCTCCGGCACAAGATCGAGCTCCTGACAGGTACGGCCCGGCCGCCGTGCCGGGAACGGGGGCTGTGAAACCAGGAGGGGCGATGGGACCGGGGGTGGCGAGAGCCTTCAGCCCCTCAGCCCGTGCCGAGGAGATGGAGCTGCCCCCAGCGCCCCGCCTGCCTTTGCTCCCGCAGGTGCGGTGCCGGGGTCGGGTCCTTGTCGGAGTCCGGGAGGTGATGCCTTGCTGCAGCGGGGAAACCCAGCCCGGGCGTGCTGGGGAAGGGGGAACGGAGTCGGCAGCTCCTGGCAAAGAGGGCCGGCCAGCAGACAGCCGGGGGTGGGGGTGCCAGGGGGGATTGCTGGAACATCCCTGCGGTGCCTCCCTGCTCCTCAGCCAGCCTCCCCTGGGAGTCTCCCCGCTGCCCCGACGAATGCGCTGGGCTGGGAAGGAGGCCGCTCTTAGCAACAGCCACTGCGAGACAGCCTGAGCCCCCACAAAGCCCCCCTGCTGCCACCGCCACCCCCAGACCCTGCGCGGCTCAGCCCACGCTCAGTGGCACCGTGTGTGGCTGCCCGGTCCTGCACCCCTCAGCCGGACCACACTGTTAGGCTGCTTTGTGGGGGCTGCTGGGGTGCAGACCTGTGTCCCTCACGGGTTCAGAGAAAGCTGTGGCTGTTCCTCCTGGCCCAGACTGTGTTACATCGGGGTTTTCCTTCACCCCAGCGTGCTCGCCCATCGCTCCTGCTTGGGGGGCAATGCTGTGGGCACACGGCTGTGGCTCAGGCTGAGCTGCAAGTTCCCTTCCTCCCTCTCCCAGCCTCACTGACGGCTGCCTTGGCTTCACTGCCTGGCAGGAACCATTCCTCACTTCTCCTGATTTGTCTGCCTGTTTGTTGCACGCTGCTCAGTCAGCCCAAGGTATCCGTGCCAACATCCTGTGGGCACCACATCCGTGCCAGGGCAGCAGGCAGGTAGTGTGGGGACTCCTGTGAGACTGAGGCAACATCTGAGGGATCCCTGCCCTGTGACCAAACACGCTCCCAAGTGTGAAATGGAGCTCACAGCTTTGTTGTGATCATTATATAATAATAATAATAATAATAATAATAATAATAATAATAATAATAATAATAATAATAATAATAATAATAATAATAATAATAATAATAATAATTAATAATGCTACAAGCTGGTTCTCCTGCAGTTAGCCAGCAGTGGGCTGCAGATCCCTGGGGAAGGTAAGGTAATGTGGCTGTTCCTGTCCCATGTATATACACAGTGCCAGGGCCCTGGTGGGACAGAGCACTAGTACCAAACAGAGAGAGCACTTATGTCCTGCTGGGTTTGGAACTGATTGGGAATTAGGGAAGAGACATGTCCTGGCTGTGCTGTGGCATCACACTGGGAAGGCAGAGTGGGAGCACAGATGGGTGTGTTTGGGGTGGTGCCCTGGGAATGGGCGCTTGTTGGGGAGCACTGGGGTGAGCTGCAAGGAAAAGGGCTCGTTGCTGGGCACATTACCCCGGCAGAAGATGGGAGCCAAGTTGTTTTGGCTAGGAGACCTGGAGCTGTGGCTTCCTCACCAGCCCTTCACAGTGATGGTGGCCCAGTGGGGCTGGGTGAGACTGCCCAGAGCCCCACAGCTATGGTGCCGAGGAGGGACAAGGGTTCCTGTGGGGTGGCATGGGATGCAGAGCACCCAGGACCGGTGGCAGCACGGCTGTGACCCTGCTTACTGATCCCTGACTCACTGATCCCTCCTCTATTCCCACACTCAGCACCACTTTAGGAGACTGTGCAGGGGATGCTGGTTGGGGCAGGGCTCTGCCATGTTCCCCCTGAGCCAGCATTGCCCCCACCACACAAACAAGGTCACGGGGCCTTTCCTCATGGCTCAGCCACCCTCCCTCCCTCCCATATCAGCTGCAGGCTGTAATTAATAAAGGCATTCACCATACACTAAGTGCTGTTCCCAGCCACCCTGGGGCCGTGGCCACACGGTGGGTTGGTGTGCTCAGCGTAGGACATAGGACATTCCTGCTCTCCTCCAGACCCAGCTGGTGGTGAGGCTGATTTTTCTCCTGTTTTTTCCCCTGGGGTTTTGGGGTTGCTCGGTTGGTGGCTCTGCAGGCAGTGTTGGCTTGGCTGTGCTGGTGGGCTGAGGGCCAGGGCTGTCCCTGTGCACAGAGCCATCTCCCCAGCAGCACAGCCCAGCCTGGAGCAGTGTGCCTCTCACTTGTGCCTCTCCATGGGGCTCATGGCACCTCTCCACATCCCCTGACCTGGTGGGACTCTCTGGGCAGGGGTGACACGGAGACTCCTGGTGCTGGGTGCCCTGGGAATCTCAAGAGTCTTCGCAGTGGTGTTTCTCCCTCCAAACAGTTCTGGATTGTTGGATGGCTCCCAAGGAGCAAGGCAAAGTGCTGTGTCTGCAGGAAGCAGGCAGGTGGCACAGCCTGCTTGAGTTTTGAATGGAAAACCCAGTCGGAGGAGCAAAACCGACTTTGGAGGGCAGTTTATGAGCAGCTTCTGTATTCCTGGTGGCTTTGCAATATTTGTGGCATTTCTTGGCCTTCCCACATTGTCAGCCTGGAGTGATCTAGGTTTGGAGGTGGACAAAGTGTGGCTGAGGCTGTGAGGATGGAGTGGGTGTGTGTCTGCTGCGGTGCTCGTACAGCCCAGAGCATCCCTGTTATGTCCAGGGAGATTGCACGGCGGGGAGACAGCTGGGAGGATGTGGGATCAGTGCTGGCTCATTTGGAGAAGCAGCAGCTTGTCTGAAGGCTTGGTCTTGTTGAAGGGGTGAAAACAGAGACTGCAAAGGCAATGCCTGAGGTCTGGATCTTGCCTGAGTGCAGATTTATCCCCTGGCACTGGGATTGCCAGGTACCCATCCCATACAAACACAGGAGAGCCTGGACTGTTCCCTGTATCCTCATGTCTTTCACCTTCTGTGTGCAGCCAGCTGCTCATCTCCTTGCTCTCTTTTGCTCTCTGAGCCGAGCCTTTGCCTGGGGGTGTTTTTGGAGATGCCAGTGTTGGTTGAGGTCAGCAGCAGCCAGTCTCACACCAATGCTGAGTGATGGCTCCATGGAGAGGTCTGTCCCTCCAAGATGTGGGGCTGAGGTACCAAAGCACCTGATTCACAGGCAAGGAGAAGACTTTGGGAGCAAAGCCTTCACATTTGGATTTCTTCCATCATTGCTGTACAAACTTCAGGCTGTCTCTCTGTTCTCTTTCTGCTTGGAATATCCCTCTGCCTCCCAGCATGGCTGAAAAACATCACCCCTCATTCTGCCTGTGCAGGGAGATCTCCCTTTATCCCATCCATACCTATCTGCAGCCTAAAACTGGCCAGAAATTTGGATTTTCTATCGTTGACTGATGCTGAAAGCTGGGATGGAAAATTGGATGTTCTTGCCCTGGGTTGGGTGCTTACTGATGTGACCAGCATGGACAGATAAAGTTGGCCCCTCAGTTTGCCCAAGATCATGCCCTGGAGACAGGTTTGTCCTTAACCAGGAGAACTGGTCCTGGCTAGGAGCTGGGAGCTGAGCTCATCTGGGCACTGTCTGCTCTGTGCCTGCTGGCAGCTCCCAGCAGAGGGGCTCACTGGACAAGCTGAGGCACCAAGTGCCCATAGCAGATGGATGGAGTTAAGCTGATTTGAGTCCCATTCCTATGGGAGGGAGACCTGTGAGGCTCTGGAGGGCAAAGAGGATCAAGGAAAGGACCTGCCCTGACATGTCCCTTGCCCCGGGCAGGGCTGCTGCTGCAGGAGATGACCATGGCAGGGCTGCACGAGCTGCGCTTCACCGAGGAGAAGCCGCTGCTGCGGGGACAGGACGCCGAGCTGGTGAGTTTGGTGACCACGCTGGCTCTGGCTCCTGCACGTGGGGCACCAGGACACGGGAGCTTGGGAGGGGTGGAGGGGCTGTGTGCTGGTACTGGGGTGCCACTCTGTGTGTGTGTTTGCTGGTTTTGGGGGTACATTTGTGCTCCTCAGTGTGTGCGTGCCCGCGTGATGAGCCCGCGTGGCTGAGCACAGGTGAGGTCTGCCGGGATGATGGATGTGTGTGCAGAGGTTGCACATCATGCTCCCACACAGCTGTGTGTGTGCACACATGCAGGTAACACATGCACGTGTGTGCAGCTGTTGTGGAGGTGTGTGTGTGTGTGTGTGTGTGCATGTGTGGGCACTGTGTCCCCTGCAGCCCCGGGGAGTGGTGCCTGTGGTGTGGGGGGCTTTGTGAGCTGGGCGGGAGGGCACTGCAGAAGTGAGGGGTGTCTCTGTCCCTAATGGCTCCTTCTCATCCCAGGAGAACTCGGATGTCTTCCTCTCCACTGTGGACACAGACTGGAAGGTAGGACCAGCTATGGGAGGTGCTGCCCACCCCCGGGTTTCACGTGGAACAGCAGCCTGTGCCTGGGGAAGGCTGGGGGGCACTGAGTGGACTCAGGGGTGTTGTTGTCCCTTTTTTCAGGGGATGCAATGCCTGGTCAGTGTCTGTGCATGAGGTTGCACATCCATCATGGACCTTGTCAGAAGGGGACAGGGGGATGCTGCCAGACATCTCTGTGCTGGCGCTCAGATGTGGCTGGTGGGCACTTGGCCATGGGCTGGGGACAAAACCTTTAAAAAAGGCAATTTCTTCTCAGGAAGGCCGAGCTGCTTTTCCAGCCCCTCTACCATTGCCATGGCAATGGTTTCCAGGCAATGCCAGCTCCCTGCTTACATAAGGATGTTTGAAAGCCTCTTTCTCTTTTGGAGGGCTGGGCCATTGCCCCTTATACCACCCACCTCTCTTGGAGAGCAGGGCCCCTCTGCTCCCTTGGCTGGCACCTGCTCATTTTGTACCTCCATTTCTGCCCTCCAAAGAAGCCCCATGACACAGCTCCGGCACTCATGGGAGCTCAGCTCCTTTCTGGCTCCCACACTGCTCTGCATCCCTCTCACACCTCTGCCAAGGCTCATCCTGCATCAGGCTCCCTCTGTGGGGACCAGGGTGGTCAGGAGGGAGGGTAGTAGGAAATTCTGCCTGTCCCTCTCCAAAGTGTTCCCCTGCCAGGGGACACTGATGATTGTCACACAACTTCAGGTTGTGTGCTGCCACTTTGCCAGCAGTGGGACCATGGGGAGAGTGGTCTCAGGTGGTCATGGCTGAGTCCTTGCAGGTACAGCACTGAAACAACAGCACCTCTAAGGACAAAATACTTGTGGAATTATCCCTTATCCTGGGATAAGAGCAGGGGAGAACAGATCCCTGTTTTAGCAGGCCCAAAATTTTGGGTCTGGCCCACTCAGTGTCTGTCACCCATGTGGGTGGGAGGGTGCAGCTGGTAAAGAGGCAAGGCCTTTGGCAGGGTGCTGGCTGTTGTGGTTCACTGAGTGAGACATACCTGATGGCCCTCTGAAAAGCCACAAAATAATTAAAATGCTGCCCTCCCCAGCAGCTCCAAAGCTGGTGAGGTGCTGGGCCTGGGAGCAGCAGGGTGTGCAGGGCTGCACTGCTCCTTTCTCTGCTTGCTCAGGACTTCTATTGGCCACTGGAGGGGAAACCAAACCTCCTGGTGTCACCAGAGAGAGAGGGAGTAGGGAGAGGGAGGCGAGGAGGGGAGGAAGGTGGCAGTGCCAGGCTGCCCAGAGCTCTCAGTAGCACCAGAGGCACCAGGATGGCTCTGGCTCAGCTGTGCTGGGGCAGGGCTTGGTTGGCACGCAAGGGATATTAAAGAGCAATGACCCTCCCAGGACAATCCTTGTGTATTTCAGGAGTTGGCCCACAGTGGCACTGAACTGTGTCCCTGGTGGTGCCCAAGTGGAGCAGTTCTGGACAGCAAATGCCACAGGGATGCACCTCCATGCCCTCAGGACCTAAAAAAGGAATTGGGCAACAATCAAGGCAACTTTTCCCAAGCCAGCCGGACCCTGAGACCTCTTGGTTTCCCTCCAAGAGCCTCAGGGCAGGGATGGGCTGAGTTTCCTGGGCTATGCCAGGGCAACCACCTCCTTTTCTCCACTCTGACATTTGCAAGTTGGTGTAGTGTAAAGGCTGGGGGCTGCCTGCTATTCCTTGGGGAGACCTTACCCAATTTTCTAGGCTCACCTCCTTGGGATAATCCAATCCTGCCCCCAGCTTAACTCTTCCCTGTCCGTCTGCTCCTTCCTAGAGCCAGTCATTGATGGGATGCTCAGGTGTGGCTGGGGCAGTGGGGGGCCTGGGGAGCCCCAACTTCTGCCACCAGCCAAAGTAAAGCCCTTGAGACATAAGCCAAAGTGCAGGAGAGCTGGAGGAAGGTGCCCTGGGACCCAGGTGCCCTGGATCCTGCAGGAGGTCTGGGCCACCTGCCTGGCCAGTGGGCTAGTAGCCAAGGCAGTGGCGATCCCATTTGATGCTACTCCAGACTTGCTCAGCCCTCCCCTCTCCCTGAAGCCCTTTTGCATTCACCTTGGCTCTCCTACTCCTTCTGTCTTCTGCCACTTTCTGTCTTTTTTGTCTCTCTGCATCTCTTGTTTTTTTCCGGGGACTGTGGCTGTCATGGTCTTTGGCTCTACAGGCACCAGGGCTGGGGAAACCAAAAATGGCACCTGGAGTGCCAGGAACCACCTGGGAGCTGGGATTCTCCACCACACAGTCCTTCATTTGCAGAGATGCCTCTTTCCAGGCCTGGGTCTGAGCTCCCCACTGGACAAAGCAGTGCAGAGTAAAGCCTCTCTGATGGAGGCAGTGTGAGTGTCATCCCTCTGCCTGTCTGTCCTTTCTCCACATCCTGGCTGTGCAGCCCTGACTTGTTTGTAGGACATGGCTTTCAGTGGGTTCCTGAAGGGCAGTGAAGGGACTGTGGAACTTCCCCATCCACGATTGCCCAGCTTTGTGCCCGTCATGCCAAGCTGAGCAGTGGTGCTGGGCTGGGCAGGGGCAGGCAGGGTGCAGGGGGAGGGCACCCACAGACTGCTGGTTTTTGGGGCTGTGGTGGTAAGAGTCCTTGTTGGAATCAGGGAAGAAACCATCTGCCTGCACACATGCGCACATGGGAATACTCACACGTGTGTGCATGCACACAGCATGTGTCAGTCGAGGGACACAATCCAACCCATTGGAGCTGCTGGATTGTTTCTCCTCCTGCTTTATTTGCCTGCCACTGGTGATGCTCAGGTCAGAGCTAAACCCTGCACATGCCCTGTGTGCCATCATCC
>QUSF01000023.1:3592598-3803984 GCA_003676055.1 Chloebia gouldiae | reverse complement strand
CCAGGTGTGTGCAGGTTGGTGCGGGGCTGCAGCCAGGTGTGTGCAGCGAGCGCTGCCCCGACCGTGCTGGGGCTGCTCCGCGGCATGCGAGTGCAGACGCCTGTCTCCGTCTGCCGAAAGAGGGAAGATGGAGAAGGTACCGCACGGTGCCAGGCGTTTTTTCTTCATAAACAAGGGTATTTGGGGCCAATTGGAGCATGAATAATTCCCGCGGCAGCCAATGGCTGAGTGCTGGCTCCATCGCGGCGCTCGCCTGCAATGGAGGCCAAACCTGCCGAGGGGGAAGGGCGAGGGAGGGCTTAGCGCAGGGCTGGGGCTCCGCTATAAATCGAGGCGAGGGGCTGAGCCAGCGCAGAGCTGCGCTTCGCCCCGGCCCCGCTGCCTTACTGTGCCCCACACCCGGACCTCCAGCTTGGCCCACACTGCCTGAGCAGCCTCGTCCGCCCGGTTCCTCACCATGCCGGAGTGCTGGGATGGGGTAGGTACCGCCGCTCCCGTGCTCGCTGCCCTCCCTCCCAGGTGTTTTGTCTCTCCTGCTTGCCCAGGCTGGGCCTTTGCAGCCAGCGGGGCTCCGCGTGGGTCAGGCAGGCATTGGGGCAGGGAGGACCCACTGCTGGGGAGCCCTTCCTTCCCCCAGCCCTGCTGCCGCATCCTTGATGTGCTGCAGGTTTTGGGGACGCATTGTCCTTGAGCGTGTCCTCCCCGAGGCCGGCAGAGATGCTGTGCCGAGGCTGAGGGTGAGCAGCTCTGGCCCGAACTGGGGCTGGGTGCTGACAGGGGCACACTGCCCCTTGCCCACCCCCTGAGCTGCAAGGGAGAGGGTCTCTGGCTGTTTTGAAGCAAGCCCTCAGTTGTTTTCTGGCCTCTGCGGTGATGGCAACACCCGATGGCAACAGGCTGGTGCAGAGGGGGTGAGTGAGGTGGGAGCACTGCAGCTGTGAGCAGGTAACCTGGACATGGATACTCTGTCAGACACCTATGGGTGCTGAGACCCCCATGCCCCTCCTCGCTGGGGCTGTGGGTTGTCTGTGCCCCTCTCTCCTTGCTGTGGGTTGTCTGTGCCTCTCTCTCCTTGCTGCGTGCATCCCCTGCATCCCAAGCCGCTTCTCCCAGCGAGCATCCCTGCGGCAAAGGGCAGGGCTGTGGTAGCCAGCGGTGCTGCAGAGGCTGCACCACGGGCAGAGGATGTGTCTGGCTTGGTGGAGGATGGGGGGCAGGAAGGAGCAGTGCTGAGGCTGGATCCGCTACCTTGGGCAGGTGATTTTGGGGTAGGATTGAAAGCTGAACCGCTGGGGATGTGATGGGACCACAGGGATGGTGATGGCAAGGAGGCAGCCCTGTGCCCAGGACCAGACCACATGGATGCCTCCTGCTCTGTGACCTTGGGCCAGGCCCTTCCTCTGCCTCAGTGTCCCAATCTGTTCTTGCAGAGGGATGTCACTGCTCATGCACTTCTGCCTGGTGCAGCTGCAGGGGGTGGAGGGACAGCTGTGGATGAGGGATGGGGTCAGGGTGCCCTTGGGTGCGAAGAGATGTCTCCACAGAGCCCTGGATCTGCTTTTGGCCACTGTGTTCCCCCAGGGACAGCAGGTCTCAGTGAGGGGAAGCACTGCAGTGAGGAGACCCTGTCCCCAGGTAGTTCCTCCCACCCAGGCCCGTGTCCTTCAGAGTCCTTGGTGGCGTGTAACCCGCGTGAGCATCCACGTACCTGCTCCCCTCCCACCAGCCCAGCCATGGGGCTGCCAGTGCCATCAGCAAGGACTGTGATGCTTGGGCACCCTGCCACCATCCCCTGCCCTGCCCTGCTCAGCACATGCTGCCCCTGCACCCAGCAGATCCCAGCCTCGAGGTCACTGCTGCTGGACTGGCTGGCAGGCACAGGCATCTGGAGGGGACCTCTGGTCCCTTGTCCTTGGGGAGAACCTGGGCTCAGTTTCCTGTGCTGGCTGGGAGCAAGAGCAACGATGTGGAAGGAAAGGAGCCCTCCTAGACAGGGAAACTGAGGCATGAGGTAGTTTTTGTGGGGGCACTACCATTTCAGACCAGGGGTTTTAAAGTTACTTTAGCTGT
Source organism: Chloebia gouldiae (assembly GCA_003676055.1). Lineage (NCBI taxonomy): Eukaryota > Metazoa > Chordata > Aves > Passeriformes > Passeridae > Chloebia > Chloebia gouldiae. The sequence continues at coordinate 3,801,914 of QUSF01000023.1, read as the reverse complement.
AATTTTGGGATCAGGTTGCAGCATTTCTTGGAGTGCTGTCCAGGGTCTGACCTCTGTCTGTCCCAGATACATCGAGTCTGTGCCCAACTGGGCCATGCTGTGAAACTCTACCCTGTTGCCAAAATTTTCTCAGTCTCAAGCCCTTGAAGATCTCCTTTTCCGTGCTGTGGTTCACCTGTCCCATCCTATTATCCTTCTCTCTCAAGCTCTCTTGGATCCATCCCTTGATACCATCCTGTGATCCCATCCCATGATATACATGTCTAATCCTACATCCTATGATCCTATCCAAAGCCTTCCCTTCCCTTCCCTTCCCTTCCCTTCCCTTCCCTTCCCTTCCCTTCCCTTCCCTTCCCTTCCCTTCCCCATGATTTGTCCTGTTTTCTATCCCCTCTGGGATACCCAGAGCTGGCTTTTTCCTGGGACAGCTGCTCCTCTTTCCCATGTCTTCCCACGGGACCCAGCCATTTGGGGAAGCAGCAGGGAAGGGTGTGATGGCAGGGCAGGAGAGGATGAAAGAATGCCTTAGGGCAGGTGGGCATCACCCCATCTCTGCTCTTCCCCAGGAACACGACATTGAGACCCCCTACGGGCTGCTGCACGTGGTCATCCGGGGCTCTCCCAAGGGGAACCGCCCGGCCATCCTGACCTACCACGATGTGGGGCTCAACCGTGAGTGCTGCTCCTGGGCTGGGGGTGCAGGGCAGGCAGGGCTGAGCCCCAGGCTCTCAGTTCCTTTGCCTCCACCCGTGGCTGCAGCGGGTCCCCGCCAGGCATCTGAAAGCACCAGGGGAGTTTGGATGCTCAGCTGGACACAGGCCAGCACAGCCAGGAGTGCTTGGCCACCCTGGTGCTGGCTGCCTGCCTGCCCACAACAGGCAGGGATGGGGCATGGGGGATGCTGGGCTGGTCCTCACTGCCACTGCCAGCCTGTTGGTATTCAGAGCATGGACCCAGCTGGCAGCAGGGCAGAGTGGGGGACAAAAGAGACAGGGAGCAGCAGGGAAGGAGGGACCCTGAGTGGGGGCTCTGATGTGGAGATGCTGCACTTTCTGTCAGCCTGCAGCCCAGAGCCCTGTCCCGGGCTGTGCCCTCCAGCTGAGCCAGGATGCACAATTCCCTGCGAGTGGGGAGAAGCATCTCCTGCTCCGCTGGCGGCTGAGGCTGAGTCACTGACATGCCACATGAGCTGTGTCACCATTGCAGCAGCTCTGGCTGTTCAGGTGCACGTTATGCTGGCTGCAATGGGCCTTACAACCTGCCTCACCCCATGTTGTGGGAGGGATGTCCCAGCACTGATGCCATGGGACAGGACCCCTCCAAGCCCTGGCAGTGTCTGTGTCCCACTGCAATGATGGGGTCTTGTCCACAGCTGGGGATGTTTCTTTGACTCTTTCCAAGCAGGGAGATTTGCAGCTGTTCCTCAAATCCTGTGTTTGCTTGAGCCCTTTCTGGGGGTTTTGGACAGGGCTGATACCCCAGGCTGCTAATCCTGCTGCCGACTGGGTGATCTTGCAGTCCTGGGCTCTGCATCCCTCAGTCCCATCCTTCTGAGGCTCCCCAACAAGATCATCCCAAACTCCTCATTCTCCTGGCTGTGCCTGTCCATCCCCATGCCTCCTGATACCTGTAGGGATGCAGCCCTTGCTAACAGTAGCTGTGGTCTCTGCTGGGAGGACAAGGAGCCTGGAGGGAAGGGGATGGGATGGTTTTGGTGGCATGTCACCTCCTGGATGAAGGGCAGTGGGAGGGTGGGCAGCTGCTCCCCTGGCCCACCAGGCCCCAGTGTCGGGGTGTTTGGTCTCTGATAGCCACCTGCCCTTTGACAGACAAGCTTTGTTTCAACACCTTCTTCAACAACGAGGACATGCAGGAGATCACGAAGCACTTTGTGGTGTGCCACGTGGACGCACCGGGACAGCAGGCAGGAGCCTCACAGTTCCCTCAGGGGTAGGTGTCATCTGCAGGGGCTCACTGTGCCTGCTGGGGTGTCACCTCCCTGTCCCTTGGGTTGTTGCTGCCTGGCAGTTGTGCCCTTCCTGTGGGTCTTTCAAAACTGTGCCAAAGCCTGTGGCAGACGACTGGCCCAGGGTGGGTGGTTTGCGGGTGGGTGGCATTTTCCTGCCCATTTCAGGCAGCTCAGCTGCCCTGTCCCAGACACTCTGCTCTGAACAGGTTCCATAATCACCATCCTGTGCCTCCCTGTGCCACAGGTACCAGTATCCATCCATGGATCAGCTGGCTGCCATGTTACCCAGCGTGGTGCAGCATTTTGGGTGAGTCAGCCTCTCTTCCACAGCTGCTGGCTGAGGGTCCTGAGCAGGGAGATGGACAGAAGACAAGGATTTGGGGCTGGGGGCATTGTCCCTGTAAGCTGGCATCCTGCAAGTCTTCTTGCTGTGGGTGGAGGGGTGTCTCAGGGAATGTGCTGGAGCCCACTGTCCCCTCATATGGACCTCTCCATATTTCCAGGTTCAAGTATGTGATCGGGATTGGTGTTGGGGCAGGAGCCTACGTGCTGGCCAAGTTTGCGGTGAGCCTGGGGCTGGGATGGGCAGGCCTTGAGTTGATTGTACCTGCTGTCAGTCCAGGGTTAGACATGGGGAAGAGCAGGAGCCGATACCTCCAGGAAGTCTGTTGCTGGGGGGGTTGGGAGACCCAGCACAGCAGTGCCAAGGCTGGGCAGTCTTGCCACAGGTCTCCTGTTGCTCCCAGGATGGGGTCACATCAGCTCCATGTGATGCCTGTGCAGTGGCTGTCATGGGGGACTGCCCAGGGCACATCTCCCCTCCCCTCTGAGCCTCTCCCCTCTTGCTCACTGCAGCTCATCTTCCCTGACCTGGTTGAAGGGCTGGTCCTTATGAACATCGACCCCAACGGCAAAGGCTGGATTGACTGGGCAGCTGCCAAGGTGGGCAGGGCCCCGACCCCTCCTCCCAGTCCTGGCGGCTTCCTGGGCCAGGAGGCAGCCACGGCAGTGCAGTAACTCCCTGTGCTCCCTCCGCAGCTCTCCGGCCTCACCAGCACGCTGCCAGACATTGTCCTGTCCCACCTGTTCAGCCAGGTAAGGGCTGTGTGTCCTCCAGCCCCTGCCACCAGCCCTGGCCCAGCGTCCCAGCTGGGTCACCTGGGCTGTGCCCTGCCAGCTGCCACAGTGCCACTGAGTCCCATGTACAGGGCTGGGGTCAGTCAAGCCCTGCCTGCTCTGAGGCTTAACCCTGATGAGTGTGTGACCCGTGCCCATGTCCTGCCTGGGTGTGCTGCCTGCAGCACCACTGTGCCCAGCATCCCCCTTCTTGTCCATGCTGGCTGCATGGCATGGGCAGGACTTGGGGAGCAGGGTGTGCCCCCAGCACCTGCCCTGACCTCCATCCCCTGCTGGCACAGGAGGAGCTGATGAACAACACGGAGCTGGTGCAGAGTTACCGGCAGCAGATTGGCAGTGTGGTGAACCAGTTCAACCTCCAGCTCTTCCTCAACATGTACAATGGGTGAGTGCTCCAGGCAGCCCCACTGCAGGGCTGCATTCCTGTCTGTGCTAGGGTGAGGGGCTGCAGTGCTGGTGGGTGGCTCTGAGGTCACTGTGAGAACCCAGACCCCTGCTGGGTGCTGTCATCACCCTCCAGTGCATGCAGGCAGCAATTTAAAGCTGTCTGCCACTGCTGGATGGGGATGTGGGAGTGATGGTACCTGAGCCAAAGCCTTGCCATGTCCCAGAGGCCACTGCCATGAGTACACATTCCCATGTCTCCTCCTGCACTGGGTGTGGCACAGGCCTGGGGAAGGGGGCAGAGATGCTGTGCCATGCATGTGGGGGGTTGGGAGCCCTGCCACCCTGCTGGGTACTGCATTCTGCAGCACAGGCTCTGCTTGGGCCGTGGCAGAGATGGCCACGCCATCCTCCATGCACAAGGTGCAGCACACATACAAGGTGCTGGGGCTGGGTGTGGCTTCTCGGGGCTGGCAGTGGCCTGATTCTTGTGCTGTGGCATCAGGGGTGGCACCTGCCCACGAGCTCACACTGGCCTTTCTCCTCCATCAGCCGCAGGGACCTGGACATCAACCGGCCTGGGACTGTGCCCAATGCCAAGACACTGCGGTAAGAGTCGTGCTGGCGAGTCACAGAGGGGTCCTGGGGCAGTGGAATTCACTCAGACCAAACCCTGACCAGGCCCCTTCCTCCTGTCACTTCCAGCTGCCCTGTGATGCTGGTGGTCGGAGACAACGCGCCTGCTGAGGAGGGGGTGGTGAGTGCTGGGGCACTGCCTGCAGGGTGGCAGGCGGGCGATGCCCACGCACGGGCACCCACGTGTTCCCTGCCTGCTCAGGCACACGGCAGCTCTTGGGGGTGGGAGCGTGCTCGTGTGCAGACCTGCCTGCTCGTGTGGGCACCTGTGCACACCCAGCTGTGCGTGGTTGCCACACCTGGAAAACTTCTCCTTTTCATATGCTCAGATGTGCTCACGCTGTGCACACTCGGATGTGTCGGCACACGAGCACATCTCTGCTTGGCCACCTGCACCCACACAGCTGCTGGCACACTTTTGTGCGTGTGCACACACGTGTGACACAGAATGCCTCACTAGTCTCCCTTGCCTCCCGTTCCAGTCCCTACTCTTGCCCAGACTGATAGTCCCTACTCTTGCCCTCTGTCCCATGGCAGGGATGGTGGTCCTGCGGGCTCAGGGACCACTTAGTGCCCTGTCTGCTCCTGGCTGCGGTGGGATTTACCAGCTGCAATGGCAAATTCCAGTGGGCCAAGTGGTGGTATATGTGGAAAACTTCTGCTTGGCTCCTGGCTTCCTAGGGTGCTAATATCATCTCTCTTGTCTGCAGGTGGAGTGTAACTCCAAGCTGGATCCCACCAACACCACATTCCTGAAGGTAGGGCTGGTGGCAAGGGGCAGTAGGGTGGTTCCTGCTGCCCCATTACCTTCTGCCCCAGGGCTGCAGGGTGTCCCCATCTCCCCATTCCAGGTCCATCATACACCTTGGAGGTGTATGGGGAAAGCAGGGTGACCCCAGCAGTGGCATCCTGCTAGTGGGTCCGGGGGGATGGTGGGTAGTACAGGCACCCTCCCAAACTAAGCATGACCTTTTCTTTGCAGATGGCTGACTCTGGTGGGCTGCCCCAGGTCACACAGGTGAGGCCTCGCAATTTCCCCAGGGCATACTGGGCCCTGAGACGTGCACTGATGCTGTCCTTGGCTAGCTGGGGATGGGCTGATGAAGGCATAGGGGTCTCACACTGGGGCTGCCAGAAGCTGCTCGGGGCTGAGAGGGGATCCCAGCCTCAGTGCTGCCTCAGCTCAGCTCACCCTGCTCTCTCCCTACAGCCAGGCAAGCTGACTGAAGCCTTCAAGTACTTCCTGCAAGGCATGGGCTACAGTGAGTGCTGGGGCTGGGTGTGGGGCTGCTGTGGGTCTGTGTGTGCTGGTGTGCACATGAGCTGACCTGCTGCAGGTCTGTCCGTGTGTCCACAGGGGTGTGGGGTGTACAGGCTCAGTGTGCACACAGAGGTGTGTACAAGGGCTCTGTGTGTACAAATGTGTGTGTCAGGCTCCCTGTGCTGGTGTGCATGTGTGTGTGTGGGCATGCACGAGCAGGGGCTGTGTGTGTGCAACAAAGACAAGCAGAGCTCATGTGCAGAAGTCTGTGCATGTGTGTGTGGTGTGCACAGTTTAAGACTATGTGTGTGTGTTTATGCCTCTGTGTGCATGCTTGCAAAAGTCCACGTGTATGTGTGTGTGTGTGTGAGTCTGTTGCACATGTCTGTGTGTGTGTGTGTGTGTGTGTGCAGTCTGTGTGCACAGGGACAGCTCCGTGTGCAGGCACACGTGGGCTGGGCAGGGGCTCCTGGCCCAGCGGAGTGGCTGACAGGGCTGACACTCTCTCTCTGCCCTCCCTGCCCTTCTCCTGCCCCTGCCAGTCACCCACCTGAAGGATCGGAGGCTGAGTGGAGGCACAGGTACTGCTCAGTGCCCGCTGCTGCATGGTGCCTGCCTGGCCTGTGCCCTCCAGCTGCCTGGGCACCTTTGGGAGCAGCCTGGGTGCAACACTGGCCATTTCCAGCCAGATTTCCACTGCCTTGCTCTGCTTTGCCTGAGATGGCAACATATGCCAGGTCTGGGGGCTGAGAAATGGCATTCAGAGAATTCCCCCTCCATGCAGGCACAGTCTTGGCAGTGTGCTCACTGTACCCTCTTCCAGGCGAGCCAGGAGCTGTGCCCACTGGCCATCCTACCTAGGGGAAGGTGCCACCTTCCCTGCACACCCTGGGCAGCCAGGGGAGTTCTGATCCCAGCTCACTCCTTTCCTGGAGCATGGTAGTCCGGGGTTCCCACTGCCTGATGCCCAGAGGTTGCATGCCCAGGAGTGAGCCTGGTGTTCAGCCTGCCCAGAGCAGCCCTGCCCTGCTGTCCCTTACCTGGAGCTGCTCATGTTGTCACAGCACTGCTTGCTGCAAGCTTGTGCCCAGGCTCAGTCGCATCGGGGAGCAGGGCTGCTGGCAATGTTGGCTCAGTCCCTCAGGTTTTCAGAAGGATCTGAGCACCCAACCATCTCTCTGTGCCCGTGCAGTGCCATCTGCCAGCATGACCCGCCTGGCACGCTCCCGCACGGCCTCCCTCACCAGCGCCAGCTCCGTGGATGGCACCCGCCCACGTGCCTGCACCCACTCGGAGAGCACCGAGGCCATGGGGCAGATCAACCACACCATGGAGGTATCGTGCTGAGGTCCACGCCCGCCGCCGACGTCTCCTTCAGAGCCATCTCCCATCCGTCAGCATCCCGCCAGCACCCACCCGCCCCGTGGACATCCTCCACCAGGGCCCTCGCTTCTTCGGGGTCAATTTGTCTTCATTGCTGTTGGCCTCATCCCCTTGTCTGGTACAGGAGAAGGAGAGGGGCTTCATCCAGCAGTCACACATGGTTCTGCACTGGTCCTCACCCTCCCCAGCATCGGCTTGGCCCCGGCTTGGGAGGGTGGGTGGCAGGGGGACAGGGCCAGGATGGGGTAGCAGGGTCAGGGTGGTGAGATGGGGACACGATGTTGGGATGGGACGGGATGATGGGATGGGACAGCACGTGGAGAGGACACAGGAGGTAGGTTGGTCTCACAAGTTCAACTGATGGCTGGCTAAAAGGAAGACAGGAACAGGGAGCAGCGCTTAATGGGAGGTCACTGGTCTGTTCTTAGGGATGCAGTTTTCATTTCTCGCTGATGGCCCTCTCTAGGGAGAGCTAACACGGGATCCCCCAGCACACCCAGGACTTGCTACCCCGGAGCTGGCTGAGCCTCGTGAGAAATCACATCCCAAACTGTCCCTTTGCCCTGGTCATGTACCCCAAGGGCTGCCCTGGGGCAAGGGAAGAGAGTTCAGCCCAGCTCCAGAAGCTGTAAGAGCAGGAGGGTGGCATGAGTGTCCCCCTGCCTCTGTCCATGCCTTCACTGGTGGTGGCACTTCCTTCATCCCTTGTTGCAAGAAGGACAATTACTGTCTGCCACCAGAAATGCACTGGGGAGGGGGGAATTGGCTGGCTTGGCCACTGCCACACTGTCAGTTCCACTTCAGCTCTTGGGCTGGGCCTGCCAGGGTTCAGAGGCCACTGTTTTAGGGGATGTCACACAGCAAATCCCACCTCAAGTTTTGCCACAACCTGTGGGTGTCATCACCGAGGAGCCATTAGCAATAAGATGAGACACTGTCCCCACCATGCTGGGGAGCCCTCAGCACCCTCTGCCCCACAGGGTGCCTCACCACAGGGTGCTGACACCGTGGGGTGACCTATGGGATGTGGGGAGCACTCCATGCTCTGGCTTTGCCCACACAGCTGCCAGACCCACCGTGGCTCCCCAGATCCACACCCCACCTCCAGCATTTTGCCTGCACACTGAGCGGGGCGTCTCTCAAGGGCTTGGCTCCCCCAGGGCCGTGGGGCCTCCTCTGGCCACCAACTCCAGGTGGCTCTTGCCTCTCGCACTTGGCATGGAGACCCCTGCCATTGCATAACCCCAGTGATGGGCACCCAGCCTCTGCTGCCGTGCCCAGCCCCTCCTGGTGTGCTGTGAGGCACAGCTAAGGGTGGCCCTGCCTCTGGTGATGGTGTTCAGGTCTCTGTAGGTGGTCCATGGGGGACCTGAGCAGGGAAACCACCGGGTGCCACCACCTGGGCAAGCAGAACCAGCCCGCTGGAAGCAGGTCCCACCCAGCCCCACAAAAGCATTCTACCCTCAGAGCCCATCCCTGCTCCCCAGTGGAGGGCACAGAGCTCCTGGGGCTCCCAGTGGGTGTATGAGGGCTGTTGGCCCTGAGACCCATGCCCTACCCAAACCCTCTCATAGTAAAAGGCCACCCCAAAACACCAGTGTGCCCCTTTGTCCCCCACTTTGTTCTGCTGTGTGCTTCCTTCTTGGTGTGACTCTGAAAGCTACGTAGCTCCTTTTTACGGTAGATACCGCTGCGATCTCTTGTTTTTTCAGCGTGTCCTTCCAGATGATATATATATATAAATACCTATACATAATATATATATAAGGGTTTGCCCAATCCCTGACCTTTTTGGGTTCACTCCTCCTTGCATTCTTGTCCAAGCGGTGCCGTGTGGTTTCCCTGGAGGTGGTGTGGCCGTGCTCACCTTCAGTTCCTCACCTTGGTTTTGTTGGTTGGTTGGTTTGGTTTTCCCTGGTGGTTTGTTCTTTTGATTTTTGTTGGTTTTCCTTTTTTTCCCAGTCACAGCGGAATTTAACACGTTTTCCTGTCTGAGTGCAGCCTGGTTTTGTCACAGCGGCATGGAGGCCGCAGCACTCACGAGACAGCAATATGTAAACCGGATTTAACTAACCTGTTGCTGTAGAGAGGAGTTACTGTGTTGGAAATAAACCAACTAACTAATAAAGATATTAAGAACCTGCTGTGCTCTTTACAACATGCTGCAGGGAAATGTGTCTGAGCCCACCTGGGGCCTGCCTGCAGAGACCTGGCAGACAAGGGGGACACACCTTGGCCACCAGCCCCACTAGTGATGCCCACAGGACCCCAGGGTGCACGTGGGGGACAGCTGTGGGGTGCTTTGGCTTCAGGGTAGCCATAGCCAGGCTGCCCTGTATGTTAAGAGTGGATGGCCCCTGTTTGCCTCCCCATCAAGGTCTGAGTGTCCCAGGCCACAGCCCTTTCCAAGTGCATGAAGTCCTGCCTGGGAAGGATCCTGTCCCTGCATCCTAGTCCTTGTAGAGTCTGTCAGTGTCTGCCTTGTGCGGGGTCACTCCAGACTGGTCCCTGTCCCTGCAGAGGGACCCAGAGCCAAGGCATGGAGATGCTGTGGCTGTGTAGTCCACACTCACAGTTGCCTGGGGGAGGCACAGAAAGCCTGGACATGTTGAGGGGAATGCAAAGGGCCAAGGCTGAGCTGAGGTGTGGGCAGGCAGCCCAGGAGCCTTTCCTGGCTGGTTTGGTTCTGCTGGTCAGGGTGAGCCTCACCTGGAGGGGATGGTGCGCTGCACACACCCTTATCACTGAAATGCAGAAATGCTGCTGTATCCATCCAGGGCATAATGCAGACTTTCTGCTGTACACAGGGCTGGGATAGGATGTCAGACAAACGATTTCCACATTCCCACTGAATGCAATTCATGGAGTGCTAGATGCTGAATACTGATAGAATGCAACAGGAAGAAAACTTATGACTCCATATCCCTACAGTACTACTGCTAGATTAAAACTCTCTTTCTGTACTTCAGATTAAATAATGTATTTTCCTGGGACCTGGCCCATCTCACCATTCAGTTATCTCTTCTTGGACCAGAAGCAAGTGTGTCACTGAAGCTTCCCTTCCCTTATATTTGCCCAAAAAAGTACAGCTACAGCTTTTTTTTTTTTTTAATACTGCCAGTAATAGTCATATGAGAACAGGCTGTTGATGATGCATGAGTTTTTATTTCGAGCAGGAGATAATTTAGTACGTGTAATCCCTCGGGGGAACCTGCAAAACAATGGGAGCAGCAGGGCAGAAAAAAATCCAGGCTATTTTTTCTGGCCAGATATGGATGCCATTAGCGGGAGTGAGGGAACGATATAGGTCAGTGTCTCAAATAGTGCATGAAAATTCGACTTAGAGCCTGCGGTGCATCTGTGAGGCTGCACTGCCACCTGGTGCGGTCTGAAGTGTTCACAGCCTCTGCCCAACACCGCCTTTGCCTTGTTTTTTGTTTAAAACACCCCACCAAAGGACAACAATGCTGTTACAACCGCCGGCTGTTGGGTTTGGTAATGTAAACAGACAGGGACATGACAGCACACAGGTCTGGGAATCGGAAGCAGCTGAGCAATGGTGCCAGGCACTCCTCCTCCATCCGTCACAGGTGTACAGGGGAGAGGGCTTCGCTGCCAGGACAGAGTTACTGCAGGTTTCTGCCAACTCCCCGAGTGCTCCAGCCTTAGCAGCTGACTGTGCTGTGTCTCCAGGTGAGCCAGGCTTGGCAAGGGTGATGGTGTTTGTGCCCCCGAGCAGGTGAAGCTGCCTGCAAGGTCCCAGGTGGGTGTTAGCACAGCCAGGTACTCCTCTCTGGCCACGTCTTCCTCAGCAAGGATCCCTCGCTGGTGAGGAAGATCTCATCCCCGAGATGAGGTGGGCACAGCTAAGGGCAGAAAGATAAATAACAGAAATTTCCCATTGCTGCCCAGAACCTCGCTGTATTTGCTGCTCTGAAAACAGAGGGCTGGAAGCACCAAATGCACAAAATCACCAAACTGCTCAGATGGGAAGGCACCTTGGCAGATCATCCAGCCCAATCCCCCTTCCAAGCCAGAGTCACCTGCAGCAGGTGGCACAGGAACACGCCCAGGTGTGTTCTGAATGTCTGCAGAGAGGAATTCACAAGCTCTCTGGGCAGCAGTTCCAGAGCTCCGCCACCCTCCGTGTCCCGCCCGCTGAGGACTACATCTCCCATGGTGCCGCGGGGCCGGGCGGAAGCGGCGCGCTCCGCCGAGCGGGGCCGCGCCGAGCCCATGGCCGCGCTCAAGTACGCGGGGCTGGAGGACACGGACAGCGAGGAGGAGCTGCCGCCGGGCTGGGAGGAGCGCACCACCAAGGACGGCTGGGTTTACTACGCTAAGTAAGGGCGGGAGCGGGGCGAGCCCGGCGGGAGCGCTCTGGCAGCGTCCGCAGGGCCGCCCCTCGGTGCGGGGCAGAGCCGCCCCTCACGGGCAGGGCGGGAGCGGTGCCCCGGTGCGGTGCCCGGCTCGGGGTGTGCGGGACGGGCTCCGAGCCGGCGGCACCGGCCCCGCCGGGGAGGGATGGCCGAGCCGCCGGGAGCCGTGCCGGAGCTGTTCCAGCGCGCCTCGAGGCTCCCCGCGCCGTCTCTGCGCGTTCTGGTTGAGGCTTACACAATACTGCAGATTTGTCAGTTTGTTCTGTGTGGGAACAGAGGAGAAGCAGGTGCGATGGAAAGTTAAACGCTGTGCATGGCGTTCCTCGGCTCTTCAGTACACCCTGGGCAAGAGATGAAGAATTGCATTTTGCACCTTCTGCCCGTGCCGCTGGGCAAATTCCGCCCTCCCAGGTTGCACATGAGCTAACTCAGGAGAATATGTGTTTATATACTCTCTCTTGTGTGGTTTCTGTAACCGTGCCCATCTTGGGTCCTCCTTCCGTCTGTTTAAAGCTACAAGAGTTATTCCCTTCCACAAAACGGTGGGAAAGCATGGTTCAGTCTCACCGGTGGTGAGTTCGCCTTGTCCTCTCAAGTTCTGCCCTTATAAACACTGGACAGAAGGCTTTAGTTTATCCACACTTTGTAAACACAACAATTTCTCTCTAGGTGTTTGTTTTTCCTAGGTCAGTTGCTTGTATATTTCCTTTGACTTCAAAAGCCCTGTCAGGAAGGATTCACTTGGTGAATGTTACAAACCTATGAAATAACAAGGTATTATTGAGCATAATTGTTACACAGTCAGTTCAACAGGTCAGTTTCTGAACTCTTGTGAAACTGGACTGGTTCAGTTTAACAACATTACATAGTTTGAAAATCTTACATAATTTGAAAATCTTGCTCGGTATGTCTAAAAATACATTAGATGTGAAGAGGTGTTGCACTGTTGCTGCCTTTAAGTATACACACTGTATGTGTGATTTTTCTGCATATTCTGGGAATTTACTTTAAACCTTATAACCAATATGAACTTCTAGCTGGAATAAGATTATTTTGGTTGAAGGCTTTTAAAGGCATTTATGATCACTTAGGTGTGCACACAGGTGGACAGCATTTCTTTATCAGGCTGCTGTAATTTGCTTAAATATCTCCTATATTCAGGCTACACATGTGCACTTGTTTAGTCTCAGCTTCCCAGCTGTGATCCCTGTAATACTATGAGCTGTCACTGTGGGCTTGCTGTAAGAAGGGAAATTTGCTTCAGTTGTGTTTAAATTGCTGTTGGGCCTGTCGGTTATTTGTAATTATTTGTGTGTTATTTATTGCTGTTGTCATTCTTTATTTCACACTTGGGCAGCTATCAATTTGGGCACTCAATCCCTGCCCGACTCTTAAAACTTGGTTATTATTTAAAAATACTCACTGAAAGATGAGATGTTAATGTCCAACTCGATTTCAGCACTTTGGTTATTTTAAGATGTTGTTTATATGCACATGATTTTGTTTATTAATCTATAGTGCAGAAAATTTTACAATGGAATATTTTAATTCTTTTAGTGATTTAAATGAATAAAGTCTCCTAATTGGAAGAAAAGATGGGATATCATTGTTATGTATATTAAATAAATATCCTGCTAGTCAAGGTCTTAGGATAAACTTATATGTCCAAGGCTACAATTGCTTCTAGAAATCCAACTTACATATATTATACTCTACAAATCAACACTGTTAGGAGTTTTAAAAATGTGCTTTTGTAATTTGAAGACTTCTCTAATACTAGTATTACTAGCTTGTGTTAAATTCTCTTCTTGCTTCTTTCTTCTTTACTCCTGCAAGGATCATCATCTTTTTGAGGTGTATTCTGAGTCTGTTCATGTTATTTTTAAATGAGTTTTTATGTTTTTTTGTTTCTTCTCATAAGCAACAAAACATGGATTGTAAGTCAAACATTTATTTGAATTTTTACAGACTCCTGTGCTCTCTGGTTAATTACTTTCAGAACTGTGGGGATATTTTGTGTTGCATCAGAAAGCTTAATAGGCAATTTTAAAAAGTCTTAAACTTTTTCTTTTCCTGCAGCCACCTAGAAGAAAAAACAGAGTGGGAACATCCTAAGTCTGGGAAGAGGAAACGTGTTGCAGGAGGTTTGTGTTAAACTTCTGTAATGAACTCACATTATATTACAAACACCTGGTTCCTCCACAAACTCCAGCTGATCTCATTTTGGTCTCTGAGCTGTCATTGATTCAGAGTTTGTAGAATATGGCTGATTTCAGTGGGGTTTTACCTCTGTGATTGTGTCTAGAGTTTAGAGTTTTGCCTCTGTGATTGTGTGAAGAGTGATCACTTTGCAGTTTTATGGCTTTCCTGTATTGCTCCACAAAGCCAAAGTACCAGTTCAAGGTTGCACAGTTTGTTTTAGTGTGGCTTGTAAAGCATATAGTCAGAAGCTGGGGTTTTGTGTTCCTGGTGTCCATCTGATATATTTATAGTTGGGTTATATTTTTCCAAGAACGTATTTTATCAAGGAGTATCCCTGGCACAGAAAGAAGCCTCATTAGTTCTCATTTTACCTGTTTTCCCCAACCCAGCTGAATATTTGTGCCAGAACAGAAGGCAGGCAGTGTTGCAGGACAAATCTTCTCAAGGACCTTGGGTCATGCCTTAAATCAGATTTTTCCAGAAGCTTCTGTACCTGGGGACACTGCACTGTTGGCAAGCCATGCTTCTTTTGGCATTGGTAATCTGACTATAAGTGGAATGTTTTCACTAGGTCTGAAGTTAATGGAAGTGAAATGAGTACGTTCTAGCTAAGGTTAGAAATACTCTGAAAGCCATCTGTTAACTACCTTTGTAGAATCTTTTATATAAGAATTTGTTATGTAAAGATTTGTCATTTTCCTTCTATCTATCCTTCCAGCTTCATTGACTCATTTAGGTTTGATTTATTGTATCTCATGCCCACTTAAGGGCTCTGATCTTTCAGCTTTTGGTATGTGTTACACATAACTTTTCCTAAAAAGCTTTTGCTTTTTATTTTAGCAGGGGTAGATACTGAACTGTGAGTAGTACAGATCTGTATGTGCTTGGAAGCATTGGTTGCATTTTGCTGTTTTTTTTTTTTTGTGCTGTAACATGAAATAATCTTTATAAAGATTTTTTTAAACTGTCTTTATACTTAGTCTGCCAGCCATTGCACTTGTACCAGATCTTCTGTGTGTTGTATTTGTAGGAGAGAGTAATTGTGTGTGATTAGGGAAGCAATCCTCCTGTCAGTTTCTGAATTCAAGGGCAGCAGGTAGCTGCACCACCTACAGAAAACTATGCAGAATTGTCTGCATCAGTCTGAGAAATCACTTAAACTTCAAATTGAAGAGTATTCTAATGCCTAAAAATAAAGTTAATGTTTTATGTGCTTCCTAGATCTGCCATATGGGTGGGAGCAGGAGACTGATGAAAATGGACAAGTCTATTTTGTGGAGTAAGTATCTCAAATTGTGGAGTATGTAGAGGGAGGACAGCTGGGTTGCATGCTGAGTAGCCTCCTGAGTTATGATACTGTGACAATATCAGCTGGAAAGACAAAAAGATTAATAAATGCAGCTTCAGAATCCAAATGCAGATACTGCAGTGTCTATAAGTGTGGGGTCCTTTTATGGACTTGCTATAAAAGAGAATATGATCTTCTCTAATGTAACAAGATTTTTTTATTTTTTCCCCTGACAAAGTTCTGCCTTTTATGTCAGGGGTTCACATGAAGTTCAGAATGGCTTGTGAAATATGTAAATACAATTATTAGTGGATGCTGTCACAACCAGAAAAAAGTTTGATTAAAAAAAATAATCGTGATAATTTCAATCAAACTGAAAAACAAATATTTTTGGGAATCTAAATGATCCGCTGGAATTGTACCCAGCCGTGGTTGAAATACATTTGAAATCTAAATTCAGAGAACAGAAGGGTTCAAACAGTTGAGTTTTTGTGTTCTTTTGCAGCCACATAAACAAAAGGACTACCTACCTTGACCCAAGACTGGCCTTTACAGTAGAAGATAATCCAGTAAAGCCTACGACTAGACAAAAATATGATGGGAACAGTACTGCAATGGAAATTCTCCAGGGACGTGACTTGAGTGGAAAGGTGGTTATAATCACAGGAGCCAATTCAGGAATAGGTAGGTTAGCATGGCATGGAAGGTAAAATATGGCAAACTTTATCTTACAGTATACTTGCTTGTTTAAATATCTCTGTATTTTTGGTTTTCAAACTTGATTTGCACTTTTTTCATAGAAAACCACTGATTAGAAAGGTGTTCTTTAAAAATGTGTGGAGAATCTGGAGCTTAAAGGAAAGACATCAAGTGCTGAAACAATTGATTTTTGTCTAGGAGAATATTGATGGAGACATTTTACATTATGCAAATATATAAAGGATGACTGTGAAAGAGAAAAGAATTTTATTTTTACGATCTTGGTGGCTAGGACAAAGAATGAGGTTTGTATGGCTGCAGGGCAGTTCAGGTAAAGTATTCAGAAAGATTTCCTAATGCTAACAAATAAATTCAGGTAAAGATTTTCCCAGGATGCTGTGGAATTTTTGTCTCTGAAGGTAGTTTCAAGAGAATTTGATGATGGACTTATGTCAGGATGTTTTACTCAATGCTCCTTTAGTTCAAAGAAGTACAATTTATGGCCTTTGGTAATCCTTGTTAGCTGTGTTGTCTCACAGGTTCATCAGTCCTTTCAGACCCAGCTTTGTTAGATATCTGTTAAATATTGCTGCTTCTATAATGGGTGAGTGAGAGATGCAGATCTTTTGTTGCCTTTTGTTGTTTGCATTTTTCTTTGTGATGGGATTACATCAATATTGAAGGAGTCCTTATGCAAATTATTTGGTGGTCTTTATTTTAGTTCAGAATTTTGATTTAAATGTATTTTCGAGGACATTGGAAAACCTTGAAGATGTTCTGAAAAAAGAGCAGGACTTAGCACTCTGAGTTTTCTTGAGTTTTATGTCTTAATAATTTAAGGAAGTGTTACTGCACAGGAGTCACATGAAGATTTTAGAGCTTTACTGTCCTTGCAGTGAAATCTTGTCACTGCCTGATGTGCTCCTACAGACTGGCACTGCAGTTGGGGCAGCAAGTGTTGCACTGACCTGTCTCAATGAATTTGTCTAACTCAAACTCTTCCATGTCATGTTACATTTAGTGCTGCTTTAGTCCTGTGCAGTGTCTGATGCTTCCTACCAGTTTCCTGCCATCGAGCATGGTTTAATTAGCTGGTTCCAGGGGGCTCTTACCAGTTTTGGAGCTTATTTTGCAGTTAGTGTAGGATTTCAATGCTGTGCTCCACTTGGTGTTGTAGATACTCCTTTTAAATTTTCTGTGTATGTTGGAGGTAATAGTTTCCTCCCTGATTATTTACTCCCTGAGGAGTAAACAATTCCTGTGATTTCAGAACAGCAAAATGTTTTCTTTTAGAGGCAAGTGTAAATAATTTGAGGGAAACATTGCCCATGAAGTAAAACGAGATATAAAAATAATATATCACTTACTGAGCATTTGTACTCAATAATGCTGGTCAAAAAATAACTGAACCCTTTGATGGTTGTCCAAATGAGATTCAGTGATATATTTGAAAATAACTGACTATGGTGCCTGTCCATTTGTTGAGAAATATTTCATTTTGGGATGGGTAGAACAAAGATCAAGCTGTAACTTGGTAGCCTGCAGTCAGAAAAAATGTGTTTTCAATTACTGCATTGCTGGATGCTCAAGATAAAGTTTGGGAAATGCTGAGAATCTCTTGAAAGATGGATGAACACATAAGTGATGTTTTTATTCATCTATATACTCTGCTTTAGGATAGCAATGTTAAAAACAGATCAGCAAAGATGGAATGATATCTTAATTCATTTTATTTGTGCATCTAATACAGGGACTTCTTTCTAGGTTGTTAGGAGCACTTTTTTCTCTTAGAGTTGAAAAATGTCCTCAACATCTGAAGAATAGAGATGCTTGATTAGTTACTGAGGGAATACTTTGGATGACTTAAGGAGTTTTAGGGTTTTAGTGATGTTGCATGTTGCCTCAGTGCCATTAACTTATCTGTAAATAGGGACACTGTCTGCCCTGTGCTGGTTCTTTTCATTCCTGATTAGGAAATGATCTGTAAAAATTTCCTGGATTAAACACCCACTTTCTTAACTTAATCCTTAAAATTGCTGTTGAAAGTGTGTGGGGGGTGGGGGGGGAAGTTATAACCACTTAATTATAACTACTTAATTTATAAACACTTAATTTTTATTTAGCAACTTGTAAAAGGTTAACAAATTACTCTGTTCTTACAATACAAAGAGGTCCTGGCAGCTCAAGATTTATTAGTGAAATATATTTTTCTTTATTTTGGAAGCCTTTTCTTCTGGCAGTGCAGTCCAAGTATTCTTTATGGTTTCATTTCTCATCTACTTCTTAAGCTCAATCTAAATTTTATCTGAATAGCACATTAAAAAGTTAAGGTAACTTTTGGTCCCAGTGAAGCTGGTGTATTAAAAAGAAGTCAGACTGAACAGTTCAGTCTTGTGCTGTCAGTCCTGATTTTAAAAACATATTCTCTGTACATTTAAACATGAATGGTGTCAATTGTCGGTTGGTTCTGGAAGAGCCGGTAAGACTTATTCCAGTGGTAGGAATTGAAGGTGTGTGTAATTTTGAGTGTTGTTTTTCTGTTTAAATGTCTCAACATGAGCTTACAGAGAAAGACCTTCCCCAGCTGGCTGCTGCTATGAGCTGATTCCTGCTCCCCAGTGTTGCCAGTAGAGGTCTGTGTTGCTCTTTGAAAATACTGAACAAAAGCAACCTTGTGCTTATTGCTATTCTTAGGAAATGCTCCTGTAATTCTGTTGTTTGTGTTCTTAATTATTAGGGCTAGAACTGTAAATTTATAAAAGTGTGTCAGCAGTTCCTCTAGGTTTAATTTCACACAGAGATGTGGTATTTTCAACTGTATGTGTAAGCAATCTTAAACGATACATTTTTTAAAAAGCTACTCTTAACTTGGTTTTAGTATCAGAGAGTCACTTCTGTAGCTAATATGATTTTCTGACTTATATAAAAATTGCTGTCTGTTTTAAAGGATCATGTATGACCATGATGTGATCTGGTTGCTGTGTCAGGTGCAGTTGCATCTAACCCAGTGACTGGAGTGTGTCTGAGTGGTGAAGTGCAAGTGGTGTTGCAGAAAATTATGGAAGGACAGAATGGGTCTGTTCTGTCCAGTCAGGCAGATTCTACAAAGCAAGGTGTTTCTTAATGCTTTTTCAAGATTTTGTCACAAAACTGTATTGATCAATCACAAGCAGTTGCTCAAATTTGATAATCTATTTTTTCTGCTAGATGAAGGTCAAAAGAAGCCTGTTCATTGCTTTTGTAAGGGATGCTCAAAACAACCAGATTAGATTTTTTTTTTAGAGGCTGAAGAAAATCCAGAAGCTCCAGCTACAATGTGGCTTGCTGTATTGCTTTCCTTGATAATGTTTTAATGTTTTAGATTGTTTCCTCAAAGTAATTGTCGTTTAGTGTTTTGTTTGAACTCTTTCTTTTTGGCACTTCTACTTCTGTGCAATGGAGAAGCCTTAGCCAGGAGAGAAGTTGTAGATTAGGTGCTAAATCAGTGCTTAAAAGATGTGTCACTGCTCCAGTAAGATTTTGGTGTGTATATACATTTGGTGTGAGAAGTTACCATGTTTTTTTTATTTCCTGTACAGAACTTCAGTGTTAGCAACTTCTGTCATCCTGGTGCAATAGATTGGGAAACTGCTTATAATCTATCTCAATTAAGCATCTGCTTTATGATATAAAAATTGTTTTCAATGTCTGGCCATTTAATTTTTATAAATTATAACAGTTTTTCTGTTTTATTCTTGTCTCTTGTAACTTTTCCCCTAAAGACTCTCTGAGCAACCTGGTCTAGTGGAAGGTGCCCCTCTCTGAGGTAGGGGATTGGAGGAGCTGGGTAATCTTTAAGGTCCCTTCTAACCCAAACCTTTTTGTGATTCTGTGATTATGTTTTTAGATAAAAAGCTAGCTTGAAATAGTAAAAAAAGGGTTATTACAAAACTTGTGCAAGTTAGATTGCAGTATTATCATTGAAACTCTAAAAGTGTGATTACAACTAAAAATTGTTAGCACGTATTAGCAGAAAATGACATGTTATATTAAAACATATTCTTACAAACCAAGGAAATGAAAAGCAACCTCCTTTTTTCCTCTTGATTACTGGAATAGATTTAGCAGCGGTATTCTTTCATTCTTTCTTCAAATATTGATGTATGTCACACTCACATCTGATTTGCATCCCCTTAAAGGTAGTCACTACTTGAGGATCAGGTGTATGAAATTAGGAGAAAAGACTTAAAGCTTAAACTCTGCTTTGAGCTCAACTCTCAGAATGGAGCCGGTGCAGCTTTTGAAATGTTTGTCTATTTAATTAAATGTTGTGGTTAATTGCAGTGAGAGGTTGTATATGGACACAAATATATCTGAGCATTGTGAAACTGTGGAAGGTAACACTTTGACACTGAGTGTCTTGATAATTTCCTTAGTATGAATCATGGTAAAAGGTAGATTATTAGGTTTGGTTCACATGTGGTGGTGCTTTTGTGATAAATACAAATTATGTGGCTCTGCAATTTATTTTGTACCTGTCTCTGTATCACCTGCACCTCCCTGTGGAATCTCTCTCATATGGGACTTTATTTGAACACTTCACATCTGTGAGCAATGTAGAATGACTACTGCTCTTAGATCCTTCAGTTCCCAGTTTAGTAGTAACTTTTCTGAGTCCCTTACTGGAAAATACAGCAAGGTTTTAGTGCTGGTGGATGTGGGATTAACCATGTTAATTCTGGGACCAGTAGTGTCCAAGATCAGATAATGCCAAGGTTGAAATGAACTTTCAACTGTTGGAAAGCTGGGAATTTTTGTTTTCAGTAAGCATACAGTGCATACATTAATTCAGAAAGAGCCCATAGCCATTTATTTTTGCCATCACTTTATTATATTAAAAGAGAAGCTGTTTTCAGTAGCTTTTTACTTTTTTCTTTTTATCAGAGTAGTATAAAAATAAGTGAACCTGTCCATAACCAATACAAAGCATGTGGCCAGGCTGCTGTGCTGTGGCTGTGCTTTTGTACTTCACAGAAGGTAATGAAAGTTTGTTTTGTGGGAGAATTCCTGACTTCCTCATTTCTTAGCTGTCATTTCTGTGTGTAACAGTGTTTGAGCACTTCCTGTATTAATATTGTTCTGAATTGTTCTTGTAGTTAAAAAGCAGAATCTACCTTGAGAGTCTTAATAGGACCAAGTATGGTTAACCTTTGTTGTATTTCTTAGGGCAATTAAGTGATCACTAAATGAGTAATGGCTGTTTAAGCTACTACTTGTAAGAGAAGAAAAACTAAACTTTAAAAACTTACTTAAATTTTATATGAAGACTCTTTAGGGTCTCTAATAGATGCTGGCTACTTTTCACCACTGTGCCCTAAATCTGTGGGCAATGGAGAGATCAGAAAAGTATGATTAAAAATATTTTTTATTTCTGAAGAAATCAAAAATTGATTGCTCTGTACCTGCAGAGAGGAGAACTTTGTGAATATGGAGAACTATTGTAGTTCAGAATTTACTGAGGTTATTTGTGGGTGACAGCATTTTTACTGAGGCTTCATCAGCCTTCAAAAAGAAGGTAACATTTGCTGAATGCTAATTAGACCAGTGAATGGTCTCATTTAAGTCAAACTGATCATATGGGAGGAATTAATCAGACCCTTCACATATCACTGTGTGCTTGATTTTATTAATATTAGTCTGACTGTTAAATATATTCATTGTCTTTTGCTGTACTGCCTGGAGTTTGGTGGTCTAAGCCCACAGATGTTTGTCTGTCAGGAAGGAATTATTCAGCTCTATTTGGAGCTAGATTGCAAGTTTTCCTTGAAAAATGTGCACATTTTTCTTTGAAAGCCCTGCTTATTTTCCAGTTTCTCTCCTGTTCCACATGAAGTCAAGGTTTTGCAACTGGCAGGGCTTCTACAAAGGAACTGCTCAGGATAGCCTTTGTTTCAGATTCACTTTATGATTTCTTGTATGGTTTTGGAATTTCTCTTATGCTGGAACACCTAAACTCTGTCAGACTGGAAAAAGTCAGCTTGTTTTTGTTGGATAGTTTGTTTTGAGAAGAGAAAAACCTCTGAGAGAAAATACAACTGTTTTCTTTTGGTCCATATTGTTATTTTTCTCAATTCTATTAATAAAATTTTAAGATTTCTTTGTGTAAACTTTTTTTATATGGCTTATTATGATGAAAAAAGAGTAAGGTGTTTGCTTTCTAGTAATTATTTGCATCCTTTTTGTTTCAAGAACAGAACAAGGGATGTGAGCTGGGGCACCAAACTTGTGACAATGCCTCTGAGTGGTCCTTTTCCCAGTGTAGTTTGTTGTCTTAACCAAAATTCATGTTCATAAATGTATTAAATCCTTTGGATTAATAGAACTCCTGCCTGTTTTTATTGAGAGTTTCTGGTTGTGATGTAGCTCAGGGGTGCACAGAGAAGGGGGATGCTTCTTGTGTTGTCAGTCCAGAGCAGAGCTTGTGGTGAGGGAGCTGTTGCAGCCTCTGCATGGCTGGAGGTGTCCATGCTGGAAGTGTTGCACGTGTGGAGAACTGGAGTGGTGCTCATTTATGGAGGTTTGGGCTCAGAGTTTATTGTTAGGCAGACAGAAAGATCAGCAATATCTAATTTTGGATTATTTTTCTTGGCCAAATCCTAGCTGTTCCCTGAGAATGTTTTCATGTATGGTACTTCATGCATTTTTTTTGTATTTATTTGGCTTTTAACAGCATGGAAGAGCTGTTCCTTGATGTATATTTTGATTTTTTTGTGACTCTTAGGCTCCATGTATCATGAATTATCTTACACCCCATGACTAGCACTGCCATGAAAGTCTTGCTGCCTGTGTAGAAGTTTTGTTTTTTGCTTCTTACTTAAACTTGCACTTAGCTATTTTTTTCAGGCATTTCCTTTGTGAAAGTCCAAACCTTTGTAGCAGGCATGAATTCTGTTGTACCAGTTTTTTGAGGGAATGGGAGTACAGTGCTTTTCCAGGAGAGCCTGGGTCTTGCAGGAAGTATGTTTTTGGCTGGGTAACTGATGTAGAAAAGCACCATTTCTGGAGGGGAATGTGCCTCTGGGTGGAACTTTTAACTCCTTCTGTTGTGGGATGTTTGTAGCTGTCAATCAGGCACTAATAGCTATTATTTTCAAAATTGGATTAATAGAAGAGGGTTCTCTTTAATTTACAGAACTGTATTCTTAAAATTTATGGCAGGTAATAGTGAGTGAGTTTTCCACGAGTGCCACCACTCTGTTTTAACTGTGGCTTAATATTGTGGAATATTAATATTGCTCTGCTTTACATAAGGCTCCAACTGCTTACTTGTTACATAGTGTAAATATTAAGAGGTCCCCTTGGACTTCCTGTAATTTATATTTCTTATTGAGTAAGCTGAAAATGGTGTCAGATGTTCATACTGCTTTTTCATGTCCATTTTGATGAATCTATTTATTACTTGTGTAATGAGTAGTACACATGGTTGGTTAGCCAAGTTATTGAACTTCATCAACCTTGGCTGAAATTCACAGTGCATGTGAAACTTGTTGTAACACGTAAGAAATTACATCTGGGCTAAAAGGTTCAATAATGATTACTGCTTGTAAGGGAATATTTTCACAAAGGGTGGGATGGAGCTGTGGGCCTGTGTTGTACTTTCAGGTATTCCTTTTACAGAGGAAAAACATATTTGTAGAACAGTGTATCACCTTCCTAGGTGATACTTCTTGTCTCATCTCCAAGAGCTAGAAAGACTTTTCAACTTGATTGCTTTTCTGTCTTTTGCAATATTTAATTTTACAAAGGTTTTTTGTATTATTTTATGCCTACTTCATAGTCCAGAGGTGAAAAGACCTTTTTCATTATTCGCTTTGTCTTGCTGCAGCATTGAGATTACTCTTTGCATAATTTTGTGCTTCATGTTTTGAAAACTCATTGTGCTTCAAGAATTGTTTGAATACATACATGTACATCTGTATGATTTTGGAACCCATGCTAGATGCTGGAGAGGGAAGAGATTGCTAAATGCATTTTATTTTCTAATGACAGGATCTTCTGAAACATGTAGGGGCTTTTCTAGATGCTGACAATTCTAGTTATAGTCTGTAGATGTAAATTAATGAGAAGTTCTTGTCTTACTAGCAGAAAATTTTTAGTGACTACCTCTATGCTAAGCAGATTCTCAAGAAGGAAGAATTTCAGTATCCTATGTCCCTTTTATGCTTCTCATGCTTGGTTGTGTCAAGGTGTTACAAGGTCTTGAAACTCAGGCCTGAAACAGTAAATCCCTGACAAGAAGGAAGTAAAAGGAGACAGGTAAAAACCTGGAAGACAAAGATCAAAATCCTGACATGATGAAAAGGAGTTTTATCTTCAGAATTTGTGATGCCAGAATTTTGTCTGAATTAGAGAATAAGAATAGTACAGTGAGAAGGCAACTGATCTTACACTCATCCAAAAGTCTACAATACACAGAGGTTTTTAAAAGACAGTGTGTGATTTATGAAAATAAATTTGTCAAGTGTCACATTCTTTCACAAGTTCTCTAGGGAAGACCATCAAAAACAAAAGTACCTTTGTCTTCCTTTTTTTTATTAGTTAATGGTATTTGCAGTTTTTAGGTCACACATTAAACTCTTATGCCTTTCTCTCATTTTTATTTTTCTTCTGTGAAGGGGATATTTTTACTTCTCCTTTTCCCATTTATTCTGTTGGCTTGTCATTTTAATATGTGAAATCTCTGTAGCTTTATGTTCAGCAACATAACCTCAGTATTTTTGTTCCTGTAACATCCAGCTGGTTTTGATTTCTTGCAGTATTTCTACATTGTGGATTTCAGTACTTCATCTGTTGCTTCAGAAAACTCCCTACAGTCTCTCTTCAAATCTTAACAGTTTCATAGTAATACATTTTGTTTCCTCTCCCACAATTAATGATAGTTACCTTAGTCATTGTTCCCAAGTTCCTATTCACAGTTAATATCTTCTTTGTATTAAAGATACTGGTGAAGTTAGGTTTTCTGATTGTTGTTACACTTTCTTGATAGAAATAATGAGTGTGAGAAGGGAATTGTCCCAGTTCAGTTCTGGATGTATTTATTGAAATCTTGTTCATGCGCTGTCACTCAAGGTTCCAAACAATGAGTGTTAGAATTTTTCTTCATCTTTTTCCCAGGTTAGGTTATCTTTGCAGAAGGTATATTTGGTGCCTCTTCATTATTTATTCTGTATCCAAGCAGCTTTAACACATTACATTCTCTAATTGGATTTCCTTTATTTTTTAATATGAAAATCAAAATCTTAAAACTTGTGGGGCATTTTCCTCTTGTGGTGATTAGTCAAAATGCTGCCTTTGTGCAAAAAATTACAGTTTAAAAGTTTGTGTGGAGGTTTGCTAATTCTCCTGTATCCAACCATGTTGGAGACACTATCACATTGTGTATTCAGATATTCAGGAACTTTAAAGATTCTGGTCATGTTCTTCTTGTGCCCCTGGCAAGCATGAGCAGCATGTCTTGCTTCTGTACATTTGTGCATTGTAGGCATTGATGGTGCTACGTAAAATTTGGAGAAATGTGTTATTAGCCTTATTTTATTTATGGAGTAGTGTATGGATGCAATAAATGACCTACATTTCCAGATTATGTCCATATTCCAGTTTAAAGTGGGAGTTGGATTGTTCTGTCACAAGGTATTTTTCTCTGAATGCTATTCTGATTCTTCAGCAGAGAGTAATTAAGATATATTAAGAGTAGAAAATACAGCAACTAAAAAAAGGGTTTTTAAGAAAGCCTTGTTTGGGTCTGTGTCCAGCTGTGAGCAGATGCTGAGGGGTATGAACTTACTCTTGCTTAAAGATTTTTAATTCTGAAGGTAAAATTGCTAACCAAAGATAAGTGCATAAAAACATGCATGACTTATTTGGCAGCATGCTTTTGGCATAGTGAGTGAATGAAGATTGTGATCTGTGAGAAGGTGTCTCACTGTGTCTGTTTCTGAACTGAATCTGTGGTCCAGGGAACACAGCCTGAGACTTCTTGGTTCTGCTCTTTGCATCTGGCACTTTAAACACTCACCTCTGGCAAAATAAAAAGTTGTGCACCTGGAATGTAAGGCAGAGAGAGGCTTCATAGTAGAATGGAGGAAAAAACTTGGGATGGAGTGTGTGACAGTTACTGGTCATTTGCTTCAGAGGATGGTTGTACTGAGTTCTTGGGTGGGCTGATGGTGTTCCAGCTGTTAGTAGATAGACTTTAAATATCTTCCAAAAAGATACAGATTAATTTTGGTGTGGGAAGGTGCACGGCATGTTTTCATGCACTTCTTGAAGGTGTGGCAAAGAGGTCTTCAATTTTTTTTTTTTTTGCCCATGGCCTTACATTGTAATTGACTTCTAATTCTTGCTTGTTACCCATTCTCCTTGCTTTTGTGTACAGACACTTTTTGTTAATACTGTTCTTATTCTCCATCTTTTGTTTCAGAACTCCATCTCCTGCCTTACTTTGTCTGTTGGAGCCACATGATGGATCATTTGAGTTACATAACAGCTTCCCACCTCCCTCTTCCATTCGTAGTTTAAAGCACACCCAAAGGTTTGCCAGTTCTGAACTAGAGAGCAATGAACTGCATGTACTCAGGTCTTTCTGCAGCATCCTCAAATGACTCTTTTATTAAACTCTTCCTTTGCTGCCAAACTAAACAAATTGTCTCATCTTGTATGGCCTAAAGACAGAGGTAGGTGGAGACTGCCAGAAATCAGGTAGTGTTGTTTTAGTTTTCAGTCTGTTCCTTTCCCCCTGGTACAAAATGTGAGCTCCTTAAAACAGGACCTGGCTCTGTATGTTTGATTCCCTGAGATATCTGTTTTCTATTTGTAAGGTGAACTGTGAGCTTTTTAGGACAGAACCTTGTTTTATTACTTATCTGTAAAATATCTAGTGTGCATTCTAAAATCATTCACTGTTTGTGTAACTGATATAAATAAATATCAAGTTTGTTTTAAGAAAAAAATTGGTCCAGTTTATGTTGTAGCACTTTCTCTGAATCTTTACATAACACTGAGCATTTCTCATGAAATGAGATTTTTTTGGAGATTAAAGCTGGGAGGATCCAGCACTTTAGCTGACAGCACAGTATGTCTTTTAATTATTCTGCCTTGGATGAAGTATTCCTCTTTATTGAATTTACTTCTTTTATTAACATTGCACTGTTGTACTTGCCAAAAGGAGATTCAAAACATGCAACTAATTTTTTTTATTATGTTTAATTAGGGCTCAGCTCAGCAGTACAGAAACCTATGGTAGTGTTGGCTAACAGGAACAGAAGTGTACTTGAAAAGAAACTAGACAATTTCTGGCTTTTTTTCTCCATTTTTGCTTTGGTGGGAAAAATTGTTGTGTTGCCAAAAGCTGCTGCTGATGGAAAGAGCAGCTTTAGAGAAGAAGTGTTTGTTGACCCCATTTCTCTCAACTTGGAACTTTTTTTTTAAAAAACATCTGATTAAAAATAAAATCCGAGGAGAGGCAGTCAAAGATAAATTCTCTGGGATTTTTGCTGGTTACTTGAGTAAGTTTGTCTAAGAAGGTGTGTTAAAAGTAGCAGCAATAAAGGAGGAAAAAAGCCCCAAAGTTTTGGAAAGGGGTGGGGAGATGCAAAAACCCCACCCCTCAAAACAGCTTTTAAAATGTAGTTGATGCTGAATGTCTGATCAGATGTGGGTTCCTTTAGGAATGCTGTGGAGGCTGGTATTTTTCCAGAGCACAAACCCTTCAGGGGTGTGGATTAGGTAGAAACTGAAGTCTCCTTTCTCTTGGCCTTTGCTGGTGTTGGGTAAATCCTTATGGTTTGTGTGTGGGACTGGTGTAAGTTTTGTTGCCACCACCTTTCTTCAGCTCATCTCAGCTTTGCTGTTAAATAAGGATGAAGCTACGGCAGGATGCACAGAAATGTTATTTATTTCCTTAATAACATATTCAAATACTGGTATTTATTAATAGACTGGCTTTATTTAAGCAAATAAACAAAGGAACTGGTCACTTATCCCACAGCTGCTAAACCTTCAGGAATAATTACTGCTGAGACATGGAGTGCTCGAAATGTCACAGCAAATTTGACTGCTCAGACTTGATCCAGGTTTCATCAAGATGCTGGTTTGATGTTGACTTACATTATGGGCAGATCTGTTGTTTTCTGCTACTCCAGAATTCAGTTAAATGTTTAATTTGGCAGTGTTTATTTTGGAGTAAAAATAGAAGTAGTGTGTTAACATAACTACAGTCTAACAAAATATTTTTTTTAGTCCTTATGAATATAAGCATTTATAATTCTGAATAATTTAGGATTTTTACTAAAATAAAGAATATGAGTCACACTAAAATAAGTTCTGCTTATTTTGAGATGAAGTGCTATTTCAGGTTTCTTTTAAAATGTGTGTAACTCTATTTGACTTGGTAATAATACATTTAAATACACTTTCAGGTGGAAAGGTTTTTTTCTGTTTAGAAAATGTGAAGTTGTGTGTTGAGCTCTTCATATTCAGAGGCCTGTCTGCCGCATGATATGTTATCTGTTGCAATGGAAAAAATTGTATGCAAACAGAAAAATAAATTATTTTTAATAAATTCTCCATAAACATTCAATGGTAAAACCAAATGCTAAATTTTGATGTGTTTTTTTTTTTTAAATACAGTAGTGGATTTGTGTTAGGAAAACTGACTGCCTTGCTTCCAAGAAACCACACTGTCATATTTGAAGACAATCAAATGAAAACATGAATTTATTCTATGCTTGAAGAAACACTGAGAATATGAAGTTCCAAGAGAATTATCCCTAGTTCCTGATGTGATGCTAAGATTTGAATAGTTGTGCTAATTTCTGCAAAGTTTTTTAGTATGGGTAAAATACCATAGGCCACTGGACTTACACAATACACGTTAAAAATATTCAGTAAATATTTGTTTGGGATTTGGTAGGACCATGATCCTGTAATAGATAAAGAAAAGCAAGATGAAGACGAAACATGAAGGCTGAGATATTTTTTTTTTGCTGCCTTTTAAAGGAGTATATTTTATCTAAACAGAGCTTTGGGCTTGGTTGAAATGGAAGATGCAACTGAAATCTGAACTCTTTTTCCCTGTGATTTTTGGTCATTGATGTACATCTAAAGCAAGGAGTAGGTATGAAAGATAAAACTGGGATTTGACTGAAAATTCACTTCTTATCTCTGATTCTCTTCCTTTCAGTTTAATCCCTGACCGCTGTTCCTTTATTCAAGCATCTTACAGGACCTGTTTGCATTTAGGTGACTTGGGAAGTGAAAAAGAATCTTGATTGGGATGATCTCTGCAGTTTAGTATAAAATTTCAGTTTTGGTTTTGTCTCCCCTTGTGTTTCCATTAGGCTGTTCTAAGGCAATCCAACTCAGCTGAAAACCACCTGAGTTACTCTGAGTGGCCTCTCTTTGTATTTCAGGGACAGACATTTAGTGGTTGGTGGGAATGGCCTTGACACAACCAAAGCAAGGTCTTACCTTGGGACATGAGAGGTAGCTTGGCTGTGGATTTAATGTGCTGCACTCTCACTCCAGGGCTCATTCCAGGCTGGAGCCCTTGGCTGTTACTCCAATGTTTTTATTGGGAAAAAGCTCCTCTACACTGTGAAGGATCAGCAACGTGTGTTTGGATCTGCTGTGGGGCCTTTGGGTAGCTGAGATACTCATCAGGGTTGGTTGAAACAGCTGAAAGGACTCAAATCCCAGCTTCCTTCATGTCTGGTGTGAGGACATTGTCAAGTTGGATTGGTGGATGTCTTTGGGCAGTGAGCTGGAGCAGATACCAGGTCTGGTTGCAACCCCATGGCTCTTAGTTGCAGAATATTTGTGATGCGTGTGCCTGACATGGTCCCTGTGCTGGATTCTTCCTTGCTTGCAGCACCATCAGTCACAAATTCAGCTTTCTTACACTCAAATGATGCATTTTAAATTTTTTACAGCAACAACATGCAAAAGATATTTATAATCCCATTAATTTAAGGGTGTTTTACAATGTTTGTTTAGTGTCACACTCCCTTCAGAGGAAACAAAATATTTTGGGGTTTGGTCAGTGACAGCAGCTGTGCACTTACTCTTAAGAGTAACTTGGCCTTACCCAGGGTAGTGTATTGCAAAAAAGTGTAATGAGTGTATAGTTTTGGGTTGGTTAGATGGAAAACAGGACCAATGCATTACTCATTCTGTTTCGTTTGTGTTGGCTTTTTTTGTGCTTCATGACTCCAAGAAAAACACGTTTGTCCAATTTACACACAAAGGGAGAGGCAGGATGTATCTTTCATATAAAATCACACTTTGCAATGAAAAATATCAGTATGTGTCATTGCTATGTGCCTGTAGACACATGGAAACAAAGGCAGCATTAGTATTCCGTGGGAATTGCTCATTTTAAATTGAGTCTCTTAAAACATCTTAGTGCTTTAGTTGCTTGAAAACTTGCATTTGGAGCAAGGTGAATAATGTGTCTTAAGATTTTATCCTAAATATCTGTACTGAAGCAGAGTGGTGAGGCCAAGCAATCCTGATGTGGAATGTGTGGTGCTTTTTTTGCTCTGAAAGGTGTGAGTTTGTCAGTGATGTGATGTTTTGCATGTGCCTGTGCAAGCTCTGTTGGATGTTGCACTCTGGATCCACCAGCACATGCAGCAGCGATCGTGGTTGCAGAAGATTCTTCTCTAAATCACACCTCAGTGTTGGAGTATTTCAGCCTGAAAAGAATTCTTATCACTTTATCTGTAGCACCTTTGAATCATCTTTACTCCTCTTCTAAGGAAGTGTTGAATAAAATTAACTGATTCACTCTCACTGGTGTTTAGGTCTTCCAAATTTGAAGAAATCTAAGTGATTTCTAGTGACACAAGTATCTTTTTTGTTTATATGTAGTTCTTTTGAGTCCCCAGAATGAGAAAACACTCTGTTTCCTGAGATGCAGCAGTTGGGATGAGAGTCTGTTTTGAGTTTTAAGGACTAGTTGTTGCAAGCAAACCCTGTAGGCTTTTACACTGAGAACTGAGCTGTTCAAAAGATGATGACATCATTGTGTTGCAAATGTGTTGTAAGGGACATCTCCAAGGTATCCTGGAGTATTTGGGCAAAGGTAGAGAAGCTGAAGAAAACCTACTCTTGTCTAAAATGTTTTTGAATTTTTCTTGTGTATTCAAACCTCCTTATATTTGAAATAAAGGAATGTTTTAAAACATGTAAAGGCCTGGTGCAAATTCCTTACAAAGTGTCCTCCAGTGATTGATGGATTGTATGCTCTCTGTTTAAACAAGAAATCACTGAAATAACTTTTCCACTCAGTGATTTCTTTTCTCTGTTTTATAGAGGAGGTTGCACCATTGGACAGAGCCCTGTTCTCATCTGGTGTGTAAATGGTATTAATTGAGCGATGCTAACTGCTTCTTAATCGACACCATTAGCTGAAAATCTGCACCAAAATTCAGTGGCAGTAGTCGACTGCAGATAGCCAGGAATGTGAGAGTATTGAACAATCATGGTAGAAGATGAAGAATGACATTGAGGGCTAATTTCTGGGTCTTTATGAACAAAAGCTGTAAGAAAGGGCTGAAGGGTTTTAAATGTCTCGAGCAAATCCCGTGTGCTTGTAGCTCTCTTTTTAGTTCTGCTCCCAGTCCTTTGGGTTAGCTGGTGATGTAGAACTGTGCCATAATGTTTATCCCCATGTATGTCTTATTCTTAAAGAGGATTTTCACTTCTAAGTGTCGGATTAGAGCTCGTTCAGCCACAGCACCAGCAGCAAGAGTAGTTGATCTCAGCACAAACTTGAGATTTCCAGGGCAATTGCTGGAAATGAGTTTTATGAAACATTTGCTCAAAATAGTTTATTTAAATACTCCATACAATGCAGTGATTTCTTTTCCAAAGTGGATGTTAGTTAAGTATGTTATTCTCCTGTCACATTTGGGGGAAGAGTCTCTTTTATTCCTTGTAATTAGTTGACCTTGATGCCCAAGTCTGTAATTCTGTGCTGTTCTTCTAGTGTAGTTTTCCATACTTTTAAAACTCCCACAACTAGTATGTAACTTCTTGGCAGTGGGCTCTGCTGTCTCTTTTACCTAGGTTAAATAGCTCTGCAGTTGCCTAATGCTGTGGTACAGGGAAGATTCACCCCAGGAGGATATCACTTATTTCTTGGAAAGGAAACTAATGTCATTGCTGTTAGTGTCCCCTCACTGTGAAAGGGCTGTGTCCCTAAGTGGTGACAGTCTCAGATTAAGTGAAGTATTAAGAAAATCTTTACTTCTTTTGAAGTTCACAGAGTTACTTTTGTAGGTAGAATTAAAGTTTCTCTGGTTCCTTAATTGTGCATGTCCCTTACATAGTTATTTAGGCTTCTCTTTCTATGTAACCCTGCTCTGATATTTTTCAAGGTTTTACTGTTTGGGTGTTTATGATCTTTGTGTTTATAACTTTGGTGTATGAAACCACATTCAGTCTGGATTGTGATTCAGTGGTATTTTTTATAGAGAGGTAAGATTTTATTTATAGAGTTTAAATAGTTTTGTACTTCACTCAATCCATGTGTTAAGCTGAAGTTTTAAAATTGTCTGTATATTGAAAATATAGCTGCATTTTGCTGAAGAATAAATGCTGTTGACAGACTTAGTTTAACACAGTGAACCTGACAGGAAATGTTTTCCAGCCCAGCCTGCTAGAAGCTTTTCCCTGTCTAAGGGAAAAGGGAAGCTTTACCTGTCTAAGCTTTTTGATACTGGGGGGGAAAGAAGCATTAATTTTTGCAGAGGAACCAGAGGGCTAAAGCTGTAAAAAGACCTGGATACTGAGGTGCTTCCAAATTCCTCCTTCAGATGTTCCAGTTAGAAGTTGCATGTGTATCTAACTGTCCTAAATAAAGTGCAGGAGTGTTTGTGAATTCGTTTAAAATATTGTGATGGGGAGACATGTCAGCACTTCACCTGTGGCAGCATTCAGATGGAGGTTTTTTTAGCACATGATTTCATGTGAAGATCTGAACATGTCTGCCTAAGGGTGAAGAATTGCTCTTTGAAGCTCGGAGAAGAGCAAGGACATCCTAAAGAGAAGTGCTTAACACTGCTCTCCACATTTGCAGGGAAGAGTCAAAATGGCATAAAATGATCTAAACTCACAGCATGTAACTTACTTAGTTTATAATGAGTATGAAGTTATTAACTATAGGGGAGAATGGCATGGAATTTATTTTGCACAGTTGATTATTTTGCACAGTTTGACATGGGGTAGAGTTAGCAAAACATCATCATGGTTTGCTAATTAATCTGGCCACTAGCTCTCAATCTTGGTTTAACAATAGCAAAACTATTCCCAGGCATTCCAACAGGTTTTTAATAATACAGTCAGCTAGTCAAAATAAGTATTCTTGTGCAAAACAAGAAGCATAACAGCTAGCTAATGGTACATCTTACATTAGTTACAAGAAGAATTCTAGTTAAATATGCTTAAAGTGGAATTAGGAACAAGGGAAATCATTGCATATGCTGTAGCTGAATTCATGTGCATGCAATGAATTATCCAGGTAATTAAAGTTGCTTGGTGCAGTGAATGGCTTTAAAGGAGATACAGGAAAATTACTTGGACTTAAATACTGTAAGTATGTAATTGCAGAAAATTGTATAAATTTGTCGTGGTGTGTGGTGTTTCTATAATGTAAGTTATGTTTTGTGCTGTAACTGGACTTTGTTGCTCCAGGGTGTTTTGGAAGTGAGACAGCCCATCTTCACAGGCTTTTTGGTAAACAGATTTTAACAGGAGATCATGAACATGCTTTAAATGTCATAAAGCTAAAACAAATGCCTCTTCTCTTTGAATTCTTCACATACTCAAATTGTTGGGCATTTCAGTTTGATTCTTCCTTTCATAGTTTAGGCTTTTCTAGTTGAACCCACCAAGCTGTGCTATGCCTCTTTCAGCTAGAAGGCAATTCCTGTCATTGGCACAGTTCTCCATGGACACCCAATAATACCATTAACTGCGTCACAAATATGTAGTAGCTCCCTCCTGGTAGAAGCCCAGGTTCTGGCTCAGTTCTCTGCGCTTCATGGGCATTCTGCTCTTTCCAAAAGTCCTCATCTTCTGTTGTAAATTCTCACAGATTTTTTCCCATTTAATGAAGTTTACTTTGGACCAACTTCTACACAGCTTTTCATTAGTGAATTGAACAGTGAAACAATGTTTTGTTCCCCGTGCCACAGGTGGTCCTCAGATTGATGACTCTGAGGCCAGCTGTGCATCTAAAGAGCCCTGAGCTTAGTTTTGGGTTCTCTGTCCCTTCCAGTGTGAAGTTGCCAGGCACAGTGGCTGTGCAGTCTCTCTGTGTGGCACATTGTTCACAGTCAAACAGGGAAGGAGCACATCCTATCCTGCCCTTCTAACAGCTGAGGACACTGGTAGGCAGACAAGTTGAGTCTGTTTTTTGAAGATGCCAAACCTGCTTTGCACATGCAATTATTGTCTAAAAGACCTGATCAAATTGAGGTGTCTGTGTTTCTTCACGTGTGCCTTAAAAGCTCAATCCAGGTGACTATCAGGTAGCATAGCTGCACTTAAACGTGTGGCTCGTGTTGTCAGGTAATTTTATAGCTCTGTGTTGCCCCTGGGATGTGTTTGTGACTCGGACCATGTTTTATCCTAGGATTTGAAACCGCCAAGTCCCTGGCCCTGCATGGGGCGTGCGTTCTCCTGGCCTGCAGGAGCCCGGCGCGAGGCGAGGCGGCCGTGCAGCGCATCCTGGGGGAATGGGTGAGTGCACACACAGAGCCTGGGACATCCTCTGTGCAGTGCCAGCACTCACACACAGCACTGCCATGCCAGAACCTGAGCAAGAAGGAATTTGTCTTATTTGGTAACGCCCTGATCAGTCGTTGGTCCATGGGCGATAAAGGTTTTTCATTCCTTAGGAGTGTTGGACTGCAAGGTTTGATGTGCTGTTATCTGTGTTGTTTATGGATGCTTTGGAAGGGGAAAAAAATGTTTGGAAGAACCACTGAGGCTTGATTTATAGAAATGGACATTCCAGAACCAAAATGAATAACTACCCAAAGGAGGATGGACACCGTCCTCCAAAACAGCCACTGTTTTGCCCATCATTTTTCTGTAGTGAGAGATTTCAGAGGGTCATTTTTGTACTTTTCAAACACAAGAATGTCTCTCCTTTTTTGAGTTCATCAGGCTCTGCAGCCCTGCTTGCCAGGCTGTCACAGTGTTTTTTTCCTTCTAGCTTCTTCCCACTTCCTTTCATTTTTCTCCCATTTTTGTCACAAACACCAGTTTTTCAGTCCCATCTATTGCCTTGCTGCTCTTTGATTCCTTTCCCTGATCCCCATTAAAAAAAAAAATTATCTTCTAAAGCCTTTATTAAAATATATTCAGCTGTCCTAATTTATTCCTCCCACAATAATTTATTTGCTAGCAAGGATTTCAGGCTACTTTTGTTTGAGCTTGCTGGGATTGCTGACTTCCACAAGAGAATGTGGTGACATCTCTATACTTATATGAATGAAAGACCAATGGATCAGATTCTTGGATTTTTATTTCTTTCCAGCTAAAATGAATGATAAGTGTTTTGCTTTTATTTCCTGAGCTCTCAAAGTATTTCAGCTGCTCCCAGATGACATGGGAGAGCACTCAATAGTATTAATATTTACACATAAGTAGTCTAAATATAATTATAATATTTATTAATGCAAAACAAATGGTGCTTATTTATGTGTATTAACAGGTAAGTGATGCTTTCAATATTGCTAATTTTTGTAACCACAAGTTTCAAGAAAAATCATTCTTTGGATTTAGGCCTCTTTCTCTTGCCCAGATCTTATGAATGATTTACAGTAAAGCGTTGGTTGGTTGGTTGGTTGGTTCATTGCTGCTTTCACCCCATTAAAGCTATTTTTTAAAATTTATTTTTTTTTTTTTATTTCAATAGCATAGAGGTCTAAGAGAATTCCAACAGAGGCCAGCATAGTGTCTGTTCTCTTCCTACAGAACTGGATTTGGTGATACTCTGTTTGAATTTGATAGTCCCAGTCCAGCTAAATATGGCTGTTTATATGGGTTTTATCTAACTAAAATTAGATAGTGGTGAACGTCTTTTATTTGAAAATATCCCATTACCCTCTTAATCCTAACCATATCTCTGACCATTTTGAAGACAATGGGAGTTCAGAATATTTGTCTTAAATACCTGTATTATCTCACCAAAAGTTAATGAGTTGTTAATTGAATGAAGAACATTGAAGGTCAAATTACTTCAGAAACACTACATTTATTTGCTAACAGTTTTTAAATTCTAATTGTTCAGAAAAAGAGTCTCATCTGTAAACTGGTAGCTGGAAAACCTTCAATGCATCTTTGTAATGGCTTTGTTGTTGTTTATTGAGAGGGACTAATTAACTTTGATTATTGCACTAATATTATGGCACTTTGACAGTCCCTCAGATTTATGACTCTGGGAAAATAAACAAATGAAATGCAGGTGCTGGAGCAGAAAGAATAAGTTATTACTGAACTTTAATTACTTGGAGTGTGTAACCAGGAGAGAATTAGTTGATGAATTACAAGATGCTTAAAATTTACATCAAATTGTAAGCAGTCTTGAGGAAAACAAACACAAAAGCCAGCCCCAAAATCAGTTGCTGAAAACAAAGAGACAAAGATTAATTTGACTGATTTGCTTCTAATATTAAAATATGGATGTAAAATATTAATTTTTAGCTTATAGGTGTAACTACAGGAAGTTGTTAATTGAAAATCCTTTCCTAAAAATGAAAGAGTTTAAAAAAATACCAACAACCTCTGCATCTGATTGGGATGAATTCTCAAAATGTAGCTGCAACTGTTCTGCTAGAAAGAGCTTCAAAGCATGCACAGAATTTTGTCTCCCCTGTTCCTAGGGAAAGCAAAACTATTGAAAGGAAGTTGATTTGCTTTTCAATTTGGAATCAATTTAAACAAAAATACAGCTGGTTAGGTTGCAGTCTCATGTTTATGGTACTCAGGTAGTATTTTCAGTAGCAATAGTGCTACCTGCTTGTTTCATGTTTACTTGCAAATCTTTGAGATTAGGTCTCTGAGCTGCACTATTAAATACAATGTTCCTCCAGTAATTTGAGGGGTAGAAATTTGATGAATATGTTCCTACTCTTCAACTGAATTCCCAAACCTCTTTTCATTTACATGAAGTATGCTCTTATAACAAAAACCCCCAAACTGTTGCCAAATGGAGTTCTAGTGTGTTTACCTGTCATACGTGTGGAATTTTACTATAAATTGTTGTAATATAATTGGTATTTCTATAAAAACATTTATATTACCAAAAGCAGTGTGTACCCTGTGCTAACTTTTCTGTGGGACAGTATCCTTTGTTACTCAAGGTTTAGATGTTGGACACAGAATATTTCTTCTTCCATTCTTTGTAGATACAAGAGTTCCACGTACTTTGCAAGAAGAGAAAATAGGTAAAAGTGTGTAACAGAGCAGCTTATTATTTCAAATTTTGATACAGTTATCTAATTCATGGCCTGTATTAACTAGAGCCTGAAATATATATGGAAAAAACTGTAATTTTTAAAACCCCAACCAGCGCCTCTGCCAAGCCACAACAAAACAAAGCGAACTCATATCAAACCTAGTGTAATGCATCATTTAAAAATAAAGTACAGTGTACATAAAATAACAGTAAAACCACCCAGCTGGGTCCCTTGGTGAGTCTGTTTGTGACATCCCTGTCTGGAATGCCACAGACTGACACAGCTCTGCTCTGGGCCTGTTGTACTTTGAAATCAGTTGTTAGGCAAAAATTGCAGTTTGTTTGTAGTGAAAGCTGAAAATCAAGTTCATAAAGACAAAATAGGATGGCTAAATAGCTTGGCAAAATCCAATTGTTAAGATTTAGAGTGAAAAGCAGGAATAATGGGAGAAAATAAGATTTTTTTTTCAGATTAGCTGCCATTATGTTTAAAAAGCAAATGAAAACTGATCTTAACTGGCTGTTGTAGACAAATCTAGAGAATTTTGTTTGTAACAATTTATGCCTGAAGAGCTGTTTTATAGGGAGTTTGAGCCATTTGAGTAGGGATTACCCACATAAACTTTGGTTAACTGACATTTCTTTTCAACCTGCAGTATTCCAGTTATTTTCTTTCTAAACTACAGCAGAATTTTGCTAATATTGCAAATAAAGGGTAATTGCCTTGTGTAAAGCATTGTGACAAGTTTTAATGTGATTGGTCTGGCTGGTCTATCAAATATAATTTTTATGGAGGGCTAGAGTTGATTATATTGGTGCAATCTAATGTTTATACACATGCATATATATAGACAGAAAAAGGAAGAGAAAGTATGTAAAGGCAGCAGATAAAAAGAGAGATCAGTATAGCTTTACATTTGATATCTTGAAAATGAGTGTTCATGCACGATGACGTTCAATATCAATTTAAAACTGTTTGATAATTTCTTGCTCGGAAGAGAGGAAATTAGAATTCTAGAGTTATGATTCATTTTAATCAGAAAGAAATTGTCAAACATAAATCTCTCCTTGAGTAGTGAAAAGGCCTGAAAGCAGCCAAGAAAAATATCAATACTTTGCAAAGGAGGAATGATTGTTCCAATTCGTAGCTTAATTGACTTTGAGGCTTAATGAAAAACACTACAGTGCTGTTTGTACACACAGTTTCTCTGACAAACATGGAAATCTATGCTCCAGGAAGAGAGGCTAGGTAATTTATTTTACATTATTATTGATATAATTTTCTAATTGACTATGAGCAGAATGTTTGGATAAGACTGCATAGCTCCAGATGTTAGTGGTATTCTCAAGAAAATACTTAAGACTATGAATGAATAAAATA
Source organism: Chloebia gouldiae (assembly GCA_003676055.1). Lineage (NCBI taxonomy): Eukaryota > Metazoa > Chordata > Aves > Passeriformes > Passeridae > Chloebia > Chloebia gouldiae. The sequence goes on along the minus strand of QUSF01000023.1, from coordinate 3,763,687 downwards.
TTTCATAAATCACAGCTTTTCTTGCCAAGAAGCTCTCATTTATTTATTCCTGTCAAATAGTCTTTGAAGTACATATTAAAAGATAAATTGTAAGTTTAATATTTCCTAAAAAGTATAATGTTTCTTTGGTAATTATTCCTCAGTATTAAACCTACAGCTACATTAAAGATTAGATTAAACTGTAAAAAGAACATTTGACTTTGCTTTTTAAGTAGAAACTCACAAGGTAGAGATGTGACAAGAGAAGAGAGAAAAGCTGTGAAGAAAACCAACCAAACAAACGTGACTCCTTGCTGTATTCCTTTCCCCTGAAGTATTCTTCACCGAAGGAGTGATTTATATTCTTGCTGATTAAGTAACTGAATGAAATTAAAGCCTGATAAGTGAGTCTTTGTATTCCAGTTGTGATCCTGTAAAGTGCAGAAAGACAAGAATCAAACTGGGCACATTTACCAGACCATGGGCAACATTTTTCATGTGGCCACTCTGTGTGTTTCCCCTCGAGGAAGGGGCTCTGTTTTTCCCATAAAGTGTTTTGTCTCCACTGCTGTCCTTGGTTTAGAATTTTTTGTAAACCTCCTCATGGTTAGGTTTTAATTTATGGGAAAAGCTGGAGACTGCCCAGGAGATGGCTTTGGAGGTGTAGTAAATACTGACTGAAACCACAGTCTGTTAGTATAGAATCAAAGGGTTCCAAAGTGGTGCTAAATAAAAGCTCTTAAAAATAATATTCAAAACATGAAATATTTCAGACTATCCTTTAAGTAAAGCACATTAATTTCTGTGAGAATATTACTTCCAATATTCTGTTATTATTTTGCAATAAAGAATTGTCTTGTTTCAAAGCAGGATATCCTAAACTATGTTTTGCTGGCTCACATGCCATCATGGTGTAATATGCACTTAGAAAGGCCTGCAATATATGGAAATATTTCATTTTCCAGTGCTTGAGCAGTGCCCATGCTGAGGAATCAAGTTAAAGGTAGTTATCCAAACCTTGCTGTGGGGAAAAGGCCTTGCAGGAAGGGGCAGTATCTTGAATTAAATGAACAGGTAATGCAATAAAAAAAAAGCTGCATCAACTGGTTTCACTTGCAGCTATGGACAGTCCAACTAAAGAATTATTGCCTCTGCTGAGTATAAGGCCTTTTTTAATTCTTCAGGATGTGATCCAGATTTTTTTGTGAAATGAAGGGATCTTTTAATTAACTAATTGCAGTACAATCAGACTGTATGTTACTCGTGGAGAACTGACAGTATAAACATTATCCAGTCCTGTTGCTAGCAACAACTCATTGGACCAATATGAATGTATGACCAGATTTTGGCCATAATGTTTAAGAATTCAGTAAGTTTCTGTAATCTGCTCAGTTGAGAAGCCTTAAGAGAGTGGTGTGTGTTGCAAAGCTATTTTCCAAATACAGATGTTTAAAAATCCCCCCACATGAAGTTAAAAACATGGAACAGTATAGTCAACATTTACATGGATGGATTGTTGAGATTTTATTTTTTTTTTGTACACCATAAACATATGGCATGAATTTGATTTCATTACAGATGCTGAGAAAAGGGAAAGGCAAATATTTATATTACATTCATGTTTTACAGTGAAAACACTGTTCAGTTTGTTTATACAGTTCCACTGTTACAGTTTTTATGGTTAGTAATGAAACTGCTGTAAAACAGAGTCTGAATTATATAGCAGATGTGTTAAGCCCCTAACTTTCAGGGCTGGGCATCCTCCTGAATACTGATAGCAGTGACTTGCAGAGTTGATGCACTGGCTACAGCTGAGCTGTTTCACACTTACATTTCCATCTGCAGTTACCTCTGCACTGGTGCTGTATGGATACATACAACTGATAGATATTTATTTATTTATAATAATATTTATTATTTGTTATGATGCTGCAACCAGCCCCTCACGGGGTGCACTGCTTGATGCTGCTCTGCTGCAGGGGCTGGGTTTGTTTCCACTGGGGACTTGCTGCGTTTAACAACTCTCAGTCCCCAAACCTGAGGTAAACCTTTAGTCCTTGACCCTTGCCCAAATCCAGGAGCAAACCCTAAATCCGTTTGCATCCCAAACCACCCAGGTTTGTATGAGTTCATAGCACACAGCTGATAGAAACTGAGCACTCCCATAGCTGTGAGGTTGCAGGGTTTTTAACACAGTAAGACAATTTGCTATGGTTTCCTCCAGTAAAGAATAAAGTTGTCTTTTGAGTTGACTTAATTACTTCTACTCTCTCAATTCTCTTCACATTCCAATATCTGTTACATGTGTATTTAAAAAAAAAAATTCTAGGATGCAATTTTAAAAGAAGTCACAGTATTTTACTATCCCTTAATTTTTCCTCCAGTCAGCATAATTTTATACATAGAAAGGTTGAAATGATCTTTTTGGTAATTTGTTTCTTTAGCACAGCCCTGCTACTCTTAATCTGGGAATGTGAGTCACAAAATCCCTATCATGCCTTGAGCTTTATAATAATACTACTTAAATGTAGTTTGAGGTTTAAAAAAAAAAAAATTAAGACCTTCCCCCCCTCTCTACCCCAAGACAGTAAGAGACCTCAGGATAACCCCTTTAAAAACTGCACTTCATGCTTGGTCTTCAGTTAAAAGTCACTAGGAGACACTGTGTGCTCAAATATATCACCAACCTGTCTGGGGATGTCTGTCTTTACAGAAAAGTAGACTTTGTACATTGACTTGAGTGTAGCTTATAGGATGCAATGTTTTGGTTTTCTCTGATAATTTATATATTTAGTGTAACTTGGATTTGTTCTTTTCCTGAACCTTTCTCTCTCAGATTGTGTTTTATAGAACTATTTTATGTTGCTGATGTTAAAAACTTATTTACTGTAGTCCAGATAGATGTGCTCTTACATCAAGGGAGTTCTGCTGTCACTGGATTTGTAGCTGTCAGTTCTGGGAGAGGAGGAATTAAAGTGTCCATATATATATATATTTTTTTAAAACCATCTTCACAATTAATCTGATTGTAACATAAGCTTGTAATATATTCCATTAATGAAGAAGACAAGCTTAGCTTATGGTAAATACAGTACTAAGTGTTTATAGTGCATTTCATATTTTACATGATTCCCTTTATAATTCTGCTTATCTTTTCATTCTAATTCCCTGAAGAATGTATAAAAGAACCCCTAAAGAGAGTAATTACTGCTCTATTCCTTAACCAAGGCTCCTCTTGCAAAAAGAAATCTGAGCAGCTTTTTAAAGAAGGCAGTTTTAAATAAAAATGCAAATAAGCTGCTTTGTAACCACATTAATTACCCACCTAGCCTCTTATTACCGTGTTTGTATTGTTTGCAAACACTATTTACAGTCGTGTGGAAATTACCATTGCTGGGCTGGAGGAGCTGCTGGTGGTGGGCTGTGCTTTGGACCCAATTAGAGAGAACCCTGTGTGCAGCGGGGCTCGGGGGAGCAGGAATAGCCTTGCACTGTCAGAGCAGGCATTAACTGGGCTGCACAGCACTGCCTTGTAATTATAGCACTGCTCCTCTTCTGCCTCTGCACGAGTTCCACTCTCTGCATCTTAAAACAGGCAGCGTTCTGTCTCGCTAATGATTTAATGTGCACTCTGATCATTTCTTTTGTGGAAGTCGTGGCAAAATCTGGTGGGTCATTTTCGTCGTCAGATTTGGTCTTTGCTGTAATTTTGTAAAAAGTAAACAAAAGATTCATGCTTTTATGTTCAGGATGTTACATATTTCCATTAATCGCATTTTCTCATTAATTCCTCAACTTTATTAGTTTATTTCATTATCGGAAGTGAGCAGGATGGGCTATCTGTTGGTATTGCAAGAAGTGTTAGTGGGCAATGATGGTAGCTCTTCCAACACACTGAAGAAAGAGAATGCTTCATTACAAAACACACTCCTACTTGTTAAGTGCAGTGCACACTTGTTGCTAACCTGGTGTGTGTTGTGTTCTTTTCTTGGTTTTCTCTGTCACAATTCTAAAATTTACCCTAAAAATTGCCCAGAAATTAAAACAAAACCAAAGAGGTGACTCAGCATTCATGTTTTTAGACTTATAAATATTTTCCAGATCCCAAAGAATTTGATTTCGTAGGTCATAGAGCCTGCAATGTGAAGAACCAGTTCTTTAAGATTTGTTTTCTTAAGCTTGTAACCAGTCTATCAGTATGGTTAATGAATCTTTTGAAGTAGAGAAATACATTTTGGTTGAGCTCAGTGCGGGGAAGAAAAAGGTAGAGAGATTATTTTCTTCCTGCTTGTGGATCTGCAGTGCTGTGACAGGGCGATAATGTTTAAAGGAATCTCGATTATAAACCCAAAAATCTTAAGGACTTACTGTAGCACTAAATGTAGTAAAGCAGGAAAATAGTAACTCCAGGATGGTGTAGTGTAACTGCAGAATTGTTATGCATTAAAAAGAAGGAAAAAAGGAATAAAAAGTGGTTGCAGGATCACTTGCACTGTTTTAACCACTGCTTTAACAGTGACAAGGGACTAATGTGAGGGCATCAAAAGAAGCACTGGCTTGTTTCATGATTCACAATAGCTTATAAAACTGAAGATAATTATCGGGCTTATATGATTACAGAGCAGCGTAAGTGACATAAAACAAGCATAGCTGGAACTCAGCAGGAATGCAGGAGATGTCTTGAAAACAGAGTTGCTGAGTAGAGTGCTTAAAAAGTGCTAACAATTTATGTGATTGTCAGTTATATTTGTTAAACTTTTATTACTATAGAGCCAAAGTATTATACTTTTTGTTTAATTTACTGTCCTTTCTAATTTCTTCTCATTCTTTAATTCCCTTTTATCTTAATAATCACCTTTGGAGGTGGTGTGCTAAACTTGTTCTTTTTTGTATTTCATTGGGGGTCACTGAGACAGAGTATTAACTGAACTTACTACAAGGAACCTTGCTTATCAAATAAAAGCATGGGATTAATGCAGCAAAATGAGAATTTGGGGTAGGTTTTTTACTTTGTTTTTACTAGAGCCAGGCAAAACAGGCTTTGAACCAGCTTTGCAGTCAGTGGGCAGAACTGAAGGGACTTCAGGCTCTTAGACATCAGAGAACCCTTGAGAGTAGGTGGGAAAGAAAGTACAAAACCCAGCTCAGGGAAATTTCAGTGTGCACTTGTATTCTGCTTTGGGTGCTGAGATGTTCTCAGGAATTGTTACTCTGCTGTTTAGAAGGACCTGCACACTGCCTGCACCTGCAAAGCAGGACATCAGGAGATATGGTGGTGACTCTGTGACATTTTTGCCTTGTGTGGTCAGGAAACTTTAATGTTTTCCTTGATTATACCAGCTTATAAATTTTAGGAACTGTTCATTAATATAGTCATGTTAAACATGTTATGGCTACAAACAAAGACAGGAGTGTATGTATTCATTTCTAATTAATTTGTGTAATTATGTTTTATAATCTAGGTGTTTGCAAAGCAGAACATAGTACACTCCATTTACTGTCTGCTGTAGCTAATAAAAAATAATAGAATGAAATAAATCTTGAAACTAACTTTAATTGTAAGTATAGATTAGTTGTAAATTGTATCTTTGTTATGTTTATTTTTAATTCTGCAGTGTTGCAGGTTTGTAGAGCATCCCAATTAGTGTAGTTATTCGCAGTAATGATGAGTTAATTGCTGTAAATGCTGAATGTTATTTCAGTGACAATTTAAATACAGTACTGAGATACTTTTTCAAACTGCAGGACTAGGAATAAAGGGAAAAAAGAAATGGTGGCAATAATGAGACTAGTTAGTTTTATAAAGATTTTTTCAGCATTCAAAGTGATAATCTAGATAAGATGATTAAAAATACATGAAGAAGAAAGAAATGTAACATTTAAAAATAAAATCTCGCCATCTCAGCTAATACCATTATAAATATGAACACAAACAAGGTAAAGCTGTGTATTTCAATATGCACTTAAGTATAAATTAAGAACATTTGACAGAACTCATCTGAAACTGATTTCTGTTCTTGCAATGGTGTTTATGTTTTCCTGCCAAAGCTGCTCTGGCTTCACAGCTCATCTTGTGCAGGTTGGGAGCCTCCCTGTCCATGGTGCTTCTCTGCTGTCTAAGGCAGTGAGCGTTGTCAGGTTTGCTTCTGTGAAGGTGTTTAAAGAGTAGAAAGTTCCTGTAGCTTAAAAGAGGAGTGTTTTCCCTTCTGATGAGCAGTAGTAAATCCTCCCACTTGGAAAGCTGTGGAGTATACCTGTGAGAAATGAGCTGATCCGCAGTGTTTCCTTGAGCATGCATGCTATAAGAGATATTAGTAGCTTCCTTCAGCTGTGTCCCACTTAGAGGAACTTTGAAATGAAATATTTCATTCTGTCCTGGTTCAATTAACCTTACGTTTTCCTCTGAAATGACATGACTATCTAGAGAAAATTTGAAGTATACTATGTACATTCATACTACAGGGGGGAAAATGGTATCCAGGGTAGTATTTATGCATTAAATATTTATTTTCCAATTTAGGATTGGTTGTCTCTTGGTTGAGTGCAGATTTGGTAATGCAGACTGGTGCTATGTGCTTCTCTGTTTGATGACCTTCTTAAATAATCACAGAAGTATTAAAACTCCTTGAGATAGTTGTTGTGACATAAATGTTAGGTTGGATTTTTACATGAGACAAACTTTATACAGCATCAGCAGAAATCTGTTCCTGTATGTTCTAAGAACGGTGCAGTAAAGGAAAAGCTCTTCCACTCCTTTGGTGCCTTCCCCCACACCAGGAATTCACTGAGGGAATAAAGCTGAGAACAACAATGCACAAACCTGAAAGTCACAGACATTCAGGTCCATCTGTTTGGTCCTGTTATGACAGAAATCATTACGAGTTTGATAGATTTATTTATAAAGACTTGCTTCAATATTTAAAGTACATTTATTCCAACATTCCTCATTTCAAGCTCGGCTGTGGATCAAGATGAAAGAAAAATTAAATTGTATATTGAAGAGCTGTTAATTGAACTGCACTGCATTTAGCAAGGGAGCATCAGCTTCAGGCAGTCAATACTACAGAGAATTTTTAATGTACTGTATCACTAGATTGTCAGTTTGTATTGGAGAATGCAAACAGACTGCTTCGACTGATGATAAAGCCCTGGAAGCTTCTAAGTTGTTGAGGGGAGAAAATGTTATTTTGCTTTGATATATTGTGACAAAGTTGTTGATGGGAGCAGAAACAACATGTTTTTAGGTGAATATTATTTGACTATCAAATTCTGATTGCTGGGTATTCATTCTTTTAGTGGGTTAAGATTGGGTACTGATTTTTTTAATGGGAGAAAATCAAGTTCCTCAGAACTCTTGGACTGGCACAAATGGTATGTTACAATTTGAGCAGCTCTGAAAGTCTCATTTAAAAATATTAGTTCTCTCCAGATATAATTCTAAAAAATAGCATATCAAAAAGCTTTAGAAATGCTTTAGAAAAATGTTATCTCTTTTTCTTAAGGCAGTGTTAATTTCTTTTGTAGTTAATCTTTTGCGTTGGAATTTAGTACATTTATAGTTAAAGATTCTTTTTAACAGCTGAATTATTTAAGCACGTCTTCTGGGGTAACATGGTCTGTTTGGTGTTAAGTATGAAACACTTTTTATTTCATTTTCTTCACTGATAAAAAGGAAATAACTAGAGGCATTTGTAGAACCAGAACAGATTTAGGACTGTGGTGTTAGATTAAAGATGTACTATTCTAAGACATAGCTTGTTTCAGTTGTCATACTTTGGGATAAAATTCTTCCTTTTGGTGTTCCTTACAGGGCTTAAAGTTCACCTTCAGAAAAAGCAAAGCAAGTCTGAAACTTGTTAATAATTTAAAAATGTCAGTCTGTGGTGTTTTCCATAAATGTGGAAGGTCTCAAGGAAGTAGTAAAGCTTAAAAACTCCATACATTGTCTTCTCTTGGAGCAGAAAGGTCTTTCATAGAGGTTGGGTTTAGTCTGATTCATCTGAAGAGACTGGGAGTGGCTTTTTTTTTTCAACACTCAAATATTATGCAGTAGAAGAAAGTTTCCACTTGTATGAAGGAATGGAATTAATTTCATTAGTATGAAAACATGAATGGCTTCAATAGACCTCATTTCCCTATGGTACTGAAATCTCACCAAACTGGTGAAAGTCTTGTGACTTCAAAACCAAAATAAAAGAGCAAAATCCACTCTTTTTAAGTACCTGACTTTGCTTCTTAAATCTGGGGTTCTACAGACAAACTGGGTGCAGAGCTGGCAGCTGCCTGGGGAGGTCAGAGGTATTTAAACAGATTTAATCCTGTAGCTGCTCTCCCTGGTAGGCTGATGTTGCTGGAGTCAGAATGGATGTTGCTTACATGCTGTCAACTTACTGTTGCATTTTCCAAATTTTTCTAGTGGTTTTGCCTTAGTAAAGTCTGAGAATATTTCTCACTACATGAAAAATTGCAAGAAGGGAGGTGCTGCATGTTCTGAATATCCTGGTATTTTGCGTTAGATATCAGAAAGTTCGGGTCTAATCAAAGGTGTGCATTTGATTTAAAGAGTATCCTGTAAATATTTGAAGTTAACACTAGTGTGCTATTAACCATATTTTTAGATTAGAATTACTGAAATATTACACTTAAAATCTGTATAAAAAATCCTTAATTCATATTAGAAGGTATAATTTTAATAGCTAAAATACTTGCATGCAATTCAAATTAAAATAATTGTGTTGTATGAATATTACTTTGAATATTTGCTTGAAACAGTAATGTAGAGCAAGATATTCAGTGGCTTTGCTACACTTGTCTGAGACAGTGTTTGACAATGTGAATACATATGGTAGTGTTGAAGATCCCTTTACATGACAGCTTGACAATCAGATTAATTAAGATAATTCTCCAAAGCTCTGGTAAATGCCCTATATCAGAGGTCAGCTTGAAATCGTGCAGAAATAAACTAAAATTCTTTGATTTTACTTTTATGTAGGGAAATCCTGTATTGTCTGTGTAGTGGGTAGTTGTCTGATAGGAGAGCCTGATTCTGAGAGCCATTGTAGCAGATTCAGTGTAGGATACATGGATAAATCTATTAATATAGTTGGAAATTAAAAAAAAAAAAAAAAAAAGCAATTGTGATGACCAGGAACACAATGGATAGACCAGGTCTTCACAATGGATTCTGTTTTATTGTTGGAAGAATGGAAACTTTTTAAACTGTGGAGTAAGGTTAAGTTGGGAAGCTTCCCTGTGACTCTAAGGTAGTTCCAGTTTAAATGTTAATAAGCTTCAAGAAGATGTGCATGCGTGTTTCCTTTTTTTTTTTTTATTAGACTACCAGTTAATTTGTGCAAACTCCTCATCTCCAGGCAATCTGATTAAAAAAATGGTATGTTTCCTGTTTCTTTATGCACTGTGTAGCTGCATGAGGCAATATCTTTAAAATGTAAAAAAGCCTACAAAATGCGCAGTCTGATAACAACAACAAATCTAATCTAAAGTGACAACTGGGAGACTTTCCCAGACGTTTTTCTCTTTAATGTAACATGACTTTAAATTGATGCAGCCCCTCAGTGATTGAAAAACTCTCAGAGCTTGTCTCCCATGATTACATTTCTGATCTGTACAACTTAATTTTTTAACTCGGTGAATCTCACTTTTGCGAGTGAGCAGTTTGTCTCTGTTTTAAGAGGGAGAGTCTCATGGAGGCATAAGCAATGGAACACTAATACTGTGAAAAGTCATATTCCTGATAGTGATCCTGGCCAGAAACTTGGTCTTGTTCTTTCTCTGAATGATCCAGAAGTCAGCTGGTGGGTAAGGCACTGTATTGAGTGCTGGTTTATACTCACACCGTGAATTCAGTGTTACATTAACAGAATTAAGAGTAGTCAAACTTTGGGTAACTTCCGCCCCTCTCAAAAAACCTTTGTTGCAGCTTTTAAAATCTGCTTAAGGTTCTTTATATCTTCAAATTTGGTGGTTTTTTTTTTTTTAGTTATTGTATTTGAGTTTTATTGCAATGGGATATCTGTTAGGCATGACCTTAAGCAAACAACCATAAAACCCCCTTAGGGTTCCTGAGATGCTTTATTGTGAAACAGGTCACTTCAGATTTAATAATGAACTGAAAGAGTATATTTATAGAGAGAAGATAGGAAGGATAAAATTACAATATTTTAAATCATGATTCCAATATAAGTTGTATTGACTCCCAGGTTTCTTGTTACAATTTAGGTAACTGATTGTAAAACTTTAACAGATTCTACTGCCTAAATGTGAAAGAAGCATCTTCTTTGTTCAAGGACACTTTCTCATATTTTCCTGTGCCTACTCCAAGTCTCAGCCTCTGGGCAGGTGAGAGAGCACAGTCAGGCACATACTGGGGCTGTGTCTCCCCAAAGGGGATGGAATGAGGCATCTGCAGTTAGGAATGAGGACAAGGAATGGTGTCTGGAGCTGAAAGGATTGCAGGAAGGTGGAGCAGGCAGCACATGGGAGAAGGACAGATTAGAAGGTCAAAACACTTGATACTGGTCATAGTTTTTGTTTTGAATATAGTTGGAAAACCAAGAATTCGTTTGTAACTTCCATAAATGCTTGGAAATTGCTTTTGTTTGATAACCCTCATTTTATCCCAGCTTTCTCTTGATATATTTCTAGTACAGAAGTACATAAATTCTCATTTACCTTTATGTACGTATGAAGATTGAAGAGTGATATATGTATAGCAATACTTTATAATATGTATGACTGCTCCTGGGCCTGCTTTCTAGAGCTGTGTGCAGGGAAAATGGCCATGTGTAAGGAGAAATGTCCTGTGGTCAGTTTGTAGTACAAATTCTAAAAACCCGTTATTTATTTCTTTATTGCTTCTCTTAGGAGTAGAAAATGATGCCCATGGGTAGATGCAGTGGTTGGTTGATATCAGCTGGAAATAAAAAGAAATGAAAGCCTTTGAAATGCAGTAGCTGTGTTTTATATCAGTGATGCATCAAAATGTGTTGTACTTATGAGATTGTGCCTGACTTATGTCAGGGTAGAGCAATCAGGGTTTCAGAATACTGTGGATTTAATCCATAAAACAGTGGACAATATGCAGGACAGGCAATAGGCACAACAGATAAACTTTCTGTTTAGGAGAAAGCAATGAGGTGAACATTGTAGTCCCTAGGAACATTTCAGCTGCCTTTATTAAAGCTCTGGAGATGCTGCAGGAAAAAAATGCAATAGCAGTTAAATTGGAACATCAAATTTTTGGAATAGTGCAGTAGAATGTAAACCAGGTGAAAATTTAAGATATCAGTTTAAGATCTCTAATATTATCTTTTCAATCATGTTTAGTAATCAAGCATTTTATTTGACACTTTTGTTTCTTAAACAAAGAAACATACTATTTTGTGATCTGTGCCTTAGGGTATATCTTCTGATGATGAGGATTTCAATCTTGATTTCAAATCTATCTTTTAATTTAGTTTACAGATGAGAGTAGGTTGTTTTTGCTTTAAGATGGTAAGTTTCATTGATGGAAAACCAATGAGACTGTAATATTCTGAAAAGAAATATCCCTGACAGTGATCCTGGTCAGCAACCAAGATCCATCCAGGAACTATAACCTACATGTAAGAGTACTATTTCATCCTACTTCTAAAGATAATTAATAGAGCCATCAGGACAGTGGTTGTCCTGCCAAAATGGTCAAGTCGTTGGCCAAAATAAACAGGGATATAGAGACTTCCTGACAGGCATCCACAAACACCTGGAAATTATAGCCATGCAACCATATCAGAATGCACATCTGTATTTTAAACTAGTCAAACTTCTTCATCTGTTGCATTGTATAATCTGGTGTCCATAAATCATAAGAAATTTGTTACCAAAAATATCCAGTTCTGTTTGTAAGAAAGTAGCAAAAACTTTGCCATCTGCAGAATGATTTTTCAGGATCACTCTTTTTATTTTTTTCTTAAGATACAATAAATATATTCTATTGTACTTAATTTATTTGAGAAATTAAACAATTCACTATTTAATTGGCTTTTTTTTTTTTTCTCTGTGGCTTCTGCTTTATTTCAACATTAGCTGCACTCTTCATGGTGCCAGTTTGTCAAAGGTCCATTCTGGTAGGGAAAAAAGCTGGGGAATTGAGATTGCATTGCAAATAGTTCAGCCATGTCTTTGGTGTCTGATTCAAATCATGTCCAGTTCAGTTCTTCAGTCACTCACTGGACTCATGGAATCCATATTATATGGAGTCAGAATAGATTTATTTTTCTTCCTGTGCCAAACAACACTGGAATTACTTGCATTTTTTCTTTCCATGCCAACTTCTGGAGGAGGGATATGGTCAGGGAATATGAATAATTGTGATTCCTACCTTTATGCCTATCTAAGTCCCCCAGAGTTAAAAAGAACCCTCTTAGCAGAGCTGTTTTTGGTTGATGCAGATTCTTGCACCCAGATTTTCTCCATCCAGTATCAGCAGCCGGTGGGGTTTGCATTTTGAGACCTCACCTAACTCATCTTTACCAAGGTGACTGTGGGTTTATCTGGATTCACCCTCCAGGATATTTTTAATTAGATATAAAGGAATGAATATATTACTTTAAGTTATTTTGATGAAAGAATTCCTGCACTGTCATTAACAATGAGTTAAATGAGCTAAAACTTCCCTCTAGTTCCCTATCTTTTGATGAGGAAACAAAGCAGTTCTTTGCATGATTAAGATTTGTGGTATCATGCCTGAAATGAGAAACCATAATATATACTTTACAATTTGTGTAGAGTTTTTTAACTCCTACATGACCACTCTTCTTTTTGTGCCTATTTTTAAAGCTTGTTTTGTTATGTTTTCCTTTGATTTGAGACACTGACATCATAAGTTTAGATGTCTGTTTTTATTTTTCCTTTATTGCTAAGGAGGTTTATTGATTCCTTAGGCGCCTCAAAAGGATGATTCCTGAGGCTCTTTAGAAATTTCAGATCTGTTTGGTTTAAGACCCATGAAACTCAGTATGAATTTTTGTTAACTAGTGATGATTAAAACTTATAGCAAGGTGTGTGAAAACATGTGGAAAACCTCAGGGCAACAAGATTACCCCTTCAGTCATTTGAGTTGAGCCAGGAGTTCAGAAAGCTGATTTGCAGTAGCAGTTTTACAGTATTTTACTGACATTACCATGTAGCAGCAGTTTGAACAACAGATACAGAGAGCAGTTAGAGAAGCAACACAGGTTATTTGCTTTAAAAAAAAGGTTATTTGCCTTATGGATTTTGAATTGTCTCCATTCTAATCTCAGCCTTGCAACCATGAAAAATTATTAAATATTGCAAGATTCAGAACTTGCTCAGAAATGCTGCAGATGTGTTATTACATCCATCATTTTTGTGAATGGAAATTGATTCCTGTATCTTGGAGCACTGGGTTCATCCAGAATAATTTTGAATGGCTGTTTTGGAGCATGAGCAGAACAACTGAGGTGGAATATTTGGGATCAGTGGGTTGTTGACATGGGATATTTTCCTGTTGCCTTTAATTCAATCTTGAGCACAATAAAAGGCAGCATAATTGGCTTGAACTGTGGGTCTGAAAATGGCAGGTTATTTAAAATATTGAGTAACACAAACTGGAACACCAGTACCTTAAGAGTAGCAAAGGTGCATATTCTGCTAAATAAACTTCAGTAATTACTTTAGGGGGTTTTCCTCTGCAACATTGTAATTTTTCTAGTTTATATTCTTCACAGACTGCTGACCACAGTGACAGTTTTGCTGTTCTTGTATAAAATAACTCACACATGTGTGCACCTGGTCTTCATTACTGTTGCATTGCATATATGGTAATGGCAGAATGGGAAATTTTCTTTTCTGATTTCTGCTGATGACGCCTTGTTTCAGGCACAGCACTTTACAAATACATTGTTCATTAAGTGTCAGTATCCATTAAGCAGCACTAACAGGCAAAAGGACTGTACAAAACACTCTCATCATTTTCATAACAAGAAAGTATTTGCTATAAAAGACTAAAAAACCCCAACACACCTGCTTTAACTTTTTTGTACTGTCAACAATATGAACATTCATATTTCATCTTATTAAAGCAAATATATTTGCAATAACAAGGCATAAATATGCAAAAATTCATTTGAAAAATGTGTATACCCCCTGTATAACGTACTCAGTGAACAGAGTAGGAGCACTGAAAACCCCACTTCTAAAAAGTTAATCTTGAAAGTATAATTGGTGTGGTGATTGAAATCTATTTTTGGCTGAGCTCCATTGCATCTTGTAGTATGCTATAGCTGATTTGACCCACTGCATTTTAGAAAATCTTTATTCTCACTGATTCTTGTGTTCTTGCAGACATTTTTGTCAGACATGTGACTACCTCCAGACCTCCAAGTCACACATCTGACTGCCAAAGTGGCAGTGAGGAGTTGCCTGGCTGGCTAAAGGCAAGGAAATGTGGGGACCTCTTGTCTCTAGAGGGATGACCATAATTCCTGGATCCACAGGGGATCTCTTCAGTCCCAGAGATGAGACCTGACTGCAGCTCCAGGAGCTGGCAGGGCTTGGGCTGCAGCTTTGAACCGGAGCTGGGTTTGCTCCCTGGTCCATGCAGAGAGGAGTTGTGCTCCAGCCAGGATTTCTGTGTCACCACGAGATGTCACTCTTTTGTTAGAAAAAAATCTCTCCAATGGCATGAATATCTGGAAAATAAATTATATAGCCCTAAAAGGCAAAAATGCAGGAATTTAAGGAAGAATATACTTTAATGTCTTTAGTTGGATTATGTTCTGTTTAAGTAGGCACAATGTGCAGGCATTACCATCACTATTTCCAGGTTTGTTAGTGTTCTAGTTTTTCAAGCTGGAGGGACTGTAACAGGATTTAATTCATTTAAAAGTCAGCAAATATTTGGGCTTGAAACACGGCAGCTGAGATGGATCAGTCGTTGTTGTAATCTTATTTACAAAATTAGAAGATGCTTAAACATCTGTGTCATGTAGCCTTGTGGAGAGGGGAATGTGGAAGTCCCCAGTGCCTGTCAGCCACACTCCCCACTGCTGTGGAGCAATAGTGACATCCTGTGGGAAAGGTTTAAAAGAGAGACAAACAAAAACCTGCTCCTGGAGACATCCTGGACCCTCTTTGGATTTGGCCATGGGATCTTATTGTGTTTTGAAACCAGCATCCCAAAGTAAATTAATATCCATTGTCAGCTGTGATTAGAACATCACAGCTTTCTGTGCTTTAGTTTACATTGTTTTGGGGTACTGAATTGTTGATTTTCTTTGCAGGAGTGCTCATATTTTACTTTGATCAGAACCCAAAAATTTAGAGCTTTTTAATGCACTTCTATGATTATATGGTTTCCTAATGTGCTAGGACATGTTACACATGTATTTTCCTCTAAAACTGAAGATAACACATAGGTTATACCATATCTTTAAGTGATATCCAAGTACTCAATTTAAATTATTTCTAAAATTATTGTTTAAATTAAAAGCCATGAGAGAAACATTTCTTATTTTTCTGGCCAAAAATTTTTATATTACATTTAATAGAAATGTGAGCTCTAAACATTAAGACCTGGTACTGATAACAGAAGTAATTACACAGATTCCAGTATTTGTAGCTAGATATAAAATTATATACTTGTACAACAAGATTGCAGCAGAAATTAAAGGAATTGGAACAGTGTTATTGGAACGATGTGAATTTGGGTGTAGAGTAATCCAGATACTTCTCATTTCATCCCTTTATCTTTATTAGGCTTTTTGTAAAGGCATGGATTTAAAAACTCTGATAGTTTAAAAAAGAGAAATATTTACACCTTGTATTGGAATTCACTGCATGTCTTGGAAGAGGAAATATAAAACTAATATTTCTGTTCATTTTTTCCTGGTTTTAAAAATAGAGATGGATAAAATTGCAGCACTATTCCCACGTGAAAAGATTATTTGTACATCTGTCTAAGGTTAGTACCTCCTGTGTGGTTATCAGCATCCTTCATTGTGCTTGCTGAAAAAGGGCCAGATGATGAGTGGCTCCTTGCAAGATTAACTTTGCATTGGTAGTCATTAAACAGTGGGAATTTCTACAAACTGGCAGTTTGGGATACTGAAAGAAAGAGAAAAAAATTGAGGAAGGAGTATTAAAATGGTTGCACATACAGCATCTAGAATAGACTGGGGCTACTGGCAACAAGTGTGGTGGAACAGTTGGTGAACAGATGTACAATAAATAACTGTCAGGAGGTAAACTGACGCCTCTGATATCCAAAATTGTACTAATCCAGGATTAACAAAGGAGTTGAAGTAGAGGTATCACTCTGTTTCACAGCAAGTCCAGCCCCTCCTGGAGGAAAGCCCCCTTTGTGCTTTAGCTGAGGGATGTGTGAAGCCCCAGGGGTGGCTGTGTCCTTCCTAACACTGCAGTGACACCCACAAAGCTAATTGAAAGCAAATCTGCTAAATGTGGCTTGAGCCATTTTTCTGGGGCGGCTTAAACATGTCATTAACTTCAAAGAGGTGAGGGGAGGATTCTTTGCACATGCATGTGAAGGACTATAAAAGTGATTGGCAAGCTGAAATTAAATTTTGAATATTTTTGTGTAATCACTGTTAATTTGGTTTTGCAAAACCATTCCTGGCAGATATCTGTGGAAAGCAGATGGCTAAGTTGTGTTGACTGGAAGCAGATTTTTCAGATGCTTTTTACAGAAGCTCTCTATAATTGATTTGCTGGCAGATTAAGAGTTACTCATGAGATGTGTTTTGTTTTGCTCCTCTGTTTAAAAAGTATACTGTGTTATGCAGCTGCACTTAAATTCTTGAATCAGCAAATAAAATCACTTGTGAGGATCTGTTTGGGAGTATAAAAATATTTGAGAAAGATTTGAAGATTGAGAATGAGTAGCAATAATGAGTCAAATCCTTAAGCTTCTGCTCAGATTTGTAAAACACTTTTATTGAATTTTCTGTTCCAGCTGATAGAATTTCTCTGAAGACTTCAACTATTTAACTGAATAAATGTGATAATTTTCATTATGCAACTCTGATCTTGTGCCTTTTTTTGTTGTTCTGGATTAATTTGTCAGAGTGCTCTTTCTTTCATGCATAACCCAGTTCTAACTAACCTTATCATTCAGAGTTGTATTTTATCACTTCTGCAGAAGGAAATAGTAAAGCTGAAACTTTCTGTGCTTCTGACTACTAAAATTGACATGGATTCAAGAGGAATTGGTCAGATGGAAATATAATAGAAAAGATTGTTAGACAACAAGTACTGTCTCTGACTCTGGGTGTCCTAAGTTTAAAACTTGTTTGAGAGTAGGAGAGTATCCCAAGGCAGTGCCATATTTTTGCATTCTTCCTTAGGCATTAGAGAGTGAGAACTCTGCCTCTGTGAATATATGGGTATAGTCTTTAATTATATATGATATATTTATTTTTGCCTCGGGATCTCTGTCACAGCTTGTGCAGGCAGGATTTAAAAATTCGAGGGACATCATGGCAGTGTGTGTTGTGGTAGGAAAGCTGTGTTAGTAGCACAATGGGTGACTGAGGTCTAGTGAGGGCTTGTCTTACTCCCTCTTGAACATTTAATTTGGTCTTTATTGCAGCCAAATTTCTTCTTCCCCTACGAGATGAATCTGCAAATACGATATTAAAATAATTTGGGTTTTTTTTAATGGGGGATCACAGAATGTTTTGAATTTGTTTCTGATCCAAAGCTCTAATTTAATTTAAATTTTAATGTTCAAAAGAAAAACCTTAGAAGAAAATGTTTGTTTAAAGCCATTTTAATTTTTGTTTTCTTTTGTGGTTCTTTCCTTCTTGGATGATTGTGGGATTATGTGTGCCAGGAAATATTCTTCCTGTCTTGTCGGAAACCTGTCAAAACTTCATAATAATATACTAAGTACTTGAAATAATATTAGTGTTTAGCAGAAAATGGGTCTGCCTATCTGTGGAGTGCAGTAATGTATGTGCACAGCTACAGCAAATACAGGGGCTGTGGAGAAGAAAGTAATTTTAAGAAAGAAAACATACAAAGCCAAAAAAGCTTCTCATGCAGGGAATGCTAATGAGCTGGCTGCTTTTTGTGGTGAAAGGCATTAGTGTCTACCAGAGTTAGAACTGGGGCCCAATAATTGCTCTGACTTCAGTGATGGAAATCTCAGAGCTCCTTGTGGCTGCATAGATGGGAGGTGGGTGCCAGTCCTTTTGCAAATCTCCTGGTTGAGTTTCAAAGATAGTCAGAATTTCAGGATGTTTAGCTTGAATCTGTATAGTACTTCTTGCTTTATTTTAGTTGACATTATTAATTTAGAGGTTAACTTCAGTTTTATTGGATTATTTGTTATAAAAGATGATTCTGGATTTCAAAACTTCATAAAATATGATTTTGTATACTATTCCCAGCAGCCATTTAAATTAAAAGCTGATGAGGTCTTGGAGGTCTAAGTTAAACATTTTTGCATTATTTTTAACTTAATTGGAAGTTGATATACTGTGTTTTTGACCTGGTTGCTGCAGAATGCTACATTCTTTGGCAAATATTAACTACTGTGTGTGGTCTAAATAGATATTCAGCTAACATGGACCAAGCCTTGCTCTGGTTAAAGCTATCTCTTTCCACACATTTTCTAAGCTATAATGAACATTTTTATTAGTGTCTTCTCAAAACACCACAAAGCTCCAGTAAAAGTAGAACACGAATCCATTTGTTCACAAAGCATTTAGCATGAAACCTGTATTTTAATTCTGTTCTTTATTGCAGTGAACATTGTATTGTTCAGTTTCAAAGCAAAAGATTCAAAACTTTTAAAGTAATTTAGTTCATCATGTTAGAGGTACGTTTTCTGGAAATCTTTCTTTTTCTTGAGGATCAGTAAAATCATGCAATCTTTACAAATATACCTTTATGATATAAAATTTCTCTGTAAAACATGCTGGGTCTTTTTTCCAGAAATTGCATTTTAATCCCTAAAGTCATTGGCTGGATCAGAAATTGCAGAACATGCTGAGCACCAAGGTTAATGGTTCTAATACAGAGAATTCTTTAAGTGAATACCTTTGCAAAGGTTTGACTCAGGGGAGAATATTTTATTGATACTACCCATACCAACTTGGGGAATATGGGTAGTTGCAATATTAGTAAGAATTCTATGTGGTACTATTTATGACTTTTTAGAGAGGATGGGTTTTGGTTTTAAATGTACAAAGGCTCTTGATGTTGCTTATATTTTCTGTGGGAGTGCAGAGAAATTGTTATTTAGTGTCTTGTGTGTCATCACCTCCAAGAAA
Organism: Chloebia gouldiae; assembly: GCA_003676055.1. Taxonomy (NCBI): domain Eukaryota; kingdom Metazoa; phylum Chordata; class Aves; order Passeriformes; family Passeridae; genus Chloebia; species Chloebia gouldiae. The sequence continues at coordinate 3,744,392 of QUSF01000023.1, read as the reverse complement.
ATGGGTTTCAGAAACCTTAATTTCTTAATTTGTTCCAAATTTGTAGCTATAGATCAAGTTAAAAATACATAATGCTTGCTCATAATGTACTTTAATTTTTTTTATTATCTCCCAATGCCTTTTTTTTTTCTTTTTGTGGTGTAGGGATCTCACCCCCTGCCCCCTTTTAATTCAGCATCTCTTTTGCCTGAACAATAAAGGCACACTATAGATAACAGCAAAACGTGATACCTCACAATATATGTTACACTGCAGATTAAAATCTGGCCTTCAAGGCAAAATGACTTTGCCCTTGCACTGCAGGAATTTCCCCCACTCCTTGGAGACAGAATTCACTGCACTGATGGGGTGGCTTTGGCTCCTGTCTCCATCAGATCCATCTCACCGTGGTGTTTCTGGTGTCTCACAGTCTCACACAGCTCCTCTTTATCTCCTGGCTGGTTTTGTGTAAATCTGACAAATATTTCTTATTTTTTCTTTCACTCTTTCTCCCTGTCTGGCACACTGAATGTGCTGGAGTGTGAACCTAAAGTAGGCAGTGATAAATGAGAAGAAGAAGATTTTAATGTTAAAATACCTTAAGGCTCAGACAGTGGAATCCACAGTAGAATCTGAGTCATTGGAAGGACTGAAGGAAGAAATTCTTCCTGTGAGGGTGGCAAGGCCCTGGCACAGGGTGCCCAGAGCAGCTGTGGCTGCCCCTGGATCCCTGGAAGTGCCCAAGGCCAGGCTGGACAGGGCTGGGAGCAGCCTGGGACAGTGGGAGGTGTCCCTGCCATGGCAGGGGGTGGAATGAGATGAGCTTTCAGGTCCCTTCCAACACAAACCATCCTTCCTATGTTTCTATGATTGTTTACTTGGTAGCTTTGGAAATCAGGAATGGAAATACTTTCAAATTTTCCATGTATAAAGAAAACTTGTATGTGTTATTTGAAGATATATTTTTTTTTCTCTTGATTCTCTGACCTTTCCTTAAGAGCAGAAGAAAGTTTGGCATCTGCCTATCCTTTTCTCTCATGACCAGATTGGATTTGGTTTCTGTTGCTTACCTTATTTCCAGAATTATAAATAGGACTTAAGGTTTTTAGCCTAATCTCAAATCTATTCAGGGAGCAGAGACTTCTCTGGTGCTTGCTGCCACTGAGTGTATTGCAAGCTGTCCTGGGAGAAAGGACACCTGTCAATATTAGCAACTGTTTTTTTTTTTTTTTTTTTTATGTTTATGTGAACAAGACAATGGTTGCAATTTAATTTTATTTTTTTATCAAACAATTCTGTTTGACTGCTTAAAAACTTTTTTTTCTACTCCTGCTACTGAAGGAAACTACTCCTTAGCTGAATCAAATATACTTATTATATCTTCCACTACTGAAATTTGAAGTTGAGATGTGCATTAATCATTCTTTTAGCAGACTGTTATATAGTGTTCCTGTCTGAAAATGGATGTTCAGGGTTTGGGAGATTTTCTTTGGGTAATATGTAAATATGTCAAATTAAACCCGTCTGTTGTATTTTCTCAGAATGGGAATACTTCTAGTAGCAGTACCAGAGAAGAAACCCAAACTCCTAAAATATGAGGCAGTACTTTATGGAATGGCTCTTCTGTGGTGCTGAAATCAATGGGAGCATGGCAGAGATTTTAGCAGAAACAGAACTGGGATAAGACTGATGCTTATGCACCATTATTTTAAATGTCCTATTCTGTTTGTAATGGTAAATAAAAAAAGAAGATGAAGACTCAAATCTGCATGAAATGTTCACTGTCTGTTCTGGCACATTCAAAAATCAGAGCAAACCAAAAATCCCCTGAAGGGGGTGGCTTGCAGGTGATGCAGATATTTACAGAAAGATGAGCCCAACTCATAACTTCTGTACCAAATTTCAAATGCTGAGGGTTCGGGAGAGCACAGACGTACCTGAAGGTGTGAGCTGTGTTCATCTGATTTCTATTCTTAAAGCATATACAGGGCTGCAACCTACATATGTTTGTCTGAGTGATTAATGGCTTGTATCCATACATTAGAACTGAGAGTATTAAGATTTATATCTTTTTGTTTTGAAAAGCAACAGCAAGCCCTTAAATGCATGGTAAATGTACTCCATCTGATGAGCATGTGACCTACAATGGACATTTACAGTAAATGACTAGAGCCATTTAGAGGGTTTTTTTAAAGCTATTAAATATATTTTAAAATGTCATAAGATGTCATGAGTCATGGATGTAAAGCTGATATTTATATTTATCAGACACTTTGAAGACAGAAAAGATCTTACCTTTGTACCTCTTTCTTTGCTTTCTAAACTGATGAATGTACTGTGCTAGGAGAGGTCAGGATAGAAAAATACAGGTAGTGAGGGTCCAACATTTGTCATGGTGTTTATTTAAATAGTTTGTTCCAAGTACCATAAGGATGATTGATAAATGTTCTAAGCTATGAGGGATTTAGAGAACCTAAATTAGGTGTTGAGGGGAGAAACCTGCTAATTGGAGACAGCTTGAAGAGACAGTATGGGAGAAGTTTATATAGCTTTTATTTTCCTTCTAAATAAGGTACTAAGTATATTCCAGGACTTCAAGAAATGTTTTAGCTCTATGTCCTACATTACCTTATTTCAGGAGGCATTTCCAAGGCCACTCCTGCTGGTTTTGAGCTGGATAGGAGCTGACCCTGAGCTCTGGGTTACCTTCCTTTGGATCCCTGTTCCCTGGGTTCATTACACCCTTTCCAGAGCTTCTCTTTGAATTGACATATTCTAGGATTTTTTCCTCTTGTGTAGAAAACCAGAAGCAATAGTGGGTCCAGCCCTGGGTCTGAGTTACATCTGAGAACTTCAGCTCTGTGAAATTGTGTTCAGGAGCAGCTGTACCCACGGCTGAGCTCTGCAGTTTGTGTAAACATTAAAAGGTTCAATGCACATCTGCTTGTCTTGTGTTTGAGGAGGAGACAGGCCAAACACAGGCTCATAACTGGTATAGAAAACCTGCGATTTTGAACCATCAGGATTTTATTTCTGGGATAGATACAAACCTGTTCATTAAAAAAAAAATATATTTGTAGAAGATATGGAAGATTTAATTTGCTGGTTGTTTTACTCAGCCAGCCAAATAGGACTGTTTGTTTCAATAGCACTCCTTCTCAACAGAAATCCTAGATTAACTTCAGCAAGCTCAGGCAATGGAATTTTTTATTCCCTTTTTCCCCCTCTTTTTATAGATTTTTTATAGATTTATCAAGTTTGTGATAAATCCTCAAACAAAGCATTTTTAAGGAGTTGCTTTAAAGTTTTGTTGAAATGTTTTTTTCATAGTCTATTCCTTTTTTTCCCCAATGCTATTGATGGCTTTGGTGAACCTGAACTGTTAGTGAATTAGCTGTACAAGAATGTTTTAATGATGCAAGGGGGTATTGGATGACGGCAGACTTTTTTAGCATCTTTGAACAGTACAAATTGCCAACATCTTCACATTTCTGTAAGGAGAAACTGCTTAAGGCCCAGTGGGGTTAAGAACATTGTTTACTCTACTCTTGACTCCTGCAGTATAACAATAAAAAAGTGATTAAAATTTAAGTAGTCATGAGAGATTTTTGCTATATCTAATTTCTTGAATGCTGGTGTGCATTAAAACTGGATCATTGCATAATACTGTTGTGGTAAGTATTAGTGTATTACCTTGTTTAGCAACCAGCAGAAATAAGAACAGTAATTTTGTGATGAGTAGTCTTGTCTAAATGTGCTGAGTTCAAAAATTGTTTAGCACTAAGGTTGTGTTAATTGCTTCCTCTGTAGGTTTTATTAATAATAGAGATATTAATAGATCTCTATTTTGAAGTAGTTAACATACTACAAAAATCTTTTGCAAGACAAAATTTGGTACTGAGTTTTCTCACATCAGAAAGCCTTTTCTGCTTCTGTTTGGGAAGGTTAGTGATTTCCATAGATTTCACAAGGGAAGCAGGAGAGATGCAGTCTTTTTTTCAGTCTCTTTGCTTTCATCACAAAGAAAGAGGTACCTCTCCAGCTGTGGGTGTGGAAGAGTGACTTTTTCCTTCAAGGGCACGTGGGGTTGCAGTTCTCAGGGAAGCCATCCAGCTCTCTTGTGTAGCTGCTGTGCAATTTGAGCTTTTATAAGCATAGAATGTGCATTCCTAAAGGTCAGTACACAGCAGCACCTCTGCACAGACCAGACTGCCTGCACTGGAAAGTGGAACAGCAGAATTGAGCATTGCTTTGTATCAGCTGTTGGCCTGTGTTGCTCCATCTGCATGTCCAGGCTCTGTTTCCCACATTTTCTTTTGGACAAGTCAGAGAGGGGTGGTAGAGGATAAATAAGCAAAGGCATCCTGTGCAGTACCTCCTTCTAACTTTTCTGATTCTTGAAAGCCGTGCTTTAGTGTTTGGAGCTGAGCAGTGGAAGTATGTGGGACAGCTTTATTTATTGTAAAGTAAATCTTTGATTTTCTGTAGCAGTCACAGTCTGTTAAATAACTGTTTTTTTCACGTGGAACAAGCACTTCATATTCTCACTCCCCAAGTTTCCCCAGCGCACAAAGTGTGAATTCCCTGTCCGTGACTGAATCTGCTTTTTGGCTGGTTTCTAACAGGTGGTTTTGTACTTTGCCATTATTAGGAAGATGATTTAAACTATAAATAGATTACATGTAAATAATGCTTCCTAAAATTATAATTTTTTTTACTTCCTTAGCTTTGTCTCATTACAATGTTCTTTCTACTATTACTCTGTTAACTATTTCTTATATATAAAATGCTTTCTGAAGCAAGACTCAAGTATCTCTGCATAAGATGAACAGTATCTCTTTTTTTAAATGACCCGGTACCTAATATGATCTATTAAGAGTTGGACATCAGTCTGAGGAAGGAGATTTTGAATACCAGAATCACTGAAACCACCAGGACAAGGTTTTTGAGATCCTATTCCAAGAAAGGCAAACACAGACCCTTTCTGACACTCACATGCCAGTACCTGCTTTGTCAGACACAGCAGACCAGGCTGTGGCCATCTGAAAATGTATTAACTGACTTCACTCTCAGAATTTGGCTGCACCTAAACCAGCCTCGTCTCTTTCCATGGCACGTGAAGTCTGACTGAAGAGTTATATTGAAATGATTTTGTTGCTAATGTAAGATACTTCACATTCAATATTTTTATAAATCCATTTACAGGTTTGTTCGAGCAATGTGCCTGGATTAATGGCAAGTGCAGTGGTTTAATTTCTGTTTGTCTTATTATGCCCACTATGAAAGTGTGTCCTTTGAGCTACTTCAAGTAGAAGATAGGTTGTCACAATTAGAATTTGTTCTCTTGTGCTGTAGGAAGATTTTGCAGGAAAAAAGTTTGATTTGAAATTGTAGATGTCTCTTCTAAACAACAGCCAGACACATCAAGCAGAAAATTTTGAATGTCTGATTATGTTCTTGCAGTTTTTATTTTTTTAATATAAATTCTCATAATACAAATGCACCTGCTTCAAATGGCTATACTGTATGTCTGCTGAGTATCTACAACTCAAATGGATCTAATTACTTTTGATAAAATCTCAAGCAAAATTAAGATACAATTGTACTGTAAAATGACCTAGAACAGCATTACTTTGAAATATTCATTAACATAAGAGAAAAGAGAAAACCTTTAGAGCCCAGAACATTTCTCTGAGGACACAGATAGTTATTTTATTCTGCATTACTTTCACTGATGGCACATTGTTAAACACAACGAGTTACAAAAAATTATGAAGAAATTTGTATTTTAGCCACAGTTTTTCAGTTGAGCAACATGGAGATGTTTAACATGAAGATGCCTCCATTTTCAGATAGAATGACTTTATTTAAAATTGATTAGGAGCAATTCACAGCAGCCTGCCAAATTGCTAATGGAAGCCATTTGAATCAATTCTCTCGTATAATTTAAATGCCATTTCACTGCATATAGTTTAACCAGGAAAGAATCCCAGCTTGCAGCCAGGAAAATTAATTATTTATTTTTCTTTTCATAAATATTTTCTTGGTCCAAAAAAAAAAAAAAGTAAAACCAAAATAAATGCTTGTATGCTGAAACTTTTCCAGGGTGTGCACACTTCAAATGGCTAATTTGAGAAATGCCATAGTATTATTTTTACTTACGTATGTCAAAAAGCATTTCTGTCTACATGTCAGGTGTTTTTCTTACCTGATAGCTTTTTGTGGAGTATGCATTTAAGGCTAAATTACAAATTGGATTCTGCTGCTAACTGAGGGGCCTATTCAGCAAAAATTATATATAGACTTTTCTGAGAAGGTCGTGGAATCCATCTCTGCTGAGGTGATGAAGCAGGGAACTCCTCTTGGCCCCAGAACCTGTCCTGGTCTGCCTGGCTGTCCCACGGGGGAGTTGTCTGATGGCAGAGAATTCATTGTGTGAGGTCTGGTGTTCCCTGCAGCACTCATCCATCACCCAAAGATCGTCCTACCTAGGGGTTAATTTTATTGTTATTTGCTTGAAAATCAACTGAATTAAACTTGAGAACTAATGGTATATTGCCCTAGTTTAAAAATAAACATTCTGGGGTTTAGCTGCTATTGGCTGAGATTTTGCACTGTCAGCACAATGCAGGAAGAATATCTTTTAATTTCATGCTTTGCCCACTCATCTATTGCACTGCCAATTGCAACCACTGCAGTGCCAAGCAAGGGAAAATATAGATTGCATAAAAATATAGAGGAATGTTGATGCTGCAGCAGCAGAGGAAGTGCATTACGGGGGCTGCGACTCTTCAGACGGAAATAGCAAATTGAAATCGTGTTTGGTTGTCCTTCACTGCTACCCCTTGTGACTTAGAGAATCCAAGAACAAACAGTGATGCTCTTAATTCCACCCCTCCCCACCCCCCAAATATAAAAAACACATTTCACTGTCTTTTGCTCATGTATGGTGATGCATACTGTAAGAGTTAAAATATGTCTGAAAATTAATCAACCCTCAGTTGGCCTTTCCTCACAGGAGTTGATGTGTAAAGTTGACCTCAAAGTATAGCAATAATATATGTCAAAGGTATTTAGCAGGCTTTTGCCATCTCCTCTGTATTGGTGTGATGGGCATATGACTGTGCTGATTATGGACCTGAAGGGTTTTCCCCTGCAAAATGTGTGTATCAAGTCAAGAAAGGTCCCTGCAATAAGGATATTTAGCAAAGGAATCTTCAGCTGCATTGGCCCAGTTGAAAATCTAATACCTATTTAAGCAGCAAGTCTGATAAATAGTCTGATGAACATATTAAGGAGACTGTGAAATTTCATGAGTAAAATGGGAGAGAAAAACTTTAATAAGAAAATTTATTGAAAATATGGTCTGAATGGAAACCAAAGGACTTAAATGTCAGATATTCTAAAACAGGAGTAACTAATGATGTGAAATGATTTGGCTGCAGGTTTGTATTTTTTTTTTCCATGTTAAGAAAATCTTCATGGTAATGGGACTGTGCTAAGGTTTCAGGGTTTTTTCGTGTGGTTTTGTTTTTTTTTTTTTTAATGATTTTTGTCCCCCTTTTCACACTCCAAGAGAACATTAAAGTTAAGGAAGCTAAGTGGTCATGGCAAAGATGACCAAGAGGAACCCAAAGGGATTGGGTCAGGCCATTTGTCTGGAGTATAGGAATTTTGAATAGGGATTGAGCTCTTGTAGAGCCTTGTAGAGGAGACTTGCCCTTCCCTCAACCAAACCCAACAGTCTAAGGAGGTCGTCCCATATTTTCCCTTTCTTCTTGGAGACCATGGTAGTTTTGTAGAAAAAATAGTTCCTTAACTGTATCCACTGGCATTTTAAGACTAATAAATAATTCTTTACAGTCACTCAATCACTGCCAGTGCAGACTTGAAAAGGTAATTTATTTTGCAGATAGACGCCCCTGACAGCACTCTTGAGGCCATCCTTTCTGACATAACCACTTTCAAGAAGCCCAGAATAAAACATCCTGCTTGATCAGGTTTTGATGTAGTGAAGCCACTCCTTGATAGAGAAATCTAATCTGTACTCTGGGGAGGGAGCAGGGCTCTGCCACTGTCCTTTCTCATTATGGTTTCCTGTCCTGTTAACCAAGCGAAGGGTCAGAAACACATTCTCCAAGCTCATCACTTCACATATGTGCACCACCCAGCAAAGGAGAAGCCCTGTGTTTGTCCACTGCACCATGGGATGTGTGAACAGGAAATGGCCACTGAAATAAACAACAAGGAGTTATATGCTTTTTTAATTTGTCAAAATTAAGAAATGAAGAAACAATAAACCATTTGGAACACCAAATTTGAAGCAACCCGTAGATACTTTATGTGGGAATGATGCTGGGATAGAAAAGAGAAAAACTTAATTAATGGGGAAGAGCTGAGTGAGCAGAGACAGATTTTGGAGAAAAATAGGTGACCTAGTTTGGTATCACAAAGCATAATTTTCATTTTAGCTGTGAGGCATTAAAATGGCTAACATTTCACAAAATGGGCTGTAGATCATACAATCTTTCCTGAAGTCCATTGGTAGAAAAGTTTAGAAAGTTCTGTCTGTGTTGAAGAAAGTCTTTCAAGGGCTTGGGTCATACCTCTTGCCCTTTTCTCTTCTGGTTTCCCTGCCTGGGGACAAAATTCCATTTTGTCCAATTTTTTGGTAATGTTGTTGGAGTAGACCTTGCACAGCACTTGTACTCAAACATCAACATGGTCTTTGGGGCAAGATTGGGAAAATGTATTGACAAACATAGTGGGAGCTTGACTTTTGAAAAAGTATATTTTTTTTCTTCTTTCTATTCGCATTGCAAACTAGATTACTCCATATTGAGAGATGAAAGTCTTCAGTGGCACAGTAAAGAGACACATGAATGAAAATAATTTATTTCTACACATTCTTCTTTTATCTGAGTAAATGAAGTTTAGGAAGGTATAGTGCCTTACTTCATCAGGATTTCCATTCCAAAGGGAGAAGAAATAGAATAGGAATTGTGGTTCTAAATATCTAAGGTTACACCTTTGCTGTAACTGGAGCTGTAACTCCCTGTTATGGCAGTGTTTGATCCCCTTCTGGTTCCAAAGGCTGTCTGGGTTTCTCAGATATATGTCTCACCATTAAAGCATTTTCCCCTTCTCTGTTTCTTATGGTAAATATGTTCTAGAAAGACTTTTTTAAAAACTCTTTTTGCAAAGTTTATAATAAAATTTACAGCTGGTGAGGAACATGATTTTTACATACTGGACCTTATCATCTCAGTAACCAATTTTTCTTTATGTCTCAGAACTCTCATTAATTTTTCACAGGCTTGTGATGGATAGTTTTTATTTATTCACGTCTGAGGTTCTGTTGTGTGAAAAGGACTCATTTTATAACATTACATATTCATGGCTTGGGATAGATGGGATAAGGAACTTATTATTAATGTGTCACAGTGGGAAACTTACTCTGGGTTCATTTGTGAATCTTGTTAAATGTGGTGCGGTCAGCAGACAGTGCTGAAATTTTTGATACATTTTATTGGAGAAGGGCAAAGAGGTTCAGTGATGCTTCCTTATCTAAACAGCACCAGTGAGATGGTGCCTTTCTAAATGCATTTGAAACACTATATCAATAACACAAGGATGGGAGCAAAGCATGCCTGGACTACAGTAAAATCAGAATGGTGCTTTTTAGTTATGACTGTTTCCAGGTGCTAGTTTGGTCTATTTAAATCCAGTTTGCTTAATTAAATCTTATTTGACTTTTAGCAAAAACATGGGAGTTGCTTGCAGTGTAGTGAATTGAGATCAGAGTATTGCAAAACTTGATTTCTAGCAGGTAGGCTTGCCTGTAGGATTTGATCATGGCCATATTTCACTGAGATGCTTTTGCTGGTGTACAGTGGGACCGTGCAAATTCTGAATGTGTGCATGCAAAAATGTTTGGAAATCAGTGAGCAGTCTGTGTGTTGAAGGTATGCAGCATACAAAATAAAAAGTAAGAAGGTAAACTGTGCTGAAAACAGTTACAGAGTGGGATCTGGTTTGAAAGAATGAAATAGCCCTTTCATTGGGCCACAAAGATACTAATTTCCAAAGCAGAGCATTTTGTACCACTGAAAATTTTAAAGTAGGGGCTTTGTCCTCTGTACTTATGTACTCAAAATTTATTTTTCAATTAAATGCTTCCATACTCATTTTTGTAGTTATAGAAATGAGCCCAGAGAGGAAGTCAGTAATTTAGTTCTATTTCTCACTCCCTGTTATTTATCACCTATTGTTACCTTTCTACTTACATTATTATTGGAAATCTAGAAAAATTATTTTCTTGGGGTCTTTTTGAGTGTATTAATCCCTTTCTTACCAAAGCAGCTCGTGGATGAAGGTGTTAACATGTACAATACCAGGAATTACTCAACTATTTCAGAACATGCTATCAAAATCCAAATGAATTATAATTCCCCTTTGTTTTAAAACATTTTCTTTCATTTGAAATGAATAATAAAATAGATGAAATAAATTTGAGCTACTTAAGTAGCTTGAGACGACCAGGACAAGACAATTTACGATGGCTATATTTTAGAAGAAAATTTTCAGTGATGTTAAATGTTGGCTTTATTAGCAATCCTACCAGTAGGTCAACAGTATTATATTGTCATTTATAACAGAGGAGCTGGGCAGCGAGAAAACTGTAGTCTATTAAGAGTTTTGTGAGTGTGTGTGTGTGTGTATACAGTGAAATAATATCTAGTGTAATGTGAAGTGACAGTCAAAATTACAGCTTTTCTCTTGCCGCAAGGGTACTTCTCTGCCAAGTATAGTAATATTGTTGTAGCAGTGTTCAAGGTTGTCAGCAGTTCTTGGTTACTCTGCAGAGAGCCATAACTGTGTGTGGAAGCAAGGAGCTTCCTGTCAAGGGAGATACTATAATTTTGATATATATTTGTTGGTGCCAAACTGCAATTAAATAGGAGGCGTTGGAAGAGGTTTTATTTAGCCAACTCAAATTTGTTGATTAATTAGTTAAAACATAAAAAAAAAATCCCAAAAACAAACAAACAAAAAAAACCAACAAAAAACCCCAAAACACAAAAATCAACCAACCAAACAAAAAAAACCCCCCAAAACCACCACCAGGAAAAAAAAAATTCTCCTCTTACACAAATGTAATTTACATTATGAATTTATCTGGCATTTGTCTGTGCTCAAAGTGTAGTGTGTTATTTTTATGGAACAAACATTATTTCTGCTGGTGGATCTGGGATTTTTGAGGATGTATAGGGCATACTGATTTTAGTTAAAGTATTAGCTCTGAGGCTAATTATCGTAAAATTATTTTAAGGGGTAGTTGTATAATTCAGTTTTTTAGTGGTCAGTATGGAAACTGTTTCTTCTCAAGTCATGTTTCTTCAGGATGTGCTTTTGTGTCAGGAAATCAACAAAATAGTCACAAAAATGTGTATTATCATCCATATTGGAAGCAGTAAAGAATTTCTTCTATTTCCCCACATTGCAAATGATGATAATAGTGTCAGCAGTTTTATTCAGCAGAAAACCATTTTTCTTGATGATTAGATTAATCAAAATGAGGTGGAGGAGAAAGTTCCTTTGGAAAACATTGCTTTAAAGAAAATCAGGAACTTTTCTGCTGTCCTCCAGCAAAGTATTAAGGTATAAACATACATGATCTTATGACTTGACTGATGAAAATTTAGTTTTATGCTTATATAACTGGTTAAATAATGTCTAAAATATTGCTTAGCCAAAACCCCCAGTGGCTTTTTTTGAATATTTTTCAAGTGGAGCTGCTGGTGCACCTGGTGAGGTGTTCCAGACCCTGCCCTTCCACTCCCTTCTTCCCTGATTTCCCTGCAGTGCTGGGGTATGACTTGCCTTGTAGAACTGGGAGCTGCTCAGAGGAAAGCAGCGGCCACAAAAGCTGACCCTCATTTTCAGATGGGTGCATGAGGAAAGAGAAGATAATTAAAAAAAATAAATCATGAATATATTTTCAATATTTTCCTTCTAAGTATAGCTAAAATGGATTTCAAATACTTCATGTTGAGGAGGTGCAATCAAAATCAAAGAGCATTCTTGGAGTTATTTTTCTCAAAGAAAATTGTGTGGTCAATGGGAACTTTGCACAACTGGCATTGGTTTTTTCACTGCTGTGTCTAGGACTCTTGATTTATCCCAAAACACACTTCCAGGTGCAGGTTAACTTTTTCTGGAAATCCTTTGTGTCTGATTTTATAGAAACTGAGCACGGGCCAAATTTTCTGGGTGTGTTGAAGAGCTGAGGTTGTAGGTTCTGCTGTTGTTTCTCATTAAATGAGCTTAATGAGTAAATGTACGATGTAGCTGTAGGATTTGTTACTGCACTGGGGCCCATCCTTAGCCATGGGTATCATCTCTGACCCCTGTGCAGAGGAGCTGTCCCAGGGCATTGTGACTGGACATAACACATAGGAAAGACTCTACAAAGAAAAATTTATGAAATTACACAAAATATCTGTTTTTATGGTGTTTCTCTCTATGGCTTCCACAATGTTTTGACTAATGTTTCTCTTCTTTCATCACTAAAGCTTCTTTTTCTTTTTTTCTGGTGGAGGGCAGAAAGCCAAAATCTGACTATGAGAGCTGATTTCCCCATTTTTGGTAAATATATAATTTACTGAGGTATCATATGAAGTTTTATCTCTCATGTTTTCAGAATTTCCTCAGTCTGGCCAGCTGTCTGGTTGATGAACATCTAAAGTATTTGTTTCTAGCTCTTTTGTTGCCACTAGAAATTTGGGTATTTTCCTGTGAAGCCTTATCTCTTTGGTGCAGGAGCTTGGGTGCTCAAAAGGTGATCACACAATATCTGCTTGTGCACAAAACTGCACACAGCAGTCAACACCTCACTCAGAATCCTTAACCTGAGTGGGCTCAGCATCCTGTGTGTGACAGAGCAATCTACCAAATGTAAATTCCTTCCCATCGCTGCATTGATATGTTGGCTCTATTTTTTTTTAATTGAATAAATATATTACTCAGCAGGGCAGATTATTTTCTTTGTGGCCTTGCTGTTGCAATTTGAGAACAGATACAATTTCCTTCAGCTGATGAAGAAAGCAACATCTGTTCTTGGTTTCCTGCAGCTTTCCTTCAGACAATGCATTTAGATGCACAATTTGAATTCCTTCCTAAGAAATAGAAAATGAAAACTTTGACCCCTCCTTCAAAGCAGTGGTTACACTGTGACAACAGTGGGTTGAGCTAAATTCAGCTATGTCAGGCAAGAACTATAAAAGTAGATAGATTGCCCTCTAAGCTTCACTTTATTGGATATTGTAATTGACATATAGTTGTCATTTATAATCATCTGTCCATTCCTGTGAGTTGGGAGCAGTAAAGTTAATTGTGGCTGCTCATTTGCATTAATCTCACCTCTGAAGGGTACAGTAACCCATTAATATCATGTCATGATGAATTATCACAAATAACATTGAACATATTGATTAATGATCTCTGAGATTTGTATCTCGTTAAAACATTTTGTTAGCTCTTTAAACTTTTAAGCAGACAGTCAATGTATGCAGGAGAGGTTTAGAGATCACCCACGAGGTGATGAAAAGTTATGGCACACATTTTGGGTCACTAATTAAAAATTGTTTAAACATTTCATATTCATTTTAAGACTGCTTTTTCCTTCTAAAGATATAGAGCTTGAAGGCTAATGACAAGAATTGTCTTATTATTGTTCATTGCTTATAAAGATAGTAATTTGTATTGGAATTGGGATGAAACAGGGAAAAAGGGAGTAATGAGATATAGAAACTGCTATTATTTCTCTACTCTGTAACAAGAATCATGCTCAGTGAAGCATATGTTTGTTGTTTTTTTTAAAAAAATACAGTTTCCTTCTATTTAATTTTTTTTCTTAATGCAAAATTTCCCTTGCTGCTTTAGCAATTGAAATCACTTGATATTTTTCCCTCCTGTTCTTTCTTTATGAATACAGATATATACACGAGGTTGAATGAAATCTCATCCAGTGGGTGGCCATGTAATTTGAAGTAGCTGATAATGAAATATTTTGCCATTTAGATTATTACCTGCTTAAATTTCTGTAAGCTAAGAAGCACAAAGACTTTAGGGAGGCAAGGGAATTTACACCATGGTTCTGGAAGGTGACTTGGCAGGACAGAAGTGACTCCTCTGCATATCTGAGTGTTGTGTTTCAAGAGTCTGGGAAATATGAAATGTTTTAAATCATTCAGCAGCCTGCCTTATTGTAAAGGTTTCTTTCTCTCCTTCCACATGAAGTTGCTGTATTTGAGTTGGTAATTTTAAATAAATAATAACTCTAGTGGGTCCTAGTTCTATATTCAAGACGCTGTTTTCCCTTTCTTCTACCTTCAGTAAGCTTCCAGTAATAGTTATTTGAGAGGATGCACTCGTCATCATCATCATCATAATTTATTTCAATTGTTTGAATATTCCAGGTATTTTGCTGTTCTTTTTCTCAAATCTGAGGGGGTGATTCACATACACAGAATATTTTGGGTTAGAGCTGTTCTGTGTTTTCAGTCTGTCTCATTCTTTTACACTGGGAGGAAACAGTGAGTGAGTCTGGGCTTTATGCTCTTGATGACTTTGTTGGTTCCTCTCTAAAACTAATCCTCACCTTTTTCTTATAATTATTGCCCTTGGTACCTTGGGTGAAGTTCACACACTCTGCCAAATGTTGAAATAAGCTAGTTTTGTAGAGGAGACTAATGTGAAGATTAGAGTAAGAAAAATCATCTTTCTAACTTGGAAATATGATACGGCAAATCTTCACAGGTGTGCCATGACTTCTGCTGCTCTGGGTGTGTGCAGTGGCCAAAGGTATCACATCTCCTTTCCCCAGGCTGGGATTTTTGTGTGTGAACTAACACAATTTTAACTTATTTGCTAGCTTTTCAGCCCAGCCCCTACAATCTTCTTTCAGTAATTCCTGGGAGTCCGTTTCCCTGGCACACGAGGCTATAGAGTCAAGGATTATATTCTAGCTATAATTTATGATTAACTAGATTTATGGCTGAGATCCCAAAACAGCCTCAGTACTGTGGCCTGAGGAATTAAAGCCAAAATGGAGACTATCATTCTGAATTGTTTGCTTCTCTGGATTTCAGGAAAACTCTTAATTGTGTTTGAGAAACAAAAACAAACCCCAGATCCAAACCAAATACAATTTGCCCTTGTGTAACAATTCAATTTCGCAGTAAGGAATTTAGCACTAAAACACATGAAGTCCTCAGCCTTTATAGCATTGAACAGTTTAATTTAAACCCTATTGTCACTTAAAGCCAATGCAGTGAATAATGAATATTAGACCCTCTCCCTGCTCATGCAGCCCCTTGCCAAACAGAAAGTGGTGGGGGAGGACACACAATTAGGGTTTATTTTCACCCATGGTATTAATCCTTACTCATTTTAAAAAGCTGCTAACGGAAATATTTCCATTCAGCTCATTAATCAATTGTGATTTTCATTCCCTTGTTTTGTAAAAGCTGTTGCAATAAATACTTTTTTTCACAAAGCAAAAATCTAAGAGATGGATGCAGCAAGCGTAATTAATAGCACCCAGTTACAGAAGATCAGCAAGTTTGTGAGATTCACATGCTGCTTTACCATATGGCTGCCCAGTAGGCGAAAAATTTGATTAATGTTTTGAAGTAGGTTTTTTTCAGCAAATATTACAGCCCCAGATGAGGAATTTTACTTCCGAGTATTGTTAGTCTTTACTAAAATAACAGATCTTTGATTTAAAGCTAAACAATATTTTGATCTCATGCAAAATCTACATGCAGAAGAATTACTGTCCTGCTGTATAAAGAATAGACCCTATACTTTGTTAATAATTCAGCCAATAATGGTTAAATCTCTGTTTTATCTTAGTTTTTCATAAGTTGGTCAATTTAAGATATCAGAACAGGTGCATGGGTTTTGTGTTAAGGATTTTCCCATTAAAACTAGATCTGTAACAAAACTGATTCATTCTAACTTGTCATGCTGATTTCTTTTATTCTCCTTATGTAAAATAATCTAAGTTAAGCAGTTGGCTAATGAAAATCAGAAGCTGTATGTTCTCTTCACTAGAACATTACTGTAAAAAATTGTATAAAAGCAAAATTCTACAATATATTATTTCGTTTTTAAGTAAGTTGTAGTTCTAATAATTGTAATTAGTACTTAAATTATTGAGCCCCCCTCCATGGTTACCTGAAATGAAAAATATTTACAGAAATGCATCCGAAGAGTGTCACGACCTAGGATCGAGTGCTCTCATGCAAAGCTGACACACAGCAGGAAGTTTTGCTTTTCTCACAAATTCTCAGTTTAATACAAGGAACATCAGCAGCTGGTAAAGAACAGATCCGGGGTGCTGAGCTGAAATGGAGTGGAGAGCAGCTTTGTGGGGAAGTCTTGCTGAGCTTCCAGAACGCTGAAGATAAAGCATTACCTAACTTTGCCACTTCGGTTTCTTCTAATTGCTTCAGGTAATGCTGAGGTTCAGAGTCTGGTGGGATGATGCTAAGGCTGAAAGATGAGAATTTCTGCATTTTAAAAAAGTACCTTTTTGCAGTTTTTGCAGTTTTTATATAATTAAAAAAAAACCCAAACAAAAAAGAAACAAACAAACAAAAAACCCCAAACAAAAAAAAAACAACAAAAAAACCTATGATTGATTGTAAGGGTGTGCTACATGAAAAAAAAATAATCCTGATTCTGTACAAATCCCCAAATCAGAATACCTTGGCACAGAGTGCTTCTCTAAAGTGCTAATTTTGGGGCATGGAGGGAGTGGGAACTCAAACCTAACTATAAAACAAAGTTCAGTAAAAATAAAAGTTTTTAAAAAATATTTTAGAAAAAGGTTTTTGAACCAAAAGTTTTCCTTTTAGACAGCTCTAGGCAGTGCATGACCAGAGGGGCTGTCCAGCTGTGCCAGTCACTGGAGGTAAACATCAGAGCCAGGAAAACAGCCTATGAAGTTTTTTTTAAGAAAATCTTAAAATGAAGCATAGCTGAGGTAGTGAAATGATGGTTATTAGTTCTGGAGAATACAAATGTCACAACAACTTGTGCTTTGGATTCACAGACAGCTAATAGATGACAGAGGCAAGTGAACAAATCCATATCTTTCATATAGAAGGATGGATTAAATAGTTTTATGCTTTTGAGACTGGATAGTTAATTAATTGATGCAGGCTTCCCAGGCTTGCACTGTTTGTAGATTGCCTCTGGAAATTTGTTTTCCCTAATATTATCCATTTTTCTACAAATTGCAGGAAGTATAAACCTTTTTTAGGGCATTTTTGACGTATTACCTTTTTTCTTGTCTGTATCAGTTTTTCTCTTGTCAGTGATTTATTTTGAATAAGAGCACATTTTATGCTATAAATTAATGTAAAATGAAGCTGTGTTTCCCTTAACCTGTTACTGAACTACATGCTGATGTTAAGATATTCTATTTTATGCTCATTAAAATGTAGAGAAATTGATATTCAGATATTTAATTTTCTTCGTTTTGAGTCTTCATTGGATTATCTAAGAAAATAAGCAGCATTTTCAAATATTTTAATAGTGGGGCTAAATTTTTTATTGGTAATGTCTGCAAAAGAAGGTCACTGGAAGCTGCTTGAATAAATTATGCCACTGGATGTGAATAGGAGTTAATCCGAACGAATGGGGGGTGCTGGGGATAGTGTTGGAATTCTCACCCCTTGCTTAGCTCTTTAATTCTGTAAATAAAGGAAAGTGTTGGCTCTGGTTTGTGCCAGCCCAGTGCTCACATTTTTAACCCTTTCTGAGCTGCTGTCCTGCTCAGAGCTCTGTGAGGGGTGTTTGTATGAAAAGGCTGTGGAGTGGTCACTCTAAAAGGCTCCTTAGTGTGGTACTTTGAATTTTAAATCACACACATAATTCAAAGGTAATCTAACTTTCAGTGTTGGTCTTTAGTCCATTCAGTTAAATGGAGAAAAATGACTGACATAAGGAATGAGTTATTGATTTATTGTAGGAAAATGACTTCTGTAATATAGGAAGTATGGTAAAAGGAACAGCTTAATTATTTAGGGGACACCACTGAAAAAAGTGCTTTTGCAGCATTGCAGATTGTCTAAATAGGAGTTGTGCAGCCCAGGTTTTTAATAATTCTTTCTTAAAGACAAATTGTAGTGGTTTATTTTTTTTTCCCTCATAATTTAGACTCATCTGGTTGTTTAAAATAGTTTTGTACTTGTGCAGTTGATGCAGAAAAGCAGGCAATGAAATGATTTTGTTCTTGACCCTAAAGGCACGTCAGCTTTTAACTGGTGTTTCTCAGTTATCTGCATTTTGTTTATGCTTTGTGGAATTTTGATGTCTAGGGGCTGGACAAAAAGAAACATGCTGCAAGTTATTCTGAAGCCCTTTGTTTTAGTAGATGACATGAACTTTTAAAATGTGAATTTATCAAATAAATATATGTGGCAGTTTATATCTGTATGAGCAAAATTTTTAAAATATGGTATTTGATGATTTATAAAATATCAGATAAGATATTTGCTTTGGCTTTTTCCATATGTTTTTGCCTATGATTTAGTGCTATTCTTTGCAGAAGGACAACAGTATCATGTTATTTTGACTGCAGCTCACAATTTTTTGGCAGCATCTCAGATAAACAGAATATTTGTGGCTAATTGGTTGAACATGTTCAACAATTATAATTATATTAAAACCCTAATGTGTTTGAACATTTGCCCACTGCAGGCTGCTAATATGTAATAACTTAAATTCCTGTCTATGACTGGAGCTGGCTTGTAACTGGTTTTACTGGAAATATGTGCAAAGTACAAAAGGCACATCTAATAGGAGTGTTTAAGAGTTTGCTACTATGTTCAATATATAAGTGCTTGTTTTTACAGGTTCAGAATTCAGTCTTAAAATTTCCTGTCCTCCTGACATTATGTATCTAAACTTCCAGTATTGCTGAAAAGGAGTCAGTATTATTTTTATTGAGTAAATTTTCAGGAATACTAGCTTGCCTTTCTGTCAAAAGATTTCCAAGTTAAATAAAGAATTGGAAGCTTCTCCACTTTTGGTGTTTTAAGTCCAAAACCTGTGAATTGAACTTGCTACTGCACTTCAAGGAAATGGCAATAGGCTGACTACATAGTGAATACAGAGGTTAGATGTTGAATTCTGAGTGGTAATGGAATTTTGGCTTCAGTCTGATGTATTTTTCAGTGCATAATTCCCTCTTTACTGTTGTTTTTTTTTTAAATAATTTTTTTAAACAGATGTCCCAGTCTAGTCTTGCTCCTAGACTTGTTAGCTCCTATTATTGTAGAGTCGGTAAATAGTGCTGGGTTTGACTTTAAAGCTTTGCCACTCGATTACCTGAAGAATCACCATTGTTTTGTGTGGATGATACCCTGCAGCTCTAAAAAATAGAGGCAATTATGCTTGAAGATCCTTGTTTTAATTGAGTGAGGCATAATGACTTTCTTCCATAATGCTCCATGGACTCAGAGCTGCTCATGAGAGGCTCCCCAGGGACCTGCAGTGTAGCCTTTCCCAAGCACATGTTTTTGGGGAAAAGTAGCTGAATGGAGGGGTCAGCCAGAGGCTGAAGCTGGCACAGCAGGAAGCAAGAAGCAGAACCAGCTTTGTCACTGATGACAGTGACATCAGCCTGTTCTCTGGCTGCTTTCAGGATTTTGTCCTTCGTGCTGGCTGGGGTTGAGCTCCAATCTTTGTGTTCTCCACCCTTTCTCTTGCCATGTTTCTCCACCTTAGCAGTTCCCCTCCCTCTTTCTGTTTCATATTGCAAAAAGGTCTTTCTGTTCATGCGTTCACATGCTAAACATTTTCTTGTCTTCTGCCTGTTTTTTAAAATTTAGATTCAAAGCTATTTAGGGCATCGGTTCTTGTTTATGTTTCTGCCCTCAGAGAGCCTGCACTTTGTCCCTTGAAAACCAAATTAATTTACTACAGTAATTTCTTTTTTTCTGTTCCTGTGTTTCTGTATCTCAAAAATTAATCTGCTTTTGCTCATGGCCTTGGTAAAATACTTTGAAAGATACTATAACAAAAAAAGAAAACCACTACACATCAATTTAAGTGCAGCATAGCATATGCAATAAATGATGGGTTATCCTCCATTTCCTATAGGTTAAGTAAAGCCTGGTCAGGTCTGGACTTCTCTCCATTCCCTGGGGTGTGACAGCCAGATGTGCTTGCACTGGGAAGGTGCCTGCCTGTGCTGGGGGCTGCACCTCTGGAAGCCCACAGAGCCTGACAAAACTGTACCTGGCTGCCACAAAGTGCCTGCCCAAAGCAGTGAAATGCTGCAAAAATCTATCACAAAAAGAGCTGAGTTGTGACTTTGGTGATGTGAGGAAAACCCAGACCTTGTGAAGGAGTGAAAACTGGGAAAACTGGGGTGGGACTGGTGAGGACTGGGATAGAAATGGAGAATAATTCCCACGACATCTCTGGCAATAATAAGTGGTTTTGAGGGGAAAGCAATTGATGGTGATCTCTAATGGAGGCCACCAAATCCCACCAGCTGTCTCTTTCCCAATTAAACAAATCTGACTTTCCTTTGGTAGGGTTGGTTTTAATGGCAATCAGTGATTCTGAGGTAGGTACTTTTTGGAAAATTGACCTGAGAGTCTTCAGAGAAGTCAACCTTCTGATTGTCATCTTGACTTTTGCTCTCCAAAGCAAAAAACTTTGCTGGACAACTGGGAGGCTGCTCAAGGAGCAGAATGACGGGCTGCATCCAAAAGCAATATTTAATTGGTACTGATTTAGTAACAGCAAAACAGGGTGCTTGGTGGAACTTGGATGGAACAAGAGCTGTGCAAACATTTCCCTTGACCAAGTTAGTCTCAATTTCTTGTGCGAGTTAATTCCTGATAATCTTGGATCATATGACTAATGTATCTTTGAGTGTGGCTGAATTAAATAGTTCAAGATTACTGTTGAAGCAGAATCTCTCCTCTGCAAGTCTGTGCTTCAGTAGTAATTTGCTGTTTTTTCCCTTTTTTTTCTTTTTTTGACTGCTGATATAAAAATATAACTTTCTCTTATTATTTTAATCTTTGCTTTTCTTCCTGCATGGATCATTTATTTGTGAACTGGTTATTTCAGTAAGGGCTCAAAGGTAATTTCATGGTTTATAGAATTTATATCTGAGGGTTTAATGAGGAAAACATATTGTTTTCTAACACATGAAATAGAGAATCTTTCATTATACTTTTATTTTCCTTCTCTAATATTACATGTATATCAAGTTCAAAGCCTTGAATACACCTAAGTATAAAATTATTCCTTCCCTACACATGGGAAATATGAATGTTTGCAACTCAAAAATCAACACACACAGACTTAGGAGGTGATTTCATTTTTAATGAATCCACATGATATAAATGAACTACTCTTCTGTTTGTGCATTGTGCTAGAGTATACATTGGAAAATACAATAACAGTATATTACTTTTCTGTGATTTAGGTTAGGAATTAATGCATTCAAATGAATTTAAGAGCCTTGGGTATAATTCATACAGGATGCAAGTCCCTCAGTAGACCTCTCATGAACATTATCAGATTCAATACAGTTTGCATGGTCAAACAGATTAAAATTTGACCCACCCCCTCTTTTGGCCATTTATTAAACTCCAGAATATCTTGGCGTGGCTTTCTTCTTATTATTCCATGTGAGGAAAAGGAAGCAAAGACAGGGTTTTTGTCCAGTATGTCAAATGGTTAAAATGTCCTTTTTTCAGCTGAGTTTAGTTATGGTAGATCAAGTTGGAACTAAGGCTGCAAAATATCAAATTTCCTTTTTTTCTTTCCTAGATGCATTTTCTGAAAGTTTTCCCTTGTATCCAGTGCTGATGTCTCAGTGCCCTTTCACTCCACATCAAGGTCATTACCCACTCTCTGGATGAATTTTGTTGTATGGCTCCTGCCTTTGACTAACAGTTGTGGAAACTGGAGGATGCTCTCAGCATCTGTTTGGTCTTTTGGTGGATCAACACCTTTGCTGGGCTGGCTCCTGAGGTACTTAAAATACATCTGACTACCTCTTTCTGACATTTTAGCAATTTTGTATCCTGTGTTAATTATGCCATAAAGTGTAAAATCTATTAGCCATTTTCAAAAACTGTCATGCTTAGAAAGCTTTTGAGCACCTGGGACTGATTCTGGTGTGATGAAAACATCCTTTAAAATAGCTTCTAAGTTCTGAGATACAACAGGAAGTAATTCTGCTTCCTTGCAGTGGAGGTTTGAAAGGATTGTGCTCTTAAGTACAAAAAACCCATAAAATGTATCCAATACTTTGAGCCACCCTCAGGGAAGCTTAAATAGAGATTTTTGAACTGGAGGGTAGTAAGTATTGTAGTAAGTGCTTTGCAATAGTAATGCCCTTGTGTTGCTGATTTATCAAAAGGTCGTTGGAGCATCTGAAGTTTTACAGAAATCAGTGTTGTGTGTGCTGGAATTGATGTCTCTGGGTGTCCTCTGTCATTGTTTACTGCGTTACCCTTCAAGAATTCTTACTGCAGCAGAGGTAATAAAAACCCTCAGGAAACTGCTCGTGCTACATTGCCAGGGAAATCAGGCCAGGAACAGGCCCATGGGCTGTGCCAAGTTACTGAGTCTCAGACAAGGAGGCTTATGCATGTGTGACATGGAGTGGCTGAGTGACTTTGCCCGTGATAAGTTCAGCCTGGTTTCAAAGGCTTAAAGTTCCCCAAATGTCATGGGATTGACAGGTATAGCTCTCCACTGACTGTACTCAAGTTTTGAAAACACAAACACACTCTATTGCTGTGCTTTTTGCTCTTTTAACCTCCAACTAGTCTGTATAATAAAACTCACAAATACAAACATCTCTGAGGTTCCTTTGGTGATGACTTCACTGTGAGAAAACAAACACTTTGCTGTTCCATTTCATATACTCTTTATGAAAAAAACCTGCAGAATTGTTTATTAAAATCTTTGCTGTGGAAAGCAGAAATAATGATGTATGGCACATTTCCTGAGAGAACCAAAGAAAACATTCCAGAACTTAATTTCTTAATATGCTGTTGAATAGTGAACAAACATACATCTGTGGCTGTGTTTTGTCTTTAAATGTAGGTATAGTCCTTGTCTCTTGCTGGTTAGAAAGCATTTATATCAGGATGCATGGAAAGATTCCACAGAGAAGTTAAAGCCAGTACTTAGAGTGAGGATCTTAAAAGCTGGAGCTCATTTTCATTGTTATTGTTTCGTTTTTGCATGAGAGGAGGGCTCTGCAGGTTTTCAAGCCATCCCAGAAGCCCAGAGATCAGAACATGTTTCCATTTCTTCTTGCTGCTGGATATGATTGATCACCCAAAGAGGGAAACAGGAGCAATAGATGTACAGTGCTCATCTTGGGCAACTCTAAAAAGCTCTGTGCTGTGTGGGAGATGTATTCTTCTCAGAGGGCTTCTTATTTGATTGGGTTTTGTTTTGTTTTGTTTTGTTTTTTTTGTTGTTTTTTTAAGATTGCAGCCTCTTGCTTATGGAGCTTTCATGATGATTTAGTGCTTATAAGACATCACTGAATATCAAGGAAGCCTTAATAAATCTGAATTGGTCTCAGTGTGAATGGAAATGAAGATGTGTTTTTATTTCACGTTGGGATGATAGAATGAAGTATATCAGAAGTCTGACTCCTAGAAGACCTGGGAATTCTTGAAAGAATTCAGCAGCCAGGAAAGCACTCTACGGGCTCCATGGAATGTTTTTGCCGAGAAAGAGCAGTGCTGGTGATGTGTTATGTTAATGCTTGGGAGATGTGCCAGTGCTGCTGCCAGGGCACAGCAGGAGCAGGGAGGGTGAGCCCCAAGCCAAGAGCACCAGGGCTCAGCTGTGCAGGCACTCCTGAGCAGGGTGGGGATGATGATTTGTCTGAACAGTCCCAGAAAAGGCAAAAAGGTGTCTCAGGTCATCCAGGCAGGAGCAGCAGGATGTGGGGCAGACACGGGGCTGGAGATGAGGCTTCAGCAGAAGTCTCAGGACCATGCAGGAGGCAGGGCCATGGCAGGTCCACCTGGGATGGGGCTCTGGGAAGGGCAGAAGGGCCAAGAGGTCAGGAGTGTGGACAGAGATCCGAGGGCACGGAGAAGAGGATGCATCTGGGGGGTCTGCAGGGGAAACTGCCCAGCATGCTGAACTCTGTGGCAGCAAGACCTCTTGTCAGTGATCTGACATAAGAAAAAGAAGTTTCTGTTAAAAAGTAACTTTGAGACTTCGAGCCTCATAGCAGGGATAAATTCTGATGCACCCACTTGCCTTTAAGAGAATCTCATTCTAGTTAGTCCCTCTGATTTCAGAATAATACTTCTGTCTGTGGTCTCAGCTGTAGTACTTTGACATGTATCACCACGTTTTTATGGGAAAATCATTTGTTTTTATTGTAACTTCTAAATTTTATTTTTCATTAAACCCGTTTTATTGACTTTAGAAATGGATTTTAGCTATAGCAGTGTAAATCCAGAGGAAGTGAATTTATGCTGGTTTTATACCAGTAAGCATAATCTGGCACATGCTTAAAAAAAAAAAAAAAGAAATTGAAATTGTATAGTCAGCAGTCAAAGCTTCTTGTTAGAAAATTCTTGATCTGTAAGAGTGCTATTGATAAAGAAGCTAAAAACCTCAAAATTGATTTATTTGTTATCAGCTCAATACAGTTTGTCTGAACAGTGAACTTGCTTTTTTGTTCTTCCATGTGATAAATGTATTTGACTATGTTGTAAAATCTAAGCTGAGATAAGCTTCTCTACAATCTGAGTATAGGACTGGAAATCAGAATTCTACCTCTTGCTTCTGTCAGTAAATGAAGTTGTGACCTTAAGTGATCCCTTAGGTCTTCTTTGTAAAGAAAGCTAAATTCCCTTTGTAGTTTGTTTAGGAGTCACTGAGAATTCAGCATCTTATGAGATGAGATCTTTTCAGGATTGATACACTTTGTTTCTGCAATTGTAAATTGAGAATTGTCTTCTGGACAGTCTAGTTATGCCAAACTTGAGTCCTTAGTGCAGGCTGTGTAGCTGCAATGAGCAGCCTACTCCAGGCATGCAAATTGGGAATTAATGAGGACTGGAAGTTTGGAGTATTTCAGGCTTTATGGTTTTTCCTTTTTGCTGAATTTTATAGTTACTTGAATTACTTGTTTTGTTACACTTAATTTATCATTTTAATTTCAGGAAATGTTTTGACAGTAAATGTTCGTAAAGCAGCTAAATATATTTTTATTGGAAAGGTTAAAGAAGTACAAGTGGCATTCTTATTTTCCTGTTAGTTCAGTGGTATTAAAGAGACTGAAAAATATAGTTTGGTCTTTGCACAGAGTGTACATGTTTTTTGCCTACTATGTTTATTCTTCCTATGATGTAGTTTAGGGTTTTTCTTTCCTTGAATTATTTCCTGCCTGTGCCTTAGAAGAGTAAGAATTCAAGAATACAACAGGGCCAAGGGGTGCTCCTGTTTATGACCACAGATGGCTTGTTTGAAGTCTTATCAGTCTTAACATTTAACAGTGCAAGGCCTTGGGTTTTTTTCCCCTTGTTTTAAACCAATGCTTTAAAAGACAAATTGTGCTTTATTTATTTTCTAAAATTGTATTATCTACTTTTTGCACATAGTAGTATTCACTTAGTTTATACCTATGTGACCTAGTTTGCATTTTCTTTCAACTCTATCAATTATCCTATTTTTTTTCTGCTGGTATCGAGGTTTCCTACCAGTCCTGAAAAATTCGGTTTTAATTTTTTTCTCCCTTCTAGCCAAATAAACATAAAGAAGGATGAGAAGACAAGAACTGTGAGTGGATTTGTGGCTTCATGGAGGCAGGTTTTATTCCTCTACTACTTTAGCTTTTGATGAAGGTATTTCATTCATCTCTCACATGACTTTGCTACTTTTGAAATGCCTGATGTGCATAGATTGTTTTTGAGCTGCTGCTTTTCTCTAGATTTCTACAAGCAAGTAACTAGATAAATGAGAAATATTTTGTAAATGCATTAGGTGTATGCAATTTAATGATAACGTAACGAAGAGCAGGCTTGACTTGAGTCTACTTTTCCCCCAGGTTTCTTTGAGTGGGTAAAGTGCCAAAACTATAAATTTCTGCATGTTCTGATCAGGATTTTGATTTCTAAGTTAAAATTACTTGACCCTAATCCTTGTCATTGCTCACACTATGGCTACAGTACACAGTTCAGGTGCTGCAAAGGAAGTTTGTATGTTTGTGGACTACTGGTCTTAAAAGCAGGAAACCAATTTTATATCCTTTACATGACAGATATTGAATCGATAAAGCATCAACCTAAGGTTACACTTGATGTCTTCAGTGAAAAGACAATAAATCATGTTATGTGCATACAGGTATATTGACTCATTTTCTTTGGGCTGCCTATGCAAAACTAGTGATTGAAAGGTGATTAGAGTGAAAGTCTTATAATGGCAGGTATAAAGCCATTTAATCTGCTTTTTATGATTTGAGATTTTATTATTAAAAATCTAAATACAACATTTAAGTCAAATGGCAAATCCATTGGGTCCTATGCCCTGTCTCAGACAGGGACATTCAGTGGTCAGTGGCAGATGGCTAAAGAGGGAGACTGACAGAACATGTGCAGAATGATTTCTTCCTTGCTGAACCCTTCTAACCCTTTTGATCTTCAGCAATTAACAGTTTGGGTACTTTTGTAGCTGGACACTGCACCCATTTAAAGAATTTAAAATGCAGTAGACTTATCTTTGGTAAACTTGTTAGTTTTCATTTTCAACCTGTTTATAGTTTGGCTTTCCCAATGAGGTTGTGCACAAAAATATTGGGGAAAAAGAGTCTGATTCGTGTTGGAGTGGGTGGGTAGAGAAAACAGTCCATTTGTGCTTGTGTGAGTATTTTCTGAGGATAAAAAACTTGATGATTGTTGCTCCTTTTAATGTCTTGACTCTCTTGTGGTTGAGAATGTGTAGGTCTGGCAATACAGGGCATTTTTATTTCAAAGAAGGGACTATCTGAGGATGAAGCTGGAGTTATTCAATACAGATAAATGAAGCAAGTCATCAATACAGATAAATGAGTTGATTCAAGATGAAAGTTGCTGCTGTATTGTTAACAAACACCTGAAGAAGGTTCTATAATGCTGCGCTGCATTGCTGAGGATCATTTTGTTGTTTTAATATTGCCTGTCCTTTGTAGTTATTGGACTTAGCCTGGCTGGACAGCTGCTCTATTGCAGGTATTGAAATGCTGCTTGATGAACCAATTTGGCTTCTAATATACATAAAAATATATGGAGGATTGAGGTGTGGGTCAGAAAACCACTCTGAAACCTGTTTAGATACTGGAGTATGACAGTTCACATTTTCTGAACCACAAGATAGCCTTGATATACATGTGCAAAGTGAGACATTCCTTGCTTATTCCTGAGCCCCTCTGAAAGCCTGAGTGCATCCTCACAGCTGGAATTTTTGCAAGAATATGTTCTGAAGGAAGAGGCACGTGTTTGAGTGCCCATCAGCTTCTCATCTGGACCACAACTGCTGGTTTCACAATAGTTACATATGATTTTAAAAATATGGGAAATTTTATTTTAAAATAGCAATGGCTAAATATAATCTTAGATTAAAATTAATATAAAAAGTTGTAAGTTGCATAGCTAAATAACATAATTATAAAACAGCTATGTGTAAAAAGAACCTTGGAATCACTATATTTAACTTGTGTGCCATAGTCATTCAGGGACTATTCTTTGACTGTAAAATGTTACACATAGAGATTTATAATTGAAAACTTTATGATATGATTTGTAGTTAGAGAAATAAAACTAAATTGCAATTTTTCCTAAATTGAATATGCCACTATCTTATATGTTTCAGCCTTTCTGACCTGGCCTTGCATGATGCTTCTTGACTTCCTGTCCTGCTGTCATTTTCTTTCATATTGGTCTGGCACTTAGTCTCACTGGAATCAATAAGGTTGCTCACATGCAAGTGTTGAATAAATAATTGATTAAGGAGATACTACACTTGTCACATCTTTTCCTAGCAAAGGTAGCCAACATACCTGTTTTTTGTAAAAAACTTCTGTTCTTTCCTTTTACTGATTATCTCTCACTTCTTCCACTGAACAAGCAGAGCATGGTATCTACCAGATAATCTCATTGATGTGAGCTGGAATCTTTGTAAAGTGGTGATACCACTTGGTGTGTACAACAGCTGGGAGAAGTGGTTAGTGTGCACCTGTGTAGCTCAACCCAAGTGACTTTCTCCCTTTTTCCCTTCTAAACCCCTTAACCTGCTCAGTTTTGAAAGCTGTGATCCAGAATGGCAAAGCACTGCTTGGATATTGGTCACCAACCCTGCCTGCTGTGCTCATCAAATTCTAAATGAAATATTTAAATAATTTGGTCCTACACAAAGCCAGATAGAAAACGGCAGATAAAGTGGTATCTATTGACATGAATAGTCCCAGTGAAGTTTGCCTGACTGCTTGGCTGGGTTTTGTGTATTTAGAATTGCAGTAAAAGTAGAAACATTTCTTGACAGCCGTTGTGTATTGTGACATCTGAAATTGAAACAGGCACTTCTAAATTTTCTGCACATCTCCTCAACTCAGAGGTTTATTATGGCTCCTACTATGTTATGGTAGTATTAAACTGAACTTTCTATAATGGGAATGCACTTACACTGAAGACAGATGTAGGATTTCTGGAGGAGATGGAAAATAAGATATCCCAGGCAAATAAATACCTGATGACTGCCTGTTGCAGTCACTCTACCAGTGTGATTAACCTTTTTATCTTCAATTACATTCCTAAGTGATACAATTTGTTCCAGTAAAATAGTGTGCAGATCTAGTCTTGTTCAATATTTCCCACAAATACATTGACTTGCTGTTTTGGCTTATGAAATCCTTTCTGTTGTTGTGGTTCAGTGACAAGAGAGATGAGGTAATTACAGAGCAGTTTGCCCACTGGTTTTTCTCCAGTGCATCGCTGCAGTCAGCGCTGTTAGACCACTCATATACCCAATTGTCAAAAACAGTAAGGAAAAAAGGCTCAAATATCTTTAGTAGAAATTAGGTTGGTGCTGCAGAAGTTACAATATGCATTTTATGTCATCCTACATGCTGCTACTTTTGTTTTGAAGTAATGTTTCATTATTGCTATTGTATGATCAAATATTGAGAGTATTGCTTTTCCAATTGTTCTACTCCAGTATTGAATGAGTGCAATTAAATGGAAAAATTGCCTTTTTAACGGATGGTAGTCTATTAATGTCTCTGTCTGTTCAGAAAAGAAAATAAGTGAATTATTAGAATGACGAATGAGTCAAAGTTACCACGGTGATGGAGAGGTGTGATTCCCCTCCACATAATCCTCAATTAGTGATCTTTGTAAGAGGATGTTTTTCAAAAGGGTAATAGAGAAGTAATGAGATCAGAAGGAGGTCAAAGCCAGCCTTCTTCGTTTGGCAGTTTGATTAATTTATTTCTCCTTCTTGCAGATTGCTGTAAGGGGCTTTTGGCACCTGGTGTTTTCCATGGGACTCTCACTGAAGTGACTGCTTATGACAGTCTTTTGTGTATCCAAGAATGTTCATCCCATTGGAGCTGGAGGTTTTTGAATGGTTCAAATTTGTTCTTTAGTATAAGAGCTCACTGGTAGTTCTGAAAAGGAAGTTTTTTGAGAAGAAACCATCCTTGATTCTGCCATGTGTATTGTTATGAGGCAAAGTGCTCAGGCCTGGTACTGGCATGAAACACAGCTTCCATCTCCTTCAGGGGATGATGGCTAAGTCAAAGCAGAGGGAGGGAAAGAAGGGCCCAAGAACATAAAGCTGCAGTGAAGTTGCTTTTCCCACAATATCTACTTGATCAGTTCCATAATACCTTCATAAATGCCCACATGTAGCACTTCAGCATCCTTCAGGTGTTCCTTCCTGCCCTTTTTCATTCTTACCACTTGTGTAGAAAGTTTTATTTGAAAGAGTAATGAGCTGTTTTCTGATGGTGATCATGAACCTGAGTGGCTGTGGCCCCGTGCAGTGTGTTAAGCCTGTGCTATGAGTACAGTTACATCCATGTTTAGTGTATTCCCAGTAGTAATTCACTTCTTTTAAAATATTCAAAGTTGTTTTCTGGCAAAACTGAAATGCCACTAGCATTTTCTCAACAGTTTCTTCAGGTTTATGCATTTGTGCACTGATCAGTTTTTCTCCAGATAGTTGAATGCATGACTGTGGTTTCAATTTTGACATAAATTCAGTCATTCTATGCAAACTAACATGTCAGTAGAGGAGCAGTAGAAGTTAATTTAATATGACATTCTTTTGCTAGCACACGTGACATTAACAGTTGCATGATATCCAAGACTTTAATATGTCTGGATTACCTCAGTTTAAGCTCAAGATGCTCATGCAGCTTTTATTTTTGGCTTTGGTAAGGGTAACATTTACATTGGGTTTTCTTGCTTTCTCATGAAGTCTTTCAAACAATAATTTAACAGATGTTCAGAATTATTTTTAAATTATTATTATTAAATTTAAAATGTTTCACCAATAAAAAGTGATATTTTGGATTAAATAGATTATAAAATGTTTTTATTGTACTGATGGTGACAGAATCATAGAAGGGTTTGGGTTGGGACCATCTGAAAGGTTAAATATCAAAGATTATTCTCATTGCATTTCTAATCACAAATCACAGGCACAAAACAATTTTGTGAATTTCCTCTCTTTTTAGGTACTGTCCATTTGGGGGGAATTTAAACATGCACACACATATTCATGTGTATAGATAAACATGTCTCCTACTTATCAAAGTTCTCTCAGAACAGGAAAAGTAAAATTAGATTTTTGTAAGCTGGAGTGATGTGCATGTTCTTATTTTCAATGTATGGTAAAGTAATCCTTCAATTTTATTTTTTAACAGTATTCTGTAAGATAAATAATCTAGTCTTTTCTTCTGCAGACTGTTTAATTCAGACAGGTTGAAGTTGCCTCCAAAGATTGGCGTCAAATTGAGGAAACCATTCATGTAGTAAATAAGATAATTTGTTTTTGCCCAAAAAGATTAAAATATAGATTTTTTTTTTTAGCCCATATGATTTAACACATACAGTTCCTGCATCTCTGTGATTCTGGATGCATTTTAAAATTAAGCACTTCTACATGGATTTTTTTTTTTTTTCATTTTCTGCAGTGGACTTTTAACTTGAATTTCTGGAATTTTAATTAATATAATCAGTAGAGATCTTTATATTTTCCCTAGATATTGATAAGTGTTTATGTAATTTCGAAATGTGATGGGAAACCGATGCTCCTAATGAAAGCAGAAGTTGTAAAAGCAAGAAGCAAGTCCTACAATTTGTGTGTGGTTATATAAATAAATGAGGGAAAGAAGTGTTCTGACACCTGTTTTCTGTTTAAAGTCAGGGATGTATTTCTCTGCTTTTTTGTACAATCAAAATATCTGTTGTGTTTTTTTACTTGCTCTTTACCCAGTCTTTCACAATATCAGTTGTCCTGCTAAAATAGTAACTATTAAGGAGGTTTGTGAGTTTTGGTGATTTTGTGGCTTTGTTTGCTTAGAAAGAAGAAAAAGGAGCTGGCAGCTGCTGAAAATTTGGCCCCTGTTGCAATGTGGTGTGTGGGAGTTGCTCACTCTTCTGCCGTGGTTGTCGGGTTCATTTTGTGGCAGCGTGATGGAATCAGCCTTAGGGACTGATCTCCCCTTAGAAAATTGAATATTTGGATGGCTGAAGTCTGATCAGAACAACTCTAATTAAAGTTTGAAAACACTTTTGAAGTGAGCATTTATGTTACCCCTTTGTATGCAATGGCAACAACCTTTTTCGCTTCAGGCATGAAAATCTATTCAACTGAACAGATAAAATGGGTTTTCACTTTGGCCCACTGTGATGGTCAGAACTGGTTTAGTGTCAGTACACTGCAGTTTTTAAGTGCTTGTCAGATTGTATTAAACTTTAGAGAAGTCAGTATTACATGTTATTAAATAATTCTTGTCTGCCTGAACCATCAAAAACAAAGCAAGAAGGAAAAGTTTATTTTCTTTCTACCCTGAATGCAAAATAATGTGTTGGCTCAACTTCCCACAGGAGATTGGCTCCTTCATAATGCAATATTTAGTACATAATGTCTCCTTATCTATTTTTTGTGCAAAATCCATTCTGGATTATTGGACTCTACATAAATAAGTTGTATGCTTTTAAGTTTTTTTTTAATTTATTTTTTTGTGACCATGTTGGTACTCAACTAACACAATTTCTGGGGATTGAACGGTTCCTGAATATGCAGGTAATTTTCTTCTTATGTGATGCATTTCTTCTGTATAGAAAACCTATTTCTCCAAACTCTCTGCCCACACAGTTTGTCCATAGATATTAATTTCTGAGTGTTTTTTAGCTTCAAGCTTTGACACTTCTATACTAAAAATCTGTGTGAGGAGAAATTGGTGCTGCAGAAATGAAAACCAGAAAATAACCATAGAGAAAAATCACACTCCGTAGAGCTGAAAGTTGAAACATCTCCTAGAAGAAAGTTGAAACATCTCCTAGATTTCCATGTTAGAAATACTAAACTAATTGTTAAATAAGTACAAACAACAGATGAAGTTTTTCTGAGACTCAAAGGTCAAGTGAGAGATGACAATCTTGTTTTCTCCTTTCCCCCTCCACCTGTTTAGTGGGATTCACACTGTTCTGGCAAATCCACTTAGATTTTTGCAAAAGACATTTCAGAATCTAGTGCCTGATATCATATCTCTGCTCTTAATTATTTATTTAGTTGACACTAGATTGTCCTAAAGTCATATAAAACACTGTAAACACTCTCATTCCTTGCTGTAAATTACTTTGGTAGTTTTGAGTGACAAAACCATTTAGACACTGTGGCTGTTACCATATCATGGTTTGAAAGGTAAAACAGAACATGATCATCTTTTTAATAGGAACACTGTGTGATTCATAGGTGGTGAATATTTCATGCACTTTGTATTTGCCTTTGTGCAGGAGGGTAAATGGAAAGTAAATCCATGTGTACTTTAGACAGTAAAAAGGCATTACTTTGTTACATCATATAAACATGTAGATTTGATTCTCTCTTTACTCATGCTGTAAAAAGAAAGTTTTAAAGTGTTTAGCCATACCTGAAAATGTAAATGCCTGAGCCTAATGTAATGCTGAAAAAAAATTAAGATAAATGATACTGCATCCTTGCCACAAACTGCAGCTTGTACAAAATTCACTTTAGTTATTATACTGTGAATACGTGTGCTAAACCTCCTCTGTGTATGCACAATTTATGTTGAATGCAACATGAATCATTTTAATAGACCAAGCAAAAAGTCCCCAAAGTCAATTTTCAAATTATGAACCTTGGAACAGAATATAGCAACAATGAACAACAAATAGTTCAGATTTTATGCTGAACTACAAATGAACCATTAAAGGTACAGTATACTCATTCAGAAAAAAACACTTTTTCCTTATCATCACAGTGGCTAAAAAGCATAGCAAGAATATTTCTTAAAGGTCAGTTCTAAATTTTCTCTTTTTCTGTACCTTATTAAGAGGCACATTCATGAGAGCTGATGCCATGAAGATTTTTACATCTTTTGTGAGACTTGGATGATTCTGGTTGTTCTGGTTAGATTCTGCCTCTGATCTGCCATGTAACCTTGAGAATGACTGGGTTTAATGCTTTAAAATTCAGGAATCCATTCTGATTTACTGCTTAAAAAATGGCCTGGCTTCAGATGGGTCATTTGAATGGAAAACCTTTTCACTACCTGATTTTAGCTGTTAAGTATTACCAGGACAGAGCAAAAGTGCAAAAAAAGAGAAGCAGAGGTCTTTTAAAGGTTGGTAAGGAAATAAAATTCAACAGAAAGGAAGAAAGAGTACTTGAGTGTCATCTAAAACTTAAAAGAGTTAAAAACTATATAAATGGTTTCTCATTGCCTCATCTACTTCATTGATGGCATATTTCAGTGCTAGATACTTTAATTTATGAAATAATAATCTATTTAGTTGATTGTATGGATGCTTTTGATTTTTTTAAAATGAAATTTAGTATTTTTTCAGCCTTTTCATTTTTTTAAACTTGCCTCTGTCCTCCTAAAATTGCCTACTTAATCAAGGTTTTATAAATATAAACCTTTTCTTGGCACATGCTGTGTCATGGGCCTGAGAGAATTAGTGATTCATGCCTCGAAATGCTCTGTGGAACTTTGTGCAATTCAGTGTTCTTTAACTGGTCAAATTTGCTGTTTAGATTGGAGAAGACAGAATAAAGTAAAAAGACTAAAAAATTGTGCTGAATGGTGACCTGGGAGGGGAAAAAAGGGCTATTTTCAGTTAACTTTGTTGGGCATGTAGTTAAAAATGGAAATTGACAGTGGTCATGGGCTTTTTCAGATAGAAGTACATGAGATAAATCTAACTCCAAAGTTCACAGCTGTTGTGGCATGGTCAGTTCTGAAAATGTTCTGTAAAGCTGTGAAAACTGTACCTGAAAATGCTGCAAGAACTGTAGAATTCTCTAAATTATTTAACATAGTCTGTGGAGCAGCATAGGAACCATGGGTTTCCCATGAAAGCCTGCATGGTTCTGACTGCTTTTAGCGTTAGATGGTATAAAATGATTTATAAAGTCTATTATAGAAGTTTAGAAGGTTTATTGCTCATTGGAAATTAGCTTTCTATAATTTCTAGAGAATTTGCCTTTGCATTTAGACTGAGTCTTTGTAAGTCACTTTTTGATAATTGCATCATTTAAGACGCTATTTTAAGCATCTCTGAAAACTGCTGTAAGTTTTTGGAAGTTAACCTTTCATCCAGAGCAAAAGGTAAAATCTGTTCCAGATTTCCTTGAAAAATTCTTTTTTTTGGTGTATTTCTTTAAAGTTGCAAGCCTACCATTAGAATAGTTAAAAAAACCCAAAAAAGCAAGCCTTCATTTCTACTTCAGTAATTTGTCTTTCAGTCTGGCAGGCGAGCACAGCATGTTGCCATGGGGTGTTCATGGATCAAATTACATCTCAATGCAACTTGATGTATTTTGGTAGGAGTGGGTTCCAGCTCCTTATATTTACACTACTGCAGGTTATTGGTGAGCATTTATAGCTCTGTAGATGAGGGAGCTTGTAAATGATCTCAAAACTTACTCTCTGTTTTTGCTGTGTGTGCTGTCACTGCTTGCTCCTCCCTGCAGCTACTGAGACCCAAACCAAAGACATTTGAGGGTGAGGCAGTCACTGCTGGAGACCTAACACCTGACTTTGAATTATTTTAGGGCTTTTAGTCAGGATTCTTTATGAAGTAGATGTGATAAATTATCTGCATTTGATACGTAAGTTCAACGGAAACTCTGCCTCTTTGTTTCTTAATTTTTTAAAATTTCTTTACTAGCCCCTGTGAAATTTTCAAGTGACTTTAAGCAGCCACCATAAATAAGAAACACATTCCCCAAATGTTGATAATGTTTCCTCCTCCCCTTGGTCCTTTTCTGTATGTAGTTGAACCTGAAATCCAGAGTATAGCCATCTTTAAGCAAAACCTTTTTCTTATTGCAGGAAAGACAATCCAGTATCCCATGGTCTTGCAGGTCTGAACATTATTATTAGAGTCAGAACAGAGTTTTATACAGATGGAGAAAAAAGTTTGCCATCTACTAATCCAGAAATCTCCAAACTCAACTAATTTTATGATGTCAAGGCAAGAAATATGTTTTGGTGTTTCTGTTCTGACTTCTTCCCTTCCATTCAGGTTACTAACAGTGTGTCAGTGACCCACAGAGGTCTAACCAAGGTAGCTACGATATCACATTGTGCACTCAACTAACTTCTAGGAGTCATCCTCAGCATCACAGAATGTGAAATTTATGCTGGTGAAGAGGGAGTATGGATCAGCAACACATTGATTCTAGCCAAGAATCAAATCAGCAGTAAGATCAGAGAAGGAGCCCTGTGGTTTCATCCAGGCTCTGATCCACTTCATCATTCTACTCCCCAATGCATGAGAACCCCTCCGACTGCTGGAGAGGTGAGGAAACAGATTTACTACAAAAAACAATGACAGAAGAAGTTGGAAATCCTTTCTTTTCTTTTTTTTCTGTAGATTATGAGATGTAAAAGTTATTAAAATTATGTGTATGCATGGAAAGATCTTATTTATATTCCACAAGAGTAACAGTTGTTCCAATATAATGGCAGCCCCCCTTTATTCCTCAGCATCATGCATTTTCTTCATTTTGTGATATATTATGTGGCTTTTTGGTGTAACTACACATTTAGATCCTATTGAATAGAATTTATGTGTTGCCTTATGGAAAACTTGTTTCATAATTCATTAATTATTTACTATTACTTGACCTTACGGTACATGAAAAAAACCTATCTCATAACTGTAATTTCAATTCTCTCTAGTGTGAAATCAATCACATTCCACATCTTTTATATTATTTAAAATGTGAATCATGACATTTTCCTGTGGATTTCTCCCAGGTTACCGAGAACTTTCAAACCTGAGTGTGTAAGAAATGTGCAGGCTGTCCCCTGCAGACCTGGGCCAAGTCCTGGTTGCATTGCAAACACTGCAAAGCCATTTGCAGTGGGTGAGCTGTCCCTTCTCATCAGTGGAACTGGGGCTGGTAAAGACCAGGAGTATTTTATAAAGATCTGCTTCAGAGGATTGCTGTTTGCTTTGTGTACAAGTAATTTTTAGATAATGACATAGCTTTTATCTTGTACCTCCCTGTTGCTACAGCCCAAATTGTGCCAATAATGTTACCAAACAAGCTTGATGTGTGCAGTTTCCAGTGCTGGGGACAGCTGGGCAATGCTGAGTCCACTCCTGGTATTTGTGTACCCTGTACTGTGTGAGGAAGGTGATGGGTGTTGCGTTTAAATTAAAGTTCAGGAACATTTGAGGAATGGTGGGAAGCAGCCTGGTGCACTCAGGAAAGTGATGGAAGTTCTGTTAGTGATACTGAGATACATTTTCTGATTTCTTTGACAGGAATTTCAGAAAATATATGAGCAGATAAGAGGAGTAAGCAGTTATGCACTTGAGATTTGGAGGTTACTTTTTTCCTGAAAATCTGCAAGAGAAGTATTATCAAAACCAAGAATTGTTAAACTGTATTTTAAGCAGGAGGTACATTTGTGGAACAAATTACATTTGTACCTCAGTGTGCATGAGCACAGAAGAGTAAGATTTTTGTCCTTGACAAAAAATCTTGCCTCTTATTATTAATTGCTTCTCCTTTTGCCTGTATGCCCATATTTTTTTGCTCTATAAGACAGTTTATCAACAAAATATGCTTTTTCTCAATTTTTCTTTCAGCAGTTAAATGCCAAATATTCTAAATTCTAAAACATGTCCAGATTGCCAGATTATATCTTGTGCAAACCCTATTTTAGAAACATATCTATAATTATATTAAGCAAATGCCATTCCAGCTATTTATGTATATGCTTTTATGAATCTCAGATGTAATTGATAGTATTTAATTTTACTTAAGTAACAAAGACTTTGTAAGTACAGGTTTTCCTGATACCTGAGCAGAGTTAGGAAAAAAATTCAGAGTACATGTAATATTACATAAGGAAATAAAGTTAATTTTCTTGAAATATACAGTAGGGTATATAAACGGACTTGGGGAAAAAATAGTAGAATGAAAAGTCTAATGCTATTTTCCTAAGCCACATTTGCTAAATGCAGACTTTTGCAAGGTCAGCAGTTATACTGGAGTTGTGGAGAAATGGCTTCAGTGGCTTTAACTTTACCAGTGCCCTTGATGAGGTGCAGAGTTGTCAGTATTCTCGTAAAATTCCTCAGTGATGGCTTCTTCTGTTCTCTTTATTTCCTTAAGTGAACATCTGTCTAATTGTTCACCTCCATTGCTTTAGTGCTTTCCTCATGCTTTCTCTGTTTCCAGACAATAAACTTTATTTTCTTCATAAGAATTCAGTCTACGCAAGGGTATTAGGCAGCTTGTTTGCACCTTTTAATTTCTGGAAGTTTTCCAGAAGGGCTTTTTGCTGTAGTTCCAATGGGTTCATCAGTGAATCATGTAACATAATGCAGCATTGTGTTTGGGTTTTTATCCGTTACCTTCTGTTTATAAACATCTGCTTGGAAACTTTCCTTTTGAATTTTTTTTTTAATATGTTTTACATTTTTGCATGTGGCATATGGGTAAGATACACAGTACCTGCAATTTTTTCAGGTGTTCAGGTAGGTACAGCCAGTATTTACCTTAACATTTGGGAAAAGCCTAAGCTACTTGCTTAAACCCCAAAATTTCAAGGTAGAATATGTGCTGGTTATTTAGCTGTGTAACAATATCTGTTAAATTAAAAGCAATTTAATAATTGAATGACTACATTAAAACTTGGCATTAACACTTATGGTTGAAGGATTGCAGAAGGCATCTAAAAAGTCTCTGTCCAGTAGAGAGAGAATTGCTCCCAAACTTAGCATGCTGCTTCTCTTGTGTTCAGTTCTTTGTGTTCAGGGAATTTTTCTTTAGAAAGGGGAAAGGCAGAGTGGGGGTCTTTGGAGGGTTTTTTAAAAATAATTTTTTTCCTGTTATTTGTAAAGTATTTGTATTAATCTCTCACACCTATTCTTCAGGCAAATATTTAAAGCTGGAAATAGGTGGTTGTTGTGCTTTGCCTGCTGCTTTATTTATTTGCTGTCCTGGCACCACTTCTTTGTTTTTTATGAACAAATACCTGTGCAAACATAATTTTTAAGGCATATTCTTCATCTTTCTGACCATATTTTTCATACACAGGTTGTATTTAGGAAACAAGTGTTTTAGTAAGTTTAATGATGAGAGACTGTCCACTCTCCCTCTATATTGCAGCATGAGACAATTATTTTCTGGCTTACTTTTGTTACCTTGAGATCAAAATTTTATCAGAAAATTAATGTATATTTAGTAAATGAAAATTTAAAAGCTTTTCATGTTGATGGTGCTTAAAAATAAGACACTTGTGTGAACTTTTTTCATGTTTACACTAAAGCCATTTAAAACTTTCTTAATTATTAGAACAATGGGACATGGCCTTCTGACCCCTCCTGACTGGGGCTGCCTCGTGTGCATCTGTAAAATACACGGGCTGGACTTTGATCTCAGCTTTTCAGACAACCTTGGAATTACCTTACCTATTTAATGATGTGTTTGGTTTTATGGTTCCTGAGATGGGCCACGTTTGCACACAAATTTAATTTCAGCCTTTCTGTTTAGTTTTTCATGTTTTCTTTGTTACATCATATTTCTTTAGAAGGAAAGTAGAGAAAAGCTTCCTCCTTTAGTGATCACAGATCAGGTGGCAGAAGGGCAGGTTTCCATATTCTGGTAGTGATATTTTCCTGTGCATGCAGAAAGACTTCATATTTTTGTTCAAGTCTATATTGTGTATGTTGAGTGTATATTAAGAAGCTGATCCTGCCAACCCTTGTACAAGAAATCTTTACTAATGTGATTCAATCCTTTTATTTCACTTTCTAAAATTACATACATATCAATGTGACCATTTTCAATGCATCTCTTAGCTTGGTAATGTGAACAGCTGGGGAAACAAAAGAGTTTGTGTATGTGTTTATTTCTTTGAGCATACTGTTCTGTAAGTTATCAATGTTATATTGTTTAAATCTAGGAAATGGTAACCATGAACTGCCAATTAAAATGGCTTAAATAGCTAATTATTCAGTTCTTTCATATCTTTGTCTCATATATTTATTTCTATTTCCACTGGAGCATCCTGACATTATTCGTGAGTACGGAAGTGATGACTTTTAACCATACTGATATATTTTTTTCCTAATATTAAAGTGGGGGGAAAGGACTGTACCTTCACTCCCTTGTCAAGCTTTTCCATGCTCCCAAAGAGCTGCAGTGCATTTGTGAACCTGCAGACGTCACTATTCTGCCAATTAATTGTGCTGCACGAGCTGTTCCGCCGCTCTGACCGCATCGAGAGCGCACACCGCTCCATCTCCCCCTTACAGCCCTTGCTTTTTGATCTGAAACAATTTCATCAGATTTACTCCAATATTGTTACTTCGTTTTCAACGTTCCACTAAAGGAAAGAGCATTCCTTTCTAGCTTGTAGGAGCCACGTCCTGAGAGTTGTATTTAATTATTAGTTATTGTTGTTTCAATACAGATTTACGAATTACTTATTTTGTGTCATTTAACATACCATTTTTAAGCAACATTTTTCAATCTGAACACAGCTTCCAGGAGGGCAAGCTGCCCAGAACATCAGTGATCTCACAGTTATTACTTTGTGTCATATATAATCTTCTTTTTTCCTGCAACAAATAAATCTTTGGGCCTCCCTGCAAAAAACATTTGTGGTTACAGTATAATAAAAATAAACCGTTTGTCGTGACTGCAGCTGACATTTATCAGCCTATTTGTGGGTGCTCTTTCTCTCTCTGTATAATACGGAACATAATTTGTCACTTTGTAAATACATTCCAGCCTAAATCCCTGCCAGCATCTGTTAGTGTTTGAAGGATTAATGCACTGCACAGTGCATGTCTGCACTTTCAGGCAACAACGTAGCTTATGGTTATGGATCATGAGAGAACAGGGAAAAAGGGTTCATTTTGTATTTGCTTAAACATTGTTGCCCTTTTGACCATCATGCTTTTCTCCTCTTGTTTGTCTGGAGTGGGGATGCTGCCCTCCCGTCCCTCTGTGACAACTCTGTGAAATCCTGCTGGAAGTTTTGCACACCACTGTGTGTGGAGCTGTACTTATAAGATAACACCTCTTTAATATTATGGGTAATTAACAATGGTAATAATATATTGCAGTGGGGATGTTACTGGTTTAGTCCATTTAGAAATTCTCCTTTTTCCCCCAGCTTCTGCCATTTCCAACAAATCCATTACCCTGTTGCCTCCTACATTGCTTCCTTCTCAGCAACCCATAAACTGGGTTTATGTAATCTTGAAATCTTCAAATAGAGGGAGTTTTTAAAAGGAAAAAAACCTGTAGCTTCTAAATTATCCCAATGGTGTTTGCCTTGTTGCTCTCTTTGAAAATGCATTCTGCTATCACTTGGAATGGTGCAGAATGAAAGGAATTGAAAGCATCTGAATAGGAGGCTCTGCACAGCCGAGATCCTGTTACATGTTCCCAGGCTCCCTTGATCATTCTCTAAACAAGAAGATTTGTTTATTAGAATGGTAAACCATACATATGATGTTATATATTGCCAAGATTATTTGAGATTCCCCAAGATAAATTCAAATGAACTTTACAGGAATGGGTGTTTGGAGACGGAAAGAAGTGATCTATATCCAGGGAAACAACAACAAAAAAAATCCAGCTAAAAGTAGGCTCCCAAGTAATTACCCACAGTTCATGTGCATTAAGAGCTAAACAAATTCCTATTGCCAAAATCGACAGTAGATTTTTGCTTAAATACATGTAATTTCTTGTTATTGAAGCAAATGTGTCCTGTGTGCAATGGAACCATGTGCATCCAGAGAAAATCAGTGCATTTGGAGCCTACTAAATGAAGTATTCTGAAATTATAGTTCAGCAGTTTTTTAATGTTTTTATTCTCTCTGGTTGTGGAATAAATAATTTAAAAAATATCTTCAGGAGAATGACTTCTTTTGCTCTTTCTAAGCATGATTTAAGATTGCTGGAGCATAGTTTACTTCTCTGAAGATATTATTTTCTTGAAGAAATGCAGATGTTTTCCCTTTTTTCCTTTATAATTATCTTCAGAAGATATGAAAGGCCAAATTTATAGAGATACTGATCTAAGAGTTAACTAATGTAAAGATTATGAAATAACATTATTGCTTATTGTAGTGGTAAGTGGTATTTATTACAGAAGATTTATTAAAAAAGGATATTAAAATCTGAAAAATGAAGCAACCACAGAGAAATGAATGAGTGTATGTGTAGACATTTGCTAATAGAAAGAGATAAAGTTCTAAAACTATTGGGAAATTTAAAATGGTGATTGCATGATAAGTCAAATATACAAACTGTACCTAGAGACTTGAGTCCCATTGTTGTATTTGGATTTTAAATTATAGGTAAATGAAGTATTTGGATAAAGGAAAAATATTTTTATGAACAGTGATTTGTTTAAATGGGAGGACCAAATGCCAGGTTGGTGTATGCCATCCTTGGAAGCTGAACTCCTTCCTGTCCGGCCATCTTTATCACTTTTCCACATCTCTCACCTTCAGAATTTCAGGCTTTTTGGCTCAGAATTTCAGGAGATTGCAACTTTTAGGCATTATTTTGCATGGCAATCCTACAACAGCTTGAGGGCTTCAGGCTTTTCTGAAGAAGCCTGTAAGTTGTAGATGATGCCAGAAAGATAAACACTGTTCTCTGCCAAACATCCAGAATTGTTCTGGAGGAGGGATAGAGACAAAGAAAACAATGGTACTAATAATTTATTCTTTGTGATAAAATGTTGGTCCAAGGCTGATCAGTAATCTGAGCAGTTTGCAGGCTCACCCTGACCCATTAAATCTTGATCTCTGTGCTGTCCTCTTGACTTGGATGAAGACAACCTCGGCAGGAATTCCATTTTTTGTGAAAATCCGGGACATCTAGTTACTTAAGCAGGAAGAACCAGGCTTTACAAATGAATTTTTGGGACAGGTTGCACACAGCATCAGACTGTGACAGGGTTGAGCAAGAAGAATAATGGAAAAATTCACACCACTAAATTACAACCAAAATACAGGTAAAACAAAGACATCAGGAAATAGTGAAACAAAGTATTGCTAAATGTTTTTTTTTTTTTTAATGAAAGAATGGAAAACCTTTTCATCTCTGCTTTTCATGAAGAATCAAGTTAGTCACAACTGTTTCCTTGTACATCTCATAAATGGGTTAGTAAAATTGTTAATATTTGAAAATTTATGTTTTCTTGCATAAAGTTACTGGAAATTTGAATGTACTGCACAAATACTGCTGATATTGGAGAGAGGAGGAGGGGGAGGAAACTGGAAAAATGAGTCTAAAAATGT
Source organism: Chloebia gouldiae (assembly GCA_003676055.1). NCBI lineage: Eukaryota > Metazoa > Chordata > Aves > Passeriformes > Passeridae > Chloebia > Chloebia gouldiae. The sequence continues at coordinate 3,701,304 of QUSF01000023.1, read as the reverse complement.
TCTACCACAACGTCTGCTAAGGAACTTTATTGATGAATCCCAAAGGTAGCAGAAGAACACATTATTAGGGCATCTAGCAGAGGTGCTGGATTGCCCTAAAAGCAGGGGGATGCATCCATCCCATCAGCTCCAGGGAGCTGCAGAGCATTCAGAGCTGCAGCTGAAGCTGTCATTGCATAAATACAGTTTTGCATGAAGTACCAAATGTTGACTACATTAGGGACAATAACATTTGCAGTCCTAATCCTGAGTGAAAGCCTTTTTCCCCATTAGGTACCCCCATAAATAGTGCATGGCACTGGCTATTGACTGTCATAAGCTATGTGTCAAATTGTCAAATGAGCTTCTAAAACATCTCCTGCTCCATCCTCAACGTGGAAATATGAGTTTATGTGGGCATTGCTTGTCATATGCTGAGATTTGGTTATTTGTTTACCTATTTTCAGATAATTCCACTGATTTTTCATCAGCTTTGATGTAAAATTCTTTTTTCCCCAAGATTTTCTTTCTCTGACAGCCTGTCAGAACTATCTGCATTCCAAGACGTTGTCATGAAGATTTTTCTGTATTAAATTAAACCCCTTTTTACCAATTGATTGTACTTTCAGTTCCTCAAAGTCAGAGATTCCTGTTGTTGTGCCAAGTATTCAGCTTTGAGTTGAGGACTTTTAAACATTGAAGATGTACACACACTCTTTTCTGAGAGTAAAATTATACAGCAAATTATGTAGTGTCCACTCTGGTACATTTTAAGTAGGCCCTCACAAAATGACTTGTACTTACATAAGATACAGAGGCTACAGCATATTTATTAAGACTCTTCAACTCTGTATGAAACTGGAGCAGTCAGAAGTAATGGTGTCTGCTGAAAGATTCTTTATCATATGAATTTACTTTTAGTCATCTATTATTTATTTCAGCTATTTTATATGCCATTATAATAAATATTATGACAGAGAAAGCTTTTATGCTTCAACTTATTGTACTGCTCTTCACTTCCTTGCAATCCTTCAGGAAAATGTAGCTATGCTTTACCTATATTTAACGTAAATCATCACTTACATTTGAATGAAAAATTCACTATGAAAAAAGGCTCCTTCTTCAATACCAAGACACAAATGCACAATCATGTTTACTGCCAAACTACTTTACCATGCAGTGTTCATTTTTAAACAATTTTTAGGCTGTAAAGTGAATGTATTGCATATAGTGAAATAGCTGTCTTTCTGGGGGTTTTCACTTTTGTGTTACTTTCTGGCTCAATAAGCATTTTTCTAGCATGAGTGCAAAGTATAACCAATTGCACTTAAGCATTTTTAATATTTTTTGCTCCAATAGGGAGCAGCTTGCACACAAAACTGAATAAGCTGTTTTCTGGGGTTGTATAGAGTAATGAAACTTACCTGGAAATACTGATGAAAGGCTTTTAGAACTGAGTGTGAAACATGAAATACAAGATAAATTTTTTTCTTTGGACTTTTCAAAGTGTTATTGTGTTGGGTTTAGAAGAGGACTTGTTGGAACTGGAGACTGATTTGCCTTTGGCTGTTTCTTCAAAGGCATCACGTTGATGCCTGGACATTGTTAGCCTTGAACAGCTCGTTGGGCTTTGTGAAATACAAATACCCCCATCCCAAACTCAAACCTCCCAGCTGGCTCTGGCTGACCTGGACATCCCAGGGCTCAGCAGACAGCAGAGGTGTGCCCTGCCCTCGTGTCTGTTCTACTTTGCAGAGCTGGTCTGGCTCTGGTCCTGAGGGGGTTTTGGATGCAGGTGGGACATTTGTCCTGGGTATCTGCAGCAAGGACAGCAGTCCATTTTGCACAGCTTTTCAATGGCACAATGTAGTTATGATCCTGTGGTTCAGAAAAGAACTCTTTAAATTATTCTACACTCATTTCGGTATCTACTTCCTCCTTAAATGATGTAATTGAAAATAAAGTAGTGGAGGGAACATTAATACCTTTTGTCAATTTAATTTGCAAAATTCTGGAGTTTCCTGCCTTAGTGTGTTGATTTGATGATGGCAGTTTAAAGACTGTCTCCTGTATTTGGGAGGGTGGCAAGTCTCATTTAAGGTTTCACAACATAAAATGGGGCATAATTCAGTACTGAAAACATGTGAAGTGAAGTAGTGAGAGACATCAGCATAATACAATTATGGCACATTAGATCAGGATTTGCAGCATACCATTACCAATCAGTTCTGACTGCAGAGAACAATTGCAGTTAAGATGCCTTTTAGCAAAAATGATTTTCAGCTTTATTTATTTATTAAAACCCCCTATGCTCTTGTATACATATCACAATATGTGACACCTAGGCTTCTAGGGAAAGAGGGAAAACATTATAACAGAGGTAAATCTGAGCTACTGTAAGAAAACAAACATAAAACCTTCTACTTGTCATTTAATGGAGATATTCTTACATTATACATACCTTGCAAGTATATTGCTTTATTTATAGGTTTTTAAAAAGGGGTCTTGTGATATAAGTAACAATGGGAAAATTCGGAATAAAATAAATTAATACTAAAGGTTTAGTATTTCACAGTTTCAAACTGTAGTAGGAATTGGTGGTCTACAGAAAACATCTGTGGGGTGAGAGGTGCTGGATTGTCAGTTGATGGGAGAGTCTGAAACAAAAGATGTTGGGGAACTTGCCTAAACTCATGGTACATTAAACTGATTTCTTCCCAAGTTGTGCTTGGAGAAAACACTCACACCTGGCTTCTTGAGCGCCTTCAGAAGCTGAGGGGTCAAGTTCTGAGTGCTTTGGATGTCCCATGCTCCAGTTTTTCCTGTGAGGAGAACAGGAAATGTATTTGTCTGTGCTCAGTATGTGCATTCTGTGCCAATGGCTGCAACCATCAAGGTTTTAAACAGCAAAAGCAGGGCGAAGGTTGAAAAAAATATTATGATTTTTAAATTTATGATTTTATGTTTTCAGTATATTAATCCCCAAATTAGGCCAATCTGAATCTGCTTAACTTCTGTTTCAGAAAGTATTTTGGAGGCTTAATACTTTTTTTTTTACTTCTGGACTTGAAGTACAGACACCACTTTTCTGTTCCTGGAATCGGTAGCAGAAGGCTAATGTGTGACACCAAGAGGAAAAGCATTACCTGAGTGATGTTGCCTGACTTGAATCCTTGTCCCCAAGAGGACAGTAGCTGACAGCTTGTGGTCTGATCTAACTACTTGATTTTTATGTTTTTTGACCCCTCTGTGTCCCTGTATTTGTATCATTCTTGTCCTTTTACCCATGGGAGAGACAGGAGAATATTTCAACTGAAGAAAGCAGAGGCAAAGTAAACCCAACCATGCACATGACTTCTCTAGTGAGTAAACAGCTTTGAATTGCACAGTGGAAGAGAAACTGTTCTGGAGTTCTGTTGCATAATGCAAGGCAGCATCATCTTTCTCAAGTCTCTGACCATCAAACAGAAGAAAATATTTACCCAGCAGGGCAGAGTGAATTCCAGAATGATGTGCATCTTGTGGGGGTAAAAAGCTCTTTGTAGCAAAGTTTGGTTTAGCATTTTCCAACTCCAGCAACTGATACTTCCTATGGAGATTGAACTTGTTGAAATTTTAGTTGTGTTTATTTTGCTGTCCTGGTAAGTCTGGCTGGAATGTGACAAGAGGAATTGGAGTGATATTCTGTTTAAACCAAACCTGTAAGGTTTGGCAGAATGGGTACTGGCAAAATAGAAAACAGGCTTAAGAAGAAAAGTGCCAGGTGTAATTAATTGGGGAGATCAGATGGGTCACTTGAGCTTGGGAGACAATGGGAGAGTCTTCCTGACTTCCTTCAGTGCTGACTTTGTGCTGCTGTCCTTTCATTCCTCCAGCAGTGCTCATGGTATAACCTTGTAATCCCAGCAGATCCCTGGTGCAACCACCAGCTGCTTGGTTCTGTTGTGGTTTTAGGGTTGTGATGAACATAGGTACACATCTTTTGGTTCATTTTGTTCTGAGATTTGGAGTTTCAAAATACTTGGAAACAGAGATCTTAAAGCTGAAAATTGTGTTTTGGGGTATTGTGTCCTCTCCTAGGTGAAAAGTTTACTTTAGGTATTTACAGAATTTCTTTTGAAGACACAGAATCACAGAATGGTTTGGGTTGGACCTTGAAGCCCATCTTGTTCCAACCCCTTGCCATGGGCAGGGACACTTTCCACTATCCCAGGTTGCTCCAAGCCCCATCCAGCCTGGCCTTGGACACTTCCAGGGATGGGGAATCCACAACTTCTCTGGGCACCCTGTGCCAGGGCCTCCCACCCTGACAGGGAAGTGCATTTATAATATGTTCTGGTAAGCTCTTACTGTATAAAGCCCTGTGCAGACTGATCTGTTATTTTCTGTAGTCATTTTATACTGTCCTTTGTATCACAAACTATGGAAAATAGATTTTTTTGGATTAATATGTGCCAATCTCAATCTAGCTGTTTTTTTATAGAGTATTTCTGGTTTTTTTTTCCCCATTGGTATGGTTCAAAAATTAGTATGTGTTGAGAATAGCACTTACTCTACTTTTTATTTCGTGAATTACATAAGTTTCACCATCAAAATCAAAGCAAAAAGATACCTATTAACCTTAACACTGACTTGAGTCTATTCATTGGATTATATAAAGCTGTGTATTACATAGTGTATGTTTTTAGCAGAATCACCAAATCACAAGTGCTGCTTTTGGCACTAAATTTTGTGCTTGTCCATCCCTTCTGATGATTTGTATTCACTCTGGGGTTATAATGTTAAACAAGGGAATCAGACAAGTTTCATAACACATTTACTGTAACGTGATACTGTGAACTGAGCTTGCTGTTATTTATCCTTTTTTATATTTTCTCTTGTTCCAGCATAAAGCCAAGGTAGAGGCAATGACCTTAGACCTTGCTTCTCTTCGGAGTGTGCAGCACTTTGCTGAAGCATTCAAATCCAAGAATCTGTAAGTACTCAGAAAATTAGATGTAATAATTTGTTGTTATTTTAATGTCTTTATCAGCTGAGCACAGTTGGCAGAATCACCATAGTTGGGTGGATCACCAACTACAGTGAGTGAATAATCTTTCCACAGGAATTTTTTTTCAATGTAAATTAAAGATCATTTGTTTTCATGCAAAAAAAAAAAAACCCAGATCCCCAGATCATGCAAAAAAATTAGAACTCCTATTATTTGATGTGTAGCCCTACTTTTAAAGGGCTTTTTTACCCTGTGGCTGTTGAAAAAGACCAAAGCTGAATTGCATAAAGACAGCTCAGGCAACTGTTAACAGTTTTGCAATGGTTTGGAAGAGGTCAGGGATGAACAATTAGTGCACTGCTTGTCTTACTTTGTTTTCTAACCTTCTCTCCCTCCTTTTCCTTTTTAAAGTTAAAAAAAAAAAATATAGCCCTATCAGCCAGAGAGCTCTGTTTTCCAGACCTGTATGTGGAATAGTCTGTAAGAAGAAAAGAAAAAGGGGAGAGGTTGTGATAATGACATCACTTAACAATAGACAAATTTATATGAGGATAACTAGGTTAGATTCCTAGTGGTTTGTTTAATTTAACTTGAACAGAGCAATGAATGTCTGAATTGAAGAGATTATTTGAAAGCTTTTAAGTTCCAAGTGTTGACAATAAATTCCACACTTTGTGCTTTTATCCACAGTTGAACCATTGATTGTTGTGAGTATTCAAACTTAGCTATTTTCTGAAAGTATTTCTGTAGCTGATATGCATCTTACTGTTCTTCTCAAGAGAATATGACCTCTTAGCTTTGAAAATACATTGTTGTAGAGAAAATATATAACAAAGAGGGTTTTTTCGCTTTTGAAACACTGCCAAAGCTAAATCTCACATGGATAGACAGATGACATTTTAGTACTTATAGGTCTTTTAGATTCAAAGAATTGTCAAAACTGACTTCTAACAGAAGTTTCTTTACTGCAAAAATCCTTAGTATCAATATTTTCTTATCACGTCATCTTCATATATTAAAATTTCTTGAAAGACAAATCCTTGCAGTATTGCTGCTTTAGTAGTAACTTGGTTTTGTGGTGTGAGAGCAGTAAGTGTTTTCATTTAGACTCTTCATGCTTTTAATATTCTACATTTAAATAAGTGTGTGGTGCAGTGGAAAGTCAAGACTACCCTTCTTCCAAATGTACCTCTTACCCTGATTTGTGTGTTGTAGTTCATACCATGGTTGTCCTAGCTAGTTCATTATGTAAGAATATTTAAAAATCCTTGGAAGTGAACAGGCTTAAATCAATTTTTGCCAGAAAAAATGAGAAGATCTAGAATCAGTAAAACCTGTTTTGTTTTTGTTGGCATCCCCCATTCTAACAGTGTAGGTCTGTTAAGCTGCATTGTCAATGATGGACAGGCTTTACTAATGTTTCACTCTCATTTTATTTGGAAAATAATTTAGTAATAGACAGCATCTAAAGCCTCTGCCTTCAGGCCTTTCTGTCTTAAATATGTGCTCAGATGTGCCTGTGTCTGGCAGGACTCATCCAAGCATTATGTGGCAGTCTATATTCTGTATCTGTAGTGAGACTTCTGGGGTTTTGACCAAAATGGATTTCCAGTTAAATTTTGTTTAAATTTTGTTTAAACCCATCTGGGGCTGGATGGAAACCAGATCCCACACACTGCCTCTAGCACTGCATCTTGTATCTGATGCAGATACAGAAGAGTCACCTTACAATCACCTTCACTGGCAGGAGTGTGGACTGGGAAACCTACCAGGTCTTTCTGGCCTCTGATTTTTTTGTGATTTAACTATGTCTGGGTAAGTTTGGAAAAGCAGTTATGTGGCAGAGGCATCTTCTTGCTGCAGTGGTGGCTGATGTGTTTTCCAGCCCTGGTGAGCACTGCTGACCTTTGTCTGCCTCCTTGTTCGTTAGTTTTGCTGCAGTGTCCGGAGGCTTTTGTCACGTCAGGGATTCCTCTGCACCTGTGGCTTTATGAGCAACTGGAAGGAATCTTACAGGCTCCAGTGACAGACTGAGCCTTGTTCTTTATGCTTGGGTCAGTCTTGTCAGATGGCAGGCAAAATTTCTGAAATATCCTGTAGGAGAAGCTCATTGTGCTGGAGTCCCCCCTTTCCCATGAGGGACTTGTCACTCCTGTTAATGACCATAGGAAATTCCTTAACAGAAGAAGTTTTTCTTTCTCTTACAGATTTCTCAACAATAAAGCAGGTAGGAAAAGCAAATAAAGTGGTGTGGGGTTTTTTTTTTTACTTTTTTTTTTGCTTTCCAAACAAAACTATCATTTCAATTCTAAGCTGTGTAGATCTTGGTTCCTGGGAAAAACTACAATACTTCTGAAATGTCATGGAGAAATTTTGTATGAGCACACACATTTCAATAAAGACCTGCATTTTATTTCTCACAGCATTAATGTGAAGAGGCCTTTAGTATTCAGTGGTGAACATCTTAAACTTCTCTGTGCAAGTAGTGATAGTCTCTGTTTAGTTTCTCCAGTGCACTGTTGGTTTCTGGGACACTGGTATTTTCCAGAGCCTGTTGGTCTTGGTGACACATGACCTAATAACTGAAAATTTCTAAAATAGATAATAGATAGGCATGACTTCTGAAATTCTGCTTTTCTCACACACTTTGTGGCTCTAGGTGCTATTTTTTGTCAGCAGATGTAAGAGTGTGCTCATAGTCATATCACAGCTTGGGATCCTGTTCTTCCCTGGCTGATAGCAATTGGAAAATAGTCTTGAAGAAGAGATCTCCTCCTGGATGAGAAAACTAAAATGGAACAACTCCAGAAAAAGGATCCCTAAATTTTATTGAGTTAAAACCTCTTGCAGCTGGGGAAGCTGGGGGTGTTTGTATTGCAGAGAGCAGAGGGGAAATTGCTGAAACTGTGAATCTCTTGCCTTAATCAAATAAGTTGTAGGGAAAAAAAAGCCTTCTTGAATGTGCTTGGGAACCTGAGAGATTGTGGAAACCACGTGTAGAATGAAGAAATGTCATCCTCTGCTCAGCAGGAATTTAACTGGGCTGGTTGCATACAGACAACAAATGATGCAACAGAGGGATCCTTGAGAAAAGCATAAATAATAAAGAGGAAAGAAGGAGGAAAGAGTTACTCTGAAAAGAAATATTTAATATGAATTGAAATAGTACTTTAAAGGCTAAGGCTAAGAAGCCTTCGTTGTCTGAAAGTAAAAGTCAGATGATTCATCTATAAGTTATCATACTTCTGAGATTTGGTAGAAATCTTTTATTCCTACATGGATTTGTTAGGTGTTGCAGACTTGTCCACAGATAAAATCTGAGCTCTGAATATATAAACACTGGTAAATGATGACATATTCCTGTAAATGTATTCTGGAAAATCCTTCTCCTCTCAGAAAAAAAAAAAAAGAGTTGTTTTTTTTTTGTTTGCATTATCTATACTCTTGAGTTGATACAGCTGTTTCTCTTTCTGAGACTTTTTTATCCATGCAGAAGGGTTTTGCTGATTACTTTAGATCCTGCTGTTCTGTGATTGCAGCACTCAAACTTTCTCTAGGAGCAGGAGAGTGCCCTCCCTCACAGTTAGAAGGATTCTGGGGGCAAAACAAGGTAAAAACCTAAATTAGTTGGATCTCCAAAGTCAACTTTGGGAGAAGACAGAATAAAACAATAAAATAAAAATTTAATATTTATAATATACAATAAAATAAATATAGATATATAAATATAATATAAAATTTAATTTAATATTTAATCTAGCATTGCAGCACAACCTGAAAACAGTATGACTAACACATAAAATGGATGTCCAATAAAAAATAGTCCTCCAGGATTTCTAGCACAAAATTTTTTGGAGAAAGCAGCCATCTTTTAATATTTAGTATTTCTGGCTGGTTTTCTGCAGAGACATTCCTCACTGGATATTTCACCAGGAGTGAATGAACTCCATCTTCCTTCCTTGTGAAGACAGTGCTAACATTAGGATGAGAATGGGAAAAGAGATCTCAGTGCACCTAAATGGTTGCATTTGTTCAAGTTGCTTCTTTTATATGTACCAAGTCTTTCCCCTCTGCTGGTTTCCAGCTCAGGCAGTTCATTGAATGCCTCTGTTATGGAAAGTCAAATAAATGATCTGTTTATAATAATATTCTGGGCTAAGATGGATTTGGCATGAGCTGATTTTTGTGCAGCTGGCAGAGGCAGACCAAACAATCTTTCATATTAGTGTTTTGGAACTAAGAAATGCTGAGCTGAATCTGCTATTCATTGAGTGGGCATGATGTGAGGAATTATGGTTGGTATTAATCCCCCTTAGAGACAAAATGACAGCCCTCCTTTGATTGTACAGAACATAGCATTGAAATTCAGTCAGGATCAGTGTTGGATGGTTCAGGGTCTGTAGAATCATTGTTTGTGTAGGAGTGTAGACTTGTGGATGTGGCACCATGGTTTCTATTTCTTAGTTTGATCATCCCATACTTGGCTGAAACCTGCATACTTTAACTGGGGGACAGCACTGATGTTTTCAGTTCTAAAACTTCCAAGGTAGGACCTGTTGCCAGCATTTACAGCCATGGTGTCCTGGCATTTGCCCTGACCTCATTGTAGGAACACTTCGTGATCAAAACTGCAGGAAGGAGTGAGCAGTAAAGTTATAGATGAAATTTTATGTGCATTTGTACTTTTCAGTGGTGCATGGTGCCACTTAGTTTGAATTAAAGTTATCTTCTGCCAAACAGTAAGACTTTAATTTAATGTTCTCAGTGTTTGAGAGAAAAAAGCTAAAGTCATCTTGAAAAATCTTGAATTACTCCAAAGACATGAAACAATATTTGCCAATAGCTACTGCGTAGAATTTTCTGAATTGGTAGGAGCAATTCACAATTATGCAGGACTTCCAGGTGTAGATCTTCACTGCAGTTACTTTCCTATACTTTAAAACAAGAACTTTTTTTTTTTTTTTTTGTGGTAAGAATTGGCATATGCTAACAGTTTATTCACTAATGATGTGTGTAGAAATATGGAAAAGACAGCAGTTATGAATTATGGTTCTCCATTTGGAAGTTTAGTCTTTTCTTATTTTCCTAACCAGGCCCAAAATGGAGTGGGCCAGATTTTCAGCTGGCTTCCTTAGCTGAGGCCCCAAACTCTGCTACTGCATTCATTTTTCATGCTGCAGGCAGAAGTGTGCTGAAACCTTGCAGGTGCAATTAAGATTTTGGAGCCTGATGAAAAGTCAATCCAGAATATGATTTTTCTGCATTTCCATATTGTAGCTGACATATTGCAGGTTTTTTTTTTTTTATTTCCAAATGAATGACAATTGAATCATAGATACTGTGTGATAAATTCTATACCTGAGAATACATATGTAAAAAGGGTATCTGCTTCGGAAGTGGTTACAAATATAACTTAAAAGATCTGGAAAAAATGGATCTATGATTCAGATAAATTATCAGTGAGGCCATTATGCCAATATATTTAATGGTTCTGTAGTTGATGTATCTCTATCAAAGTTGATTGTTGTCACTGCTTATTGTCTTTCCAAACCTGAACGTATTTTATATCACTGTACAACTCTGTTAACTCTTTGCCATTAATAGAATTACTTCCTGTGAATTAAAACAAGTGACAGTTGAGATTTTACATTTGTTTTCTCAGGTTAGAGTATAGTTGGCATCCTGGCAGTGCCACTGAGGCAGAAGCTTCTGGACAATATTGTGCATTTTGAAATATCAAAAAATACCCACACTGAATTAAGAAATGTGCATAGTTCAGAAGTTACTGTTGCAGACAGCACATATTTTAAATATAAATAAGATCAAAGGCTGACTAGAATTGAAACGTACATAATAATATTAGGGTAAAACTTTTTTTTTTCTCTTTGTGGTGATGTTGTGCCTTATTAAAACCTAGGGATTGGTTTTCTGCATAAATAGTTTTTTCTTTTTCTTCTTTCTTCTGTTTTTAAGCTCTCATACACAATTACCCCTTCCTGGTAGCATGTGTCAAGTCATGTGGATCCAAAAACTATTTCCAGCACTTTATAAATGAAAATCTTAAGTCCTTCCCCCTTTTCCTGGTGGCAGAGATCCTGATGTTTTCATCAGATCACCTTTCCTTTCATCTGCTTTATTGTGGAAATACCTTTTGCTTCAGAATATTTTTTTTTTGTTTTAAGTCCATATTACTTCACCATAACTTTACGCACAGTTGCATCTACAAAAATTATGAAGTGTTTTTACACATTACTAACAAAAAGATTTTGTTTGGTCTTTGATGCATAGCTTTATGACTATAACTGTGCTGTCCAAAATTTCCAAACCTGCCACTTGGATTTGAACACTTTGCACTCACTTCATTCTGCCCTAAAGAAGAAACCTTGAAAACCCTCCAGGGACTTTCTGCTCCCTGGTTGTTCTGGTGCCCATTTTCAGTCACATCTGTGCCTAAATCTAGGGTGAGTCTAAGATGGCTTGGGGCTCTGTTTTCCTAAAAAATTTCTACAAGATGCACCTGCTATGAAAGCTGTTTTGAGCATCCAAATAAGTAAAATACGTATGATAAATATGATTAATAACTGATTAAAAAATATTCTTTCACAAATATACCAAGGATCTTTGAGCATGATGGCTTAATGAGTTTTGAGAAGCTCCGTGTGTTTAATTGATGTTACCTTCTAAAAATTCTGAATTATAAGGCCAGAGTATTTAATTATATATACATTAAAATATATTTAGTCTATTTAGTTAAATGCTTTCTAGGGGAGATAACTAAAACACAGAAGGCAGAATCTTCTGCTACTTGGGTAGGGAAGCCTCACTGCTGGCCTGAGACTGGCCATGGATCTTAGAATCCAAAAATTTGTGTAATAGACTGAAGAGGTTATATTTCTTTATTAGCTGTTCCCCAAAATCCCAGAGGATGTCAAAGTACATTAATTTCCATCACAGCATGGAATCTTTCAGGTCTGAATGGCAGCACACAGCTGCTGTAGGGCTGTGTGTGAATTCTGTTACAGCTCTATAATCTCTGGGCAAAACAGAATGCTCAAAATCCATGAGGTGTTTTATTCTTTAAGTGATCAACTGTGGTCTCAAAAACATTTTCCAAGGATTTAGCTGTTTTCAAATCAAAATATTATAATTATCTAATAAATGTAGTAATTGACTTTTTTTTTTCTTGTTTTGGTGAGTTGTAGCTTTCTTTTTCTAACAAGTCTTTATTGTGTGCAAACAAAATTTGTATATTTAAAAGTACACACAGAAACAAAAAATCATTCCATGGTTATTACAAAAATGAATATTTCTTTAGGTCTGGCTTATGAGTGCTTGTGGCTGCATGTCAATGTGTGTAAATAATGATTTGCTGCCAGAGTTTGAAAAAGATGCACTTTGAAGCAGCAAGTATCATTAGGTGGGCTGCTGAATGAAAATTACCAGATTCTGGATATTTTCATTGCTGCTGTCTCTTATTAATTTCTGAAGGTGCAGGATGATGTGGGGTTATTTTGGTAGTTATCCCCTCATTGTGTATATAAGAAAAATAATAAAGGGAAAACCATGACTAATGGGTGTTTTCTGTTTAGTTCCAAATCAGTTGAGACCTCTGTTCCGTCTCCAAACATTTGTGAAATTGTACACTGAAGATCCTAGAGAGGTAATGAGTAATGATTGAGGGATGGTTGACCTCTGTGGCAGTATGCAGATGATGTATTAGGGAGGCACAGGAGCAGCTGCTCATAGTAATTCCCATGGATGTGTTATGAAGGATCAGAACAGTTTCAGTCCACTCCTATTAATCTCTTAGAAGTGGGGCAAAAGTATTTGCTGATCAACAGTGTCAAATCCTGCAAAGAAATCCAGTAGGATGAATTGCAGAGAATTTTACTTGCTTCTAGCAGGAGGTCATCCATCAGGGCTCTGAGTCCTGTGTTAGAGGCTTGCCTTAAAATGAAGCCTGTCTGACAAGGATCCACATTTCTGTCAGTTGGCAGTTAGCAATAAGGGTATTTTTGCTGACCTTTTAGCTAGTATTTTTAGAAAAAGGGAAGTTAGACATTAAGCATTTTTTTCAGAAATTCATTGAGTTAAGCAGTGCTTACTGCTTTCTTTTACATTGAACCAGTAAACATTTAAATATTTTTGTATCAATATTAGATTATACATGGTTCTGAGTTTTCCTGCTGCTATCTGAACCCTGAGTTAGTGATTTTTGTTTTGCTTGGTTTCCTGTCAGTACTGCCTGTAAAACCGAGAGGGATTTCTGGAGATGATTGTTTCATTTACCCATTTTCTGGAGAGCCATAAGCTTCTTTTGCCTGTTGGATATTCCCTTTGTGTATCTAGGCATTCCCTCATGGAAAGAAGTACAACTTTCTGACTTTCAGAGAAAGCAACCTGGGTGTTCAGGGTTATGGGGTGGAAAAGTTTGGTGGGCTGTGACTTTGCTTCTTTGTGGAAGAGAAGTCACAGCTCTGCCTTCTTTACTGGCCGTGACAGAGGTCTACAGTTGCTTATGGGACTTTGGGGATATGGTGAGGCCTTTTCTGTTGAATTTCTGTGTAATTCCAAACAGTGTGAACTTTTCAAATCGCTTGAGAAGTGCCCCAGATGGTGTGACATTCTGCTTCATGGGAAGATTTGAAAGTATTCCCTGTGCATAGTCTCTGGTTAACTATTTCATTGCGTTTGAAATGGGAGAACACCAAAGCCAAGAACTCTGTTGACATTTTGGTGGTGTTTGTTTAACCTCCTAGTGCACAGGCTACATTTGTTGAAAAATATTATTCTTACCTTTGCAAATCATCAGTAATTAATTCCCTTGGAAATATCTACTGCTGTACACAGCCAGCTTGGGAGGCTGCTGACAGTTCACAGTTTTACATCAGGTGCTAACAAATTGATTATTAAACTTCATAACTAACTGATTTATAGCAACAATTTAATTTCTCTCTCTCTCTAATGTATTCACTTACTGTGTTTCCAAATAGTGCAGAGGATTTGGATTGCTTGGTTGCTTCTAATGGTGAATTGTGCACAGCATGTGAGATCTGAATGACTTCCCCAGTGCAAAGTATCACAGGCTTTGTGAAGTGCACAGAATATTAGCTGCATTTCAGCTCAGGTATTCACATTTAAGATTGTCTTGGCTGATTCTACATCCTTTTAAACTTCCACTAAGTTGTAGGCACACTTACCAGCATGGTGAGGCTTTTCTGGGATTGCTGGATAGCCTGCAGTTGGAGCAGGTTGTTCCTGAGTCTCAGGAAGCAGAGACTACCTGAAATAACGGGGCAGATCAGGTCCCAGTGCCCACCTAAATGGCACTGGTAGCCCAAGTTAGCTGCCTTGGTGGGATGTAAGTCAATTCCTGAAGACATTTTATGGAGACATAGAGGCAAATTTTCATAACACCCCACAGGGTCCTAGCTGTAGTGCTTAAAAAAAAAAATCTCATGGGTGTCATGGTTAGAGGGAGCACTTGGTCATGTCAATAGCAGGAGTAAACACTATGGAAAATTTCCTTTGCTGCTGACATCCTTTGTTGGCCTTAGCCGTGCCTTTGATGTAGAATTACAAACTATTTTAAACCGAGGGGGGATTTTTTTTTTTCCTTGGGCTCAGGAGAAAGCCTCACACAGATTGCAGCAATGTTTTTAATGAACTTGTGAAATCAAGGTCATAGTTCTGCTATCACTTGAAAATACTCCTGTCATAAAGCAAAGCTGCAGTGCCAGATGTGTGGTGTGAATTGTCACATATCTTAAAAATTTTGTCCCCGCATAATGATACGTTCAGTGACACAGAGCTGTGCACCAATGAGATTAGAATCTGTCATCTGTGGCTGAAATTCATAACTGCACAGTGGCTGTTACCCAGGTAATCTCATTCATTTCCTGGTGTGCAAATGGCCGGGTCACAAAAACTTAGATGACAATTTTCAGTAATTGGACCTTTGTTAGCAGTCTGACGAGAGACACCGATAGCTTAATGGATGTGGATCCAAATCTGAGAGGTGGCTTTTTTCTCAGTGAAATGAAGCACAACATCAGTGTCTATTCATACAACACTTTCGGTTTCTTTTCTGTGGAGTTATCTAGGAAAAAAAATCCTTTTGTATTTGGCATCTAGTACTAATTAAAAATAAAGGACTTCTAAAAGGGGATCTGATACCAGCTTTTCACTATGATAACTGTTTAAAATGTTTTTGTATTTATTTTTCTATTTCTTCACAGATTTTTTTACAATAAAATATTGTAAGTAATGTTAATTTTACAGTCTCTTAAATCTGATTTACTTTTGCTTTGAAAAATACAAATCTCATAAAATGTACTGGAGCATAATTTTATTTCTTTTATAAAATCCAATTAAATTACCTAAAAATTGAAAAATGACTAAATTTCATCATTTTATAGTTCTAGAATCTTCTTTTAAATTAATTGAACTGACAGATTTAAGTATAGAGTGTGTTTCCCTTCTGGTAGTTATTGTGTATTTATTATTAATTAAAGATACTACAGTTTAGATAGGTAGAATATATGAATCCTTTCTGTCTGTGATATGTTACTTCCTAGTGCACATAACAATTATCAAATAGAATGATATCTTTTAAAAAGTGTCATATTTGTTTTGGAAGGAATGGTGATGGTATTTTTGGTATTGCTGCTGCATTCATGTGCTGCAGTTCTTATACAGGAGGCTCTTATACCAAAAATTGCATCTGTGTTGGAGAAACTTGTTCCTTTTTTTCCCAGCAGATGCACAAATCTGTAAATTAATTCTTGCTGGAGCTTTTCATAAAGTCTCACAAGAGGTGATGAATCATCCAGAGTTCCATGCCCTCTAAAGCTTCAAGCAGCTTTGTTTTCTTCTTGGCAGATGCATCTCAAAAGAGGCAAAATGAACTCTGGTTTAAATAATTTTGATTGAAAGTGCCTCAAAAGATCTGTTACCTTCTAAAGAACATGATCCTGCAGAATTCAGTGAATATCCTGCTTCTGCTGTGCTGAGTGAGGCTGCAAAGATCAAAGAGCTGTCTTATTTTTGCCATTTGGTTTGAACAGAAAGAACTTTGCCTTTGTAAGGGCAGTCCCTGTTTATCTTCAGTTTCTTTTGTGGGTGCAGTATGTATGCACGGATATTCTGTGTACAGGTGTCACTGCCCAAAAGGAAAATCAGAAACCCAGCACTTCAGACACTGAGCTCTCAGAGTGCACAGATGTTTCACTCTGCTTCTGGAGCTTTTGGTTTAAATTTTACAAGTAGGCAAAGGAACAGATAATTGATTGTTAACTTTTTATTGAAGCACACTACACTGGCAACTTCCCAACAGGCTGGAAGTCAAAATTTATTTTAATAAGAAAATACAGCCTACTCCTTATGCCCATCCTTCTGCATTTCTTTCAGTATTCAGCTAAGGTGTGTTTGATTCCCCCTCAAATGATTTTTTTTTGAAAACTGAGCTATCAAAATCTGGTGCTTTGAAACATGCCTGAAGGAATATAATTACTTAGGTTTGTTTGACAACCTGGGGCTTCATGTTTCACATTATTTTCCAGAAATCTTTCTGCAGATGCTCGGAGTTGCAGTATACATGTCCTTCAGTCTTGTGGGGAAAGGTTCTGACTCTGTGTCCGTATGTGTAGGGCTGTGAGGAGGCACTTGAGAAGGACAGAGAGCAAGCAGTTATTTTTCTTAATTGTGCTTCATTTATTACCTTCAGAATTAGAGTTTAAGCTGTGTGTTGATTTTGTCTCATGGGATTGCGGTAAAGACATAATAGGATGGAATAGGCTAAACAAATGTGACAGACCTTAATATTCTGGTGTTAGGACATCACAAGTGTTAGTGCAGGAATTTTTGGCTGTCATTATTTTGTGTGACTTTTCCAAATTTAATATATCAGGGTGAGGGATGTCATCTTCAGGCTCTCCAACCTGAAGTCCTCAGCTCAGGTAGAGCTTGCTGAGGTCTGCTGCATCAGGCTCTGACTCAAGGGCAAGAACACACTGTCAGTGCCAAGGTTTGCTCAGAGATGATGCAATCTAGCAAATGCAGATCCATCCGAGGTCCGAGGACCAGAGACTTTGCTGTGTTTCGTAAGGGTTTGGAAAAAGACAAGAAAGAACAGAAAGGGCATTTGTCCTTGGCCTTGCTGTGGAGGTTGGAAAGGCTGCAAGGTGCAGTATCCTGAGATTACACTGGAGACCTCAAGGAATTTGAAGTTTTCTGGACCTGTTTTTTGAATGAGAGAGGTATGTGCCAGCCTAGGTTTTTTTTCTAGCTTAGTTTGGTAGAATCTTACCCTTTAATTTCAAGTTCCTTTATCATGCCATTTCTGTTTAAACTGGGTTAGATGAGTTCAGTGAGGAAGGATTCTGTCTCAGGGATCTTGTATGTATGTTTTGTTCAGATTTTCCACCAAAGAATACAGGTTCTGGAAAATGTTTTTATTTTTCAATCTCATTTTTTCATTTTTTAACAGGATACTTCATCAGCTGCAGGAGTATAAAATGTGTACATGTCCCCTTTTACATTGTGTCTTTATTTCTTAATCACTCATCCCCTACCAATTGTGCAGGTGTCATGTACTCCGTATAGGAAAGTGGTAGGAGTTGCTCAGCCCCCAGGAAAAGTTTCTTTTCTAAATGCTCCAGATGGAGAAAGTTTCCCAATTGGGAAAGCAGTAATAGTGCTGTGTGGCATTTTGCCTTTTATTCTGTGCCCTTTCTCCAAGGGTGTGTCACTGTGGGGCTCAGCTGGTCCCTGAGTAGGGCTGGTGGAAGCACCTGGAGTCAATCAGCTCCTTCCCACAGAAACCAACCAAATCCCTCACATCAGCACCCTGTTCACAGATGGGTGTAATTACTCTTATTTAATTGAGATTTCTTTGTCCTCTTTTGATTTTTTCAGGCCCCTCCACATCCTGATCTGCAATGCTGCCGTGTTTGGTGTTCCCTGGTCCTTGACAGAGGATGGCCTGGAGTCCACCTTCCAGGTGAACCACCTGGGACATTTCTATCTTGTCCAGCTTCTGGAAGATGTTCTACGCCAGTCATCTCCTGCCAGGGTTGTCGTGGTGTCCTCTGAGTCCCACAGGTTGGTGAATGTTAACTTTAATTTTGCTGGAATCTTTAATCCTTAGAGCATGAAACAGTTTGGGCACAACCACAGGAGTTTCTGAAAATGAAGGTCCTTGCTCTCAAGCATTTGCCTTTGAACAATCTTTGTAAAAATAGAAGCATTACTAATGCCTGTGGATGTTTCTTGATTTGGCTCTGTTGCTGGATAAAGCATGTTCTAGTTGTATAACAATATGTAGATATTTTTTTGATCATTCTTTGTGTGAATGCAGATTTTTGCTGCGTTTCAGACCACTCATTGATTTTGTGAGGAGATGGAATAATAATTGATTAAATCTGAATGGCATGACCTATATTGATTTGTCATTCAACAACTTCAACATCTTAGCAAAAAGAATGTGCAGATATTTTAGCAGGAGAAACAATGCAATTAAAACCTGCTAGATGAAATCCAGTTGTTTTATAATGAGAAATTAGGGAATTCAATGCAGACATTAGCTGTATAATTGTAAAATTGGAAATAGTGTAGTTAATACATATTACAAATCTGGCTATGTCTCTTTTGGTAAATTTTTTAATTAAAATGTTAGATGCTCATCTATTATGCTGCCAGGAAAAGTGCAGTTGGTAAAAAAGATGTTGATGAGGTTTGCCTTATTTCAAATGTGCTTGTGTTTTTGTGTTAATAACTGAAAATATTGTTTAGATTTAAATAAAGTTCCTTGTGCAAAATGAATGCCCCAGTTCTCAATTTTACTGGGCGCCAACCACTTACTCCTTGCTGATTCAGTTCAAGAACTGGAGGATTAAGCCTATAACATCCAGCTTTAAACATTACTGTTGATTTCTATTTCACTTTTGGTCCTGTGCAGCAGCTCTAGCAAACTAAAAGGAAGAATGTGAAAGTGCCTTTTTTTTTTTTCCCCTGTCTTCATATTTCTGAAATGTTTTAGTGACCCAGAATGAAGCTTATTTTTTTTAATCATGTTTCCATAAAATGTAACCCCAGGGACCTGGTAGAGAGAGACCAGCCAAGGGTCGGGCTGAAACCTTTATCACTTCCAAACACAGGGGCTTATGGTATAAATGACACACTGCAGATAGATTTACTTTTACCATTTTAAATTTATGATGGCTGAAATGAAAGGAAGCAATAGAAAATGCCAGTAATAATCCTCCCCACTGTTAAAAGACATGAAATGTCTAGTAATAAGGTGGTAACAAAATCTGGACATCCTTATCTTTGCAAATCACACCAGGTTTGTGAAAGCAAGTAGCAGAGTCCTGTTAGGAGTGAGGGCAGCTACTGCAGGGCAGGCGAGATAGCTCTAGAAATAAATCTGCCAACTCCAATCACTTGCCAGATGTGGAGGGCACAATGGGATATGTATAAATGAGCTGTTATTTAATGGGAGATTATGTTGAATTGTCAGCTGCTTGTTCCCCCTTGTAAGTTTGTATCTCTGATAGTATTTTAAATGACATCTTTGTTTTTCACTGCATTAAGTGCTGTGTGCAACCAGGGCTCTCATCTCTGGACGTCTTTATCTGTGTTTTTGAAACCATTTTGAAAGTGCTCATTACTAAGTCAGAGAGATCAGCCAAGGTTGACAGAAGCCTATAAGGAAATAAGTAACATTCTATTTGAATAAAATAATTAACGCAAGTAGTAAATTTCCCTTTTTCTAAGGAGTCCAAATAACATCTTGCAGCTCTTATCACTTAAGACTGATCATTGTAAATAACTGTGCTTTCCCCACCCCCCAGTCTGTTTAATGGGAAAAAGTTTATGTAAGGAGTTAGTTAGGTATTATTAGGTGGTTGTTCTTTCTGACCTACTTGAGAACTCTGAGCCTTAAACCATGTCGTAAAACAGAAGTGTTGGTATCTAATTGCTTCCATAAACCTTGACTGGATCTTTTTGCTGGAGTCAAGACCCCCTGTTAGGGGAAAAATCAAGTCCCATGTTTACAGAAAATGCTATCCTGCACTGCTCCAAGGCAAAATATTTATTTGCCTCTTTTGCTCTTTGTTCATTTCTAGTTACGTCTCTGGATTCAGCACAAATGAGTTCTGTTTAAATTAAGCTTTTGGGTACTTTAAGCACATAATATTAAAATCAGAATAATAACTAGGTTGACTTTCTTTCTGTCTTTATTTCCGTGTTGTTAACTTGATTGTACAGCCATTATTCCCCTGAATTCATTGAGATTGACTCACATAAGCACACTTGCAGGACTGGACTCAAAATGTGCCACTGTGTTTCCTTTATACAGTAACACACAAAGAGTTTTATTTATAGATTATTTTTCGTGTCATAAGTGATTACTTGTGGAATGAATATAGGAAATTCCTCCCGGAATAGTCCTGGTAATTTCAGAAATGTATTTTATCTAACTGAAAATTATGAAAGAGAAATTTTGTTGTTGAAATTGCAGGGCTAATTGTGCAAGACACAGAACATCCTGGATTCCTCTTGAGTTCAAATACTGCATTGCATTTCTCTGAGCATATTATAATTCTTCTCACAGAATGAATATAGAAATTCCAGCTGATCTCTTCATTTCTGGGCATGAGATGCAAAATTAGTAAAGATATTTTAAAACATTTTTATAGTGTGTACTATAATTATGTTTATCCCTGTTCTCCCCAGCTGATTCTGGAAACTGAGTATTAAAAAGAGCTTGCTAAATCCTTTTTATTTTTAGTAGCTTCTCTGAATGAAACATAGATCTGTAACTAAATGTAGTATTATTTTCTAATATTAAGATATAAGTAAATTAATAAATGAAATTGTAAGAACTGGGAGGAGAAATGCTTTATGGAAATTTCCTTTTCTTCATCTAAATGTCTTTAGAACATTCACTACTTTGTTTCTTTCCTTTTTTTTTAATAACAAACAGCTGGTGTTTAATGACTCTGTCAGACCCAATTAAAAAACGTCAACTAGTTACTTTGATTTGTGTTCAGCCATGCCATGGGTATACTTAAAAACATTATGCTCTGCCAGAGCTCATTTTGGCTTTGTTTACATTTATCTTTTAAACATATAAGACTATTGTTGGCAAGTTACCAAGGTTATAACCCCTTTATATTCATCAATTTTTAATCTAAAAAAGAGCTTAAGAGGCAGTGAGAATCATCCATAGTTACTTGAACACTTAAATGCAAGTGTGCTCTGTGTGAGCACTGGATGAAATGATCAGGGGATGGGAAGAAGGGGAAAAGAAAAGATGCTGGGTTGCTCTGCTTTTAGTTCAGAGTTATTTTATCCTACATTATTTCCTCCAAGCTGATCATGCTTTTATGGATATATGGCAAAATCTGTTGTTTTTTTTTTTAATTTAAAATAAAGTGATTTGTAAGTTACATACAATGTCTTTAAACCATCAAAGTGTTTTCTGAGTTGTTTTTGTTTATTGTTTGCTGTTTATAATGATCCAATAATTTTATTGCCATATTATATGGGACTGTTCCTTGGGTTTCAGGCAATTTCCAGTAGATGCTTTCAGCTGCTAAATAAGCTGCTGTTTTATGTTGGTTTTGGCCAGGATCTACTCTGTTGTCTACATTTTATATTGATCTTAATGAGAGTGAAATTAACTCTGGGGTATCTAAGGCATATTTATGGTTTCTCAGATTTACAGAAATTAATGACTCCTCTGGAAAGCTTGATTTCAGCCTGCTTTCTCCATCCAAGAAGGAATATTGGGCTATGTTGGCCTACAACCGCTCCAAGCTTTGCAATATCCTGTTCTCCAACGAGCTGAACCGACGCCTCTCTCCCCACGGGGTGACATCCAACTCAGTCCATCCTGGAAATATGATTTATTCCTCCATTCATCGCAATTGGTGGCTGTACACTCTGCTGTTCACCTTGGCTCGACCTTTCACCAAGTCCATGGTAAGTGAATGCCTTAAACTATTTTGTGCATCTCCATTTATCCAAATCGGGGCAGAAGAGTTGTGAAAATCCAGCTGTTTGTATCTACCTCTTGCCTTTTATAGCCATGATCCTGATTTTAGTGGCAAAAATCATGCCAAGACAGTGCTCTAGAAGAGATTTCTTCAACCACCTGAGATTTACTTTGTCAGTCCTCTGTTAAGGAACCTTCTAAGATGGAGTGCATGACCTTGTTTGCATATATGATTTTCACTATGATTAAGTACATCCTATGTCTTAGGTGAGGGATAGTTTAGAGTTATTTCTGTGCTCAGGATACGTAAAACATCAAAAAAATTGCTTTGGCTTTTAAGTGGAATATGTTGACTGCATTTTTTATGTAAACAGATGCCCTAGTTAGAAAAGATACTACAGACGTTATTAATGGCTGAGGGAAAGTGCTTTCAGTGGTAAAAGCACCTTCATTCATATTTTAAAAAAAAGCAACAACCCAACAATTTTCTTGATTCTTACAAAGTGCTGAAGACAATGGGTGTTTTCCATTTGTCTCCATTGGGTTTTGGACTAGAACCATGACATAATGAAAGGCTTTGCAGTTCTTCATCGCCAAGGTTATGAGTCTTTATTATGTAAGAATTTGCAGCACCTCCAGCACTTGGAGAGGTTACTTTGATGCTTTGAACCACTGAGCCAATTATTTATTAGGAGTCCAAAGTAATTTTTAGGCAGAGAATGACATTTACTTCATTGAGAACTGGCTTCCTTTAACCTTTAGGCTCTTTTTCATTCCCTTTTCACTGGCCAAGAAGGGTGTTCCCAAAAAGAGGAGCAGGGACAAGGAGTCTCCCTTGAATGTTTGCTTCTATGAATCAGGAAAATGAAAAGATCCGTACCCCTGCAGAATCTTAATTTGTACTGGGATAACGTGTGGAAAACAGAGGGTGTTTAAAAATCTGATTATGTGTCCATAAAATAAAAATACTGGATCCTCTGTAAGACCATGGAGAAAAAATATACATATTCCAGGTGTCAATCAGGGGAGCCTTCACACCTCCAACCTCTGGCTGCATTTTGCAGCCTGTACATATGCAAAGCCTATTTATGTCCACAAGATTGATACGTGAGTGCTCTGGCACCTGGGGACGAGTAATAATATCTTTCAACAGCATGGTTTTTTGACCAGGACCTATAAAACCAGGTCTCTGCTGTGTTAGGGATTGTTTGTAAAACAAATTCTTAAGTTCTCCTGAGAATGTGTAAGTGAATGTTATCAAAATCCTGTGAAAAGGATCCAGTCTGTGGATGTTTATAAATTGTTAGTTTTATTTACTCTGACATATTTTCATAAAGTGGACCTTTTGTGTTCATTGCTCAGGGAATCTCATCCTCTAAGTAACAAAATAAAACACTGATGTTGATTTTGAATTCTTTAAAATAATTGATAGATTTTAAAATAGTGTCTATTAATGGGTATTACATATAAGAGAATACAAAATGCAGGAAAAATATATTAGCACTGAATAACAGTGCACTCTGGTCCAACCCAAATCACTGCTGTAAGTCCTTCATGTTTGTATTTCACTGAGGTTATTTGAATGTCATGATGGAGGGTATGGGCTGAGGTTAAGCATCAGTTTTACAACTGATATTCTGATATAAATTATGTTCCCCTGAACTCTACCAGTGTTTCAACAGCCAGTAAAACTAGAAAAGTGCCCCTTCCTGGGTATGCAAACAAGCTGAGCTGAAATTCTCAACATCATCAGTGTAAGAGGTTCTATTTTAAGGCTTGTAGGGAGCAAATGATTTGCTGCTGCTGCTTCTTTTTTAGGGATTGTGCTGTTATCAACCCAGTATAGACTTTGTTGGGGATCTTTTTCTGGGCTTCCTTTCCGTGTTTCTGTGGCAGCTCACCCTGGAGTTCAGATGAGTGTTTTGGTCAGAATGGTGGGAGTGATCTCAAAGCTTTACAGCTGCAGTCCCAAGGTGGTGAGCTGCTCGTCCCTGGGCTTTCCAAGGATGTCTGCATTGCACAATGCAGCATGATGCAGCAGCATTTAAAGCAGCTCCAGCTGAGCTGGGCCCATCACTGGAGCTGATTTTGGAGACAAGGTTGTGTGGGGAGAGGGGAGGTTGGGCAGCCCAGGAGCCACACAGAAATGCCTGGACCTGTTTTGGTCTCTGAGGCTGTAGCTTCAGCTGCGGCAGCATTTTGGTGTGTGGAGAGGCCAATTCTTCTTGGAGCCACTTTGAAACTGTTTGCTATGTCCTGAGTTATGGGGCTCCTGGAGTCTTTTATGTATCTGTATCTATCTATATGTGTGTGTATGTATATATATATGTACATACATGCACACAGAAACTGCCGCTGCACATACTGATTCTAAGGCCTTTTTGTATTATTATTATCCAGGAAGTAGTTTGAAGTAGAGCAATGGAAACTGAAGACTATTCCTTTCTTTCCCATTCAAATGTAAAATCCACAAGGATTTCTACACAGAAATTTAGAAGTATTTTATAGAAAGAAATAGTTGCCAATTATTTGCCATTTTATTATTGAAGTAACTGTAGCTCTACTACTGTCAAAAGGGCTCTTTTTTACTTACCACTAAATAGTTACACAGTGAGTTGGAGATGCTCGGATTATAATTAAATGTCAATTGAAACAAGTGGCCACTCTAAAAAGCAAATTGAAGAGAAGCTCTGAGGGTAACTTTGTAGGCCATGGTTATATTTAGCTGGTTTGATCTAAGGCTCTAGGGTTTTGAGATTTTTTTCTTTCTACCTCTTTTACTCTCTTCTCTCTTTCCCTCTCCCTTCAAAAACTGACTTGAGAAAAGTTTGAGGTTTTTTTTTTTGTTTGTTTTAAATAAATGCTAGTCATTCAGAACCCATCTGATTTGTCATTATTTACATACCAGACTAAAGTTAAATATATTTATTGTAAGTTTTGAGCTTACACTGAGTGTGGTATCTGGTGTCACCCCCAGGTGATTTTCAGTGTACAAGGGCATATAAAATTATAAGCAGTGTGCCATTATCACACACTTGTGATAGTCTTACATAGACCCAAATATTTTTGTTGGCAGGTAACAGAGCAGAAAGAATATCATGTGTTAGTGTAGCAAGAGCTTAACAGATGTTTCAGTGAGCTGCATTTTTAAATCCTTTTACATTAAGAAATGGCTGGGGTTTGGGGAAGTTCTGAGACTATTGGGTTACATTTCCTTTTGCAGTGCAAAGCCAGCCATTGTGTTGGAGTTTTAGCAGATGTGTTACCCCATTTTAATGGCTGGGAGTAAAACATTGGTTCTTTTGCTGAGATATCAATTACATTTATAAAAGCTCAACTTGTCACATTTAAAAGCATTTAGAAGTAGTAAGACAACTCTGCCCTTAATTTTTCACTGTGTAAGAGACTGATACTTGAAGGGCTCTTTGATTTCTTCCTTCTCCCCCAAAGATAGTAACTTTCCAGAACTGGATTTTGTATTTAAAGTATTGCTGTTGAGAATTATAAGGAATATTTCTAAGGCCCCAAAAGTCTTCTGCATGTCTAATTTTTATAGAAACCCATGAATTCTTGTCACTGGGTTTTTTCCCAGGGCTTTTTGAGGCAGTAGCCCTGTGTTGCAGTGTTCATTCAGGCAGGAGGAAATCCCAGTGCCTAAAATGGCTTCACTGGCTTTGCTTTTGCTATATGTTGGAAGTGTCTGAATTTAAATTTCATGTCATGATTTCCATGCACATCTAGCATCAACTCAGAAATGTTATTCTGGCAAGAAATCAATCTGCATCTACAGGAGTGACTGCAACCTAATGATCACATCTGTTTGCTTTTGATAGAAGCCCAAAAGAGGCCCTGCAGCCTCATCACCTCTTTGCTTTCTCCCCTGTCCTTTACTGAAGGAGTTGGAATTGCCCTTAGAGCTGGGGATAGAATTCCCACTGCAAGCAAACATGTTTTGCTGTCCAAAGATCCATGTGGGCTGTGTTGAGTTGATGTTGGCTTCCAGTTCTGATTTCACAGTTCAGGCCAAATTCTGCCCTCAGCTGTGCCTGCCCCACTCCAGGAGCAGCCTGGGCAGGTGGGTATGAGTGTTCCAGCACAAAATTTGGCCTCTCTTTCCTTCCTTAAGACACTGCTGGAAATGCACTGGGGTTCTTGAAAAGCAAGAGGCAGCTCTTTTTGGCAAGAGCCTCACAGTTCAGGTTTGATCAAAATGACAGTTTCTTTTCTCAGGTGAGTTCTGGGCAGGAAGTGAAAGAGGATGGGAGAGTGAAAGGGAAATAGGCACCTACTGGATATTAGCAGCTGTGGTGAGTGAATAAATCACATGAGGAATTCTCCTGGTTTATGGATTAATGCCTGAAGTGTAAATGTTCAAGTGATGCTAAGCCATAGCTCTCCTTTTTAACGTGCAGGTTTGTGGACCTTATCTCCAGCACCATGGAGGGAAAATTATTTTATTGAGCCCTGATTGTTTCCTTTCACAAAACTCTGATTTAAAATTGACTGAATTGCATAAAAGGAAAGAAGGCTTGTGTGGAAGAACATTTTGATTTGTTGTAATAGGATGGTAAAGAGATGCCTCCAAAGTAGTTGTTGATCATTCTGTGTATCCTATCCAGCAATAAAATGTAATATAAGCTAGTTTATTATCAAACTTACATTTAACTGATACATACTTTAACTTGCTGCTAAAATAAATGTAGCATGAAATGTAAGGGCAAATTAAATTTGTCCCCTGTAACCTACACCACAGGAATGGGAAGTCTCTGTGGAAACTTATCCCTGTGCCAAAGTGAACAGGTCAGGACTGCAGTCACCAGAGTGGTGCTCAAGGCCAGCAGTGGCCACGGAATTTTCTGTGTCCAGCACGGCCCTGTGGCTGTTTAGGGAGCAGCTCTGATTTTGTCTTGTAATTGCATGGAGGAAATAAGGAATTTCTTCTTCTCCCTGCCAGATCCTTGCAGAATTTCAGCAGGCTTTGTCAAGTATGTAGGCTGCAAAGCAGGGAAATATTTGGTCCTTGATGTTTTATATTACATATAATTACATTAAAATTTTAAAATAAAAAAAAATTCCCTATATTTCCAGATTGAAAAAGCCCTTTCTTACTGTTATTTCTTCTCTTTTACTCACCATTACTTATGGAGCTGAAGTGCACCTGGAGTGCTGAGGGGTCTCTGAGGTGCTGTGCAGCATTGATCTGCTCAGAATGTATTTAAGAAACCATAAGGAAGGAAATTTCAGTTATGAGTGTTGAGGTGCTTGGGTGAAAGCAATGGTGTTGCCCTCTTATAGAAACAGCTGAACAGAATGTTCCATTTTTTGTTCTTTTTTTTTTCTTTTTTTGGTCCATTTACCTTTGTTTTTTTTATGTCATTAATATACTATGAATTTATTATTATTATGTTTATATGTTTATATTATGAATTTATTAGTGTTATGAATTTGCCTCATCCTTATGGTAGTGTTGTGTTCTTTGCTCAAAAATTGATCAACTACTGCAACAACTGAAAATAAGGAAGGCTTTGATTCTCCATGGGCAAAGGTGACTAAAATTAGAACTGAGTTTGAAGAGACCATAAAAAAAAAAAGACTTATTTAAAGTATTAGGCAGTAAAATTCTGTAGTTTTGGGCCTTTTTTTGATTTTTCACAATTATTTTACATATTGCTGTACAGATACTCTCTTTTTGATGTCAGTTATTCCAAAAAGATGTGGAAGTTTGTGGGGGAAAAAAAAAAGGTTCTCTTTGTGAGAATCTGTGTTTTCACAGTGCATGGTTTTATTCTCTTTTGTTAGGGAAGAAAACAGCTAATTTAATAATAAAACAGCATGAGAAAATCTTCTAGATTTAGATGTACAACCTCTTGGCCTCCCTTCCTTCTGACTGATTAGAAATAAGGTCTTCTCTCTCAAAATGAGTGTGTGCTACTTTGCTCCATAAACACCATGTTAAAATTCTGGTTCTATACAAGTTTGTGGCACTTCTGGTTTTGTGGCCACACACAAAGAATCTTCTTGTGTAGTTCACATAAATTAATTTTTTTTGACAGACATTGCTAAGAAAACAGCAAAAGAATTTATTGTAGAGCTTTGTGAGAAATAATTGGGAGGGAGAATGTAAGGGGAAATACACTGCAAGGAACTTTCTGGGTGCATCATGTACTTGAGATTTAGAAGCCAAATCTATAAACATGTGTGTTCTTATGCTTTTTCTGGCTTTAGCCACCAGCAGTAACTTTTGCTGGGAATAATCTAGTTTGAAATTAAGTCTTGATTGTTTTTTTGAAAGCTGAAACACATTGCCTCTATATTTCATGCATTTATTTAGTGCTAATGCCAACATATGTCTTAACTTGGGAAAGTGGCAGCAATGGTCTGAACTTTTGTGATATTTTCTCGCCTGGATCTTAACATAACTATGAACTGAGGTGGTCATTCTATCTTTGCTGCTGGTCTTCCTTTGTCCACTCTTATCTGCCCTCAGATTATGCTAGAATATATGAATAATTTTAAGAAGTTTTGGTAAACAAAAGGACTTTGAGAGAATAATCCTGTACTTTCTGCCTAATCTTTGTGACCTGGTGAGCAGTGAAAATTGGTGCTTGGTATTACTGTGCATTGCTGAAGACCAAATGTGAGTGTGCCCAGAGATCCCTATTGGTTTTTGCTTTTTTGAGCTTCTTTGTCACCCCAGATCCTTCAGGTGCTGCAGGTGAGGCCACTCAACCCTCCCTGTGACCTCAGAGTTCTTTATTTGTGAGCCTGAGCAAGGTCACTTACACATTTTGTTGTAAATAAAAGTACAATGCAGACCTCCTTAGTTAACCAGCTAGCGCATAAATCACAAGATTATTTATTTGCTTTAGTAACTAGAAAGTAATAGAGATAAAATTTTTATGAACAAGGTAACTGTAATCAAAGAAAAGTCAATGTGCTGTGGTTCTTGGATAATGATCCAGTGAACTGTTGCGTTCTAGAAAGATAATCACAAATATTCAGTGATAAAGTTGGAGTTTTTAACTAGCAATGAGTTTTTAATCATTTTTTACAGAAAAATAATACCTAAAAAGTCTTTTTTGAGGGTTGTTCATCCCGGGGAAGAGGAGCCCTTAGTACTTGCAATACTTAAAGGAGCCCCAAGGGAACTGGAGAGGGATTTTTTTCCAAGGGTGTGCCAGGACAATGGGGAATGGCTCCAAAACGATAAAGGGCAGGTTTGTTTCCCTGTGAGGGTGGAGAGGCCCTGGCACAGGTTGCCCAGAGAAGCTGGGTATAATGATGATCAACATCAGGAAAAAAAAAAATCGGACGAGGGTTAGATTTTGTTCCTTTATCCTTAACGTTAAAATCCTGAGCCCAAAATGAAAATGGTAAATGTAATGAAATTACATAATTGAATGTTGTTAGTCTGTGTCATTTTTTTTTGATCATAACTCACAGAGGAATATAAATTTTGTGGATTCTAGAACATGGTTTATCTTTCCTCATATTTCTTTTTTCAAGTTTCTATTTATGAATGGATAGATGTTCAGGAAACCCCAAGCTTTTGTTGGCCTGGATAGAATAGATGAAATGTGAATTTTTTTTAAAAAAAGAATGTAATGTAGATCGTATATTATGGAACTAAAATTAAAATACTGTTTCTTAATTGTGGTATTTCTTAATTGTGGGATGCAGTGCTTAGTTACCTTATTTCCCTAGAAGCCCTTGGATATCTGAGATGCTTTATTGTACCATGGTCTTTTCATTCCTCTATCATCTTTGAAGAGGTGCCATACCACTTTAAACAGCTCACCAATCAGTTTCAGATGATGGATTCTCTTTAATCATTTACATCCAGAGAAAGTCAAATATTCCTTAGGAAGCCAAAGTAATCTAACAGAATGTATAGTGTTTGTGCAGCTGGATATCTTATTTATTTGAAGTTCTCAGGGAAATCTCTTCTGACTTTACAAAAAAGATGGAAGAGTAAACAGCACCAGTATCCAAGTAATATGAGCTAGAAAGTCCCTTCTTTTAGAGAGAAGTCATTAAAAAAGTATATTTGTGAGCTCCAAAAATAATAAAGTATATCAAATGCAGAGTGCTACATAATGTTTTTTCAATATTCTTACTATTTCAGTATTCTTACTATTTTTACATATGTGTATATATATGTGTGTATGTACCTACATATCTATCCATCTATAGAGGTGAAAAAAATACTTGCATTTTTAATATAGATCATATTCCTGGATAGGTGAACACAGTAAGAGTCTGTTTTCTGAATAAAATATTCATCTGTTTGTTTTTTACTGTGTGACATGTCGTTTATCATCATGTTGGCATTCCCTGGACATAACTGCATAACTGAATTAACATTCCTAAAAACTTCCTTCCAGGAAAGCTATTGAAAATATATGTGTATGTACAGAAATATGAATATTTTTAGGCTTTTGGGAGGTATCCCACTGTGATGCTAATAGTGTTTCTAGTTCCTGTCAGTTCTCTATTCCAAAGTTTGTTGTGTATATATACATATCTTTTTTTTTCCTCCTGAGGAAGATTTGGGGGAATTTGCTGGGATGGTTTTGTTGTTTTTGGTGTTGTGTGTTGGTTTTTTGTTTCTATATATTTTTTTGGTGTTAAAGATATTAGTGTGGTAATTTCCTTTTTTTTTTCTTAGTGATGGCAAGACTCAAACTTGCAGGATGTTCCTTGCCCAGCTTGGAGCATTGGCCAGATTTCCATGTGGAGGGAAATGGGTCTGTGGTTTGATGAGACTGCTTTAAGGAGTCTGTTCATTTTTCCACTAGATATTCGCTGGCATTTTATACTTCAATTTTTTCCATTGTATCTTAATCTGAAAGCTACTGAAATGATCGAGTTAGATACTGGTAAAACCCTGTACTTCTTTCTACTGTAGTCCTAATTATTTTATTGTCCCTGTGCCTCCTTTCTAGGAAAGGACTTGTGTGTTTCTAAAGAAGAAGAAAAGGGAATATGTGCCCCAGAAAAATTAATGAAACCAAAATGTTTTCCTTAATTTGATGTTAGTTTTGTTGCTAACACCAGTGGGAGATGATGTGCTGCCCTGCCTGTCCTCTTCCTTTACTTAACCTCCTCTCTTAAGTCTGCAGTTTCTCACTACAGTTTTATCAATAAAGGAAGAAAGTAGAATGTATGATTTTAAGAGTTGTTGAAATATATATATAATTCAAGAATCAAATTGAAAAATCTAAAAGGAGTTAGCAAAAAAAGGACTTGACTTGGCAGTTGAAGTATTAAAATGGTTCTGTGTTCTGATATGTATTAGATGACCTCAGTTTGTGTGATGTTCTTGTGAAAAAGTAGCAGATTTGCACTCATTCCCTTCAGAGGGGAGGCGGTCATAATAATGAACCACTGTGCTTAATTCAGTGTAAAAGTGCACCACAAATGATACAAGACATAGTAGTTTTGCAGTAATCTGTATGAGGATTTGTAATCAGAGAATTTCTGAATTTACTTAGCTTTAAAAGTTTATTTTGAAACTTACGGTACATGAGTCATTTGGATTTTCCAACCTCTTTATTTTGCTGTTTCTAGGAAATTGTTAGAGCAGTAGCATCAATCCTATTTTAGCAAGGAGAGTGTCAGTAAGTATAAACATTCTAGTCAAATTCCATCCATTATTTTAGTG
The DNA here is from genome assembly GCA_003676055.1 of Chloebia gouldiae. Classification (NCBI taxonomy): domain Eukaryota; kingdom Metazoa; phylum Chordata; class Aves; order Passeriformes; family Passeridae; genus Chloebia; species Chloebia gouldiae. The sequence goes on along the minus strand of QUSF01000023.1, from coordinate 3,669,669 downwards.
ACATGTTTTTGCAGTTACTAAGTATCACTATGGATATAGCACAATCTTCATTTCTTGCCAAAAAAATCTATACAAGGTAGTTGAGGAATTTTATTAATTGCAAGAGCATCACTTTGAAATAAGATAAAGATAGCTATGTTGGATGATGCATCTTAAATAAAAATAAAGTATCTTTTGATAGGTAGAGGGAATTGTTTGTCTTGAAAAACAAGATCAGCTTGTTCCAAACATGCAAGATTGACTTGTCAGTGCTGTAGATTTCCATCTCTTCCAGCAGTATTTTCTTAGGGGCTGATATTTCCAAAAATGGAGGTCTTTTTTCCAAAAATGGAGTTGAGCAGACATTAGAGTTGAAACATACTGTGAGTTTATTTTTAATCTTTGGTCAGACTATTTCTCATTTCTTTGCTTTCTCGTAGATGGGTGTGCACATACAAATAATTGTGAGACTCCTAACTGGATATGGAAGCATTTGCTAAAGTGTTGAGCACCAGGCTTGCTGGGAAAGGAGTAGGTTTGACAATCCTTGTGCTGAACTGGCACATTAGCACTGATTCTTGATTGAATGTTGTACCTACTATTATGCAAAAAACCCTGAAGAACACTTCAATTTAACAAGCTAGAGCATAAGAATACTTGGAAAGCCTAGGATTAAATTTTTCACTTAAGTTCAACACTCTTGAATGTAGGTATTTTTCTTAGAATTATCTTGTCTCGCACTGTAATCTATTAATGAATACAATTAGGGTTTTTTCAGTTTGTGAGAAAATTGGAAACACAATTTCTTTCCACTGAACAGCATTACTATTAAATTGTTGTCCTGAATTGTCAAACTTGCATTATGATGAATACTACCACTGCAAGAAAACTAATTTAGCACTTCAAGTAAAGCAAGCATCTTGGCAATTTTTTTATGATAATGAATTTGTAACAGTGTAATTTAGAATCTGATTGTCTACTCACATCAAGAAGCTCATCCCATCCCAAATAGTGTGGTTATCTAACAGCATTAATTATGGAGCAGTGGCATGATCTGCAGAATGATACAATTGACACTCAGGTTTCCCATGGCAGAGAGTCCTGCCTCTGTAGGAAAGGAATTCCCCATTTCAGGTTACCAAGGCAAGGGTCCCAAATATCAGCAAGGTGGGCATCTGAAAAGTCCTTTCCTCTTTCCTCTTGTGGATCACTGTGGTGACCATTCTGCTTGTAATATCATGGCATAAATGTAAAAACTGAATTTTTTTTCATGCGTAACAAAACTAAAATAAGGGTTTTCTGGGAAATAAATTTATATAATGAGTAAATAGAAGTAATTTAACCAGTTCTGCCAAGGAACAAGGTGTTACCTGAGCTGAATGAACTACATTGCTTGCATTCGATGAACTACTATGTACAAAGTGAGCCTTTCTCACAGCTTTACACCAAAAGTGGTGATTTTGTGAGGAAAAAATGATGTGTTGACTTCTTTTATTCCCTTGATGAGAAATGTATGTGAATTTTCAACTTTTAAAGGCATTATGGCAGAAAGTATCAACAGAGCTGTCAGTTCCACTTGTGATATATATTTATTGTCTCCTTTTTGGCTTTGTTTCTAAAGGAAGTGTTTTCATATAGAATGTCTTTTTATCGAAACAACAGCTGAGCTTACTTTTGGTGATGAGGTGAAATTTATCATTATTGAATTACATATATGCTTATTCCACAATCAGTTATGTGGTGTTTTAAATGGTCTTCAGCTAAAGTCAATTAGGCTCTTTGGAACACAATCCAGACCATTGCTTGTCTCATAAAATCAAATACTCTGTGTGTCTACCCGTGGCCAGCAAAGCTGAGCAATGCTCAGGGATTTTTCTGCTGCTAGGAAGGGACAGAACACTCATCTGAAAGTTTTGTCACTGTCCACAGCAGAGATTCCTGTAAATGCAATCTAACTGCTGATCTGTTCCCCTGAAATAATGTTTATGGTTGGTAATGAAATGTGACTGGGCCAAATTGTGGTCATTGCTGTTCGCTATCATTATAAGAAAAAAGAACTTTGCCCTCCTGCTTCTGTTCCCTTCTGCTGGCAGATACATCCATGAATTAATGATATTGTAGCATTAAGAAGCAGGAAGGAGAGGGCTGTCCAGACCTGAAATGGAGACGTAGACCTGGAATGAAGTCAGTCTATTTGCTTGAAACATCTCTGCTGAAGTGTTTGTAGTCTGTTGTGCCTTAATGCATTGGGAGATATTTGTGAGTCCTTCCCAAGCATATATTCTGAACTTATTTGATTGACTTCCTTACTGTGTAAGTGTCAGCAGTGATCAAATGAAAGCTTGTTCCATCTTCGTGTGTTTGGTTTGTCATTTTCACAACGGCATTTGTAAGGGTACATGCTGTTGTGGCACAACCATGGTTTTTCAAACTTCTGACTTCCTCTGTGTAGGTGAGGTAAATGAATTACCGATTTTCTTTGGCATGGTTTACTTTTGGGACTTTTTGGTGGCCTGGGCATTTTTTATGTTGTAAAACGAAACTTGGCTGATAACTGTTGTATCAGAAGACAGAGATGATTTTGCCTTCCCATGGAGACAGTCAGTAAAGCCACTGCAGAATATTGGTGTGTGGGTTTTGCAGGACTGGAAATGGAGGTTTCTTGAACTAATTTGAAATCTTTGCTAATTCTCATGCTTTTGCCTGTGTTGTTCCCTTATCTCTGTCCAGGACTGTGATTCTGCTGTGTTTGTTAGCTGATGCCAACTGAAAATGGTGAAGCCAGGGCTATCAGCAGTGCACTCACTTCCCACTTTGCCAGTAATGCCTGGCTAAAGGCTGTTTTATCTGCACACGATATTCATTCAAATACAAATAAAAAATTGCCTGGACCATTTAATGTCGTCTTTAAGAATATTAGATGAGCTACTTTAGAATATTTTATAGTCATTTAAATGAAAACCTTTATGAAAAGCTGTGGATTAATTTTCTCAGCCATGACATGCCCAAAGACAATATGTGCTGCAGATGAACAAAATCTGGGCTGCAGATAACATTCCTACTGAAATTTCTGGGAAGGGATTGATGTAATTTCCTGCACTGCCTTAACCACATGTAAATGTGGTTTTCAAAAGGTAAAATTGATATTTATAAGGAGTTGAGAAATGTTTCACAATGACCATTTTAATGTTTATAATGGTAACGTTTGTCTAAGATAGTAACACAAATATTAAGGAGTAAATAATGGAGTTTCCTACAAAAAAAGCAAAATTTTAAGATGGTCACTTGTTTTTTTTTTCTGATGGTAGTCAATGGCTAAAATCCAAATTCTCAAGCAACATGTTCATAAATGCCCACACAGAAGAGAAATATTCTGCCTGTGTTCCCTGTGCAAATAGCTGAAGTAATGCTGATAGAAAAATAACTTTGAGGTAATCAAATGTATAGAATTAAGTGAAGATTTTACTATTTTTTGAGTTTTCATAAGATGACCATTTTTTCCTAAACATTTATATTGTGATTTTCTTTTTCAACAGAAAAAGTATGTTTTGAATGGAGTCAGATAAAAATGCATTATTTTTTCCTTATTTCTGCCCCTCTCCCCACCTTTATCATATCAATAACAAGAGAAATAATTCTCAAATTCTACAAAGTCATTGGATTTCAGGGAGAATCTTAGGTGACTGTTTATAAAGTTTCCAAGTGTGGTCATTAATAGATTGATGGAAGCTGCTTCCCAGTTTTCATTGCAGTGAATCTTAATGGTGCCAATTAAAATATATTTACATATGTACTTACATTTCCCACTATAACATGGAGCCTGTAACATTATTTATACTGACAGATACTGATTGTTGTTTAATTCTTCCTTTTATCCACACACTTTTGAATTATGAATTATATCACTCCTTAAATCTTTGTTTGTTTTAGAGTAGGTTCTCTTTTTTTTTTTTTTCCTGCCTCTTGGCACACCATATATGCACTAGCAAGTGCTTGCAGTTTCAGCTGCATTTAAGGAAATATTGTTGTAAGGCTTTTATGTGCTGTACTTCAATCAGCTAGTGCCAGCAGTATCCCAATAGAAAGACCCTCAACAGACCATTTTCAGCATTTTGCTGCAATTAAACTCCTCTGGTTTTAGCCCTCAGGCAATTTAGTACCTTTTTACATATGCACATTATGAACTTTTGACCAGGGCCTGGTAGTCATATATTAGATAGCAGCTTTTGAAAGCAGACTTAACAAGTTCCTCAGAGTATTACAGCCAGAGTCAGTTGTGGAAAAGGTAATTTAACCAACTTGCAGTGAGGCCATTCAGAATCGTACTGATGATCCTAAATATGTCTTTTTTTTTTTTTTCCTTGTTTCCTCTGGAAGCTGGTAGCAAGAGCTCTCAAAGAATGTGATTGATCTTTTATTCAGTAGCTAACGAGGGCTGTGATTCTATTAGTGCTCTACAAGGCAAGGGAACAGTGATTTAATGAAGTGTCTGGCGAGCTGGTCATAGATTTATCCTGTTGTCTCTAATTTGCAGCGCCGTTGTGAGCGTAAAAGAAACTCTGCACTCGCAGTGCCATTAGGCAGGTATTTCCTTAGCAAACTGTTGTAAGGTCAGGTGCAGTTTTGTGGGAAAGGCAGAGCCTCAGCCCTCAGTGTCTGGAGATGACAGCAGCCGCGCTGGAGCGGAAAGGGAGGATCAGAGGTCCGGCTGCCCGTGCAGGAGCAGATGGACTGCCAAGGAACACTAATAGAGTCATAATTGGCCATTCGAACTGCAAAGGTGCAATAACATCTTCATACGAGCTGCCTGGTGCTAGACCTGGTGCCAGGTGCTGCGAGGTTCCGTGCTAGGCTGATCTGGTGAAGCTGCTTGTTTTAATTCTTAGAAAATGAGGCAGCGCGTCCTAATCGCTGCAGTACAACAGAAATATGAGAACATCAAAACTTGAGTTGCTTTAAAGTGACATTAATGTCTTCAGTACATTTACTTCGGCATGTAAGCTGTCAGTCTTACTCAGAAACGGCGCACTAAAATTTGCCATGTAGCTATGGATAAAATAATATCATAAAAATGCTTTGCCTTTCACTTAATTACTACTAAACAATGCATTTTATTTCTGTCAACCAAAGGCCACTGAATTTTTGTTTTTCTTTGCTAACCTCAAATACTATTCTGGTGATACCTGTAGTATTACACAGCTTTTTTTCAGCATTGTTTTTTCACAAACCTCTGAGTCCAATTTAGCCAAAGGCAACCATTTTCAGAAAGATTTTGGCTTTGCATTAATTGCTTGGTAATTTGAGAAGGAAATTATGGTATGGCTTTATATATTGTTGAGGAGATCAGTTAAATATTTCAATCCAAAAGTAATGCAAAATAATGAAGCAGATCTGATGTGTGGTTCTGTCCTAGCTAGACACAGAACAGTAGACAAATGAATAGTTTGAGATTTCTGTGGCATTTCCTGGTGGAAGCTGGAGAATTCCCATGTGGAAAAGTGGCCAAAGCTAAGAATTAGAGGGTAGGCAGAGATGATGACATGGGAGTGTTAGTCCACTTCTCTTTATGTCTAGGTCACATAATTGGGATCTCAGCCTTGTGTTCCAGGCTCTGTGCATAAAGGTAAAGAAAAGCTTCTGGCCCAAAATGCATCAAATCTGTTTTAAGGGAAACTGCAAAAATCTGTTGTGCAGTGGATGAAATGTGGATCTTGGCAAACAGCAAGGAGACAGTACCATGATAACTTGTCTCCTTATATAATTATAGCACATGCTCCACCAAATAGTTGTCATTGTGCTCAGATGGATGATTTTATCTTTGAAAATTAAAATTTCTTCAGTGGCATGAGCCCTTGAACCCCTGTGAACCGGACACCCTGTGGTATGTCATCTGGGGCCCCTGTTAAATATACAGACACAGTTAGTCTAGAAAAAGAGATATTGGGCTTTTAAATGAACAGCAAGAGGATTTAAAACAGTAAGCCAAACTTTCTAATTTCCTAATATTGACACTTCTGTCCCTCACAATCTTATTATAGTATTATTCTCTGCTGATCTACCATTTCATCAAAAAGTCTACAATGGAACTAAAAATCTAAGCCTTTTAGCCCATAGATCATTGCACTTGGTAAATGGCTTATTGCAGATTAGATAATGTGGTTCATAGCACATCCAAATCAATAAAAGGCTAGTCTGAACGTAGTAAAGTGCTCTCAGTCTGATTCTTTTTATTAAGTATATCTGCCATGAGCAAAGTGAAAATTTTAGTCTTTTTTGCTTAACTTGATATAAAAAAAGGTGTTGCTTCAATTTCTGCATGGTTGTTTTCTTTCCTAGGGAGGATCTGTCCCAGAGAGTTTAGTGTTTTTTTGAATCAAAATTAAATGTATTGTCTGAAAAATGCAAAATTTAGAGCCCAGTGATTTGGTGTTCCCAGTCATCCCATGCTAGAAATGAGCCCCTAGCTCTCACATTTGTCAGATATTCAGTGGTCTCTGTGAAATAAACTATTTTATAGCTGCTCATACAAAAATTATCAGCAGAAACTGTCAACTTCAGCAGCAAATGGAGGTGGAGAAATGTGAAAGAAATATTTGGAAGGTAGAGTGGATGATTCAATAGCAAACAATTAGCGGTGTTTTAATCTAGGTCGGGAGAGGCCCAGGAATCTGGGGCTGAAAGGGAGGAAGTGCTGGTTCTGCTTTACCCCATGAATGCTCCTGTGCTTCTGAAGGGGTAGAACTTTCAGAAGGGAATTCTCATTTATCCAGGAGACATTGAGGAGGCTGATACATGTGTGTCAAGGGTGAACAGGGATGGAGAGAGTTTTTACCTTTCTAGCTGGTGTTATATTAGAAACCTGGGAGGATGGTGGCAAAATGGTGACTGATGTTTCTCTGCCTCTACTTTCCAAACACTTTCATTCATTGCAATTTTTTATTCTCCTGTTTACATCCCTGGCCTGACCTGCTGAGGAGATGCTGAGCTGCTGAACTGGGTCAAGAGCTTGTCGGGGTTTTGCAACTTGACTAAAAAAGGGTTTTAAAGCTATATTAAAAATCCAGTGAATTGCTTGGAATTTTTGCAAACAATCAGGTCAGATAAACTGTAATTGGCTGCAGAGAGATGCTCTTAACTTACCATTCTTTGACCATGTTATTGACCACTATGTGTTCGCCCATGTTATTAATAATTTATCCTTTGAAAAAATCTATGTGCATTATAGCCTTTGATCTCAGAAATATCAAAGCTGAACATGCTATTTCCCTTTTCCTTTTTTCCTTTCTTTTTAAAGAATTTTTAAAAGTGAAGAGAATGAAAAATAATTTTTAAACTTTTTTCTGTTTATTTTGGTGGCAGAGCTTCCTGATGACACGCATCCCTGGTAATGAGAAATGTACATTAATACAGTAAGAATATATATGAATAAAAAAATCAAGGCAAGCTCAGTGTACTTTGCAGATGAAAATGTTTGAAAACAAGACTTAATGCATCTAGTAGATTAAAACAGAAATTAAAGACTTTAGAGTAAGAAGAGATCAAAGGCTGTCTTTTCATTGTTCTTTTTATTGTTTATTGACTTCAAAAAGACTTTTTAGTTTAAGCTGACTTTAATGTCTCTTGAATGCTCTTTTGTAAAGTGACTTTGAAAACTCACGGATAATGTCTTCATTAAGTGGGAAAAATCTTGGTGAAAATATAACTGTAACTTTGCTTTCATTATAATAGGAAGAGATAACACTTTGCTTAATTAAGGTCTGTTTTCCCTCTGTTTAGAATTTTACGACCATTTTTTTCATTGAAATTAGTGCTGATAAAAGCTTGAAGTAGACATTGCTAAACTGAAACTCTTAGTTTTTCAGAGAAGTACGGGGATGTGAGTTCTCTGTATTTGTTAATCAGTTAATCAGGATGTTGTCTTGTGTATGTGAGCTATTTTAGGAAACAAAAGAAAAAACAAAACCCAAAAACATATTCAAGTTTTATTGATTCTAAAATAAAGCAATGCTTCTTGTGTTGTTGGGAATGTTAATTTAGAGACTTTCTGCTCTCATTCTGTTTCCAAATGTCTGTGCTTTTCTCACCAATCCCTGATGACTTGATGTATTTGGATTATGTTAATACCTGTATTAATAATGACAGTAAAGATCACAAATCTGTGGGGGCAAATGAGAGATTAGGAAAGCCATGCAGGAGAACTTCTCTGGGGGGCAGCGTGTACTTTCCACAGTATTTGGAGGTTTAAAAAAATGCACTTGAGGACTAGGATTGCCTTGGCCTTCCCCCTCCCCAACAGATCATCTCTTTCTCATGGTTCGGTGAGACTTTTAGATGGACAAATTACTTTTAGATGGAAAGGGAATTATCATGGTTTCATGAAGTGCACTCCATCTTTTGAGATAACTGAGATATGTATTAATTTTTTGTTTGCTCCTCACTTGTCTGTAATTTTGGTACAATAGATTTAAAAATTTCTGATATAAGTTTCTAGTGCAGCTCTGATGTTTGTTACTCTGAGGGTGTTGGGCAGGCATTGTGCTGGTAATTTTATGATACTCACCCTTCTTATGCTGTGTATTTCTGCCAGGGCTCTGTGTACATTTCTTGGGCAATCTGCTTGGCTCTTACTGAGGATCAAAAGATTCTGATTTACAGTCTGCAGAAGCTGTTTGCAAGACCTTTTTACATACGTAAAAACTCAGCAACTCCTTTCAAAGCTGAGTTGGCAGAGTTTTTTTTTAATGAGAAATGCGTGTTCCATGATTTCTGTAACTGTCTAACCTTACTTCAGTTTTAAAAGAGATTATCTTCAAAAGGAAAACCAAAGCTATACTTGTTTCCCTTTGTTCCCCTTCATGGCTAGGGACAAAGCAGCAAAGCTATTGTTGGCTGGACTTATTTTTACTGACTTTCAGCTATGATACACCTATTGGGAATCTTATGTCCAGTGCAAAATGAGTCATGAGACATTGGAAAGGATGTCTTTGATGCTGTGTGACTCTAAAAGCCACACTGTGTTAATTTTGAGACTGTTGCTAATGTTATTTAAGGATTTGCCTATAATTTCCTATTAGTTCATTTCAATGTGGGCAACCACATCTTGGATTTGGGGATTCAGTATCCATTTTGTAGACTGTTACTAGTTTTCAAATTCATAGATGCAAAACATTTTTTGCAGTATCACTATTTTTGTGGCACAAATGGTTAAGTATTTTTACAAGTGTAGTCTTTGTGGGTGGTTTAGAGGCTCAATTACCCACTAAAATGGAGGAAAGAAATGTCCTCAAGGGTTTGCATTTGGATCATATGACACTGTGGGGCTCAGCTTGTTGTTAATAATTCTTACATCTGTGTAGCACACAACAGCACGAGGCAGCCTTTGAAAATGTAACACAGTATTGATGCTGCTACCCTTGCAGAAACATCTGAATTCTTTTAAAGGATGTGACAGAAAAATGAGCCAGGATAAAGAAAGCAACAAATCAGCTGGTAGAATTGATGTCATGTCCAGTCCTGCCTATTAGATTGAGTAGCTAATGTGAAAACTTTGGAAATGTTCATATTTATGATGCATGTGGCAGGTGCTGTTTGGGTTGCTTTGCATGTTTGCACTATGGGCACTTGAGGAGCCAAAACCAGAAAGAAGCCAAAACAAAAAGGAGAGAGAAAGGGACAAGGAAGCAAAATTATGAAAGAATGAATGTGCCTAAATTCCAAACTTATTATTGCAGTCATTTTTTGCATTAGAAAACAGCAAGTGTGAGAAGAAGTCTCAATATGCAGTGTCAGAAATGTGGCTGCTCTGCACTGTGGAGATTTGACTCTTCTTGCACCAGGAAACAACAGACACCCAGGACATGGAGAGATTAATCCCTTGGAATTCTGTGCTCAGTGCTTGTGACCTAAAGGTGCCAAACTTGCTCCCCTGAACAGTGCTATGAATCTTGACATGCATGAGAGCAGAGTTTGGCTCAAGGGTTTGTTTGCATATTTCCATGCTTCACGTACTTTATTAACCACTGCAGACCTGGTTTCCTGCCTTGAACACAGAGAGGCCACTACAGTGGTAATGTGCAAAGTGAATTGAAAGGAGGATGTAAAACATCTTCCAAAGGTGAGCTCAGAAAAAATTGGGCTGTTTCCAAAATAATTATGTAATGTTTATGTATGTCAGATAATAAATACCTCATAGCAATGATTCCCAGGCTTCTTTGTAGATATAATGGTTTGTAGATATAATGCCTCTCATTATGATCCCAAATTCTGTTATGTGTTTTCCAGAAGTCATCCAAGCCCATTCTGGAGATCAATGTACTATATAAAATATTATATTAACAAATTCAATGTTTGGCTGAGAACTATATGAAAAAGAGGGTAATACAGGTGGTAATATCTCTCCAAAACCACTTGAGCTGTCTTGTTATGAGCTCTACCTCCTTGTTGCCTATTTTGTGTGGCAACAGGGGACCTGAGGGGACCTCTTAAGAGCAGAAGGGTCAGCAAATCACAGAGGGCTCAGGCAGTCTGGCTCTCTTTTGGCTCTAAGACCTGAAGTACCCAGAGCAGGCTATTAAAGTCCTGTTTATAGCTAGGCTGTATAGCTTCACACTCTGAAGTTGCTTTCTGCCTGAGCAAAACAATATATTCCTGAAAGCTGGCAGTATTGGCCTGTTGGTCTTTTAGAGAAATTCTTTCCTGAAATGAGCACAGCTGTCAGCAAAGGAACACTGAAGGCATCTTTAGGTGCCTTTAAAGCAGCAGCTTTATTTTTGTTTGCCTGGTTTGGACAGCTTGTAGCACTTGCACACTCCTTTTGGTTTGGCTGTTTTCCTCTTTTTCCAGCATTTCCTTCCAAATCATGCAGGCAAATAAAGCACTAATTGTTAGAAACCACCTCCCTTCCACCCAATGTACAGACAAGCAGTTCACATCCCCTCATACCCTGCATTCAGTATTGACAGGAAATGTCCTTTCTGTTGAAGTTTTGGAGTCCAAATGCTATTTGTATAGGTTTGTTTATTTCGTGTTTTTTTGGTTTTTTTTTTTTTGGAATGTGGAAGTTAATATGTTGAGAGGGTTTATAAGAAAACATCTTCCTTTAGGGAAGAGCCAGTATCCAGCTCAGCTGTAGGAACGAGCTTCTGGTTCCCTGGTCCTGGTCCTGGAGCTCCACAATTTTATGGAGAACCCTCTATAAATCCTAAGCAAGGAAATGTGCTCAGATTTCCCTTAGTCTCATGTGCCATGCATGACAGTGCCCACAGTTGCCTTCCCAGCCTTTCCTCCCTGGGGACATACATTTTAATGCTGTGTCCATTTACATCACAGTTGTATTAATTACATTTAATGTAGTTTTGAGCTAAGGTAGCACAGCCTGATTTCAGAGAGCAGAGTGTTGTAATGAGGCTTGAGTACCATTGATCTATGACTCGGTTATAAGGGATTCTTAAGGGAGTTTGCTGATTTATGTAGAAGACTGATGTCTGTGGCCATTAGGAAACACCAGTTTTCATTACCTATCAATCTCGTGGAAAACCTTTAGCAGCATGATCTCCTATAATAGTTATCTAATCTGTTAAATTAGAGATTAATGAAATGAAAACATTACAGAAGAGGAAAATACACTTGTAAGAGCAGGCAGTATCATAAGAACAATGCAGACTTATTTGAAAGCATGTACAACAGCAGTCTGAAAGCAACAAAAAGATAAATCAGCTCCTGCTATTGCTGTCTTAATCTTTAAATTGCAAAAATCTATGTGGATATATGGGTTAGTAAATTACTAGAGCAATGGAGCATATGGAACTAATTCCAAAATAGAAGAAAAAGCAGAACACACCATTTAGAATATCACACACTCATTTGTAGTATGGTCATAGAATTTAATAGAGTTCAAGTTTAACTCTGCTTAACTGCATCTTTATTTTTAGATTTGTAGAGTTCAAAAGTTGTTACTTATCAAAATACTTTAGTAAGATCAAAAATTAGAAGAAAGAAATGGTACATTATATAAAGCTGTGACAGTTATTTATTAGAGCTGTGATTTGGACATTGGGAATCATTACACAGGGAAAAAAACTAGTATCTTAAATATTTGGAAATAAAAAAATGGAGACAATGTCTTTTTATCAGCTCATTTCTAAAGCATCTAATTTTCAGCTTATTTTTCCTTGTAGCTACTATATGTAGTGGGATATAAAACAGAAGGAATTTTCAAAAAACCCAGGCTGCATTTATCCATACATAAAAAAGAAAATACTATTGAGGTGACTGTGTGTGTCAGTACATCACTTTATTTCCACACCACCTGCTGCAATTAAAAATGAAATCACCAAGCAGCAAGTACAGTAACTTCATCAACCAGCTGATATTATAATTAATGACTATATAGAGTCTCTATTATTGTGTACTTCCAAGGCATCAAGTGGAAAGCTGTCGTAGTGCTTTAAATAATGAAAAAGTTTCAGGCCTTGATAAATGGCTCAGTTGGATGCAGTTTAGAAAGTTGAGAGCATATGCTTCTGTCATTAGAAACTAAGGACCCTCGTTACCCTTGCTATAACTCTTCAGATTCATCTGAAACTCTTTGATCCCCTCGTGTACTTACACTGTGTTTAAAATGCAAAAGTGTAGAAAAATATGGTGTGCATGAGAAATTCAGTGAGGAGGGAGAAAGATTAAAATAAAGCTACTGTTCATTAACGTCTTTATTTCAAACCTGTCGGAAGAGAGAGCATTAGGCTGTACCCACATCTCTTTTGAAATGGGAGTAAGCAAACATTTTCCTTTGATTCCTTTGAGATTTTTCTTTTAAGAAACAATTGAAATCCAATAAAGAAATGTGCTTCAGAGCATTATTATGAAGATATTTAAGTGACTTAATAGGGGAATGGCAGCAAGGGTATTTGTTCTTGAAGGCTGTGCTTTAACTCTGTGCTGTTCTGCCATAAAGGGTGCAAAAAGTAAAGTAGTGAAGCAGAAATTTTGGTTATTACTGATGAGGCAGGTTTAAGAAAAATAAACTTTTAACAGGGAAGCTATTGGTAAATTCACTTCCTGAACAGTGTCGTTTCATTGTTAAATATCACCATTTTAACTGAGAACTGATAGCTACTTTTCAGCTTTTATTTATTTTTCTTCTCTCTCTGAAACTTTCGTATAATGTATTTGCCTCTGAGGATATTTCATAGCTGAAATGCTTTGCTTGGCAGAGCATGTTACAGATAGAGAAAATTTTGTCTAATCCCTGACTCTCATGGTTGTCATTCTGCTTTGTTTCATGTATTGAAGCAGTATGCCACAACCATTTCTCAGACCTTTTATAAAGGAATTATGTGTCTTTTAAATTATTGAATTAAGATAACAAAACATATATATATATATATATATATATATGAATGTATAGGTAGCAGCAGAAATAAAGATTTCTTTCTCTCTGTCATAAGAATATGTGAGATAAGTGAGTGCTGTTTTTTCCTCTTTTATGCCATTATTTAGAGCCCATTAATTAGAATGTACATTTCCCGAGCTTCCAAAATTGTGCCTTGGCAGTATGTGCAAACATATCACAGGAGAATGTTTTAGTCCAATAATTTCTCAGTGGCTAAAATGTGTGTTTAACAACTTGGTGCTAAATTAAGGACTGAAATTGAAATACTGGTGAATGGATGGAAACAGATCTGAAAGTTCTACTTAGGCAAGTACATGTTCACCTTCTGATGTGTGGAAATTCTTATGCTGGCATAACAGCAGCAGCCTGTGCTGCCAGTGGCTCCCTGGGATTCTTTCTATTTGAGAACTCTCTCTGCTTTGGTTCTGTTTGTTTGAACAAAAAGGACATGGTGTGATTACTCTACAATGTTCAGCTCAGAACATTCATGAACTCTGTGCAATTGGAGAGACTGATGCAAATGTGGTACTGAGGCATTGGGTCCATCTCAGTTCTTTCCAAAGGGGTACTTGCTTGCATGAGATGTGAATTTCTGATAGGTGCTGAATGTTAACCAGGATATTTGGACTTTAGTATAATGATCTTGTATCACTACAGCATCGTGGCAAATTAGATTAAACCTGAAGGACACAAGACCTGAGCCATCCTTAAATTCATGATGTGTGAAAGTTGCACTTCAGACAAGTGTTAGGCTAATTGCTTCCTTAGCTTTAATAAGTTAAAAACAGAAATATTTATCTCAGTGTGCTAAATGGCAAGTAGGTTGAGAAGAGAGAGCAAAGACATTCATAGATGTAGGTTTTTGCATATATTGAAAATACTGTCAAATTGTGCTATTAGGTGCCTACTTTTTCACATATTTCAGGACATTTTATGCCATTATGCTAGTAATTAAATTAATTATTTATCCATTGTACACAGCCTTGAATTAGTGTGTGATCAGCTTGGGCACTTAAAAGTATAAGAACACTTGAAAGCCAAATTCAAGCATAGGTATTCCATAGCACGTCTTACAATCTAAATATTGCTCTTAGTCTAATCGAAGCAGCAAGAGTAGTCACAGCAGTTGATGGACTATTTTTCAAATTGATTTCAAAAATGTATTTAAAGGGATGATCTTCTACTCTAGATTACCTATTGATTTTTAATATGAAAAGCTCATTATATAAGCAGTAACTGCATATAAAAACCTAGCAAACCTTTGCATAAATCCTTTAATTGAATTTCCAGAGCCTGTGGTTCTACTTTTTTTTTTAATTAAATCTATTTCTTTTTTTAAGTGTTACTGTGTAATTTGCATGCTGTGAAGTGGCCCTGTCCCAGATAAAGTGCCATTGATCCTTATTAAACCTCACCTCTGGGCTTGCTCAAAACTAACTGGAAAAATTAAAGTGTTCATGCTGCAATGCACTTATTGCTTGTGTGATAGGATTATGGAAAAAAAAAATAATAACATTAATTTCCAAGAGAGAATTTATAATGCAAGATTTTATTTTTTTCAATTTGATAATTAATAGCAAAATCATACCCTAAATATAAATTGCATTTCAGTCTGCAAACTGCAGTAGTAATTAGGAAAGATAATGTATACCTGATATAAACCCATGATGTTTTATATGGACAGTCCTTTGGTATATTAATTTTTTTTAAGTGTTCAAAATGATTATGGATTCAACCCAACAGCTTAAATAGAGATTTGAGGAAAGAAAAAAAAAGAAACCTATGTAGTACCTTACATTACTGTTTCTATTTTCTTTCTTGAGCTTAAAATGTGAAAAATGACAGTCTGCAAATATTCAAGCTAACACTTTTTATATTAGAATTATCACGATGTAGAAAAGTATATAAGTTGTAATAGTATTTTCACCTTTTTAAAAATATCTAACATTTTTTATATGAAAAGCAATAAAATCTGCCAAAGAAATATTCATAATCAATAAGAATACAAGGTATGGAATATATTAACAGAGTTATAAAAATGTTTGCAATATGACTCAAAATGAAAAATACAGCAGGTTATGTATGGTTTAAAGTGTAATCAATTTTGAGGTTGTGTATGAGGATATAAATGATAAACACAAGTAGTAGCATTTTTAGTAAAGGGTGTTGCAAAAAAGTACTGTATTTATGGTTCATTCCATTCTTTTATAGATCATTAATGTAGAAAACAAACACAGCGTATCCATCTTCTCAGACAGTTTAAAATTCCATTAAATGATATTTTAAATGGAAATTTGGAGCTCATTTCATATTCTGCTGTCTACAAACACAGGCTGTACCAAAAGCACTGAGTATAGCCTGGCTTTCCAGCAGGAGCTGATAACCACAGAAGTTACATTCAGGAGTGGTCTGGATTTGGAGAGGAAGTTGATGTTTTTTCCACTTTCAGTGAAGAGAGCTGGTAAATCTCTTGTGTCCAAGGCAGTGGTGGATGGCACATTGCTGTTCCCTCTGATTCAACATGCAGCCACCTTGGAATTGCCAATTGTAGCCCAACCTTGTTCCCCAGTAAGAGCATTTGTCCCATCTACAGAGGAATTAGTGCAGCTTGATTTTTGCTCCTTGCCTAGTTAATACAGAGCATTTTAAGTGCAAAGTTCTCACTGATCTTGAGCCTAACCCAATTGTGTTGAATTATATTAGTTTTGTGAATGTGGTAACTTATTTGTTTGAAAGCTCCTCTAAGCTTTACATAAGCACTAATTATTTCTAAATCAGCCTCTGTCTCATTTCATACACTGCTGGGATCACAGCATCACAGATTTTGTTTAGCTTGGAGAAAACCTCCAAGATCATTGAGTCCAACCAAACACCACCTCGTGCTGCTGAGTGCACATCCAGTTGTTCCTTGGACACCTCCAGGGATGGGGCTCCACCACCTCCCTGGACTGTCCCTGCCAATGATGAACAACCCTTTCAGTGAAAGAATTTTTCCTGAAAATGGTAACAGTGACATGAAATAAGTGGTGCTTTACTCTTTTCAGTACTTCATTTGTGCTGTTGGGAATACTGTCCCTGTTTCCTCTGCAAAGTCCATTGGTTAAGCCTTGGGTGGTTATGGGGCATAGCTCCTGACAGCTGTCTGCTGGCTCCTTCACTGCCAGGGCAGCATCAGCTCCAGCTTTGGGAAATTCACGTGTTCCAGTTCCCTCCAGCAAATGTGAGTTTGCTCCAGATTTTCATGTTAGTTTGCAAGATGGATGTTGAATGACTTGTTCATTGTTGTATGTGTTCCTCCTCTCAGTGGCCCAGCAGTTTTCTGGTGGATTGTTTCTCAGACTTATTACATGTCCCATATTGCTCCTTGAAATGCATTTCTGCTTTTACGTTACGTACATCAGAAACGTTCTGAAGTTACGCCTAAGGAGGATGGTTTTAAAATTCCTTCCTGGTTGTTTGTCAGTGGATTTGTTGTAGTTTCCTCACGGTCTTTAGTAAAGGAAGTAAGTGACAGTGATCAGTGAAGGTGGACAGTAAGATTTATAATGTATTTGTGCAAGCTGATTGCCAACAGAACTGGCCTTTCCCAGCGGTGCTGTACGCGTACTTGGAAAATCAATAGGGATTAGCCTATGACCCCCTTCACATACTTATACTGTGGTCTGCATTGCTTACCAATATTTCATCTGTTTCACTTAAATGCTGGTACTTACTCAATAATGTGTGGCTGTTCTTGCAAGCTACTAATTAATTTTTAAAATGCAGTATCGCTTGAAATGGAGATAAAGCACACCTTTAGTATCAGAGGGAGAGCAGGGCAGCGGATTTGTGAATTTGCACTTGGTACCTCTAATTAAAAATCCTGCATTGAGAGATTAAAGTTATATGTTCAGATTTTAAAAAGTACTAAATCAAGTACAGAAACCTTTTCATGATGGTTGCCAACAAGCTAAATTGTCAGGTTTGACCAGGTACCTGTTTAATTTTTTGCCTGGGTTTGCTGCTTTTTTTTTTATATTTCTAGTTTTGCTTTAAAAAGACTTTGTTTAAAGTTTGGGATGTTTGTTTGTTTTGTTTCTCTTGAAAATTTTAGGGGAAAAATATCTTATGTTTATAAATGTAATTTATTGATATTGAACCTAGGGCATAGTCTTGGCAGCGTGTTCATAGGATACATAAACCATGTTGCATTTTAAATACTAATGTATTGAAAAGCTGAACAAATGTACCAGGTATTGTTTTTCCTTTGACTAGTTTAAAATAAAAAAAATAATTTGTCTTGCAATAGTACAAAAATAGTTTGATACACAGTGTCAAATTTCTAATTTACCATACAGTTTGCCAAAATCCAAAGATAATGGCCTAAAGCAATTCTTTTTGATGAGATTGTTCTCCCAATAGCAGGATTTTAAAAATTCACTGTTTCTTATGCAAGTGTACCTATTCCCTAGAGTTACTTAGAGTTTCTTATTGATCTACTAGCTGGTATTTGAATTGGTCGATGTACTCTGTAACTTGTTTAAGATACCCTACCTGAACTATTAGTTTAAATAATATATTCATAAATTGATTAATCATTACAGTAAGAGTTATTAGCTGCATTTTTATATGTGAGCTCTCCACAAATGACTCCTGCTATAGTAATCATGCATATATAAACAGATTCAGGTTTAAATTGCAGTACTCCTTATAATAATTATATTGCTAGTAATAGTACGTTTCTGCAAGGAGAAATAAACCTTTTGCTGTGTGGGCAGCAAAACTCTGTTTATTTAATATGGATAAAGTAATTGTAAATATTGATGTGTCTGTAAGCTATGTTATGGGAAATGAGAGGAAAGAAGGAAGAGATGATGTGGCTTTTGTTGGCAGAGGCAGGTGGTTCTAAGGTTTGGTGTGTGTTTGGGTGTGATCAGGTGCTGAGGGAGCTGAGCAAAGGGTGCAGGAAGATTTTAGGGTGCAGGATGAGAGGGCATTGCACAGCCTGGGAGGCACTGGTGGGGCTGGACAGGCAGTGAGAGCTGTCTGACATCATGGTGTGCATCTTGTGGCTTGTCCTCACCCTTTTACAAGTGGACTAAAAAGAGACAGAGAACTGCCCAGCCCATGGATAGTAATTAAAAAGTGCACTGAAAGGAATGCTGCTGCCTTTTAGTGCTTGCAGAAGAGTTTGATGTGTGTGCCTTCATTTGATAACACCTTGCTTCTGAAAGGTCTGTGTTGGTGTCAGGATACATCCAGCACATGCAATTGCTGTAAATGGGGGGGGTTGTTGTGATTAATTTGGAGCTTCAATTATGAGTAAGGGTTGAAGTGTTTGCATGTTATTTTATTGTATATGTTTTAATGTGTATATTAGGAATGTGATCCAGTAATGCAAAGTTCAATTGCTATAACTTTTGTAGCAAAGACTGTAGCCTCACACGGGAATCAGAGTGAGCTTTTGTCTATCCCAGTGTGCACGGGCCACATCCAGAGATTTGTATGTTTTTTTTAGAAAAAAAAATGCCCTCCAAAGAGGGCTTGTATGTGCAGAGAGAACTAGGAAAATCTATTTAATCAAAAGTGTCAGAACTCACTTTCTGAGCAGCTCTCTGGTTTACTCTGCTGAGTGTTGCAGAGTCCCAACAGCTTTAAACAATGTTCACTTTGATTTACTCCTAAATCCTATCAACAAATGTGAGCACAAAATACATTTACTTGCAATCTCACAATTGTGTACATGTTATGAAATTAATGGTATCTTGTAGTTAATAAACTGAGTGTAGTGTGGAAAATCACCCAGCTCACATTTCAGCTTATTTCCTGCATACACTATTGTCATGAGCCCTAGACTTTTGCATTTTGCAAGTGAACAACTAGAGGAGGTTTTTTCATATTTTAGTTTTGAAAGCCATTTTGTTTCGCCACATGCTTTTTCCGCTTCATAAATTCTACTTTAAAACATTCAACAACCTGCTAAATTAATATATACTGTGTTCCTCCTTTAATGGGTAGGGGAACTTGTCTCACAGCAGTGCATTTGTTCAGCTCTGTTTTGAAAAAGCGCTGCCTGCCGTGTGAAGGACATCTGCTCACAAATGAATGATTGTGCTTTTGATTCGGAGCAGCACCTTCACTTTAAATGCTGGCTGCAGATGAAAGGAACAGATTGCTGTGGTACCACTTTTGTGAGGATTCCTCTACCCAGCATGTGGCTTCATACATTATTGAGAGCAAATCCACTTTATGCTACCACTCCTCGCTGCACTTATTTTGCAAACCTTATTCAGAATGCCAGCAAGGATCACTTTTCTACAAAGGAATAAAGGCCAGTTAGGAAGATTAAGCAGATAAATTATTTACAGTGTTTAATTATCATTGTACAGGTTTATTAAACTTCATGGTTACCTGGAAACCTAAGCAGGTGCTGGAAAAAAGTCCAATAAAGTTAAATGAAAAATGTTTTGTGTAAAATGAAATCCCTTTATGTGTGCCATGTTCATAAAAATGTCCCAGGTTTTTTGGTGGAGTTCCAAGGTTGACTTGCATTTAATGTTGTGAATATTATTATTTTTTTCATAATCCAGTCCTAGCTCAAGGCTTATTATGATAGAAAAGACCACATAATTCTCTGCTGGGTTGAGCAGCAATCTGCTGTACTACTGGGTGTCCTAGATTGTAAACAGATGTACAAGGTATGGTTGGTAAATCTCAGAAGATTCCCTTTTTCTGGTATTTAAGGACAGATGAATTTTGAAGGGGAAAAAATCCCACAATACATTTTTGATTTTTCTTTAATGTTTATACTTAATTAATTTACTTTGTTGTTTCTTCACATAATTTGACCTAGTTGGTATTTAATTGTTGAATTGAGGATTTAAATTTATTTATTTTATTTTTTAAAAATTTAACAGTAGAAGTGTTGTCCTCCAGGAGCAGCTTCGATATCTCTTCATGCTGCTCACTAATATAAACTAATGAGCTCCATTAAAGATCTGCCCACACAGTTGCAAAGAACCACCTATTAATCTGTCATCTTTGAATACTTTGAGAAAATTAAGACCACCAAGCAACCATGAATTTGAAAATGGAAAAGGCAGTACCAAACCTTTATATGCTTAAAGATGAATGCCAAATAGGTAGAAAATGTCTGGTGACTAAATCCCACTGACTTAGTTGAGCAGAGTAATCCAGAAATAAGACAGGGTAAATGCTCTTCCTCCTTCTGAGTCAAGGGAGTTCTGACATGGGGGATACCAGAAATCTGTATTTTTGAAGCTGAAGTTCATAAGATCTCAATGAGTAGCAAAGTAATTTTGCCAAAAAGTGTGTATTGTAATACAAGGTCCATTTGGTCACGCTTTGGATTATGATACAGAGAATTCTTAGGCTGTTTATGGAGAAGATGTTTCCTTCTGTGATGTTAGAGTTTTTTGGTGCATCATTTCTTGATTTAATAGGAAGCTGTTGACCAGCTTAATACCCAAAGAGCTGCATTCCTTGGCAGTAACAATCTGGATTAATTCTAGATGGGTTACTTCATGTGGAAAATATTGGAAATATGTAGAAAATGTGTTCAAATTTACCTGATAGAATAATTTTGGGTTCAATCCACAATGTGACAAATGTATAGTAAAAATTAATATCCGGGACTTTCATTGTTTTGATTAAATTTGATTTATGCCACAGTAGAAAATGTCTCATTCCTGAGCCTAGCAATCAGGATTTTGGTGTGAGGATTCACATCTGCTTGTTGGAAATTGCTTTATGGTACTTTTTCTATTATCATTTCAAACATCTAAAATATAGCATCACATAAAAAAAAAGTTTGCTGGTTCCTTTTTAGTCTCATTTTTATAAAATAAATATAAAATAAATACCCATAGCTAGCAGTAGTATATGATACTTGTTCCCTTCTTTCTAAATTGTCCTATTGTTTGGAAGATGAAGGATGGGCTGAGGCAGATTGGGAGTAAATTTCTATGTCTTGGGGGTGGAAAGAGTTTTGGAGGGTTTTTTTTTTTTTTGGTTTTCCTGCCATCAAGCCACTTTTTGTGCATATATGACTGAATTTGCTGGGACCATCTCTGAAGAGGGAAGCTCATCAGCTGCACCAGTGGGGTTGAAGTGGCTGTTCCTTTTTGGCTGCTGCAGTTATCTTACATATATGTCATTAATAAGCTCACTGCTGATGGGGGTGTCCCACTGTTGTTGAGAATAAAGAGTTTGTAATACTTGGGGCTATAGTTAGTTGGTACTAATTTTTGTATTCCACGGGGTAGGCTTTGACAAAGACCTGTCATTTCCCAAACAAGCCATTCTTTTAAGAGAACATCTGTTGAAAGAGGCAATTTAAAATCTCCTTAAAATCTAGGGCATAATTAACACTATAAGGATACAAATATTAGTTTTCTAGAAGCTATTTCTTTTGTGCATTATCTTGATGTTCAGTAACCTTTTCAAGGTTTTTTTTTCCTTCCTTTTGTATCGCCATTTGCAATTAGTATGCAGTTCTACATTTAGTACTAACAATTGATCTAAACCAATAAAAATACTAACTGTAGCCCACTGATGTTAATTGAAAAAGAAAGGAAAGTCCTGCAGCAGGGTGGCATGGCTGTCTTCAGTGACAGCAGATTAAAGATGAAGGACATCTGTGTTTGTGGAGAGCTCTTTCAATCTCAGTATTGAGCCATTTGTTAAGAAGTATTGTATGTTAAAGTTATTAAAATTAATTGAAAAAATATGAAGTTTCTACAAAGCATATTGGAGTAAACACATGGTGTCTGCCATCTCAGAAAATCTGATGGATAAATGATTATAAATTTTGGATTTAATCACCTGCTGTAGCAGCAGGTATCTCTAAAGAACTTGGTGTGAACACTTCAGCAG
Source organism: Chloebia gouldiae (assembly GCA_003676055.1). Taxonomy (NCBI): domain Eukaryota; kingdom Metazoa; phylum Chordata; class Aves; order Passeriformes; family Passeridae; genus Chloebia; species Chloebia gouldiae. The sequence continues at coordinate 3,647,426 of QUSF01000023.1, read as the reverse complement.
CTTTCCTGGTCACAGGAAACAGCAGTTGCCTGCCTGTTTATTTGCTAACAAAGTGGTGAAAAGGCATGTGAAATTAATCCCATTTATAAGCTGATAAAATACTATATTAGGCTTTGAGCCATTATCCTTAATATTGGCTTTTAGCTATGTCTATTCCTTCCTTAATTGTATGAAATATAGTGAGATTTTTACAGCAGGAAAAAAGTCTTCATTAATGCTCCTGCTAAATAAAAATGGCAAGTACTGCTGGGCTAAAACAGGAAAATATATTCACACTTTGGGTCTGAATGTATTTAAGAATATGGAATATGAATCATGAGTCATTTATGCCTATTTTAACATAGTTCTCTATGTCAGCCTGTTTTTACTAAGTCTCCTTTTGAGACCTCACTGTCTTTACTGATTATTAAAATTTAACTTTCTCTTATATTATTTGAAAATACCTGACCACATGGCTGAAGCAAACCATTGCCTCTGAGGAGACAGCAGTGAAAATGGTGTAGTCTCAAATCTTGTATATTTAATTAAAATGGCTACTATACAGAGAAGTAGTATTCCCACACTGGAATTCCTGTTATTCATTAGCTTACTTCTTTCTGGAAAATTGCAAATTTATAGAGCTGAGGCATACAAGTTATCTGTTGCACTAATGTGGAAAATGTTTTCCTATTACATTGTTTTCATGCAAATAACAAATTAATGCAGCTTGTAGAAGAATCTAATCACTGTAATTCAACATTCAGGGGAGCAAAAAATGATCATACTTGTCTTCACTCTTCCAAGAATGACACCAGATTTCAGTTTTTTAATGTGTGGCCTATTTAGCTCATTAGTTTTAATATACAGGTTTAAAAGTCTTTCCTTGAGCAATAGCTTCAAAACAAGATGTTAAGCTCTCCAAGTCAGTAATCTCATCTCAAGATGTGGTTATGGCCTTGCAGCTATCCTGCTATTTTATGCCCAGCTTTACACATCAATCTTGTATTGTATTACATCTTTTGAGAGATTTAATTTATGCAGTGGGTCATTACAGCTTTCATTTGCCCCTACAGAGGGGCCCTGGGGACTAGAATACATTAAAATCCACTGCCCCCCAACCTTTTTGGTGATTAGAAGTCTTAACTGTGCTGCTGAACACCCTAATTTAACAAAGGGGCGAGTTTACCAAACTTGTTTCATGCCATATCAAGAAATCAGCAACTCCTAAAGACATCTTTAGCTGCTGGCAATCTCACCTCTGCTGAATTTGGCTTCCACTCCTTTTGTGTCTTCCACATGTTTTTAGAAATCTCTGCAGTCACTTGGTCTGACTGCATTTATTCTTTGGCCTTTTTGTTGGTCTGCTCTAGGCCCCTTGTGTGGCTTTTGCCATGGTTTGTGTAGCCTGTTCCATGCTGCTGTCCCTTTATACACTTCTCTTAGGTTCCAAAATGATTTTGGGTTAAAAAAGTTATGATGATCTGTTGAGTAAGAACACAGCAGCTGCCCACCCACAGTGTTTTGTACTAGTTCAACCTTGAAACACATTCAAAACCATAACATAGAGAAGCAAAGAAGGCTCTTTCAGTGGAGAACCTGATGCAAAAAGATCTAAAAATGGGACTGAATAATTTTTGACTGTTTTTTTTGTCAAAAAGTGGAAAATGGTTTGAATGTAATTTTTTTTTAAATCTAGAACTTATTCAAATCCTACCTTGAATTAAAAAAAAAATAGGTCTCCTGCTTCCTTGCCTTTTCCCCCACCAAATTAATTTCTGTTTCTTGGTCAGAATTTAGTGTCAAAGGAGTGTGATCTTGTTGGTCTTAACAGGCCTAACTCTTAGTGGGATTGTGGATGCACAGCTCCTCTTATGTTGTGATAATAATTTGAAAAAACTGACTTCCTAAATCTAGACAGTAACAGTTCTTTGGAAATGCTGAGTGAAATAATGAATGTAATTCTTCTCTAGTGTTGTGTTTGCTTCTTTCACTGAAGAAAAAACCAAACAACCCAAAAGCTGAAAGATAAACTCATTTAAAATGCATCAAGTTACATGTCAAAACTTGATTGGTTGATGGGCTGTTTCCAATCTTGTATTCTGTATATTTTGTGACAGCTGTTCTGGGAAATCTATGAGATGGAATTTGTGCTAAAATGCCACCTTTTTTTTTTTTGTTAAAAACTCATTGCACACTTAACCACACAGTTATAATGTTTTAACTGTATGTAACTTTTTAACAGCTCATTGCCTGATAAATGAAAAGGAATTCAAAGCTGAGTACAGTAAAGGAAAGCAGAAATTAGTTTCTGGTCTCTTATGTCAGAGATTGTATTGTCAGATTTTATGAAATACTCAGAAATGATGCTGTGTAAACCCTCATCTGCTGAGTCTCTCTCCTTTTATATTTGCAACAGACAGTTCAGACTTGGCAAGGATTTATCCAAAACAAAATGCTAATTAAGATTTTTCACTCTGCTAACGAGATGAAGTTTAATAGGTTCTTCAGGCAAAAAGGATAGGTTCTGTCCTAATGCATTATATTTCTGAACTCGCAATTTATTCAGTAATTAACTTTTCTTGATGACAATGGAAATGCTAGCCTTGCATGCAAAATTCATTTTTGTCTTTGCTAAATGTACGAAACATGTGTGGGTACATTGTACAAGAGATTGGATGAGTGAAACTCCCCAAAACTTGAGGGAACATAATATTTGAAGCTGTTCCATTATAAACTCTATCAAGTTATATAGCTGATGTGCTTTGTGACAGAGCAGCTTATTAAACTGAGGAAAGGAAAGTTAGAACAGAAATGCAGTCTGTGTCTTGTTGGTGTTCACTAATTCTTTTCAGAGATAGAAACCTGGCATTTTTTCCTTCTTATAATATTTTATAGAATTTGCAGGGCTTCTGCCATTTCCCTTTTTTATCCTGAGGAACCATTTATTCCAGGTCTATTGCATTTATTTTGGGCATAAAATGCTAAAGATTCTACAGGGTTACTCAGCAGGGGAAGCCACCCCCAGGTAACAAAAGGCTCTCCTTGAGTCCCATTTTCCTGTATTAGCAGTTTTCTATATTCAGTGCAATTCCTGTGCATATATTCCCATTATATGTCAGCTCAATGCCTGCCAGTTCCTGGAATAAACTATCTAAAATAACACAGTTTTTTTAAACATGGCACCCTAAACCGAGTGTAAACTTCAATCCTCCTTTCCTCATACAGGAGTCTGAAGTTAAAACCAGAATCACTAAGTGATTTCTAACATGTATGTCAACATCCAGAAGTTCATTAAAGTTTCAGTGCTGATCTGTAAAAAATAGAGTTTATTAGTAATAAAAGCATTTGCAATATCTTCAAGGCACAGCACAAATATGAACTTGGTTTGCTGTGTATTATGTATGGATGTGTAAAATGATGTATAGATGAATTATCTATCACACACCAGTTTTTAAAGGTGTTTGAGCTTTTTATGCCTCAGGGAGTGGCTTAAACAACATTATTCTTCTTGGCTACTGAGAACTGCAGTTGCTTCCAAATGGGAATCCATGGCCCTGTGTGTGAAGCTCTGAGAGCTTGAATCAGATCACTTTAATAGCAGTAGTGCCCCATTTCAGGAAATTCCCCATATGACATTAGATTCCATATTCCTGGCATATTTATACTAAAATAAAACTAATTGAAAAAATATGTTGCCCAAACCATGTTCACATTTGAAGTCTGTTATTTCAGTTGTTACGGGGTGTATATCCCAAAAGCATTTAAAATTGTCCTGAGAATCTTTGTTTATTCTTTGTGGCTCAAGCTAATGCTTTATTTAAGAAACTGCAGGATACCCACAGCAAATATCCAATGGACAGTCAGATTCACAATCTGCTTTTTAAACCATTAGATCAACTTATGCCAATATTTTATTGGCAAAAAAAAAAGCCTAATAGAGGTTACCTTCATACAGCTTTTCTTTCACATATGTGATTTTCAGAATTCACCTTAAATTCAGGCCAGGCACCATGTATTTTAAATGAAATAATTGACTTGTTGATTATTTTTCTGTTGTAACTCTTCTGTAGGAGCTGGCAGCCCACTTGGACTTTTGTTTGTGTGTTTATTATCAGGTCATGTAAATAAAGTAAATATTTCAGTCTCTGTATCTTCCAACGATTAAAAAAAAAGCCTCCTCATGACATGCTTAAAGATGCTCACTATTAAAAGAAAAATTGTTTTTGAGAGGATACATATAGAAGGTGGTAGTTCCCCCCTAAAAATTATATGTGAGCATAGGTTTTATGGGTAACCAACCGCTCTGCCTTGCTTTGTAGCTGTAGCTGAAAGTGGTAAGCAGAATTTTTTTCCTGAACTTAAATCTTTTGTTTAAGGAATGTTGTAAATGGATAATAGGAGAGGGTTACCATGAGATGGTAGGTAATATTTTGTTTAAAATACTTCAAGATTTGAGGCAATTTTCCTTCTGTGTGTTGACTTCAGTACATAGAGGAATGGAACAGACTGGAGATCTTTTACAGTAAAAAACCTCAAAAAATGTGAGTTTGGGGGTCAAAAAAGGCTGGTTCTTCATGTGGCACCTTTAAAAAGAGATTCTCCAAGATCTCTGCTTAGGCTTGACAAATGTCCCATTATCCCTGTGCTGTGCCATTGTAGAGTGGCAGGGATTTCTCTGCTCTTGTGGGATGTACCCAGATTTCTGAGGGCTGCCTTTGCCACTCTTACTGCTAACTCTGCCTGTTCTCACGTTGGAGTTGGGGCTGGAATTACAAAAGTGGTCTCTACTAAGCCTTAAAAGCAGGATGTGTGTCATTAGGCAGAATGTTTCAAAACCATCTGTGTACTCTGAAAAATTTGCTAAAATTGTGATGGGCTTTTGCACTACAATTTCTATTAAATATTTTAATTGATAATGTAAAAAATCAGTGTTTTATACTCAACAGCAAAAAAACAAAACTGGGTTGTAATGCTACAAGAAACATTTGCAATGAAACTCAATTCCTATTATTCTGTTTTCTAGTGGAACATCACCAGTAGTTTTTGCAGTGATGCTGTCACTCAGTGTTTCAAGTTAATTGGTTTCAGGTAGACCCTAAATTTCATATATGAACAATAGACACAAATAGGGAATACTACTTCGATTGAATTCATGGGGTCTGGGAAACTAGTGTGGTTGTCTAGTCCCATTTGTTAATTTGTAAAAATTCCTAGATTATAACCCTTCATTTTTCAGCTTTTTGCCCTTTGTGTCGGGACTCCAGCATAACCAACAACCCAGACCCCTTCACATCCCCTGTAAATCAGGGTGTTTGTTCCTGACATCCTCTACCTGTCAGCTTAGGAAATCTCAAATCACACCTGGACAAAGCACCCTGCAGTTCTTAATTACTGAATCTTTTCCAGCTGTCAGTGTCTTTTACAGTCACTACACACTTCCTCTCTTCTTGTATTAGGGTGTAACAGAAACATGTTTGGGTAGGTAAGGACCTTAAAAATCATCTAGTTCCAACCCTCCTGCCATGTGGTGAAGAGGTAACATTTAAAATGTTTTATTTTCTTTCTTTTGTATGTTTATTCTATTTTGGCTCTTGTTGCAAATTATAGGCTGCTTTTCTAAGTTTCAGATTTATATTTGGTTTGGAGTGACCTTGTTGTCTTCTCTCTCCATCTCCCCTAACCATGCATAGAAAACCTCCCTTGTACTGGCATGGCAACATCTCTGAATGTCTCTTTTATAAATCTCTCATTCTCTTAAGCACTTCATAGTGAGGAAAATTGTCTTGCAAGCAGGCTTGCCCTCACTGTGCTCAATAAGACACTGCATGTCTGTGTACTGCTTCTGAATACCTTCACTGAAAAGCTCCAAATTGGACATTGCAGAACTTGAAAATCACTGGCTCATCTCTGGTTTAGAGCCCTAATTGCCAAGATATTTACCCCCTGTAAATTGTGCAGTGGAATCTTGAGGACTGGGAATGGAAATGGATGTAAAGACATTCCCTGATTCTGTAGCCTGTCACTGATCTAATTTAAACCCAATTTTAAGTGAGGACAACTTCAGAAATGTATAAAGGTTAGATAAATAGGAAAAGGAAGGAATTTGATGTTGCTTATTTTCTTGAAGGACTTGGAATTTTGTACAAGTTCACAACAAAAGTGATTTTTCCACCTTTCCGTTTATTTTAATCCAGAAAAGTTTCTTTAGTAGAGATGTCCACTGTTGGGAACAAAACCGCTCCAAAGTGATTATGCCACCTTATTGCTTAGATATCCTCATATATTTCTTGTTATTCTAGTTGAGTACTACATTCAGACAGAGGTTGCCAATAAAGTTTATTGTAGGAGCTAAGTGTCAATATCTGTAGTACCCCCCGCCTAGGGTGCTTGTAATTAAAATGCCACAGATAGTCTGGGAGAAGCATGAAAATTTGATGGCAAATTGATTTCAGGTTCATCTTGAAATTTGTCCTCAGCTGGACTCAATACTGCTGGCAGACATTGGATGGCTTTTGTCAAAAGGGTTTGCTGGGATGAGACAGAGATGCCTTGATCTGAATATTAAATACAGTGCTCTGCTTATGACAGTTTGCTTACTGCTAACATGTTCCTTTTTATACGCATTTTACTGTGTGGGGAATGTTTAGGATGGCAGCACTTCATTTTACTCAGGAAAATACATTGCTTACAAATATTTTGGTACACTAAAGAGCTGACTTACACTATTAGCTTCAAACCTAAACATATAGCCTCAAAACTTCTGAATTCTGCAGGTATTCCTAAGACTGAGCTGAGCTACACAAAGGAAAAGCAGTTTGGTAAGGTAGTAGTCAAAATTTGTGTCAGTGATGGTGTTGGAGGAGGGAAATCCCGTGTAAAGTAAATAAATTCTTATTTAAAAGAAAAAGCTCTTTTTATTTTCCTCACATACTTTATTTATAAATGAAACTATGTGGTAGAAATAAAAAATACCTTTTCTGCTGTCAAGTTAAGATCTTACAGTATGTCCAGTGTAGGCCTTTATTTTTACAGATCTGTTCTTAGCAGTAACTTTTGGCTTTATTAGGTATTTAAACAATCTCATGAGGAGAAGTGATTATTTTAAAGTATGTGAACATTGCTGTGAGCTCACCAAATAAAGAAAAATGTTATTTATTTGAAATATTTTTTTTGTCTTTCAGGAGCATATATTTTTATTAACATTTTTTCCAGAAATAATTCTGGGTTTTTTTTGTGCAGCAATTGTGCGTGTTGTTAAAGCCCAGTAGTATCTTAGTCTTTCCTTATGTTTTTATTCATCAAAAATAGACCAGACAACACTTAAATGGCTGAAATTATAAGAAAAGGAAGGATGAGAGTGGAAGAACTTGTGGGAAAGGGCAAATTGGATGGAAGATGATCTAGTGGCTGGCATCTCTGCCCATGTCAGGGAAACTGAAATTTCATGTACTTTAAGGTCCCACCCAACCAAGCCATTCTGTCATTCTGTGAAAGAAGTGAGAGGAAGAAATACCAGAAAGTGAGAGTGGCTGCTGTGGGCTCTGCATCTGCCCCTGGGGAAGGATTTAGTGGAGGTTCATCATGACCTCCTGGGGGGGCATCTCCACTTGAATTTTCAGCTCAATAATGTGCTAGTATGTGGACCACACAAACTGAAGTGGTATAAAATGTTGTTTAATATACTTTGGTAGCACCATAATAATTCTCTATGTCTAAATGATGCGACCTTTTGTAAAATTAAAAAAAAGTGATTTTGGGATTAACTGGAGTTCATTTTGTTCTACTCCCATTGGAAATGAACTACTGTCATTATGATAAAAATTAGGCCTGGAGAGTGTAAATGTATGGTTTTGTTTCATTTTGATTTTTGGATTGCCTGAACTGTTCACTCTGACCATTTGATACTGTATTCATCTTACCCTTCTCCTCCCTGCAATATTTAAAACTAAAACAATTCTCACCTTCTGCAGTGGAAGGAGACTTTTAGGTGCCCGAGATCCAAACTGAAGTATCTGATCTCATTTCAAATGGTCAATTTATTTCCTCCTTTCCTGACACAGGTGAAATTGTGTTTTTATTTCCAGCTATGATAGATTTGTTCGCTCGGTAAATATTATATGGTACAGGAGTCTTTATTTTTTCATATAATCTTTGTTTACAAAGTCAATACAATCGCTTGGAAAATATGTAGCAAACACTGCAGTATATTAGAATCTTGTGTATTGTGTTTGCTGTAGGTACAAATTCAATACAGCAACTCTCCAACAATTGACATGTCAAGTAATATATCAACTGTTGGTATATTACTTTTTGCTCATCCTATTACTACTTATCAAAACCAGCTCACCACCCACACTCCCCTTCTCATTAAGGACTATTGCTCCAGGAGGCTGAGCAGGATCCAGCCTGGCTGGTGGGAAGTGCTGTTTCTCATGAGCCTTGGCAGAAATGTCATGTTTGGAGCTGATCTGGGTCCCAATTTATTATCAGTGCAGAAATCGCACAGAGGCAACACTGTTAAAGTTAAAAATTAATTAATTTTTAATGAAGAAAATTATTCTCTTAATTTACTTGAAGGAAAATCATTTTAAATGAATGGTAAACAGTTCCCACTCAAAAATAGGTTCCCACATATAACAGCATAAATGTAAGTGAAGGGAGACTTCTGCATATTTTGAATTAACTTTGCTGTTACTTCTGCCACTGTAGTTTCCCTGCATGTGTGTTTTTAGCCTTTTCTCTCAGCTGTGAATTGTCTTGTGTGCTGTGCAAAATTCAAGAAAAATGGATTGTAAATGTGAGTTATATCAGGTGACCTTTGATCTGCTCCTGACCTCTTGGAGTGACTTCAGCCTCTCATTTTTAGTTATCTGTGACTGGGAAGCATGGCAACTTTTATATTTTACAAACTGTTTTAGCTTCATAGCTGAAAACTCTTGTATGCTTAATGTTACTATTAAATATGAAGTTTTAACAGATTATCTTTTTTGGCCATCTTTCCTGCCTGCTTCTAAATGTTTGTCCTCTGGTTAATCATTTAGAGAGTGTTAGTAGTTTTCTTTCCAAGGCACAAAGTTTTGTCAGGTGAACCAGTCTATACACTGTGATGAAAAAATTATTTTGGTTTTTTTTTCTAGTCAGCTGACAGGACTGTTCTTGCTTTCTTGCATTCAAAGAATTACAAAACACGAGTGCCAAGAGGTGACACATATTCCTGAGCTTGGAATCAAGCTGTGTTTTATCTTGCCCAGTGTTACAGCACTTTGAGAATTCACTGTATTGTGAGAAATAAGGATCATATTAATATGATGTATATTTATTAGAGGTAAAATAGCCTTTTTTTTTTAATGTCATTGTCCTCCTTTCTTCTTCAAAACTGATGTGGAAAGTGGGCTGGCATTTTTTCTAGGGAAGCTGGAACTGGACTTGATTAGTGCCCACAGAGGAATGGAAATGGACATTTTGAAGTCTGAGTAAGTTTTTCTGCCATCACACACCATTGAACAGCATTTGGTTAATAGCCCAGTTTCTGGAAGCTGGCTCCTATTATTGGTGACTTTATAGTTATATAAAGTTTATATTATGTTATAGTTACAATTAATTTACTGGTTGATCCAGGTTGGAACACTTCCACTACCACCCAAGACCATGATTTTGCAGTATTTATTTCTTTAAAAGTTATTTAGGATAGTATTTTTTTCCAATTCAGTCAAGAGTATTTACATCAAAACTTTAGAAGGAAATGTGGTGGTTTACTGTTATATCTGAGAATACTTAGGTTCTTTTTCAGGCTGTTACAGCTTTTCCATGTATTGTTCAATTGTCTCTCAGTTCTTCATTCTAGTCCCTTGCTCCTCTTCCAAATCCTATGAGAAAAAATAGGAACAAAAATACCTAAAGATAGGGTGAGATGTTTAATAACTGACAGAATGAACAGGGAACTCTCTACAGTTGTACTGCTGTGATTAACTGGCCCATGAAACACAGTAATAATTTGGAAAGTCCTCCTCTCCATGGCTCTACGTTGGATACTGAGCAATAGCAAGGATCAAAAATGCTTACAAAGATTTCATTTTCAGACACGTGCTGTTATCCCCGATCAATCTTCACATTCATCCTTGTAATCACACTTGTGATATTTTCCTACAGAACAGCAATAATTAAGCTGCATTTGGAATACAATCTCATTATTCAGTATACAAAGTCATTACTATCTTTGAGCCCCTCCCTGCTTTCAAGAGCTATTACATGACCTCCAGATCTCTCTTAGACTCCATGTATTACCATTAAAAGACATCCACACTGGGAAATCACTCTGTTCCTGTTTTTGATTAATATTTTATCAGCCACAAGAGGAAATGGTATTCTTTAGCAATACTAATAAGTAATTGAGCAGATGAGATGTCCCTGCTACTTTGAAAAAGCTGTATGTAGAGGCTGTAAAAGAACAGCTTTAGATATGACATAAGATACTAAATGGAAAAAAAAAAACTCAGAAGGTGGTGTCTATAGTGAACAGTCAGTAAAAATATCAGCAGAAAATGAATAGTTACAATGTCATTGTTACCAATTGGTTGTCAGGAACATGGTAAAAGGGTCTCTTATTCAAATTGGTGTTCAGAGTATATTTTCACAGAGTTGATTGATCCATTGGCTTTAGATAAATTTTAAAGAGAGTCAATGCAAACCACACACAATAGACAGTGGGAACTGATAGTTGTTAAATAGGGAAGTTGTTCAAAGACTTTTTCAGCTGCTGGTGGGAAACACTGAGCAATGCACTATCAACAAATATTTAGGGCTGGCATGTTAAATGCTTGTTAACTACTCTAGGGTTATGTGTATGAACTGAAGGAATCTGTTGGTGTGAGCAGTTTTCTTTTCAGTGTATAACACACATGACAAATCTCTTAGCATAACTGTATCTCTTGCTAGCTCTGATGGAAAAGTCTTCATTTAATGTTTTATTTCATTTTACTGTTTTCCTGGGTCAATTTTTCATGAATGGAAAAGCTAAATTTAGAAAGCCCTGATGCACTGTTGGCTCACAGAAATTCTATTGATTGATATACCTACAAAGAAACACCTTTGATGAATCATTTTATACCAAGTGAAGACACAAGAAAAAGATGTCTTAGGCATCTAAGATTCACTGTTTCTTCCCCCAACAGGAATGTAAGCTTTTATCCTCTTATTGGAAAGGATATTGTAGCAAAAGCTGGCAGTACAGTCATGATGATGCTGTGCTGATTTAAGATTTCTGATCCAATAATTATTTTTTTGAAACTCTGTAGGAAATTTCCAGGTATGTGATGTTACTGTTGTATACTATTGGTGCAGTCCTTTGGCTGTTTATAACCAGGTATTACTTTTCAAGGTTAAATTATACACTGGTGAGAATTTGTGTTGTCCCCAAAACAGTAGAGGAGTATGATATTCAATAGTAAATCCATTAGTCCTTGTGGTTTCAGGAACACTTCTGCCTCAGCCATGCATGAAAGTTTTGAGTCTTTAAAATCTGCAGCCCTTCACCGAGATTGCAAACAAGAAATATGAAGTAATGGATTAACTATCTTGTTATAATAATTAAATAATGTACATAAAGTATGAAGAGTTATTAAAAAAAACCTAGGAATTACTATTACTTTATTCCCCAAAGTGAGAGAGATGTGTGTGTGTGTATGGGGACTACTCTGTATCTTAATGCTAGGATTAATGCTAAAATGGACGTTATGAATTAATCATGGGATTTAATTTACCAGAATTATTTTTTTGGCATTGAGCCCCTGTAATTAGCATTTTAAACATGAGTGTTTTTGGTGATCTTTATGACAGCCAAAGCAAAACCTTCTGCCATTAATTTCTTTAGAATTGTTTAATAGGCAAGAACTAATTTTGCAACTAGATTTGAAAATGAAATGGGCTTGTTTAATGTGATGGTTGATAATGGCCTCCTTGAGTGTAAGTTGCTCTCATTTCTGTAAACTCATTTGATTTAGCATTCACTGAAAGCTTTGGAGAACTTGGGCAGAAGGAGAAAAGGGTTTTTCATTTTCTTCCATGTGTTCTGGTGGGATGTTTTGTGCACACAGAGTCATATTGTGTTAATCACCACGTGACTCAAGTGTCAGGTGTGTTTCAGACTACACGTGTGAGCTCAGACATCAGCCAGTCTCCTGAAGGCAGGTTTGGAGCAGGGAATGGGAATACCAACAGAGTATTTTGTTGTCTTTAATAAGTCAAGTTGCTCTCCTTATTGTCCTTAATTTAAATTAAAAAAATAGTTAAATATATATGTAATTTTCCCCCCTAAATATTTAGCCAAAAATGGAAGTCATTCATTTATCCCGTATCCATCCCTACTGCCCAGCTGAGGTGCACTCAGCAGGTTTATTTTGTCCTTTGGAATTGGCCAGCTGTGTGTTGTTGGCTACCAAGGGCTAGGAGCTGTTATTCCAGTGGCCACTAAGAGCAAGTAGATAATATATTTTCCCTTCCTCTAGTAGTTAATAGAAAATGAGAGGCTGACAGGGTTATCCAAGTGAGAAATCCTGGTTTTCCATTCATTTCCCCTGGGTAAATCATACTTTGTATTATACAGGTGCACCTGAGTGCCCAGCAGTTGTAGGTCAGTCTCTTCACTTTGCCACTCTTGATTTGTCTAAAAGGAAAAACCAATTCTGTGGCACTCTTGGCATGGTGGAAAGCATTATCCCCACTGCTGGGTGGGGATGTCAGCACAGTCTCAACAACAGGAGTTTGTAATTCTAACCAGAATATAATGACTGGTTCATTTTTTCCCCACTGAGACACTGAGCTGTGTGTCCCTTCCAGGCCTGGGGATCCCTGCCTGGATGTGAGTGAGAGCAGGGATTGGGAGGGGCTGGAGCAGGGCTGTGAAAGCTGGAATGGTGCAGACAGCCCAGCCATGCTCTTAGACTGCTTTGCTCTGCTGCTGCTGCTCTCCACTGAGCTAAGCTGTGTTCATTTTCAGCTGCTTGGAGGGTACCAGCAGTGCAAAATGAGATGCTCTTTCTCCCTCTTCCAGACTTACCTCCCCCTTAAGCTAATTTTCCTTTTATTGTAGCAATTAGAAAAGGGCTTTGATCACAAATTTAGTCTTGCTCAGAGTTCAGAAACAAAGTTGTGCTTGGATCTTGGGGATTTGTGTGCAGCCCTCAGATATAAATGGTAAACAATGCTCCTTTACCCCCTCTCTCGCAGGCATGTGAGAGCTCTGACTTGCAAGCCCTTACCCTGAGACTGCAGTAATTTCATTAGCCAAAAGTGTAATTACATTATGAGAAGAAACAGCAGTCTCAGATTTCATGACCTTCTCTGTTTTCTCCCCAGAGTGCCATAATCTAGATAAGGCTAAAGTTAGGTTTGGGTTTATTTATATATTTGAAAATAATGTGATCTCTCACAGCCATGAATTAGATCTGATGAAGAAAATTAATCAAGATAACTCAAGAGTTTGATGTTTCTGCTGCTTTCAAATTACATCCTTTATTTTTTTTTTTCCACTTTACTACACCTTACCTATTTTGTCTGTGACAGTTCCTGGAAGGAGAATTAACAAGAACAATACATGGGAGAAGAATTATGCTTCTCATTGTTATGAGAAAGAATTGATTAGTTGTAGTTAATTGGTGTGGTTTTTGAGTTGTAACTACACTACCCTGTGGTGCTACACGCCAGACTATCCAATGACTTCCAGGGCTCCATGGGATATTGATGGAGTGACTTGCAGACACTTCCTCCTTTCCTTTAACAGCTTTTAAATCTTCTGTTCCTGTAGAATGTTACAATCAAGTACATAAGTATTTGCTTCTTTTACCAAACCTGTTGTAAATAATATCAAATCAATGATATTTAAAATATAATTTTCCCAGCTTCTATTGGATATGTATAATCTTAGCATTTACATAAACATCCAAGAGGCATCCTAGAGGTGTTTTGTGTTCGAGTTAGTTTGGATAGCAAACTGGCAGAATCACTGTTTCCTACACAGAAGATTTTTTTCATACCAAATTTGGCTTAGATTTTGAAAAGAGCTGGTCATCCATAATTGATCTGAGAGTCTGTGGGAATTATGCTTAATTGTGGAATGTTCAGTAACTGCTCTTGAAAGCTGCAAAGTACATTTTGGGTTGCTGTGAGCCAAATTTTAATGACTCTCCTGCCCCAGTGCTGTCTAAAATTGAGAGTCTGAGATACAGCAATTAATTTTGTCAATATATTTTCCAGTGTGTGTGTGTATATATATAAACATGTATGTATATCACTACAAGAGGATCTTAGATTGCTTAGTTTATGTGGGTAAATACAAGATCTAAAATATTTCAGTTTATATTCATCTTAATAATCTTGTGGAAAAAAAAAATCTGTTTTTATTCTAGAGAATTAGAAATCAGAGACAAGATAGAGCCAGGGCTTCCAGTCTCTGTAAATTATTAATGAAAAGTACTGTGTAAATACTAAAGCAGAAAAAGTTGTAATGTCTTTGTCCCTCTGCTGCAGCTGAATCCCCAGACAGAGACAAGCTTGGCTGGGGCACTGCTTGGTTTGGGCACCTCCCATGAAGACCTGAAATCCATTGCTTGTAGCTAAAGTGATTTTATTCAGATATAGTGCTCAGGGCTGAATGAGGTCTGAGAGTTTATAATCAGGAAATCAGGATTTTGGCTGTCTGCATTGGTTATTGTCGGTTTTTCAGAGCAGTTACCTGCTCTACATTCTAGCCAAGACTGTATTTTGGTTTATTGAATGCACCCTGCCAATATTTTTCCCCCCTGAATTTTTGACAGGAGCAGGTAGCCTCGATTTTAAAAGGCAGAGTTCATTGTGTTATTGAAACCTTTTAAACATCAGTTTATTTCTGCTCTTTATAGACTACTGCATTTGAGATAACAACTGGCTTGAAACAGTGAGTTCTGGGCTGCAGTCTGACAGGTAGCAGCTCTACGTTCAGGATGTGCTTTTTGCTTGTTTGAAGAAGAATGTGACCATCCTTGATAGACTGTAATTTTTAATGGATGGGAAATACAGATATTTTGTGTCTATTTACATTTCAAATCTGAATTGATAAAGCACAAGTTCTTATATACCTGCCTATAGCTCTGAGGATTAACTAAGCTGTTAAGAATATTTTTGTTTCATCTCCAAAGCCGTGTATTGACATGCAAGTGTGAACTGAAGGGTGTGCACCAATGCTGTGACTGCACCATTGTAATGAAGATGAAATGACTGTAATGATGACCTTTCTGTGCCTTTGTCTATACCATGCCCTTCTCTTTAACTGAACACCTTTCAAATGAACATGTTCTGAACTCTTGAACTGTTCATTCTGTTCACTGAGCTTATTGCTCAATCTGCAGTTTATCATTATGTGTCTCCAAAGACTTTGTGTTTCCTTATATTTGACATCTAGATGGAATTTTTCATAACCCTTTACTAGTCATAAATTGGATTGTTAGAGGATTAAGTTAATCTTGTTTCTTTATAGTAGCCTCAGATTTTTAAAGCCCTAATTTAGAGAGGTTTCTTTATTTGTTGCTCTCCAATCTGCAAGGATGGAAGAAACCTTAATGCCATAAGATTCTGTATTGCTGGGATTATTTATTTCTGCTCATTTTGAAGTGAATCGTACCTAAGAGGTACACTTGAAAAGTTGTTTTGTCATGTTTTTCCCATATTACTATTTCTTCCTTTCTATCTAAATAGCAACCTCTGAAAATGACCCAAAGCTGTGCATCATCAGATAAGCAGTGTGGCAGTGAAGGGAATGCAAAAGAATGTGTACTTTTCTTGTTCCGTTGGGAAGGGAAATAGGAAAAAAATGACTTACCACTTGCAGAAAATTGTTGTGGTGTGTTAGTCATATCTTACCTTTTGGTTTCTTTATTAGAAGGTACTCTTAACAATTTATGTACTTTTTATTATCCAATTAACAGCTGATATTAAAAATGAAATTAAGGCAACAAAAGCCTACATATTTTTAACAGTGCTTTGGATCTGTCTGTTGTCTAGTGGCAATATTGCAGGTAATATTCTTTTATTTAATTCCTTCAAAAAGTTTTTTGCTGGAAATTAATATTCTTTGATATAAACAGTATGATAAATTCAAGCAATCAAAAATTATTTTTGGTATCCTGAGAATTATCTAGCTGCTCTGTATTGAGATAGTGGTGGCCAAATCTTCAAAATAGGAAGATGGTGCCTACCACAAGTTCAATTGTTAAAATCAATTTATAATGTGAAGAAAGCAGAATACTTGAGGCATAAAACTAAAACTTAAATATTGCTAAAATACAAGGGATTGTATTTAAGCAGCACACATTTATTTCTTTAACAAATAAACCTTTTTAGCCCTCTCTCTCTCCAAAAGGCTCAGAAATGTCAGACTGATTGTAGAAAATGAAAAATCTTGAGTTGTTCCTTGACCTCTTTTATGATCCCTCCATCCCTAAACTCCATCAATGGCTTGAACTCTGACACTGAGAATGGCAAGATGTAATTCTTCATCTCAATGTCGTAAGCCCCCACATTCTACTCTGGGCATTCCAGATTTTTATTTGTTCATTCAAATGTAGTTCATGTCAGCTAGTATCACACATCAAGGTTGAGGCTTTTAGAAACTCTTAGGTTTATCTAATCCTATCTCTAGTTTTCTCTTTGGGAAAATTTTGATGCTATTTTTCCATTATTCTGCTTATTTTCTTCTGTTTTACTCTTTTCATTTATTGATTGATTGCTTCAGTGCTGCCCAAACCATCCCAAAGCCTTTTAAATATATTTTTTAATGCTGCAGATAATGAAGAATATTATTATAATTTTCCTAACCTATTTATGCAGCTATACCTGTGCATATTTAGTAGCAACCATGGTGAGGGATAGGATTGCATTAAGAAATCAGCTGTGAAAGGAGGATGTGAGGGACAGAACAAGTGAATCTGACCAGGTGGGGATAAGAGTGTCCCGTGTTTGTCGTTTCAGCCTTTGTTCTAGGCCAGGAGAGGATGGGTGTGAGCAGAGGCTCTGGCACTTTGTCTCCTGCCTGCTTGATGCTCTGTTAAGGTAGAGAAAGATATGACCTGCTGATATGTTAGATACTTCATTTTTAAATGATCATAAATTTTTGCTGGCGCTTAATAAGAATAGGTTTACAGTGCAGAGGAAAAGTGAATATACTGAACCAGGGGACTGCCTAGGGAAAGGGAGAAATTATTTACAAAGAAAGTCTGAGAACAAGTAGCATTGCATATCTTGTAAGCAGCTGATAGTTGGGGGCATCAGACTGATTTTCAAAACAGTGTTGGAAAGACTGTAATTGGAAATGTTTCATCGATATTTCCATCCCTAAAAGCAGTTGGGAAATGTAGATTTAAAACTGTTAAAAGAAAAAAAAAATGCTCAAAGAGATCAATCTGCTTGTGGAACTCCTAGCTATGTAGAAGGCCAAGTATTTAGTAATCTCATAAACAAATTAAATATTGATAGTAAATATTGATAGTAAAACCACACCAAATAGTGCAAAATATTTATTTAAATGTAGTTTTGAAAAATAGTCCTTTAACTGAATACTGCTTCCAGAACTAGTCATTTTCAGAGAAAATACTGTTTATTTTCATAGTAGAGCACTGACTGGTTAAATCCTTATGAATCCTGTCCATCTCTGGTTTTGCCTGTTTACACCAGAGGCAGATAATGTGTTTGTTTTGGAAATACAGACTTGTTAATTGTCTTACTGAACTTTTCCATCAACCCAGCTGTTGATAGCATTTTATGACTGTATTTCTCAAAATTTAGGTGTAGAAGACACTTGTGTTTCAGTTCTAAATACTGCAGAGACTTCTCAAATTACTAATATGAAACTAACTGGCATTCGCTGTTTCCAAAGCAGTTTTACCGCTGTGACATTAATTTACAGTACTGAGCACTGTGGAAACTTTCATCAAACCTAAGAAGTTAGTTTTGATTTGTTACAGCACACAGTGGGTGTTCATGGCATATGTTTTTATTTAATCCTTCAAAGGGTTTTCAGGAAATAGCAGCTAGCATGTGATGAAATAATATCAAGAGACATTACCAACATTTTAACATTATACGGATCATTATGCTCCGTACATTTTGGAATTATGTTCCATTATATTTGTGGTTTCACTTTGTTCTTCCAAGCCACATTCTGCTTGGTCTTATGAAACAACACATGGCTGGGATGAAGCACAGTGGAGCTAATAAGAGTCCTGTCTTAACTTATAAATGATGAAGTAACTCCCTCAACAGATCTGCTGTGTTTAGAGCAAAGGCAGAGTTAGGAGAAGTCGGAAAGAACACGAAGGAAATGTCTCTCCTTTGGTCAGGAATGCATCAGTTCTGCCATGCACGTTCTGCCTTGTAGGAAAGAGCTGCACAGAGCTGCTCCTTGGTATTTTGTGGTTGCTTTTGTGACTGCTTGTTGAAGTGTGATACACCTTGCTAATGTCTTGTAAAAAAGGAAGGAAATTCAGTAATTAGTGATGTGGCAATTACATGGAACTTCTCTTCAGATTCCCTCATAGAAGGGTCAGCATTAGAATAAGGAAAAGGCTATGAGTAAACATTATAAATGTGACTTCTTTCATGTATTCTACTGCAATACCCTTTGATAGTGCCACCCCATAGCCCCTGATGTCCCTGTTATAGGAACTGTGGTGATGACTAATTCCAAGTATTTTTTTGAAATTTAACTGAGGTGCCTTGAGAGGTTTATCTTCTTCTAGGTTTCTTTAATCTTCCAAAGACAATTCAGTGCATCTTAGATTCACATGCCTTAGTTCAGTATGTGAAGCAAAGTAGGCTGAATATGGCCCAGTTCCTTGCAGTACTAGAGCCATGCCTTGGGGGATGTGATTTTTGGCTCCTTCCCTGACCACTTGGCACTGCTTCATTTTCTTCATTGCTAAGGACAGCTGGTGACATACTTGGTTTCAACTGGAAAAAAAAAAAGAATAGGTCATTACATACATGGAGTTCTCTCCTCCACAACAAGAATCTAATGCAGCTTCCATGGTTTTGTGTTTTGTTTTTTGATCAAATATTTCATGTGTTCCTGACATGACTTGGCTAAATGAGTAGGTTCATTCATATACCAAGTAGAAATATTCATAGGCTTTATCAACAGCTCAGTGAGCAAAGGCAAATATTCCTTGAGAAATGTATGGACAATTAGTAACCCAGAAAATGCCCCTCTGGGTGACTGTGCTAAGAGACTGTGTCTGCAGTTGTTACAGGTGGAGGAAGCTCCTAGAGCTCAGGTGGCACTAGCCTGAAAATTACTTCAAGGTAATCTGTAAAATAAATTGTATTTTAGTGTTTAATGCCTTACATACACTGAGACACCTAAAGTGTGCTTTGGATCATATAATCTCTATTACTTTTACCGAGTGCATGACAGTGATTTGCTAACAAGATGGGCAACAGGGTTAAAGCATAGGCTGCTTCCTTTCAAGATTTTGTTTTGATTTTAGAAATAAAAGTTTTTTTTTTTTAATGGTGAACTGGCAGCTGGGCTATTTGAAGCTTTCTTGTACTTAAAAAGCAAAACAGGAAAAAGAGACTCAGAGATAGGGGGGGAAAAAAGGCAGTGTCTGAAATTCTATGATCTGGGTTGAGCAGTAGGTCAGATTAGATGTTCACAAATAGCCTCTTTGGGCCTCAACAACGATAAATTTTTGAAGCACAGTGCCGGCTCCCCAGCACTGCAATTTCATTCTGACCTGAAGGGGTGAAAGGCTGAAGCTTCAGTGCCCATTCCCTGCCTCCCCAAGAGCCTGAGCCTGCCTGGTTTCTGGGCTGTGAGCAGCTGCCTGGTCGGGCTGAGCTGGCTCCGGAACTCCCGGCACAGCAGCAGGATTCCATCAGCCATCCCTGCTGATCAGTGGCCACTCCGTGAATTTGAGCCCATACCGAGGAGGGAAGGTCTCCGTCCCAGGCCTGGCTCCATGAGCTGTTTCCTTGTTGATGGTGAATAATGTATTTAACCACACTTTCAGCATTTCCCTTCTTGCAGTGTTTCCAGCTACTGAAAAACTCCTACAGGAGAATGCTTCCCACCTCTGTCATTTCTTTGTTTTTCTGGCCATGCCAAAAATCAGACATCACCTTAATCCTGTGCCATTACTAGTTTCAAGAGAAAGATCCTCAGTTTCACCTCTGCATTTCCTGCCAGTTGTTCAGTCACACTTTCTGGGCTGCTGGTATTTAGCCTGTGCTTAAACAGTTTGGGCAGAAGGACTTTTTCAGAAGGAAGGGTTTTGCTCTTTTAAGCATCTCACTCCTGTATGTGAAATTGTATATAGCAGCAAGATCATATCTTGACAGTGTAAAATATTAACTGGCTGGAAGCTGTAGGAATGATGCCTTTAATGCCATCCAGAGATGCTGCTCCAAGAGAGAAATCACTTGAGTGGTAACAGTTTTGTGCCCCTTTGTGACATAGAAGTTGAAAAAAATAAGCAGAGGTTGGGACTCAGGACCCCATTAACAGTTTCTGATGTGTTTAAGCAGAGCTGAGGCTGCTGTCTTGACCTTAGTCCTGTGAAGAGCAAATAAAAGTAAAGATTAAAGACATCGTTCAGGAGAAAGCAGGGCTTTGACTGGTTGGTTCTAGGTCTGTAGTTCTTTCTCCAAGTTTAAAACAAAAGCTGTTTGGTTTGTCTTTCATGGGACAGGTGAGGTTAGGGTTTCTCTGATGATCTGGCAGCTTGGTCTATTACATATTTTTTTCAAGCAAATTATTTTGTGTAATAACTATAATGTTAATGGAACTATATGTTATGGTTGAGTTAAGATTTGTCAGTTTGAAAATAAACGTCTTGGCTGCTTTTCGACATTTGCCTCTCAGCATCAGTCCGTTAACCTGTCACACACTGTAATTTCATTAAAACCATCATTTAATTGTAAGTTAATGTACAGCTATCTTTTATAGAAGGGCTCTGCATACTGCCTGAATAATTTCAATACAAATTTTCAACTGATCTGATTGAAATGATATGAAACCCTAAATGCCCTCCAAACCCCTGTTTATGAATTCAGAACTGAGAAATAAGATACAGCACCCACCTTACTGTGCACTGTAACAAGGAGACACTTTTTCAAATTATAATAAAGGACAGAATAACGATTTAGGTGGCTATGTATATATCTTTGCCTATGTCTTGTGTACCTGCAGCACTGAGATGTGCTTCGGAGGAGTTTCCATTATTAAAAGGACAATGCACACAGTGTAAGCTCTATGTAACTGAAGAAAGAATTAAAATCTACATGCCAATAGCTTTAGTGCTAGTCACAAATAGACTTTTTCTTTACATATGAGATACATAAAGCTTACTTCAAAATAAATTCTGGGTAACATTCAACCTGGTTGAATCTTTGGGACCTGTGTTCATGTATTTGTTCAACTTGCACTGAAAAGCTTTTAAACAGAATATTACTTTTTTATATTATTCATGATAATGTAATTCCTGCCTTTAATCTCTTCAGAGTTTTCAGAGACATGTTAAGTCATGATATGCAGTTCAGGGACATTTGGACCATCCATTAATCATAGAATCTGTACTTTTGCATGCCTACTTTTGTCCATCTCTTAAATCAGTCACTTGGCAGCAGCAGAGATCTGGGGATAGTCCAAGATATTTGACTGAAGAGGCCTTATTATTAAACCTGATTCTTGCTACAGAATGTATGGATTTGTGTAATGTGTGACATGCTGAAAAGAAAGCGATAGAAATCTTAGCATAATCATTAAATATGATCCTCTTAGTTTTTCCACTGGAATCATAGGCATGGATAAGGATATTAAATGATGACAAATGTTTAGTAGAATAATTAGCTAAAAACACCTAGGCTAATACAAAAAACATGAGACAAAATGGTGTAGTCAAGTAGTCCCTTTTAATTAAAAATTTTCTACCAATCTGCATACACCAAGGGACTGAATTAAGATTTCATAAACAATCTAAATCTGGTATTTTCTAAAATTTAAGGGTTTTGTTTTATTTTTTTAATATTCAGCGGATGTAGAAAGATGGAGGGGAGGATTGAAAGCCTTAGAGTTATCAGCTGTGATTGGATTCTTTTCTTTGAAGTACTGATACTGTCCTTTGAACTTAACTAATCACTTCTAACTATGAAGAGGTTGCTCTTTCTTTCTCAGCAAGCCAAATATGCCATTAGTGACATATTTAAATGATCTTTAAAATATTTGTGAAATGTGCGGAAACCGAATTGTGTATTCTTTTCACTTTTTTAGATTGAGTGTTGCTCCCTCTCCTCTTTTACTCCTTTTTCCCAAAAGGCTGTTTTCTTTTTCCTGGACTCACTCTGACCCTTTCTTCTTTTGTCCTGTCTTCTCAGCTCCTTTCTATTCCCACCCTAAGTTTACCTCTTTCAACTTCAATCTTCTACACATTTAGTTTCAATCTTCTTTCCCATAAAACTTTTTCTTCTGATTTTCTTTTACTCTACATTTTTTTTTTTGGCTTGGCCACAGCTCTGATTTCCTGAATTTAATATTAGAGTAGTGGGAGTGAGCTCCTGCCTTTCCCACCCTGTCTATTCAGTCTTCAGCAAACTGCATCTTAAAAGTGTCAATGTGGTCTGTGCCTGCAGTGCTGGGCTGGAACTGGTGACTTATGAGGTCCTTCTCTGCCTTAGGGATTTGGAGGTTTCCCAGAAAATGCTTGAAAGAATTTTTTGAAACTTCTGAATAGAATGTATTTTTCCCTCGTTGGCTTTTTGGAAATGATGAAAGCACATTTGCTGAACTTTCCCACGTAAGCTGTGCCCCACATGGACATCTGTAACAGGAAACCTCATTGAGAACAATTAGAGCTTGCTAAAGTTATGATCAGCTGTACTGTGGCCTTGAAATGGGAAGTGGCAGACACCCTGAACTAGAGATTGCATCACCATCCTCGCCAAAATTAACAAATTTTAATTTAAGGGACAGATAAAAATTATCCTCTTGAGTCTTTGGTCCTGGAAATCCATTTATGACTGTTCTGGGTGACTGACTGAGAAAACACTTGTGTGTATGCCATGTTATTTTTCTGAGAGAATGGTTGGAACTAAAAATGTATTTTTTAAAGAAGAGAAATAATCAGTTTTCATTTTGGTGTTCAGGCTCGTAACTGAAACAGTATGTGGAGTTTTAGCAGTCAGGTTTTTGACTGAATCAAGTGTCTAATGTTTGGGCTCAGTGTATGCTGTTGGGAACAAAAAATTATTTGAAATATAAGCATCTGCTATAGTCATGATCTTTATGCACTGAAACAGACCTAATGGCTGAATTGCTGTGTACTCTCTGATATTAAAAGAAAAATGTGCTTTTAACCAGGGTTTTAGTGAAAGCAGATGAGGCTATGGAGGCACAATGGGAATGATTATGAAAGACACAGAGACCCCTATTTATTGTGGTAACAAAGCTGTATGTAAATTTTGCTTTTCATTAAGGCAGAATTAGTTTAACCCCTGTTGTACAAAGGTTACTGTTTTCTACTATTTAGACAAACAACTTCCTACTGTAAATTGTGTTGTGATTTATATGAATTTAGCCAGTTACAGAGGTTTCTGTGCAGCAAATATATCTTCCACTCCATCATAATAAGAACTTTCAAAGTAGTTGTGAATACATTTCTATAATTATACTTAGATTTTGATGAAGTCTATTATTGCAGGAATACACTTCAAATATTCAGTTATTCAAACAAAGAAAGTGACTTATCTGCTTGGATTTTAAACCTTTAATAGTAAACAAAAAAGCAGCTGGTAGGCCTTGAATTCCAGGCACACAGTGCAGGCAGCACAGTGACACAGTTCACCTGCTGGTGGGTAATGAGTTGGTAATGACTGCACATGGAATTACAGCCCTTGTGTTTTTATTTACAGACTGAACACACTCAGTCCCATTCTACATTTGCCCCAGCCCAGTAACACTGAGCACTGGGTGTTTTGGAATGCAGGTTTCAGGCTCTGAAGCAAGTTCATATCAAACATGCATGAGAAGTCTACTTTTATTTTGAAGACTATTAAGTGGACAGTTGTGTGTGGATAATGATGTGAGGCCATATATATATATATATATATAGATAGATATATTTCTGTGTTTAGGTTTCTTTTAGATTAATTTAAACTGTAACATATCCACTGGTCTTAGTAAAGAAGACAGAAGTGATCTTCTCACTCTTGTCTAATGACAGGACAAGAAGAAATGGATGCGAAATAAATCACAAGATTTAATTTCAACATGGAAACCAACTTTTTATTTTGAGGGTGGTAAAACATTGCAGCAGTTTGTCTGGGCAGGTTGCAGATTCTCTTTCCTTGGAGTTGCTCAGAACCAAACTGGACATGATCCTGAGCAACCTGCTCCAGTGCCCCTGCTCTGAGCACTGTGGACTAAATGATCTTGAGGTGTCTTCCAACCTCAGCTGTTCTGTGACTCTGTGAAATTCAAAAAGCTGACTACTTATCTACCTAAATTACTGAAATAAATGTTACATCCAGTATCATCTTGCTGCCTGTTGTGGCACCAATAATAGGTTCACTTCAACTGTAGCTTTAGATCATTCTTGTAAGGATGCTGCACCTACATTCAAAAATTAACTTAAGAATATTCTTCTTTCCCAGTTAGCTTCTCCCCATGGTATTCCTTATTTGCAGGCAGTTTGGTACAGTCATCATCAAGCTTGTCCAAGCTGTTCACTCTTTCTAAAAGAATTTACATTTTTGTTGGGGGCATCTTGTCAGTGAATCAGCAGCAAGCCACATCTTCAGGGAGAGCGGGATAAATGCCTCTAAGAAACTAAACTGCACTAAATAGGGGGGCAGATTTCAGCAAGAAAAGATTTTTTTTTTATGAGTAAATATGTATTGTGTTAATCTGAGCCTTAGAACATTTCTTGTGTTTCGATTTATTCACAATGAATTGTGGTATCCGCTGTGAAAACTGTTGCTATTGGATTTAAAATACCCATCTATTTTAGATATCTGGGGTTAGCTAAAGGCTAAATTCACAGATATTCTCTGTGACCTTGGTCAAGTCAGTTTTCCCATGATAAAATTATGGTGGTATTTACTTAAGTTCTCATAGTTCAAAGCTGCTTAATGAACCTCAGGTCCTACATTTGTCTTCAGTGTTATAGAAGGTTCATAAATAGGCCAACAAGTCCCTGCTTGTATCCAAGAGAACTTAGGATGTGGAAAACTGGATAATTGTGCTCTATTTCTTCCTTGGGATGCTTATTTTTGTTTGAGATCTTATGGAACTTTCTGATTTGGTTCTTTTTGAAAGGTTGAACTTAAACTATGTCAGGATTGGGCATCTAAGTAAACCTCCACACTCCATGCTCGTGCTTTCCACATTTAAAGAAGAGTACTCATATTTATTATATATCTTAAATATGGAAAGTTTGGGTTGCTTGATCTTCCTGTTTTTTTTAGTATATTGCATGAGCATGTTGATTTGTCCCTTATTTTCTTGGCACATTCACTGTGGGATGCTGAATTTTAGAAAGTGAATTTCAATGGCATCACCAAATGTTGTTGTGCTGCTGCATGTGATTTCTTGGACTGGCATAGAGCCAGTTGTTTTGCTAAGTTGTAGATATTATTTTCAAAACATAAGATTTCTTTGTGGCATTTCAGAGTAATGGTGTAACTTAACACATTTGTGTTTATAATTTGACAAGCTTGGAAACATTAAACATTAGAGTTATTAAATAAGAGAGGAGACATTTGGAGATGTTTCCATAATGTTTTCTGACAGCATTATAATGAAGCCAAATCTAGAAGTATTTTAGTATCATAGGTTTTTATTACAATGAAGAGTCAAGAGAAAGAAATATGACATTGTCATTATTGGCTACAGTGAATAATAAAGAAATAAATTATGGTAAATTTTTCTGCTTTCTAAATCAAGCATATGTTATCAGGACATGTTACAGAAACATGGAAAAAGGTGGTGATGGAAATAATGCCAATAATCCTATTTTTCGTTCCATTATATGTGATAGCATTTAATTTTATTTAACTTTTCATGTTATTTACAGCAGTATATTTGTTACCTTGAGACAGCTTTTTATAGAAAATACAGAGAACTGTGATGGCAACAAAAAATGTTCGGTAGCACAACTCCATGAGGCAGAGGTCCAGCCAAACCATGGCTATTAATCATCAGCGTCCATTATTTACAGAGGATTCATTCATTGTTCCATAAAGGTATCTAGAGGGTCAATTAGAGACAACATGCAGGATTTTTCAAAGACACAAGAGGGTCAATTAGGCCCTTCTTGTAATTTTCTGCTTTAACAGCAAATGCCAGCCTATCCTGCAACAGATACAGTAGAGGTTAGAATTAAATAGTGAGGATGGGTTTTGTTTTTTTTTTTTTTGCTGTTACTTTACAGCTGGTTTGAATTGGAGTCTTGTCAGTCCTTGATCAAAACAAAAGAAAAAAAATTATCACTGACTTGATGAGAAGCACAGATTTGGTTTTGAGTCAGAGTACTGAAAGTGCCCAGGAAATATCTGAGATAAAACAGTCTGTACTTATCACAGAAGTGAATAATTTCTCTGAAAGTAAAACCAGATACAAATAATATTGCTAAATACTCCTATTTAAAATTTAAAAGCATTTGAGGCAGATTACTGTTTGTAGTCATTTTGGTGTCAACTGCTCACTTAAAGCTCCAAATCAGTAATAGAGATGAGATCTTAATATAAACACCTGCAGTGGCATTCAGTCAGGCATAGGAAGTTCTAGAATAGAAAGGAATTACAAATATATATGTATACACAGACTTATATTTAAATTCACACATACACACGCACACTTATATATACACACCCCAAAACTCTTCCAAACTAGCAAGAAATTTTGATGAAATCATCCCCCTTAAGACAGAACAGGTCTTCAGCAGATTTAAGGCTCCTATGAGCATGTGTACCATATGTACAGTAGCTGTCTTGAAGTTATTTTTCTTTCAATTCCTTTTCCCATGAGAAATTGGTGTTAGTTGGCATTCTCTTCTATATAGGTCTGAAAATCCTGGGCTATTTTCCCTCTAAATGTTCATTCAATTACATTTTTACTGTAGTTTTAAATTTAATCACTATTTTTTATGCTGCTTAAGTCTGTTTTAACAGAAAGCAGCCCCTATGACTATAGTGTGTTAGTCTTGTAAAGATTTTTGTCTTTACAAATGGAGTTTTTGGAATGCCTGAGTTTGATGGGCTCCTGTGAGAGTAAATCTCTGAGTGTGCTGCATCAGTTTGATCCTCGTCGTCCTCTGAAACCCCCTATTCTCTGTAGGGTTTCAGCAGAGAGTTCTAACTAATGACTCAGGGCCAAATTCTGCCCTTCGATGCAGGCGTGTAATTCTCACTGACTCCAGAGGGACTTGTGTGAGCATATCAGAGAACACAATTTCGTTCTTAGTGTGTGAAATTATAGCACAAATGGACAAAAGAATCTCATGCACATTCATCTTAGTGACCCCAAGCATGCAGGAACGTGATACCAATCCACCTGCTTTCCTCTTTGCTGAGTTTGTGCTGGCTCTTGTAGCTAACCCTAATTCTTCAGCTGTCACTTGGGTCTACGTTTTTTATATTGTTCTGTCTTCAGAAGTTCGTTATTATGGTGCTTCAGTGAAATTAGTGACATTGAAACAAGTATTTCTTTAAGTAGCATTAGTAACAGACACTTGTAAAGGCTGTTTTTTTCTTTCCCTGGGAAATGATGGTACACGAGCAGTGTTGTTCATATTCCATAGGGAATTAGTTTGTAAAGAGAGACAACAAAGATAGAAGTGTGAGTGCATGTCTGGGAAGTTGTTTAATGCATCCAGATACACAGAGAGAGGAGAGGTGGGCTTGCATCACACTTTTGCTCTGTGACAATGTGATGGGAGGAGGTCTTGCCCACGTGTGAATAGAACAGGTCTCTCCTCTTTGCATCAGTCTGCCTCTCATTCTGCTCTCAGATTTTACTTTCAGCATTGTCCCTTTCAGATTCCTTATGCAAGAAATAAATGAATTCATTTTGTAACTTTTTTTCCCCCTGCTTTTAAAGTTTTAAAACCTTTTCCAGTTTTTATATACTGTCCTTCCACATTGAAGGTTGTGATTATTTTATTGTTCTATTTTCAGGAGCAGAGCTATTCTTGTTCTGTGGATGTAAAAATATGGGAGGTAACTCACAGAGCTTTGATGGGGTTTTACTCATGTTGATTACTGAAATACAGTTTCAGATCTTAGATGGGCACCAAATTTACTTGTCATCCACTGTTTGTACTCAGGACCTTCCACTTTTTGCATTTTCGTTATGGGAATTTGTGTCATGTCTGAAAACTCTGGACTGGAGGTATTGTGTTTCTTGAACTGACTGCTTTTTATGCTTTAGCATTTTTGGTTTTGATTTGGGATGTATCTGGCTGCTTCCCCCTTTTGTCTCAGTCCTTGGCAGATAGATTTATCTTCTAGAGCAGTGTTATGGAAGACTTAACGTTCCCAAAACATGTGTTTAGGGACTTTGTTTGCTTCCTGACAAATCTATCCAATGGACCTTAGTATTTTTTTTGTGCTTTGATTAATACTGTTTTTCACCAAAATCAAGCTGGTTTAGGTGTATCTGAGGAATCTCTGATACCTCCAGTGTTACACAGATTTGAGTGGCATTAGTGTATGGCCTATTTTTAATTTAGTAACTTTAATTTCTTGGCATGCTGCCATTCATGCTCTCGAGCATGCTAGGTCTCGAGCATCTGACTTAGTCAAACCCTGGAATCTCTGCTTTCATTTCAGATTTTAAAAGACATCTTGGTGCTCTAGCACAAAGCCCATCATTTATATCTCCCACAATGGTTTTAGTATCCACTTTAGTTTTGGATTCTGCTCAAGACAGAGCAGAATTTATATTGCAGCTCATACAATAGTTCTCATATACTGAATTGTGTTCTTTATAAAAATTCCTGTTTTCAAATTGTCTGGTAAGTCTTCAGAAAGCTCATCACTTACCCAGAGTTATTTTTGAAGCTATTTGTGGAATCACCATGATTGTCTGGGGAAATCTAATTTATAATTTTGAACATGTAATTTATACATCACTCTGCCAAAGCTTTCTTTAAAATCTGTTTTCAGATATGAATTGGAATGATTGGTGATATTAATTTTGCTTTTTTAACCTGAAACTGTACTTGAACACATAATCCACAGTGATTTATTTTTACATAATATTCCATTTTCCTATTTGTGTAATATCTACAGGCAGATAGTCATTTCCTCAAGCTGGTTCATTAATTAGATTTATTGGATGGATGTCCTTTGTTATTGTTTTGTAACTTATGTATTGATCTCTATTATATGAAATTCTCAGTCTTTGCTGTTCACTTAGAGTTGGGTAGAAAACTGCCATGAATGTCTGAATTCAAACTTGAGGGTCTGCACATGCAAACTATCCTCAAGGAGTACTTGGACATCTCTGCTCATTTGCACAGTTATGAAGGGTTTTAACTTCTGTATGACTGCAACATCTCCATCCTGTGTGTGGCTTTTAAGGACTGTATTGGTATTTTTCTTAATTAGTTGCCAAATTAAAATTTAAACCCAAAGGATTAGTGGGTAGTTATCCTAGATGTGGGTGAATTGGTGCAGGGAGATGACTAACAGCTCTTCATAGTCTCTATAAACTCCAGACGAGCTAGAAATAGAAACCACAGCATATTTTGTGCCTCTTTGGACTATTTGTAAAACAAGGATCATAATATTGACTCATATTTCATTCACAAAGGAGAGCCCCTTGAGTAAAGGGAAAGAATTGTCATTCATTAGAGTAATTTCCAATGAACATAGGGAAGGTGCCCAGAAATTCCTGGTTCCTTGCTGTGACATCTGTGGTTGTGTTCAGTCCTGATGTTTATTTGCTGTTTCAATAAGACGTAACTCAGTACTAAAAGAAAGGTAATGCAAAGGATGATCGTGTTGTAGAACGATACTGCAGCAAGCAAAACTCCCAATAGATCATTAATAAAAAAGAATAAACATTCTTGTGTTGAATTGATTTAGTCTCTCCCAGGGCTTTTCACATTCCGTGGTCTATCCACAGGGAGGTGTTGGGTCTCTGTGCAGGCACATTTTGGCTGCCTGTGTTGTGCTCTTATTTCCCACAGTCTGTCCCTGGTCAAGGTATTTTATTTGCTGGCTTTGAAAAAGTAACGTTGCAAAACTGTTCCATCAGAGCTAAAACTATGCAGATAAAAATAAAGAGGATGAAGAGGTATCACTCAACTATTGAGCCTTCTAGAAAACAGAGTTTTTAACTGCTGCATTAAGCCTTTGTATTCACTCAAGTGCCCTTCGCCAACTATCTGCACATTGCTAAAATCCTTCACAAACACTTTTTTATAGTCAGATTCTGCCACTCTGACATGAGCTGAGGAGCACCATATGCTTCAGGTAACCTCCCTAAGGCAGTTGCCAGTGGGACCACTTTTGTAACTGCTCACCAATGTGAGCAGAGGTTACACAATCTCACCCATGGTGAATAATAATGTCAAAGAGCCATTAGCAGTGCAGAGTGACAAAGTGTGGAGAGATCCATCAGCTCATCCTGTGTTTAATGAAACAGAAATGAACATCGTATTGCCCTTGTTTTCTGTCAGATTTTCCAGGTCTCCATGAGGCTTATTAATCTTGAGGTGTAATGGAAAATGTGTTGCTATGTTACATAGGACAGCAGCCTTTGTGCTTGCAGGATTGAAGGTGTTATTAGTCTTTGTCTTATTTACATGCTGCACTGGGGTGCGTGCTGCCCGAGCACAGTGCAGAGAGGAGCTCTACAATGTTTGTGGCTTTCTGAAGTGGGTTCTAATGCATGCAGCCAGATGGCTCCATGGTAAGTCATTTTAACCTGAAGCAATGGTCAGAAACCCCCTTTTGAGAAACACTGTCAACACACACTACAGCCCTTGGAAATTTGCTGCTACAAAAAATACCAAATAGATTGCATTTTAGTGCACCCCAACATGAATGTTTCCATATTCCTGAAAGTGAGCTTTCAGACTCTCAGAAGTAAAAAGAAAATAGGTAAGTGGTATTATAGTAAAATACCAATTTCACTAAGTATATAATAAACTTTCACTATTGCTTTTATTTTTTTAAATAGAGGGCTAATTTCAAATAAGCTCTGTCAAAAACAATCTTGTGTTTACACTTGAGATCTAGTTACTGTCATTCTTTATTAGCAAGAAAAAAATCCCCAGAAGCTGTTATTCCTGTTTGGAAAAATCCTAGCTTGCAGGGACAGAAAAATAACCCAAATTCATAGAATCACAGGTACACAGAATATCCTGAGCTGGGAGGGACCCACAAGAATTACTGAGTGCAACTCCTGGCTCTGGAGAGGACAATCCCATCCCACGTGCCTGAGAGTGTTTTCCAAATGCTTCCTGAGCTTTGTCAAGCTTGGGGCTGCGCCTCCTTCCCTGGGGAATCTGTTCCAGGGCTCAGCCACCCTCTGGGGGAAGAACCTTTTCCTGATATCCAGCTAAGCTGGACCATATGGTGACACTTCATCTGGAATGTGCCACTAAAATGAGATTCTTGTGCCTTATTTTCAGCATGTGTCACTTGCCAGCATCTTCGTGCAAGTTGGGGATTACTAGGGATGAGAAAGAATTACAAAATGGTGCTTCTGAGAGTTAAATGATGTCACATCTCTGAATACTATTTTATATTTTAATAATAATAATTATTATAAGGCTATTTTAATTTTGCTTAAAGAATTAATAGCCCAGTGACATTGCAGCTTTTTTGACTTGCACAGCTTTGGAAATTTGTAAGCCTGAACAGGAATATCATGTGTTTATTAGATGCAGTGGAAATATTTGCCTTTGGCCTATCCCTTATATAAGCAATGATTTTTCTCCTTTTTTTTTTTTTCCTTTTATTTTCCAACAGACTGTGTTTATCAGTGAGGTATGTGTTGATACAAGTTTCATAAAGAACAAGCTGTGTGTTGACATTGCAGCAGCGCTTCCCAAATGTTTCTGGCATCGTTTTGGTTTGGTTAGAGCCTACTGGAGGCCTCACAATGGTTCACAAAACCCCAGGGCTGGGAGTTCCCCTTCTTCCTCCCCACAGCGACAGGCACAGAGAGGGATTTGGGCTGAGGGGACTTGCAGGGTGCTGGGGATGGGATGGGCGAGGAGCTGCTGTAAGAACCAAGATGTGCTGGGCTCTCTGCTGATTGTCCCTCCTGGTGGAGCCACTGTCACTCCCCACATCCCGGTGCAGTATCAGCAATAACAGTGCTGGGCTGCTGAGTGCCACAAACTGGGGGCAGACACAAAGTTTTGGTGGACTCAACTGGCTGCTGCTGTTGGCAATTGTGCTGTTTCCCCGTGCCTGGTGTTGGCCAGGGTGCTCCTCCTCCTGCAGAACAGTTGGTTTTGTTCTGCAGGGAGTTCTGCACCTTTCTCTGAGCAGGCATTGTGCAATTATGGAGTAATTTGTATTATGCTTTGTGAAGGCTGACTTAGACTAGATGGAGCTAAAGAATAAAGTAGGGATTTATTAAAAGGCCTCAGTGGATCCACCTTGGGCAGTACAAGAGCCCAGCTGGGGCTACACCCCACATGAACCAAAATTATCACAAAATGCACAACTGCTCATGGGGTCTCTCACTTCTGGTTCATTTCTATATTGGAATTAATTGTCCAATTCCAGCTGTAGCCTATGAAGTCCCATCCTTCTTGTTTTTCTCTCTTCATTCTGCCATTGTTTATCCTCTTGGGCCTGGGATTTGGATCATTTGTCCTTGGTCTCCAGCTGGAGTAGGAATTGTTTTATCTCCCTACTCTATGAAGAGAGCTCATCATCCCCTAATATGAAGCCCAGACCCACAAACTAAAGCAGCACAGAATTTGAAAAATAAAAAAGCTAAAACCTGAGGCATCAGCATGACATGCATTTTGCCAAATTTTGGAAATTGCCGTGTTTGAAAAGGAATGGCTGCCATTCGCAGTGCTGCACTGATTAATCACAGTGAGGGACCAAATACAGCACTTCTATCAAGTGTCCAGTGAGGAGCAAAATTTGCACTTCCTAAAGTGATGGAAGTAATTCCATTAGTGATAATTCCCATTGAAAAAGTGGAAAGTCTGTGCCATTTTAGAAATAATTCTCACACTTCTGAAAATGTTCTTATAACTGTGTGCATGTTGCCTACAAGAACATTGCTTCATTTGCATACTGACAGCATCCTGTTAGGAGCTAGTTATATTTTATTTAAAAACTTATTTTCCTGATGCGGTTCCAGTTTAAAGTACACATAAATCTATCTGTATATTTTACTGAAAGTAATAACTCATGGGGCCAAATCTCAGACCAGACAGTTGTCATTATAGAATTTCTGACTTTTGGGGACCTTTTTTCAGCTTTCATAGCCTGTACTTACTCTGACTAAGGAGTGTTAATGCAATTCTACAGTACAGTGCAACTCTTTTCTTTGCCAGTGGTAGAAATAACTGATGGCAAGCGAATATATTTTTACAGCACGTGAATACCTTTAAAGAAAGATAGTAAATTATTCTAGAGTGTAAGGAAGTACCATATTTTCAGTGACTCCAGAACTGCTCCCACATCAGAAGTGGGTTGTTAGATAAATACTCCCAGGTTACTACCAGAGCAGGGAATCACTTTCATTCTCCATCACACTGAACATTCAGTTATTCCCTACAAAAAAAAACAAAAAACAAACAAACAAAAAACACAAACAAAAAAAACCCAAAAAACACAACAAAAAACCAAATACCATCCTAGCTGCTAGCACAAGTTCACAATTTCTGTCTTGCAGCCTCCCTCTCCCAGAAGTCTCTAAATGGCTGTGCTGAAGTAGTGTTTTAGCAATAGGACTGCGTTTTCCCCTCTTTTATCTTGTATAAAGTAAGCACTAATTGAGAGATAAAGTAAGTGAGAATGACCCTTCTGGCTGGTGAGTGTGGCTGTGAGCTGGAAGTGGGTCACTGGGGTTCAGTACCTGCTGCACTGAGACTTTAATTACTTACACCGAGTGGAATTGGAGGAGAGGAGTGAGCAGCCTCAGCCACTGCACAGCCACCGCGTTCAATCCCCCCAGGCTGGGAAGGGAATTAAACCAGGTTACTCCCACCTCACCAGTAAGAGGCAGATGCCTCTGACAGAATTGTGACTCTAACCTTGTTTTCTGATGGTTTCCTATAAAAAAGCCAAACACTGAATGTTTACTATGAATTCTATAGTGGTTTTTTTTTCCCTGAAAAATTAAACATTATAAGGGAAATTTATTTAATAATTAAAAAAAATGTTCAGCATTTGAAAAAGGTTGTTTTATGAGAACCAGCATTTTATTTGGTTTTCTTGTGTCAGCTAGAAGAAGCTCAGTATACTTCAAATCTGGTCAATGAATTTAGGTTCAGGTAGTTTGTACAATCTAATTTATATTCTGTGCATCACTAACACATCATATGCTTAAAATGTAAATTTATTTATAAATATGCACATGTACATAGTATATGTTTATATTATTTCAGATTTATGTAAAATATATTGATGCCTAGTTACAATAAATTCTATAAAATTACTGACAGATTTCTGTTGAACTGTGGCCTACTGATGTAGTAACCTCTGAGGAGTTTCCGTTTTCTTCATCATTGTCTCTTTGCTGCTTAATGTTAAAAAACTTAGTTTTTTCCCTTCTCTTTAAAAACAAGAACATTACCATAATTTTTTGGAAATAATGTGTGTAAGTTATCAATATGTGATATATTTCAGTGCTCATAAAAGTAAGATTTCTAGATAAACAGCAATAGAAATATTTTTGACCATGTAAAAAAAAATCAACATTTTCATAAGGTTGCATCTTTTTACTTCTCTCTATATACAAAAACTATATTAAAAGAGAGATTAAATTTTATTCTGCAGAGTAAAATGCAAACAGAAAATTATTTTTCATTTTTCAGTGCAAGCAATGGATTATCACTTATTTATGAGACTTTTTTTAATCTAGAATATATGGAAATCTTTTCTTGAAGCACAATGTAATATTGAATTGGGAATGTTGTCTGACAGTTTGCTTCTTACAGTTGCATAGAATGATTCCACTGTATGAATTTTTTAAAGAGGCTCAATATACTCTGCGTTTTAAAGGGGGGAAGTAATCAGGGTAATCTCGAAGACACTTACAAACTTGTCTCCTCTGTCCGTTCGTTCTTAAAACAAACTTCTGCACAAAGGACTGAGCTGTAGCAGCTTTTGCCATCAAGGGAAATGTCCAGATATTTTTCACTGTCCCAGTGTATCTGCATTCAGGAGTTCACTGATGCGACCTAAACACACTCATTTCTACTGCTTTTTATTCTCCTAAGGGAACCTAATCAGAGCAGAGGGATGGATTTTAATCAGAGTTTGAATCTAGTGGTAAATGGGTGCAGCATTTAAAAGATTTATTACTTTTTGTCTAAGAACATAAGGTAGAAGTCAAATTAAAAAGCCATTTTATCCCCCAGAAGTTCTCATCCCTCAGGACAGCCCCATCTCTTTTTGGGATTGGGTAGAACTCCCCTTGCTGTCAGAGGAAATTCCCCACAGAGCTCCTGAGGGTGCTGTGCTCCTCCAGTGTGTAATTGAAGGGTCCTTAACGAATCTGGTTGTTACAGCAGATCTGTGCTCTGAAACTGCTGGAAATTCCAGTTTGTATCATAAACCAGAGGTCAGCTGGTTGCTTTTGTTTTCCTAAAAAACCCCAGTGTAAAACTGGCCCTGTGGAATGTGGGCAGGTAAGGCAAAACAAAGAGCAGAACAAAAGATGCTGAATAGAACGTCTTAATTGTGAATAAAATGATCTACAACAGTGTGCCTTATAATTCCATGTTTTTGGTATTCATAAATTATAGTGACAGAAAGATGTAATGCTAACCTATTCATTTAGGTTGGTATGAATTTTACATTAAAATGCTTACAGTTTTTATACATTAAAAGAGTCCTTAGAGAGAAATGAAGCCAATTAAGGAGAAATAAGGACCTGTGTGTCTTTCTGTATGTATACCTTCATCTAAATGCAGTCGTATAAACAATAGAAAATCAAGGTATTTATGCAGCAATTGCTTTTCCCTTTCCCTTCCTCAACAATTACCTGTATGCTAATTATTATAATTTGAGGTTTAGATGGAGAAAATAGCATCTATTTTCTGCAGAGAAATACCATGACAGAAAATAGTTTTCTCTGAACTTGTTTAATGCTTAATACATTGGTGTCCAGATGATAAAGTATTTTGTAATTTCAGGAAGACAGTCTGCTTTCATCTTTCGCTTTCTGTTGTATTCTATTGTACCAAACTCAGGAATAGGCTCTGCCAGTCTCTATTTTTGTTGGTATTTTAATGTTGTTTGCAACAGAGCAAGGAGAAGTTGTATTTGGGGCCAGATCCTAAATCGTTGAACACATATACAGCACTTCCTGCAAGGAGAAGGAATGTGGGGATATTCTTCATGTAAGGAATAAAAGCTTTTACGTGCAGGGCATCACTGCTGCTCAGTGCAGAGCATCACTGCTGCTTGCTGCAGGGCATCACTGTGGGGCATCACTGCTGCTCGTTGAAGGAAATTTGGGGATGGAGCCTCAGCAGTGCTCACACCTCTGTTATACCGGGCTGGGCTCTGATTTCTGTCTGGAGAAACCCCCAAAGCTGAACCCAGCTGGTTTCTGACAGCTCTGCTTCACCTCACCAAGATTGTGGTGTTTTACCATTACAGGAGATAACAAAATACTGAGTTTGGATTGCAGGTTTGAATGAACAAATCTGCAGAAATCAGCCTTAGGTAAGGAACTGAATAAATTTTAGAGTCCAACAGAAAAAGTCACATTATGTTAAACACAGACGATTCTGGAAGTCCTTCTCCTGTTCAAATTGTGTGTTTTAGAAAAACACATCGTGGTGCATTTGGCATTCCGGTCATAGAAAGAAAGAGATATTTGTAAAAAGTTGCATATGGTCATCTGAACTAATTGCTAAAATGACTCTACATTAATTGGATAATTAAAGATTGCGAACATGTGGCTATTGTATGCCTTGGGCATTATGCCAACAGTTTCTGTGGCTGGAAGAAAGGTCTGTTAACATGCTGGATCCTTTTTCATATAAATAAATAAGCAACAAGGGTCTGAAATTTAGATTATAAAAACTTAGTATTTTTTTAAATTGAATTTTAAACCACATTTATGATTTCCATTGTGTTTATGTTTTAACACTTTTGAACGGTGGCAACTTTGATTTTTTTAGCATCCATCTCACAAATTAATAAGTATTGATTTTTGTTTTAGATTTATTGTTAGCATTTTGGAAAGTGTTCTGTAATTGTTGATACTTTGTAACATGAGCCCTAGCGCTCCCTGGTTTATTTTGAAGAGGATGAGTGTTGGCACTGTTTGAAGAACTTTGTAATAGCACTAAATTGTCTGTGTGCTTTACCTTTACCTGTCAAGGTTATTTGTCAGAAAAATTATGTTTGGTAACTGGGATTTCTTTCAGTGGGTGACACACAAGCTGCACAAATCCCTGTGCCAACCAGTCACTTTTTTTTTTCTTTGTGTGTGTGTTTGTGAGGTTTTGGTTATTACTCTCCTTGTTCTTAATTTGAAAGTAAAATCTGTGGTCTCAAAATGACCTTAAAGTGACTGACCCCTAAATCCAATCAGTCCAGACTCCTTTGGAAATTGACAAATATGTCAGATTTACCTTTCACTATCAAAACATTTTAAAAGTATTTCATTTGCTAGGGGCAGTAATAATTCTTAAGTTAGTATTAATTGTTCCAGTGTGATTTGGTCTTACTGGTTTGTTGATATCCACACTGTGAGTTTATAGTGGTATAATCTTCTTATTTTATTGTGAATTATCAATTTTGTAAGAGTAAAAAATTCTGGATGAGCAATTTATTGATTGGTTTAGTCAGAGAAAAAGGTTCATAAATGGTCAATACATAGTCAAAAGGGTGTCAGAGGCATGAAAAAATAGATTTTTATTTGTATGTTTTGTGACTTGCATATGTTTCCTTTGTCTTTGCTTTCATATTATTTTCTTTAAATCAGTTGTAACAATTATTTTAATGACAGGAATGCAAAATCACTGAGGTGGAAGAAATATAGGAATATTTTTCATCCAGGTAAATCATCATATTCACTGGTTTTAACCACAAAAATGTAGCATGCTTCCAAATTTTCACTGAGTTCAGATAAAAATTGTAGTTAGAAGGCACGGTTGCCTTATTTTCCTTGGATAGGATTTTTTTTTTGTACAAAACTTTTGTAGGAATGTTCATTGTACATTGTACCTGTGTCTGTGTTCATACCTAAACCAATATAAGGGATATTCTCACATTTGTGTCATAACTGCAGCACCACTTCCACTCCAAGCAGGGTATTATCTGTTTTATCATCCCAGTCATGTCAAAATAACTAATGAAGATAAACTTGTCCAGACAGAAGAATGAGAGACACTCTGAATTAGCTGAAAATGCCAATTGCAACTGGAGAGGTCATGGGAAGAAAAAGTATTTCTGTAGATGGAATTCTATCTGAATTTGGTTGGATGCTGCTGAGTTCTGTGTGTTTGGAGCAGGAATAGAATTGAATTATTTGCCTGAGTGGTGGTGTAATATTAGAGAGCAGTTGACTGAGATATAAAGTGTACTTTACCCTTTCCTATGAAAACTATCAAGATGTTTCAAGAAAGAAAAATATGTAAAGTGTGTTTATGGGTGTGTGTAAAGAACGGATGGCAGATGTAAAGTACTTGGCAAAAAAAAAAACCAAAACAGATTTACTGAGATACTTCAATTTTATTGAAGTAAAGAAGCCCATGGACTTGGAAAATGGTAGCAATGCCTAGTTCTGTGAAAGAGCCAAAAATGTTTCTTTGCAGGGGGCCTGAACAAAATGTTCAAGTATTTCAAGTAAGCCAGCAAGGACTGGTTGTGCTTTTGAGTAAAGCTGTTATCAGAGACTTGTTCATCACCATTTTGAATAACAGTCTATTGATGATTTCCCAGAGTGGTAGAAAAAGGGAAGGAAAGTGAGGATTCCCTGTGATAATAAAGGAAGTTGGTAGCAGCCTAGAAGGCAGAGGGAAATGGGTGCATATTCCTGGCTTTTGACTAAGTTGTCTTTTGAGTTTCAGTGCTACAAAGTCTGAAATTTGTCTTGCCCTGGTGAAGCTCCATCTCTGAGCAGCATGTCCAGCTCCGAGGCTGCTTGTGCACAGCAGCACATGGGTGTGATATCCATTTTTTAAGTCTAAATATTTCACATATATTATTTGTTTGCCATTGCTTGAATGCAATTCAGCAGCTGACCCAGCAAGGGGAGCTGTAGATTAGTGTGGACAGTTCTGTGGCTTCATGCACTAGAAATTCTCAAATAAGAGCATTTTCTTGAGGGTTTGTCTATTTGACTAAATTTCTGAATTTTCACAGTTATTTCAAGGATGGGTTCCATAAAATATTTGACTGCAGGTTGTGTGGGAGAGCTGTTTATTCTCTCTCAGCCCACCCTATCTCCTCCCCCCAAATTAAAATGTTTATAAAGCTGTGCTGGTTCTGTCTAATAATAAACCAGCATCAATATCTGTGTGTGTGATATCAGTTCATCTGGTCCTGGATAATCTGGTACAGGAGTCAATGAACTTAATGCAGTATTGGTAATCCAAAAGGGTTTGAGTTAAGTGTTTTTGACATGCAGAATCAAGAGTCAAGGGCAAAGCAGACTTTAAATATTCCTTCAGCACAGTCTGGTGGGGATGTAATTGAATACCTCAGGTAAAGCATCTTATCAGAACTAAAGCTGGCTACTGTCTCATTGCCAAACAGGGAGGTGCTGTGTGTCTTCTGCTCACAAGTGCTCTTTTGACATTGTTGGAAATCCTTTGAGGTCTCAGTTCACCCTGGGAATTCTGTCAGGGATGCATTTGCACGTTATAGAATAAATTCTGCTTCACCCAAGTTGCTCCATGGCATGGTCCTTGCTCTAGCATTTTAGTGGTTAATGCCAAAGCAGCTGAAAGATTATGAGAAGTACAAACAGGAATCAGGAAAGGAATAAATATTGCATGTTTGTGTTGTTAATGTGATATAAATTTTCATAGTAAAATACAGAAATGTTTCCACTCAGGCTAGATTTATAGTTCATATGTTCCTTTAAGAGGCATATGGAGAGAATTTAGTGAAAAGACATGTATCAGGAGATTAAACTGACAGAAATTTTCTATCCCAATCTATCTCTGGGGTTGTGAAGGATTGTGCAGAGGAAGAAGCCCGAGCATAAACAATGTGTTTGAACGTCTCTGAACAGACGAAGTTTTATGACTGATTTTGCCATACCTTAAAGCTGCATTATGGGTATTTTGATATTTGATATTTTTATTGAACAGCAGCTCCTGCAGCCATGCAGTTCAGGCTAATTCTCTGCAAGTAAGGTGAATGGGGAGAGTTCTTGATAAGGCAGAGGGCTCAAGCACATCCTGAAATAGAAGAGTTCAAAAGACATACGGACATTTATTTCCCATTTGTGATTTATTTTTGGATTTATCACTAAGCATATTGAAAAATAAAGACTTTGTTATTTGGTCCTTCAATTTGCATTTTTTCCCTTTGTTGATGGTGATCCTTAAGACTCCAGTGTGAATTTTGTTGAAGCAGAATACATACTAAGTATTACCTATTTTTTCTGTCTATAAAATACTTCATTATTTTGGGGAGATGCACAATAATGATAAATTTGAATCAAAATTTTGCTATTAATTTGTGATGAGCAGAGCCCATTTGGATTTGTTTTAACTCCTCATTTAAATATGAAATGTAAGAATTGTTACGGAGGGAGAGGATTTTGATATTACATCGACCTAAATCTATATGAATTGTCAGGGATAATGTTAAAACTTAAAATGTTATGCTGGACCAGGAACCAGTTTGTTTTCATTGGTGTGATACCTGTACTCCTCAACATGTGGGTTGTGTTTAGTGGTGGAACTTCTGGAGTGCTGTTGGGTCTGTGTCAATGGAGACACTGGTTTGTGAGACAAATATATCCACAAAAATGTGAGGAAGTAAGGGTTTTGTTGTTTGTCTTTTTCAATATTTTCTTGCTTTTTGTGTATGCTAAATTTTTAAGAGACATTTTTCATACCTTAAAAGAAGGAAAGTTACTTGTGGTAAGAGCTGTATTTCACAGTAGTGTGGTAGTATATGGCACTATGGTAGCATCTGCTATAATAAAAATAATATCC
The DNA here is from genome assembly GCA_003676055.1 of Chloebia gouldiae. Taxonomy (NCBI): domain Eukaryota; kingdom Metazoa; phylum Chordata; class Aves; order Passeriformes; family Passeridae; genus Chloebia; species Chloebia gouldiae. The sequence continues at coordinate 3,606,087 of QUSF01000023.1, read as the reverse complement.
TTAGCATGTAGTATTCACAGAAAATATGGTAGATGTGTTTTAGAAATAAATATGCTCAAGTTCCCAGATTGATTCCTGAAGATGGAATAATTCTGTAGAAGCATTTATTGCAGAGCTCACCTAGACTGCATCACTTACAGGAGTCTGGCAAGATGGAAAAATACAAGTCTCAAATGAACAAATCTCAAGCCAGTAATATTCACCCTTTTCATTTTCCTTTCCATTCATAATTGATTCTAAACTTATGTGAATCTTTCAAAATAACTGTCTTATTGATTGGAAACAAGCTATAAAATGTCATTATAAGAGTAATTCACTTTTTCTCTCTGATTACTGTAAACAGACACTAATCAGGCAAAATACTGCTTTTTCTCTTCATATATTGTGTGATTTGTGCCATTATGCATGGAAAACAGCATAAGGAAAATGTCACAGAGAAGGGCATTTATCACAGGCAATATCTTATGTTTATATAGTGCAGATTAAGGATTTTATACCTTTGCAAAAGGCAGGGCAGTTCTTGGTCTATGCTGTGTTACAGAACTTCTGCCAAATCCTTTCTTTTAGAAGTGTAAAATGTTCTAAAACATGGGAGCTCAATGCTACTCAAATAATTAAGTTTCTGTCTTACATGTGCATTTACATGCATTACCTTATATAAGATACAATTCCTGTCTAGAAATTCTGGCTGTTTCCAGAAGATTTGAATCGATTTTTACATGTGGGTGGTGCACACCCACTGCTAATAAAAATACACCTGAAGAAGTGTTAAAGCAGCCTCCATTTTTCACTCCTTTGGTAATTAAGGATCCATCCATTTTCAGCACTTCAACCCTTATACTCTCAGAAGGAGTTCTTTGATGTGGCTCTGAATGATGGATGTTCACAATGAGGAGACCTAAAGAAGTTTGTGCTCTATATCACTGTAGGAATGAAACCAGTAAATTTAGAAGACAGAGTAAGAAAGCTTGTGTTTGTTGGCAAACTGTTACCCTGACTAAATCATCGCTGTGCTTCGTGTGTAGGTGTATTTGAAAATTCCCAGAGGTAATATTGAAGAATTATTAAAAGGGTCATTTTTCAATAAATTACCCAATGTTGTTGTGCACATTCTTGGCAAGCTGTGGAGATGCTTGAATTCCTTTGGCTGTATCTGTGTTTGGACAGGACTGGGAAAAACGTGGTATGCTGCCTGCAGTAAGCCAAATGAGAAAGGGTTTTCTGAGAGGTAGCAAGAGTCGTTGCCTTTGCTGTGAATTTCTGTTGATTTTTTTTTGTCATGAGATTTGCCACTTCTAACTTTTTAGCAGGTACATGAATTCTAATTATCTAGCACTGAAGACTCTTCAATGGCAAGGAGATTTGGAGCAGTAAAAGTTGCTGGTTTATACACTTCCTTTCTGTAAACTGTGTGGGTGTCAAGAAGAGTGTCCCATCTCTTCAGTTATTTGCAAACCTGTTGTTTTTATTCTCCCCACTTAAATTGCAATAGTAACTTGTGGGCCCCTCTAGTTCTCTTGCACTTGGGTCCTATTGCACCATTGCCAACATTGGAACTGCATTTTATTAAAGATATTCTTCATGGAATCAACTGGGGAAGCCAAATAAAAAAAAATAAATTTAAAATATAAACTGAAAGCAAATAGTGGAGAATTTTCAGTGTTAGTTATTGATTTCCTTGATTGTGAGCACACTGGAACGCTGACACTCAGTGTACCTAATTGTGATTTTATTGACTATCATTTCTACCTCGTTTACACTGCTGGGTCTGTTGGTCACTGTGACTGATAGTTTTCACTCACTCCAAGTCTTGCAGCTCTGACCAAATCATTCTTTGTTTATTTCCTTCATTTTTTCTTGATACAACATCCCTGGCTGTTCAAGTTTTCGGTGTAACATGACCACAGGTGACTGCTATGGGCATAGGTACTGATAATTTTACTTGTTTTCTCAGTTTATACTCCTTAGTTTTGGCTTATAGGCAATATGTGAGCTATTTTTCATCCTTTGCCCAATTCAATTATCTGTGTAATGAGCAGCCACTCATTACTCATGGAATTTATAAATCTCCCACCACCAGACCAAGGTACCAAATCTAAGGACTGTGCTTAGCCTGTAAGTGAGACTGGACTTCTGTAGAGATTTTAATCTGTGGAGAAGCAAGGAAGAGGCACGGGAACAGGGAACACAACCAGTTTTCAGACATGGTGTAATGTGGGGAGATGTGGATGAGTGGGAATCAGTGTGGGTGTCCCCCTGCTCAAGAGCTCTGCCTCTGCTGGGGCTCCTCTCCTGGAAATGTTCTGTCTCAGCAGAAAGGGGTGGAAAGGACACACAGAATAGTGCAGCTCTCTCGATTTTCTCTTTCTTTCCAGTGCAATTTGGGGTACTTCCCTGACCCAAGGGTCTTCAGTGTCTGCCTTCTTCTCAAAATAGATCCTGATAATGTAACATGCTGTGAGAGATGTCTATCTTCACCCTTGTACAAGAAAAGAAAAATCTATTATATGAAAATATCTTTTCGTAAGTTCAATTGCTACCCACAGATCCTGCTGTAGAGGAATTAGAAACCTTGGCTTATATTTTTCCTCCTTTGATCTAGTTGTGCTGTAACAAAAAACCCAACCAAACAAAAGAAAAAAAAAAGGAGTGGGGAGCAGTTCACCTTTTAAATAACACAATCACCACGAGGAAAAAATATTCATGTTTCTCCTCTGGCAATTTTAATCTTCACATTTTTCTGGTGTATTGTACGGCGAGATGTCATTAAGAGTTTTATAGTAATGATTACATTGGCCTTGCAGACTATTTTTTACTAGCTTTTTTTACTGTCACATTTGCTACATAAGCTTAATTTTATGTTATTGCAATGATGTTCCGTGGTGTGTTCAAATAATCGATAGCAGTACAAGGGTTGTTCCATTGGGATCACATTATATGAGTTTATAATATACAATATATGCTTTGATGTATACATGTAGTGTTTGCTGGTTTTCCCCCTCTCCTTAAATACAGAAATTTCTAGTTGTGTTTATTCCCCTCGTCAGCATACTTTATCATATCAAAGCCTTTACAGACAGTGTAGAACTACTGAGTTATGTTTGGGTCATGTTTTGCAGTGTGCCCTTTAATACTGTAGCTTTAGAAATGCAATTTTCAGCCTCTGCTTATTAGAATATGATAAAGTATTCCTGGTCTATGTCCAGCTCCACTAATCTCCAGACTACACTTCATGAATTAGGCATGAAGATTTTAGTCAATGTGCTTTCAAAGACCAATGTTTAGGGAATCATGGATTTTCTACAAGCTGAGGGAGAAATCTATAATAGGAAGAACTGATTTTCAAACATCATATTCTGTAGAAAAAAATGACCAGGTCTGGCTCGGAAACCAGAAACATTTCCTTTTAGAATACTCAAGAACTGGTTAAAAATGTATTGTAGGTTTTAACTTATAAAAGGAATAGCTTTTTAAAATGCACTGTGAGTGCTGTGTAGTGTATAGAGGCTCATACATATTAGATACCACGTAGACACCTCCTGAGGTGTGGGTTAAAAAACAAGCCACACCAAAGTTGACTTGGTTTAGTGGTATTAACCTAAACTCACTGATGGACACTGCTCTGTTTCATCTTCTCTCATACAGCAGACCCTGATGAGATCTGGCCAAGGGGAGCAAGTAAAGGTGGTGTAAATTGGAACATATAAACAGAATTTAAATTCTGACCTGCTGCTTTAGCTTTCATTGAAGGCAAAGTCCAAATTAAGCAAAATCATAGAGAAAAATACACAAATATGTATTCATAATACCACGCAGTCTGACTCCTCTCGTGCCCCATTGTGACCTTAATCATCTTTGGTTTCTGGCTAAGACTCATCATCTTGATTTTTGTGGAATATAGGCTCAAAGTTAATTCATGAGCTCTTCATCTTGAGGAAGACCTGCAAGAAATCAGTCAGACTTGAGAGAACCATAAACAACCTTCACCTCACTGGGAAATGTCACCAGAACTTAACCTTAATAATGATTTTTGGTTTTTGAGAAAAAGAAGGGTATCCAGGCAGTGTTAGTTCAATCACAGTCACTTTTTTTTAATGTAAAAGACTGGGTTTAATCAAACTCTGCAGTATTTTCCTAGTTCTCTCCTAGACTGAACAGTGTAACCCCTGGCTTAGAAAACTGCAGCACTGTTAGACAGGCCTAGAGTGGATGCATTTCTTGCAAATGAGTAGTTACTGAGGAAATGGCTTTTTTTTTTTGCATTTTTCTATACTAATGAACATTGTTAGTGTACAGCACTTTGTAGTTCCTGCTGTAATTACACTAAGAATTAATACACTGCCATGTTTAGTCATTGAGGAATTAAAGGACAGTTGTAACTTGTCTGGCTGCAAATGGGACCCTTCCTGCCTGAAGGGGACAGCAGGGTGCAATGAATCCCATCACCCCTGTTCCCTTCCCCAGACATGTGTGAGGGTCAGGGGGAGGCTCTGTCTCTGTTCACGAGTGTTTTTAAATGTCCTTTCTCCATCTTTTTTTTCTACATTTTTAAGTTATTCTACCAAACCTGCTATTTTTCCCACTTTTGGTAAATCATAAATAACATGAGATGCTGCCATTGCTTTTGCTTACTTGTGTTTGGTTAAATATTTGTTGTGTTTCTTGGAAGGGATGAATTTTTCCATCCCGTGAGACACATGGGTGTGCACACACACACACACACACACGTCTGTATGCACACATCCAAATATCTATTAACCATGTGATATGCTTCTCTAGGGGAAAAAAGGCTAAATGCTGGATTTTATGTTGTTCATTTTAAAATATTCAATACATTTCTTCTTGTAAAAATTGTTCTTAAACAGACATTGTGTAGTTGAGAGAAATTACAGGAAACATAGGAAACTGTCTCAGATCTGCAGACTATTTGCTACACTGGTAATTATTTAGATGGGAGTAATAGCATCAGACAAGAGCTCTGTGTTCTTTTTCAGCACTATTACAGTGTTTCTAAGAGGAAAATGAGACCTACAGCTGGATATAAATTGTGCCAAACATTGAGTACCAACCTGCATCTTTCTGTGTTCCCTCCAAAGTGAAGGAGAGCCATGAGCAGGACAGTGGTGTTAGTTCTGGCTCGTGGTTGTCAGAAATGTGGTAGAAAGCTGCCAGCAATCCAGAGGCTGTGGAAATGTCTCTCTGGAGATTGCAGATGTGGTGGTGAGTGCTGGACACAGGCACTTTGACAATGAAGCATCCACATGGAGCAGGGTTTCAGGAAAACCTTTCCTGCTGGTAGAACGAGTTCCTTTGCATCCTGCCTGCCTGAATCAAAAACCAAATCCAGCCTCATGTTTTCCCATTTCCCTGCACTTTGCAGCCAGGAATCAGCCAGTCCAAAGGCTGTAGTAAGGCAAGGTTGCCCTTCCTTGACATCTGTGTAACCAGGGAAAAGTAGAGCAATAAATAGAAATCCTCAATTAATTACACAGACTTCATAATGCAGAAGTGTGTAGTGGTTCAATAGAAAGTGGAGGGGTTCCCTTATACACTGATAAGAATAGAACAAAATAATTGTGATGAAAGCTGCAAACTGGAGTAGTGGCCAGCATCAGTTCTTTGAACAAAAGACTGAGGCAGGCACAGAATCATGGTTTCATTAACTGGTGGTTTAAATTATTTTCTCTTTGGAAAAGTAGAGACAGGCGAGAGTAATACCAGGAATTTTGGGCTATGCAGATCTCAGCTCTTGAGTACACTGCTGGGTTAAATTGCCCTGCTGTGCTTTGCTATGTCATTCAGTTTTTTTGCTAGAAAAAACATCCCATGTTTCGCTTTGCTAGACAAATTTGCAGCATCAGCCAAACACAGGTTCAGACAGAGGGAGCTGTTAGGAGGCTCTCCTTCAGACACTGGGAAATTTAGAATTTTAGTTTTACATTCTACCAGGAAAGTTGGTACTGTTTTGTAAAACTTGCTATTAACTTGATAACCCCTTTCTAAAACTTGCACAAATAACATGTTAGCATAGGTGGAAGGCTTATGAGGGTCTATTTGATAGTTCCTTCAACTACAATAAAAGCCTCAGAAGTGGTTATCTGCTAGTCTTTGCCTTCCTTATGGTGCTTTTGGTGTTCTTTCGAAAATAGACAGAGTAGATATACCTAAATTATTAGGTATTATGTTATCAAATAAATGGTTTAGGCACTTGGAGGTACAGAGAAACATCTCATGATTTTCAAAAAAAAATTCAAGTAGCCTGGGAAGGTCACTGCACTGCACAGGTGCTTTTGAAAATACAAGTAGCCCATGGCTTCTCTTTCAGGTTTTTAAAATCCTTTAAAAATACACTCAGTGATGCCTAAAACTTAAGTCTGCTAAGAGCTTAATTCCTAATTTAAAAAATTAAGTTTCCAAATCTTATCAAATTTCAGCGGTATGTACACTTCCAGCTGCCTCAGTCACTTTATGAAAATGAAATGTGTGGTTTGAAGTGCCACATTTTTCTTAGAGCACTTTCTTAGCCTGGGCTCACACCTGCCCCGGGGAGAGTGGCAGAGTGAGAACAGGGACTCCTTGTTCCAGACATCCAGAAATGGAAATAGCATTTATTCAGCTAAATTGTGCACACACCTTACCTGCCTGATGTCAAAACCTGATTCATGCATATGGAGCTGGAGTAAATGTTCTTGGCTGAGGTTGCTCTGACAGGCTGCTCTGCATGATGCACTGTGAGTGTTGAGGTTCCTCATTGAGTTTTGCTCTATGGGCTTCAATGATCACCTGAACTATCTCCATGCAACATTTTTAGCCCTTCAAGGGTCATTGTTTCCCATCCATTTTTAAATCTTTTTGGGCATACTATCAAGACTGTTAATAAAACTGCTTTTTTCAATGGGTTTATAGGGATTAGAATCTCCAATTGCTCTCATTTTTCTCTCTATATTACAGGAAGTTTCTGTGGTATATGGTTGGCAAATGTTGACTTTGTATTGTGTTTTCCTGCATTTGTGGGCAATAATGGATTGAAGAGCATCTTATGGGTTTTTATTTTGCCAAAATCCATGCTGGTTAGTCATATGCCTATAAATCACATTTTTCTATCTATCATTAGAGCTCCTGCTGATGATTAATGAACTGAAGGTTCTAGGACTGTGTCTTGAAGGGTTTTTAATCTAGAAATCCTTACAAAAGGACAAATAATAAATTGCTTAATAACATTTATATTTATACCAAATATTTAATGTGCTCACCTGTTTCCTGACTAAAGTGGGATAGTAATTATGAGACCATACAAAGAATTTATAGGGAAAACTGTAATTATTCTTGAAGAGGTGGGAGCTTGACACTGTTTGGCCATCAGTCGTGGGTGTTTGGAGGCAGTGAACTAGTCCCAGTGCTCTCACCATGTCAGATTTTCAGCAGCAGCTGAGCATCCCAATCTTTTAAAGGAGAGGATTCAGAATACTTGTAGGTCAAGGCATTAATTTGATTATTAGTACAAAATTTATTATTCAACAATACCTGAATTATCATATGTATTTTTTCTTCTTTGTTCGTTTTCCACTTGGTCCTATTGATTGTTACAGAAGCTTTATTTTATCCTCCCATTTTTTCTTAATATTTTCCTGGATTAGATTCCTGCACACTGCTCTAGTGCTGCAATGATATGCTGCTTTCAGAATTTTGGCCAAAACCAGCACATCTTAGGCTAGGTCTGGAACCAATGTGAAATGACTTTTTGACAGCATTTTGTGGTCTTTTTTTTTTGGTTTGTTTTTTTTTTTTTTAATAATTTAAATTAATTGTTTTCTTTGGCATGAAAATACAAAATGACCGTCAAACAACAGCCAAGTACAGTTCAGTGGAAGAAGCTGAAGCAAGCAAATTTGTGACAGAAAGAATATTGAAACTGGATTGGCAATCCTAGTTTTCCCTTATGGCAATTATTCAAATTGTTTTCAGTATCCACCTTAGTTACAGAATATGTTGTTAAATTTATTTTTTAAAACTCAGATGTACAGTAATGTTGTGATCTGATCCCCCAAACCTCTTTTTTGGGAGTTAATTCTTTGCTAGCAGGTACATGTGAACCTTGGCTCTAAAATAATCACTGCATTTAATAGTGTTTGCCAAACTAATACACGTTCATTGTCTGGTCAGATCCTTTATAACGTGGAAATTATGATCCAGTTAACATTATGTACTAACTACACAGGGATAATATTTTGCTATACTAAATTTAATCTGAGTACAATGCTTATGTAGATATATTTATATAATACTGAATTGTAGCTTTTTATCTTGGCTGAGTGTTGTTGATCAGAATTATCGAGGATCACCACTCCAAAAACTCTATTGTGCTTACAATTCTATTTATTTTAGTATTTTTTCCTACATGAGCAAAGATTATTAGGTTTTAAAGGACCTGCACACTCATAGGCACAGAGCTGTGAAGTAACAGCTGGCACTGTAAGACAGGAATTGAAAATATGTGGATTTTTGATAATATATAATATAATAAATATAATATAATATATATTTTGATAATATGGCCACCATTTTGAAAGTGACAGAATTATTCATAGAGACATTTTAGTTTGGTTTATATATTCCCTGAATTTAGTAGTATTAGATAATGTTGGAGCTTTTTTTATTTTGTCCTGTCTGTCCCTCACCAAGACTCCAGCTCCCCATTATCACAAGAAAAACTTCCTTCTTTTTTAAAGCAGGTATTTTGTGTCATCAATCCTGTTTGATTCAGCCCTACAGAAGTTTGATCAAGCTACATATCCTCTCACTAGGATCAATTTTAACCACGAAGTATAGATTGAAATATCTGTGTGTGTCAATTTGACAAAGAGAACAGAGGAGATATCTTTACTGGAATTGTATTGCACTTGACAGATTCCTCCCCCCACCTGCAGGTATTGACAGAGGTTGGGGGGGATCAGAAATGGCTTCAGCTACAGCCTGGCTTGGCTGGTGTGTGAGAGTGCATTCTTCTGCCAGGGGACAATGTACACTTTAATTTTGTGTTTCTTATTTGGAAAATGTGTTTTAAGAGGCAGTGGAAGCTGCTGGAGGCAAATCTGAGCTATCTTGCAAGGATAAATGACTGGTGGAAGATGTTCATCCTATGGGCAAGTGAAAAGCCTGTTGTCTTTGAATCCCCCTTCATGCTGCAGAAAATTCTAAATGCAGGGGTGGGGGGCAGGTGGGATGAGCCCTCCCAGTGTGTGGAGCTTCTCCAGTGGCACAACCCCTGTGTGATGCTGGCAGAGCCTTCACAGTCACAGCTCCTGCATGTCAGGCTTTCTGAAGTCATCATCTTTGCCCCCCAAAAGGCAGCACCATCCCTCTCTGCTAAGGCATGAGATGAGGGGAAATGTTTGGTTTGTTTGGTTTTTTTTTTTTTTTTTATTTAGTTGCAGTTTAGGATCACAAAATATGCTGATTTGGAAGGCACCCACAAGGGTCATGGAGTCCAACTCCTGGCCCTTCACAGGACAGCCCAAATTCCACCCTGTGCCCCAGAGCATTGTCCAAAAGCTCCTGGAGCTCTGTCAGGCTGGTGCTGTGGCCACGTCCTTGGGGAGCCTGTGCAGTGCCCAGCCACCCTCTGGGGGAAGAACTTTGTTCTGATATCCAACCTAATCCTCCTCTGAGACTTCAGGCCATTCCCTCAGGATGTGTTACCATCACACAGAGCAGAGATCAGTGTCTTCTCCTCATAAGGATGTTCCTTTCAATGATGTCTCCCCTCGGTCTCCTCCTGTCCAGGCTGAGCAGACCAAGTGCCCTCAGCTGCTCCTCACAGGGTTTTCCCCAAGGCCCTTCACCATCTTCACTGCCCTCCAGAAGCAGGAGGTGTAGCAAGAAGAGCATGAGATTCCAAATTTGGATACTGGGGGCCTCATTTCTATATGGTTTTCCAGCAGTGTTGTATTTTAGCCAGCAGCCAAAAGAGAAAGTTGGAGAAAGTAGGATATTCCCTCAGGGAGAAAGGATGGGGAAAAACCTGCCTTGGAAGATTCTGACACTTCTGTTCAGTTGTTTGTTAGTCCACTGTGCTTAAGGACCAAGGGCTATGGTTCTGATGTCCTTTTTGGTATGGAAAATGAAGACTTAGTTTTGCCTGTGTAAGAACCCATCCCTCAGAAATACAGTCTACTCTTAAGATTATTCTTATTTAAAGGAAAATTACTTTAGTTACAGTATATTGGTTTACTAGTCCAGTTTTATCTATAAATCTGTTTTCAGCAATACAATATCCAGTCATCTTTATTAAGGCTTTATTCTGTAAATTAAGTTTTTTTTTTTCTATTGAGGACTTTATAATAACAGTACATGACCTGCACTGACAACAGCTTACTAAAACATAGGCTAAATATATCTTAAAGCATAGATGCAGAAGCACACAAGCATATTTCATCTTGCAAATGAACAAAGATAATTTAACACATTCAAAAACTCTGAGTTTTCCTGTGGTTCATTTGTATCTAGATCCTGAAACTGTAATATGCATTTCAGCCTCTCTGTGTACCAATGGGGCAAAAGCAAGGATACAAAATCAACATCACACTAAAATCAGCATCTAGGAGGCTGAATTATTGAATATCACAGCAGCAGACATGACTTGTGAGTTTGAACTGATTTTATTTTTTCACTATTTTTACCCCAAAAGCATGAGCTGTGCCATTTCATTCTTGACTGTGTGTGGTAATCACAAAAGTCACAAGGACTCCAGCTCTGTGCCTCTGGCAGCACAATCAGCATATAACTCCTAGCAGCTGGGTGATTTCTCTTCATGGACAAAAATGACCTGCAATATTTTCAGCCCATAAGTAGAAATCCAGTTTCTGGTATTGAGTTATAAAGCAGGGACAAGTGACACAGTATTGTGAGAGTCCTAAACCGTGGCTATGCTGAATATACTGTCAGAACTAAGCAAATGAGAAGTCACCCTAATTACTGATGAGCAAAAGGATATTTTCCACCGAGTTTCCTCCTTTTTTTCTTTTTTTTTAAATGCAGGATGCTATTGTTGTAGTCCAGAAAGCCCCAGGCAGCTTAGAAATCAGGCAAAAAATCAATAGCCCACTTGTTGAAGATAAGTGAATTAGCTTGTGTTGAATGTAACTGAGTACCTGAACACTCCAGTGAGCAGCCTTTGTTTTGTGAGAAAGGAGATTTGTGAGGTTTCTCTTCTGAGGGCTGTGGTGCTGCACATCTCAGATTAATCACCCTGAGTAAGAGGAAGCTGACCACTTACACAGAGAAGTAACTTGTGACTTTTTGTTCTTTCTGTCTTGTTCCTGTTCACCATGCTGAGCAGATTTCCACGTGTTTCAAAATAGGTGATGAATCTCATAGAAGAATTTTAGTGAACAATAACAAAGGGGACAGAGTAAGGAGTGTATTACACAGCAACTTGCCATGGGGCAAATTGAAAATTTCATTCTTGCTCTATGCAGGCTCAGGTTCTTTCACATCTGTTGGATCTCTGGGACACTCCTGTCACATATCTGTGTGCTGCAGGAAGGAAAGATTTCTGTCCAGTGTGGTCAGTGTCGGGAACACAGGCCACTTCTAATTCCCATATCCAGAGAGAGCAGCTCCCTTTCTGCTCCTGCCTCGCAGGATGGGCAGTGCTGCCCTCCTTACACCCTGAGAAACAGCTCTGAGCTCTTCCTCCTTTGCCACTGACCCCAGTGTTAATTGTACCTGTCACTAAGATGATGTTGTCCCAGTCCAGCTGCTTCTGAATCTCTGGTCTGTCTACAGAAGTGGGAGAGAAATGCAGAGAAGTTCTTACTCCAACTTTACAACTTCCTGATCCTTGAGTGAGTTCTCAGCTCAATGTTAACAAGACAGAGTGCCCCTGGACATTGATAGTCCTGGAGGCCATATGACAGTGGGGGATGGCTTCTCCTCTTGTTGACAAATCAGAATTTCTTTCTGAATGATCATTTAGAGAGATCTGAAGGCAGCCACATGGGGTGTGTCCTTGCTAGGACTGATGTTGTCCTGTGAGGTGCAGTGTGCTGGTTTTGCATTAATTGACATTTGGTGAGGAGGGAAGAAGCCACCCATGATTGCAGCCACAGTGCTGAGGAGGAGACCCAGCCAGTCTGACCTGGCACTGGCCACAGTGTTCCCACCTCATCCTGCTCTCTCTGAGCAGCTGAAATCCTCCTGCTTAACTTCACAGAGTCACTAGCAGAATTGTCACCTGGACACTTCTAACACAGGGTTAGAGGAGTTTGGGTCTCATACCAGTTGATTTTCACTCGTTATTTACGTTAGGTATTTGATGTCAATCTCATGAATTTTTAAGACAACCCTCATGGCTTTTAGCTGCAGGGGTGGCAGAGCTGGCCCACCAGCTCTGGCAGCTGGTTATTTGTTAAACCAGTTATCTGCTGCTTTTTGCAGTGATTGTTCTGCCTCGTCCTAAGAGCCTGAAAGGCACCAGCTTTTTTTCTACCTGTGCATACAACCATGTAAGCAGAAGGTTCAGTGCCCAAACACTGATGAACCTCCTCTTTTCAGCCCTGTGTTGGCAGGGCTGGCAGCAGTGGTGATGGATCACCTTGGCTCATTTCCCTCAGTCAGTCAGGCCATCAGGGCTGGGAAGCAAAACTTTTAAATGTTGTCTGTTCTGGCTTGTTTTCAGCTAAAATAAATCAGGTCTGCAGTTCCTCCTACATGGTACAAAGGAGGAACCCTTAAACAGCTTTTGCTAGTTTAGCATTCCTGAGCTGTGGGAGTTTTGACAGCCAGAGACTTTAGCCAGGGCCCTTTCCTTTTGGAGAGCTGGTATCAGAAACATGATCCTCTCTTCAGTGATGGTGTCTGGGAAGGGTTTCAGATGTGTCCTGTCCTTCAGCGTGCATCCCACGGCTCGGGGCAGGAGCTGAGCCTCACCTCCTGTCTCTCCTATTCTGCTCTGCTTTTTGCAGCTCAAGCTGGGCACCTGTAGGCTCCTGCTCTTGCAATCCCCATGGCTGGAGATACTATGAAGGATTTCTCTTGTAATTACTTCTCCCTGCTGCTGGGGACACTGTGGCATTAGGTATGACAGGATCCAGGCTGCCTTGTTGCCTTGCCACCCTGCCTATCCTACAGCTTTCCTTAGTTGGTGCAGGTAACACCTGAGTTTGTTGGAGAAAATGTGCTGGCACAGGGAAGACACTGATGGGAGCACAACAGGAGCATGGGATATGGAGAGCTAACTAACCAGGGGTTGTGGAGCATCATCAGCTGAGGCTTCTCCCATCTGTCCCCAAAAAATTAGGCTCCTGCATCATTCCCCAAATTGCTCTTTCTTTGCCCAGGAATTATGAGTCTCCCTGCTCAACTCCAGCTGTTTTATGTCTTGCTCTTCAAATTCTTTCCCCTGCACCATCTTTTGCCACATCTAGGGTTTATTCTTTTGCTGTCCTTCCTGTTCCATCCTTTTTCTTCCCCACTTGTGTATCTGTAA